>CM072866.1:23980000-24580000 GCA_036937835.1 Pampus argenteus | reverse complement strand
CAGCGCCGGAGCTGCTGGCTAACTGGTGTTTTATGAATATCACCTTTTAACTCTGGTCTGGTCATGTTGATTGATACCTACTCGTCAGTTTAATATCTCAGTTCTGTTTATGTCTGTGATGACGTCACGTTGGTGTCACATGATCTATTAATTGTCTTCCAGATCTTCATGAAGCCTGAGTTTGCTCTGGAGGACCCGGCCACCTTTAACGCTGTGCTGCCCTGGTCGCACTTCAACAGCGCCGGAGGGAAGAGCAGCAGAGATGTGGCCTCCTCCAAACTGCTGCAGGAGAAGGTGAACACACACACACACACACACACACACACACACACACACACACACACACACACACACACTTGATAGTAAGTACTTGATAGTAAACTGGATACCTTTTGGGTTTTGGACTATTGATCAGACAAAACAATGATGACATCATCATCTATCAGAGGTGTCAGAAGTATTCACATTCATTACTCAAGTAGAAGTATAGATACTAGGGTTTAAAAAGACTTCTGTAGAAGTTGAAGTATCACCTCAAGATTTTTACTCAAGTAGAAGTGTAAAAGTACTGGCTTCAAAACTACTTAAAGTAGAAAAGTAAAAGTAATTTAAAGAGGAAAAAAAGCCATCAAATGTTATAGGCCCTGCGCCACAGGGCCCTACAGTGCTCTACACGACACCCCCCCCCCCCCCCCCAAAAAAAAAAAAAAAAACTAAAAAAAAAACATAATTTTTCTAAGGGCTATAATAAATAATGTTATATTAAAATGTTATGTTGAAAAATTCAGCCCCATATATGCCAAAATGAAAATGAATGCATTTTTGTATAATGCAAATGCATTAAAGAACCATATATGTGTGCTACTGAGCACAGTACTGGCCGCAACGCGAGTGGAAGCACAGTACTGGCGGCAACGCGAGTCGCGACACCGAAGCATCGCTACGTGCTTCACACCTGAACTACAATTCCATAAAACCACTGCTTCGAAGCTTGCTTGCGTGTGACGTGATTTGTAACAGGCAGGGGCGACAGACCAATAGTGTGTCGGAATGGTATATATTTATACTTCTCATCCAATCACAATCAAATTCAGTCTACGTCTTTTTTTAACAATGAAAAAACCAAGGCCGAAATTAAATATGAGTAACGAGGTTGTTTAAAAAATGTAAGGAGTAGAAAGTACCGATAATTGCATGAAAATGTAAGGAGTAAAAGTAAAAAGTCGACTGAAAAATAATTACTCCAGTAAAGTATAGATACCCAAAAACTCTACTTAAGTAAGGTAACGAAGTATTTGTACTTCGTTACTTGACAGGTCTGTCATCTATAAATGTTTTACATATTTCTCCAAACAAGCGGTTCATCTAAATTTAAAACATGTTCATCTCTGGTCCTGTTTCCTCCAGCTGAGTCACTATCTGGACGTGGTGGAGGTCAGCATCGCCCGGCAGATCTCGCTGCGCTCTGAAGCGTTTTTTCACGCCATGTCATCTCAGCATGAGCTGCAGGACCGGCTGCAGGAGACCCAGCGGGCTGTGGCCGTCCTGCGGGGCCGCACCGCCGCCATAGATCGGGTCATGTGCCAGGGGCCTCTGCAGGCACTCCGCACCGCCCTGACGCGCAACAACTGCGTGAAGCTGCACAACAAGCTGAAGCTGATGGCGGCGGTGCACCAGACGCAGCCCACCGTGCAGCTGCTGCTCTCCACCTCCGAGTTCGTCGGAGCGCTGGAGCTCATCGCCACCACCAAGGAGGTGCTGCAGCAGGAGCTGCAGGGAATCCACAGCTTCAGGTGGGGGGACGGGGGGGATCTACGGCTGCAACTAATGATGTTTTAATTGTTGGTTATTGTCTTGATTAATCAATTAGTTGCTTTGTTTAGAAAATGTTAGAAAATAGTGAAATTGTTGTAATTATAGTTTAAATGTTTTGTTTCAGGGCTTCAGTTTATCACGTATGACAGAAAAGACTCTGCAACCAGCAAATGTTCATGTTAAAAATTCAGGTGCAGCATGAATACAAATCTAAAATTCTGAACTCTGAAAACGTTTCACACTGACGTCATCACTTCTACTTATTGATATGTTCTCAAGATTGCAGTGATGAGTCAATTATGAGTCACGTTTCCTGTTTTTAAGTCATTTTTATCTCATAGTTTTTATCACTTCATGCTCAAAGCTGTGAAGTGATTCAGTGTTTTCAGTAAGTCACCCGTCTGTCTGTCCCTCAGACATCTGGGCTCCCAGCTGTGTGAGCTGGAGAAGCTGATCGATAAGATGATGGTGGAGGACTTCAGCATGTACGCCCGCAGCGACCTGAACCGCAGCCTGAAGGACGAGCCGCAGGTCCTGGAGAAGGTCTGAACACACACGAGGCTCCATTCATGACAAACACGTGTATACTTTATTTAAGATGTCATCTTAAAACAAAAACCTCCAGAATTATAAAGCTGAAACTTAAACGGGCTTCAGTTAAATTAGTGAAATACAGGAACTTTAGTTAAAGACATTTACAGTTTACTTTGTGAGAAATTTGATCAAATCAGTTTTTAGATGGATCAGCAGCCAGCGAGTCTCGTTTCATTACAGTCCGCAGTTTATATCAGTAAAGAAAAGAAGAAGAAAGAAAGAAAGAAAGAAAGAAAAGGAAGCCGGTCTGTGACGTTACGGTAGGTTTGGTTAAATTAGGTAAACAGACAATCAGACCTCGTATTCAGACACCAAACCGGTTCCATCATGTGGACGTTGTTTTATGTACAATCATTATCAGTTCACCTGTTTTACATCATAACAAGTCAACACTGAACTAAATTTAAAATAAATGAATAAAAATCTGAAGCAGCAGTAAAAGACTCATAAAAGAAAATATTAATTAATATTTTAATGAGGACATTGAAGAGCGTAAACGTGGTCGATCATCAGCATGTTGGAGATTTTCTAATTTTCCTAAAACAGTTTTAAAATCAGTTCATCAGCTGTCGCCAACAGTCTCGTTTGCTCTTGTTGTGTGTTTAATGGGCGCTGTGCTCATCACAGGTTCACAACCCAAACGCTGTCTCACTGAAGGTGGGCCACACACACACACACACACGCACACACACACACACTACTAACTACGACTGTGTATTTGGACCATTGTGGGTAAATAAAATAATAAAAATACTGCACCACATCCGGAAGGTAATATACTGAAAAGTGTCTTGGTGTGTTTTTTAATCAGAATATTACCTTCCTGTCCCGGCTCTGTATTTTTATTTTTTATTTTTGCCTCATGTGTTCACAAACATTCACATCAAATCAACTCAATGAAATCGCGTCTGCGGCTGGAATCAGACTCAGTCGTCAAAATGTGGATCAACGATTACTTGATTATCATCTGGAAATAGTTCTGTTTGTTTTAATGTGCTTGGAGTCCCAGACGGGTGGAGTTTAACCACTTCAGGATAATAAATCATTTGGCGTCTAAACGTTAGAAGAAGTTTGTGCTGTCTGATCTCCAAGCAGGTTAAAAACAGTTTTTAATCTTTAATTAAATCGATACAGTAACGGAGGAATTGAACCTGTGTGCAATCAATCACCTATTTGATTGAATCTATCATTCAGATTATCATTTCATCTCCGACCGCGCCGCTCTGCTTTCAGTCCAGTTTTCTTCTTTTAGTGAAGTGTTGCGTGTTTTTCTTTGTGTATTTTTTAGGAGCGTCTGGCGTCGCTGGTGTTCGGCCTCCTGCGGCAGAGGAAGCTGGACTTTCTGGATATTTACAACGACGAGATGATCACGGCCGCCAAAGCCATCGTCGCTCAGGTACGACACCTGACTCAGACTGTAAACGCATTATAACATTTTTCAGTCTTAAATATTGATCATGAGTGTCTTCACTGCATTTCTCTGCGTGTTCGGTCATCTGATGTCTTATTTTGACGATCCAACATGTTTCTGTTTGCAGTGTGTGGCAGAAAGTGTTTTGCACATAGAAGAAATTGACACTGAAGTCGTCACTAAGTACGTCCAAATGTTGAAATCTTATTCAGCAGCCTTGTTAGTAGTTGTTAATGAATGATTTATGTGCTGCAGTAGAGTTTTATTTGATATGTGACTGTGTTTCTGAAGGCTAGCTGACCAGATGCGTCTCATGACGTTCCCTCAGTGGTTCGAGCTGCTGAAGAACATCTTTGAGAGTTTTCTTCTCTTCCTGCAGAGGATCAAGGTGAGTCAAAACTTTCACCTTAACAAACGCTCAAACCAGGAAAAGCAGACTGTAGTTAAACATCTTTACTTTTTGTTCCCCGCCGTTTGTCTGTCAGGCCACTTTGAACGTGATCAGGAACGTGGTTCTGGAGGTTCTGGACTCGAACCAGAAGAGCCCAGTCCTGGAGGAGGCCGACTCAGATGCTCCGGGTCAGGAGTCCTTTCAGGTCCCGCAGCTGCTGCAGGGCGAGGCCGAGCTGGCGTACCTCACCCACGAGGGCCTGTTCATCAGCGACGCTCTGAACGAGGCGCAGCAGCAGCGGGCGGTCCAGGATCAGAGCTCTGCGACGGGCCCCAGCATCCAACAGGACCGGACTGAAGCAGACTGCACCTCCGGGCCCAGAGAGTCGGCCAGCAGGGAGCAGAGCTTCATGTATGTCACTGACTTCTGCTTCAGATTTAGACTTTATGCTTCATATGTCCTGCTGCCTGATGGTGGCGCAGAACCAACAAAACTGGAACTGATTATTTTATTTATTTAACACATTTTACGTTATCCGTACTGTGGCGCGTTTCCGTCATCTGTTGAACGTTTGTGTTCAGGTCCGGTGAGAACATGATGCCCTCCGAGTTGGAGCTGAACCGGGTTCTCAACAACATCCAGGAGCTGCTGTACACGGCCTCCGACGTCAGCCACGACCGCTGCGTCAAAGTGCTCACAGCCAGAGCCAAGGTACAGCACGACCTCTGACCTCACAGAGCCAGAAGACACGATCAAAATACCGACGGTTTCATCCTGTATTAAAAATTAGTGTTTTGTGAAGATGTCATGTGACTTCCTGACAGGACGGCTCCCTGGAGCGCCTGAGCTCGGCGGAGTTTGTGTGCCTCTCGCAGGCGGTGGACGGCTTCGTCAGGGACACAGAGGAGCTGTGCGGCAGGCGCAGCGTCTCCCTGAGGGGGGCGCTGCAGAGTCAGGCCAACCGCTTCGTCCACCGCTTCCACGAGGAGCGCAAAACCAAACTCAGGTGAGCAGCGTTTTAAATATAAGGAGCCGATCAGCCTTCTGACGCTGATGATGATGACGTTTGTTGTTTTGTGCCCCTCAGTCTTCTCCTGGATAACGAGCGCTGGAAGCAGGCGGAGGTTCCTGCCGAGTTTCAGAATCTGGTGAACTCGATCGCTGACGGCAGAATAACGCTACCAGAACGCAAAGCCCAAGGTGCCCACAACGCTCCGGGACTAAACACACGTCATGGTGCGATTAGATGCAGGAAACACGAGCTGCAGTCAGTAACCGTCTTCTCTCTCTTCTGCTCTTTTCCTGTAGGTCCAGATGAGAAGAAGCCCACCGAGTTTCTGTTCGTCAACGGGCAGAAATACGCCGTCGTTGGGTAGGTGACCTTATACGTGAACGTCATCTCACACCAAGACGCGAGATACGAGACCCAGATTATAACTTTGAAAACAAATCGGTGGAAACTGCTGTTGTGAAAGTCGTCCTTTTTGTTTCTTCAGGACGGTTTTGCTGCTGATCCGGATCTTTCTGGAATACTGTCAGTGTGTCCATGACATCCCATCCATCGCCACCGACATGCTGACACGTCTGTCGGACCTCCTCAAGGTCAGAACCGGACCTCATCCACATGAGCCTGAATCGGTTTTTACCCTTTTTGACTGCTGACTTTAATGTTTAATGTTAATATACTTTTTAACTATAAATCATTAAGAGAACATCTAAATTTAAAAAACATTTCCGGGGAGTTTTGTCGGCTCCTCGTCGTTAGATTTAAACTTCTTTTGTCGCTATGCAGCACTTCAACTCTCGGAGCTGCCAGCTGGTTCTGGGAGCCGGAGCTCTGCAGGTCGTCGGCCTCAAGACCATCACCACCAAAAACCTGGGTACGTCTGAAAAGTTAAAGATCATGTGTACATAGTCAGAAACTGTAACATAACTCCATATGTTTTGATGCTAATATCATTGATTTCCCACAACTGTTGACTCTGCTGCTAACATTCAGACTGTGTGTGTTTAGCATTAGCGTCCCGCTGCCTGCAGCTGGTGGTTCTCTACATTCCCATCATCAGAGCTCATTTCGAGACCAAACTGCAGCCCAAACAGTTCAGTGTCCTCAGACACTTCGACCACATCACCAAGGTAACAGAGATGTACACAGAAGGGCATAAAACTGAGATCTTCTGGTTTTTAACGTGCTCTCAGTTTATTTCTCGCTACCTGTAGAGTTGCCTTGTGTAGCCTGTTAGCGACTAGCTGCTGCCAAATTATAGCAGTCTGTCGACGGCAGCAGGAAAGTGTTTAAACTTCTACCTTCTTTATTTCTAAATACAATAAAATAACAGTTTGTATTTCTACAAATAGGAGCTTTAATGTAACTCGTGTCATGTTTCATGCAACATTTCTTTATTTCAGAGATTGTAAAATGTTGTGATTCGTGTCTCTTGGGCTGATTTGCAGGACTACAACGATCACATAGCAGAGATCTCGGCTAAGCTGGTGGCCATCATGGACAGTCTGTTTGAGAAGGTTTTATCAAAGGTAAGATGTGTGAGCTCACATACAGTTACTGGATCAGTAGAAACTTCCTGTGCTTGGGATGCGTTGAGTCACGTGACGTCAGCTGGTTCAGGATCTGTTGTCTGGTTGTTGTTTTCCGCAGTACGAGGTCAAAGCGCCGATGCCCTCATCCTGCTTCAGAACCGTCTGTAAGCAGATGGCCAAGATGCACGAGGCCATCAGTGAACTTCTACCTGAGGAACAGACACAGGTGAGACTCAGTCTGTTTGTAGGTTTGGTTTCATGTTTTGTTGAAAGATGTTGAAAGTCTCAGACAGACGTGTTGGATGTTTGTTTTCTCTGCAGATGTTGTTTCTGAGGATCAATGCCAGTTTTAAAATGCACCTGAAAAGGCAGCTGGCTCGACTCGGAGTGATCAACGACGGAGGACCGCAGCACGGGTAACTTCCTGTTTACTTCCAGGCGCCTCCGACGCTCAAGTTTAAAGTTTCACCTGCTGGGTTTAAGTGATCAACAGAAAATTAATAATGATTTTATTCCTTTTTTCAAACAAAAATGTCAACATTTCTTTTAAATAAATAATAATTCAGCTGCTGAAATGGAGAAAGGAAATTAATTAATGCAAACAAACAAATAAAAATACTTGTTTCACCCTTTTCTGACACTTTAAAGACCAAAACAAGTAATCAGTTATTGAAAATAATAGTTAGTTGCAGACTTGCATCAGAAGCACCTTTTTGTCTTGTGTATTAATTTTTGCATGTGTGAATGTGTCACACGTGTGTGTTGCTGCAGGTTGGTGGTGGTGGACGTAGCGTTCTACACGGAGAACGTCCAGGCGCTGAAGAGCCTCGAGCGGCTCGACCTGAACATGGCTGAGATCTGGGAGCAGAAGAGGTGATGGAGGACGGCGTCAGGACGTCCAGGACCGACCCAACAACCGACCCGGCAACGCGGCGCCAAGCTCTGGGCCGATAGTGGCCGGCTGAGGGTGGAGGAGGCCCGGAGGGACCAAAAAAAACACAAAACCTATGAGGAGAAGAGCAGCAACACGGGCTTTCTGAGCAGCTCCACCTTAAAAGACTTGATCAAGTAACACACAGCGCCTCCTTAAATCTGCTGCCGCCTCATCTCACTGTGTGCAATTCAACAGAAACACTAGTAACTTATTAGACTGTTGTGGAGGGTGTAGATAATGTTTAAGACATGGCGGGTAATTTATTTTTCTGTTGTCTTGAAAACATTTACTGCAGCAGATTTTCTTCTCCGGCTGAAGGGACGAGATTTTTTTTAATCATGAACGCACACGTCAACCGACTTTTTCTGTCACTGATTTCATGGACTTAAGCGAAAAAGCTGAAGATTCAGGGTTCGGGGGATAAATGGAAAGAATATTTTCCACCTTCTTCTTGGTGTATGTGAACGTTTCATCGGCCGGTTTCGGTTGCGTCCGCTGCGCTGAACGTCACGAGGGATTCTTACGTTTTATACTCAACACCAGATTATTTTCCAGACTGTTTGAAACCTGGTGGTAACATGTAATCAAAGAGTTAATTTCCTGACAGGTTTAAATAAACAAATCCAGACAGCGAACGCATCACACGTCTGTAGCTGCTTCCTGTCGTTACCAAAGTTAAACACTTTCTGATTCGGGATTTAAACTCTTCAGTTGTACTTTAGTTTTTCTGAAACAGTCCAATCATGACGAAGGAGAAGCTGATTATTATAAATGTACGTATTTGAGTGCAGGATATGAAGCATGAAGACGAGCTGCTCCAGCTGTAGTTTAATCGAATCTGCATGAACAGAACAGCTGTTGTTTCCTTAAAGGCTGAAACGACACAGAACGGGACAGAAAATCTGAAACCCCTAAACAGAGAGACATAAACATGACTCCACATGATGATAATCTTACTGGATGTGGAAATAAATTCAACATATCAACTTAAAGCTGATGATGTGTTGGTCATGTTCACTAAATGTTTCTGATGAAAACTACTGGACAAAAAAATCAGTAAAAATCAGATTTAAACATCAGATTTTCTGTTCCTGAGTGACGTTCAGACACTCTGAGCTCCGACTAAAGAAAACATCTGTCCAGCTGTGGTCACATCACCATCAGTACAAAGACGACCGCCTCAGTCTCTGCTGATGAATGAACACTGCAGGCTGTGTCATTTACAGAAGCATCGAGTCGGCAAAACTACAAGATTAAATCACAACAGATGCTGCATCTCGTCTGCTTTCTGTCTTACTGCATTAATCAGCTGCAGATGTTCATGCAACACGAGATCTGCATTTAACATATGTGATGGGATTGGGGCACATCTCTGCTGACATCAATGCTCCTCCATGTTTAGTTTTGAGTTGAGGGTCATGTGACATTCAGCAAATATTAACTCTTGTAGTTTTAATAAATCCTGTATTTACAGTCAGAAACACTGTTTAAAAAGGATCTTTGGCATTTCAAGAAATACAATTATTCACTTTCTTGAGAGTGAGATGATAAAAAGATGAATGTGAAGCTCTATTCAACAACTAGTTAGCTTAGCTTAGCATAAAGACTGGAAACGGAGGGAAACAGCTAGCACATAAAATCTTCTATCAAAACTAAAGTGTAAAAACAGATTTTTTCATGTCTGGCTCTTTGTAAAACGATGAATTGTTTTCATCCATCATGTTAATTAGTCTATTTTAGAGGAGCTGGTTGTTGGGTTTTTGTTACCTCCAGACAGAGCCAGGCTAGCGGTTTCCCCTCATTTCCAGTCTTTATGCTAAGCTAACTAGCGGCTGGACAGAGCTTCATATTTGTGGCATCGATTTTCACCAAGAAATCAAATAAGTTTATTTCCAAAAATGTGAAATTGGACAACAGAGACGTGATGTGACCGCGGCTGTTTGAGGCTCATCATCACTGTCGGCTTCAAAAGTGCCTCCTTTACATCGTTGAGCTACAGCGTGCCTACCATAACACTGTGTGTGTGTGTGCGTGCGCGTGTGTGTGTGTGTGTAGTCGGGCTGCATGTCTGAGAATCAAAATGTCTTGAATCCTTCAACCCTGATGTGAATAAAACAGGATGATGGTGCGACTCGATGTTTCGGTTTGTTTCAACCCTTTGATGGATTTGTATAAAACATTTTATTAAGTTTAACATCAAACGAGGTAATTAACTCGATTTAAACTGTAGTTTAGAGACAAATCAGCCCAAATTAATTTTGTTGTTATACTCGAACACTGTTTGAAGAGAAAGTATGCTGAAGATGATTAGCTTAGCTTAGCATAAATACTTGAAATGGGGAAACTGCTAGCATGGGTCAGCCTAAAGTAACGTAGTTCCTTGTCCTGAACCAGAGAACAAATTAATGATAGTTAGTTAAATAATTAAAATCACTTTTTCTCTGCAACCTGCAATCAATTATTTCCTATAAGATAAAAATTAAACCTTCTGTTTTTGTTATTTAACTCCATAGTTTTCAGTTTGTTTTGTCTCTATATTGATTTCCTATTTTCCCTCAGAATTTTAATTTTCTTTATTTATTTTAATTGTTTTTAAAACTTGTTAGATTTTCGTCGAAGGGAAGATTCATAGTTACCACAGTTATACGATTGAGGAGTTGATCACTCAAACGGTGTAGTGACAATATTAAAACATATCCATCAACCTTTAATGACCCTGAGAGAGAAACCAGTCGCACTCGTGTTGAACATGTATTAAATTTAAAATTGTGAACTTAACCAAACATCACATGACGCTCAGGTGATCCATATTACATGTTTATTAAAGACAACCACAGCAGACTTATCAGCGATTGTTTGCAGTAACAGCGAGTTTATTCCTGATGAACAACCTGATTCTTTGTCTCTGTAACAGTCCTGCCGTTCATCAGTGACAAGAGGAAACAAATCTCTCTCTAAGGCTTTCAGTCAGTGCGTTTTGTTTCCCACAAGGCCTCAGTGGTCGAGGATCCGCAGGTTTCCTGAAACGATCTTGTTCTCCAGCATCGCTCCGGCGGGAATATCGATCCGGTCGCCGTGATTGGCTATGATGATGACGGTTCCCTGGTGACAACAGAGTTTGATTAAACTGAAATCTGAAACAATAACAACAAAGAGGAAATGTTTTTTACCTTCAGAGAGACGTTCTTTCCGAAGGTGACATCCCCCGACACGGTGAGGTGATCCAGCTCCAACATGTCCGGGATGTTCTCAAACCTGGCCAAAAACTCCTGAACCTGCAAAACAAAAAACACGTGTGTGTCAGTGAAAACCTGCAGCCTGCAGGACAGGACAGCGTCTCTGGTCGGCCGCACCTTGGTGAAGGAGCTGCCCAGCTTGACGTGCGGCGTGCTGGGAAATTCTCTCTTCTTGCTCATGGTGAGCGAGCCGGCATCCAGGCTGTAGAGGTTCGACATCACCAGCAGCAGGTCCGATGACGTCTTCACCGGCAGGAAGCGGCTGCGGGGCACGTTCACACCCATGGCGTTGTCGAAGCTCTTGATGGCGGCACCCACGGCCGTCTCCAGCTGGATGATGTTCAGGCCGCCGTCCAGCGTCTGGAGACAGAGAGAAACATATATTATTGTTGGTTCATCAAGATTTGTCCAATGAGACAGAGTGAAAACACTTCATCTGCTGTGAGACACAACAGACACAACTGTAACCACAGGATGTATGTTTGTTTGTTTGTTAATTAATCACCTTGTTAAAAAGCTCAAACTTTCAGCACTCACGAATCACAGGGTAAAGTCTTACAAGCAGAGCTGCAGTAAAAAGGAACAGAACCTGAAAGACGAGAGAGAGGATCAACGTCACTCAGAAACGAAAGTAAAAGTTTATCAGAGCGACAGCAGAGCTGCTGTCGAGTCTCCACTTCTCTTGAAAATAAAAGTTAAATTGAGTCCATCAAGAGGCTGAAATTCAGGAGATGATCCAGAAGAGACGACTGAAGATTCAAGAGATCAAACAGTCAACGTCAGCAAAGGAAATGCAGATAGAGAGAAAGCAGAAGGTGTTCAGGTCTTCACCGCTCTGATGGAGTCTGTTCACAGAAGCCTGAATGAGCTCATTGAGACGGTTGAAGAGAAGCAAAGAACAACAGAGAAACAGGCTGAAGCCTTCATCAAAGAGCTGGAACAGGAAATCTCTGAGCTGGAGAAGAGAAGCTCTGAGGTGGAGCAGCTCTCACGTTCTAAAGACCACCTCCACCTCCTCCAAAACTTCCCGTCCCTGAAAGCTGCTCCACCCACCAAAGACTGGACAGAGGTCAGCGTCCGTCTACCATCATATGAGAGGACTGTGATGAGAGCTGTGGCTCAGCTGGAGGAGACGCTCAGTAAAGAGATGAAGAAGCTGTTTGAGGCTGAACTGAAGAGGGTCCAGCAGTATGCAGTGGATGTGACTCTTGATCCTGATACAGCACATCCTGCACTCGTCCTGTCTGATGA
The DNA here is from genome assembly GCA_036937835.1 of Pampus argenteus. NCBI lineage: Eukaryota > Metazoa > Chordata > Actinopteri > Scombriformes > Stromateidae > Pampus > Pampus argenteus. Next base: position 24,567,830 of record CM072866.1, on the reverse strand, counting down.
TGGGAAACAAGTCAACTGTGGTGATGTGAAGAAGAAGAAGAAGAGTCTCCCAGACAACCCAGAGAGATTTTCATGTTGTCCCTGTGTGTTAGGGAACCAGAGTTTCTCTTCAGGCAGATTTTACTTTGAGGTTCAGGTTAAAGAGAAGACTCAGTGGGATTTAGGAGTAGCCAGAGAGTCGATCAACAGGAAAGAAGACATCAAACTGAGCCCTGAGGACGGTTACTGGACTATAACTATAACTAATACCTTATCTTTAATCATATGACTACTACTAATAATTAAGTCATTCTTTATTTATATAAAAAACTAACTTGACCTTTTAGAGTAAATAATTAATCAAAAACAGGTTAGTTATTACTTATTAATCTCCATATGCAGCTTTGTTTGCAGCTATCATATTTCATCATTTCCTTTCTGCACTGCTTGCTGTTATAAACATAATTGATCTGTTTAGGCTTGTTTTTTGCACTTTTACAAACATGTTCAGGATGGAGTGAAACGCTGTCGTCATAGAGACCCAACAAGCACCTTTACATCACTTCCTGTTGCAGTGGAGTAACAGCACTGACTGTTACGACACAGAACGACCACTAGAGGGAGCACAACACAAAGGAACAACGAACCTCATGCATGAATGTTGCCACCTGTTCATGAGAAGAGCTGAAACATTAAAAAAATTATCAATAAATCATTTCAATCAATTAGAAATTATTTAATAAAAAATTTAAAAATAGTGTTAACCATTAGAGGGCGACAGTGAGGTCTTCAGTTTGTTTGTTTTGTCCAACTAACAGTTTAAAACGTTAATTCACTGTCATATATGTCGACAGGTGAATATATCAGACATTACTTCTGTGTTTGTTTATTTATTTGTGTGTTTGTTTGTCACCTTGGGGTTGACGATGATCTCCAGGTCCATGGCGTTCTTCTCGTGCAGCCTCTTGATGGCGGGCAGAGAGATCCACAAGTTGTTGGTGTTGAAGATCTTGAACTTGGTGACAGACTTGAACTCGTCAACGTGAGCTTTCGGTACCTGAGCGATCTCCAGCAGCCTCAGGTGATCCTCGTACTGGATCAGAGTACCGCCCTGCAGGGAGGAGACGGGACGCGCTGAGAGGCTGCAGGGAAAGATCACAACAGATGAACGGATGAAAAACTAAATGTAAGAAAGAGCTCTGACCTTGACGTCAGCTCTGGTCTTGTCGGTGACCTCCATGATGAACTCGCAGCGTTTGTCTGCTGGCTGGCTCATCAGGTGGTGGAGGATGAAGAGGTCGACGGTGGCGCCCAGGTTGTCGATGTTGGACACAAAGATGTACTCTTTCCCCTCTGCGATGAGTTTGTCCAGCAGGCCAGAGTTGTAGAAGCTGGTGTAGATGTCGCCGTGACCCGGCGGGTACCAGGCCTCCACGTTCTCACCGTTCACCCGCATGCTTTTGGCGATCGGCAGCAGAGACTCCTTGTTGATCCTCGGATATCTGCAGGAGGAAAAACAGCCACTGACTTCTGTTCATTTCATAACTGAGTCTTAAAACTCTGGATTTTAATTTGTTTTAAAGTATTATTATTATTGTTATGTGTGTGCTGTACCTGCTCTGGTTGAAGGTGTGGATGTTGACACGATGGTGTTTGTACTTCTGCAGGATCTTATTTGTTTCTTCGTCAGTGTTGAAGGAGTTCATGAGAACGAGCGGCACGTCGGCGTTGAAGGTCTTGTTCAGGTGCTGATGACGACATAGAAAGACAGAAGAAGAAATAAATTCAGTTCAACGTGATCCTCGGTGGGTCAAAGCTGCTTGCTGCGGTGTTTCTGTGCGTCTCTACCTCGATCTGCTGGACGGTCAGGTCCAGGAAGGTGTTCTCGTTGCGGACGCTGATCAGACTCTTGGGGCCCTTGCAGCCCATGCTGGTACCGAGGCCGCCATTCAGCTTGACCACGGCGAGCTTGTTGAGGCTGGCGGTGATGTTGTCAGGGAGACCTTTGGACTTGATCTTCTCGTAGGGCTGGACCTACCCGACCCGGCAGAGCGAGAACTCATTGTCATATTCTTCTCCTAAATATCTCTGACTTTTTTCTGTTCGTTCGTGAAACGTATTCAACAAAAGATTTCATCCTTGGCATCATCAGACGACCAAGTTTCATTCACAAAAATGTTCCCAAAGTATCTGAGGTGCTGCTGTCAGAAATCAGGACGCATGCATCAGTGTCAGTGGTTGTATTAGAGGAGCTGTGTGAAGCTGTATGGAAACATGAACCCGTCAGAGCAGCGTTGTACAGTCACACAATAACTTCAGATGCATCTTAAAGTTTTCTTTTGTTCTGACCAACAACCTGAACGATATTCAGTTTACTGTCACAGAGGACTAAAGAAACAATATTCACATTTAATTTGATTGTTTTTGCTTAAAAATGGACGATTCATTTAATGACCATGAAGTCATTTAATCAGGAGTACAGACATGTATGTGGTGTAAGTGGAGAGGAGCAGCTTTCAAAGAGGCGACTGTTTGACCTTTAAAACCTCACCGGCATCACATGACAGCAGTCGGACACACAGAAAGGATGTATTTATGGACTCTGTGTGTGTGTGTGTGTGTGTGTGATGATGTAATCTGTAGTGTTTGTGTAACATTAAAGATAACACACACACACACACTAACCCTCCTCCTTACAACACTGACTGTGTTTATGTGAAGCCTTCAAAGATCAGTTCATCCAAATCACAAAATAATAATTTTCCCGTTAAACCTTCATGGTTTTTTTTGTGTATGGTGCTAAAAACACTGAAAATTGCATCTGAAAACCTCAACAATGTCTTTTTCCACTCAATTCAACATGAAAACCTCCATTTGATTGAAGCTGAGGACATAAAACCGATAAATTCAAAACCATCCACCTGGTTGGACACCGCTGGGACAGAAGAACACGATTTTAGAAATATGAAATAATTAACTAATGTTTGGAGAGCCTACACACCTGTCTGATAACGTCAAGCTACTGAACTCTGTCGGCCTCGACTCCACTGACATGCACAGACCGTCGGCTCACTGTTACACAAGACTGCAAACAGCAGGTTCAGCGACCGTGACACCACCCATCAATAATCACACTGTCACCTGCAGCACCGCGGCCAGGTTTGACTGCTGCTCGAGGTTTTCTGTTATTCCCAGTTAGCTGTTCATTATGTTCACAGCAAGCGGAAAACGTAATTAAAAGTATCTAGTAAAGCATCTCCTTTTTGCAGTATGTACACACAGACAACTATCACCTAATTAAAAACTTCTGATTATCAGTTATCTGTTTTTATGATTTTATGCGTCTATTTATTTTATTTATTAATTTATTATTAACTATTTATTATCTTATTATGGATTGATCATTTTGTTGAAAAAAATGTGAAAATGTCAGGAAGTTTGTCCATCACCCTTCTGACAACATCTGACCATGTATGAGCTTTGTTACACATCTTCACTGTGTTGCTGCGTGAACCAATCACATTCTGTATCTACTGTTCATATCCTTTAATCAGCCTCGATAACGACGTCCGGCGAGTTTAGACTCACATCAGACAGCAGCTGAGGCTCGAAGACGAGCGGAGCCCAGCGGAGTCCCACAGGACGCGAATGAAGCCAGACGTTCGAATGCTGCGGCGGTCACACTATTCTTAGTCTTAACCTTCACTCTGCACAAGTATTTTAGGAACACTGAGGGAACCGTGTGTGTGTGTGTGTGTGTGTGTGTGTGTGTGTGTGAAATGTCACCATGCTGATAAATAGTTGGCATTAGCCTGAATGTTCTCTGTACTCAGATTCGGTTTCGTTAGCTTGTCTCTGAAGTGCGATGCTTGTCTCTGTCTTCTGTAGTAGCTGAATCCTTTAAAGGGGCAGTCCGACATTTTGAAACAGAGGAAAGTCAGATGAGACGAAGGAAACGAGTTTTATCTGTGTATCCAGTATAGAAGTACTTTAGTGCAACTTAAATGTACTTGTACTTGAGTATTTCCATGTGATGCTACATTTCAGAGGGAAATGCTACGGCACTTTTTACTCCACTGCATTTATCTGACAGCTGTAGTTACTTTGCAGATCCAAAAATTATATACAAACATAAGTAAATTATGGATTGCAACATGACACCCTGCGCGCTGGTGTGACGGGTCGGTTCTGCTGCTTACCGAGTCCTCTGGCGGCCGGTTGATCTTGGCCCAGTCGACTGAAGGACCTTTAACCTGCAGGAATCTGTGGAAGAGCCTCTTGAAGCCATCGAAATCTTTCCTGGAGATCTGAAGAAACAACAAACCAAATATCAGCTATCAGCTACGTCAAACCGAACCGAAACAAGAAGGATTGAGAACTGTTTTAAACCAATAAATAAACACACATGGTTCAAATTAGAGAAACCAGAAGGTGAAGATAATGAGGATGATGATGATGCACCAACAGATTTACTGATGTTTGTGTACTACTACAGTATTCAGTGAAAAGTACACGTCTACAAACCTTTTAAAAACAGGTAAGCCATAATGTTTCCTGCTACATCTGCATCTAAAAACCACAAAACCTTAATGAGGATTATTTGTATGTACTGTTTATGACCACATGGATCTGCAGCAGATCGCCGGAGATGGATCAGCCATGAAAAACATTATGTCCACATTCATAATGTGTCTGTATAGTGAATATATATGAAGACAATAAGGGGTTGATATCACGGTTACTGTGTCATATGTCTGTAAGGAGACAAACGTCCGCGTCTCGGTATATAGTTGATCCTGAGGTGTATATGAACAATGATAATATCTTAAAGTAGACAGAGAAATGTGTGAAACATAATGGACTCTGTTGGCACCGCTGTGACCTTCGCTCTCTATTTGTGAATGAAACCATGAAGTCTGTGTAACGCTGTTAAAACTTAATGGGTAATAAAAGACCTAATTCACCTGTGGGAAACACCACTGGGATTAATCAGAGCTGCAGTTTTGCCCACCTCTGCCGCGGCCCGGTCGGCTGTGGCGATCAGCGCCTCCAGCTCGCGGTGCATCGAATCCTCGTGCTGCTGACGGAGCTTCTCCTGGAACTCTGTCATCGCTCCTCTGGTCAGGTCTACACACACACACACACACACACACACACACACACAGATGAAAGTTAACTTCAAGAGTGAAGCAACATCCAGTTGCTGTTTTCAATTCGTTTTTAAACCTTCATCTTTAAAAAGATGAAGGTTGAACACATTTCTAACTTGTGTTTTACATATTCTGAGATCCTCACTATAAACATCCTATAAATTTACTTCTTTGACTAAAACAGTTAAAACAAGATTCAATCAAACAGTCTGATTTAAAGTGGAGCTTTTGTTAACGGACAACTTTCTTTCTTTAAAGATGTTTTTTACACGCGTGTGTTATAATAAACTTAATATGATGAACGTCTCTAAAACTAAAAGCACTTTAACATCTTAAAGTCTGAACGAATGTGAAATTTATCAGTGAAAAACAGAAAATTACTTATTGACATTTGGACAAATAGACAAAATGTTTAAATAGTCCCCAAAGCAGAGAAACTTACCGGCTACCGTTAGAGACATTTTATCACACGTGTGTAACAAACGATGAAGAGGATGAGGAGGCGTGTGTGTGTGTGTGTGTAGAGGAAGCAGCCGTTAGAAAGTGAAAAATGGTCCCAAACACAAAAACAAACGTTGACGGCTGTCAGAGAACAACAGACGTCCTCCTCATCCTCATCCTCAGCTCAGAGGAAGGTCTCAGATCTGCAGCGCCGACTCTGAGCTCAACACAAGGCCTGCCCACAGCCACACACACACCAATCACACACAGAGGGAGTGTGTGTGTGTGTGTGTGTGTGATTAATGGGCAGGATGGTGTCCTGAGACACAATGTTAAACAATCAGAGCTGAAACAATAAGTTAATTTATCAATTAGTCAATCAACAGAAAATAAATAAAAGATCAATTTATTCTGACGGTTTAATTGTGTGATTTATTCATCAATAATTTATTGGTTTTAATCGGTTGTAAACTGAATATTTGTGGACAGTTGACAAAACCAGAAGCAAAATCACCCGAAAAAATATTTTCTGTTTTCCTACGATGATAATAAACTGCTGATCTTTGGTTTGGAAGATGTTTAATAGTTAGATCAATACTCCACATTCACACGTTCATCCATTCATAACAACTCAAATCTGTTTGTTCTTTGGACTTCAGCAAATCACATTTCTTTAATATTGATGTGATCAAATTATCAATCGAGAAATAATCAGCAGATTAATCCATCATGAAAATATTAATTACTTTCAGTCTTAGTCAGACACAGTTATTATTATTATTAGAGTATCAAACTGTAAAGTTATTTATTTGCCTTTGTATGTCATGATTGATCTGTCCATTATTTTACATGATCAATCGATTAATTGTTTGGTCCATAAAATGGTGAAAAATGACTCAAATGATCAAAACTGTTGATTTATTAAATAATTGACAACTAATAACTTTATTTATTACTCACATTGTGGTTTCAGCTGATTTCTTGTTTTGTGGTGTTTATAATGTAGTTACATCATAGACAGTTAATGTCTTTATTTTATTGTATATCTTAATATATTTCTAGTGCAGCTGGATTTTGTTGTGTGGATGTTTGTTTGTTTGTTTGTGTGGGAAGACATTGGTGACACACACACACGCGCGGGGCGGAAGCATGTTTACGGACGTTTCGTGCACAAACAGCAGCAGCTGTGACGAAGCTGTTACCCACCTGAACAACACCGTCAAAAGTACCGGAAGAGCCTCACAAACACACCCGGGGACAACACGGACAGCCTCCGAGCAGCACAGACTACCGGAGGACAGACACAAGTCGGGCTGAGACGTTCAAGGTCCCGGTAGTTTCATCCTCCCGCTGCTAGCTTAGGTAGCCGCCAGCTAGCTTAGCTGGGCGGCAGCGCGAGCTCCCCGCTTTTCTACAGCGTAGTGACGTAGGGCTGGGAGAGCGGTGATTGGTCTAAAATGCCCGTCAATCAGATAGAGCTGCCCTATGTCCCGCCCCCTTAGGATAGTCTCACTTAAAGATTCAAACAAGCTGTTTTCTATTTTTAAAACAACTCGTTTTATTTATAACTACAGTATAACGTTTATAACGTTAAATGCATTTTTCATATATTCCATCAGTTTAATTTAATATTTTTAAATATTTAATATGTATTCAATTTAACTTTTGTTATTTCACAGCTGTTTGTTTTTCAGATCAGTTTATAAAATATGCTTCAATATGTCAGTTATTTTAGCTTTACATTTAAAACATTAAAACATATATTTCAATGATATATAGTGAAAACACATAAGAATACAAAACTAAATGGGTCCATGTTGCTCAATAAATACTTTAAGTAATCAATGTTTATTACTTGTGAGTTCAGGACTTTTACTTGTGATTTTTAGTGGGACATTAATATACTACAAATATATAGATACTAAAACTACATTTTAAAACAGAGACCTTCAATAATAAATGAACATCACACCCAGCAGATGTCTGCTGCCCCCGTGTGCTTGAAATGATTCACTGTGAAACGTCACATAATAAACCGAATATGTAGAAAGAAATGGAGCCTGATAGAAATCACTCTTTAGTTTTCTGATGGTGAAAATTATTAAGTTAAATTCACATTTCTATTGATGTAACAGTGTTGGATGATAATATAATAATAGTCACTATAGTCACTTTACAACAAATCAGGATAAATTAGTTTTCGCTGCATTTCTGAAACACTCAACATGACTTATTTATTTATTTTATTGCCTTTAATTAAATTTTGGGCCGTTTACTTCAATCAATGCAAAAATTAAATCTGTCATTTCTTATTTGTTGTTCTTCAGTCCGTTTAGCTTATTTTTAACTTTCATTATATTTTACATTTTATATTTTTTATATCTTGTCTTGTTTTTGTATCTTTTTTGCCACTGAGGATATTAAATATTTGTGATCTAGTTGAAAGCATTTCCTTCATAAACTTCAGGCTTCTTACAGATGAACAAACTGTTTGTATTTTACTAAAATAAATGAAGAAGTCATTTTACATTTACACACTTATTGATACATATTCTTTCATAAATTCTTTCATAAACGATAAAAATAAGATAAATCAGAGTCTCGTCTCGTTCTGTCGTTTCTTCGTTGTTTTATTGGTGATATCATGTTTGTTAGTTTCTGGACAGCTAGTGTGTGTTATCATCTACTGACAGACAGACAGGCCAGGTTGTGAGCATTAAACAGGTTTTCTAAAAACCTGAAGAGGTGGCCAGGTGACACACACACATACTCACACACACACACACACACACACACACACAGAGGTAACACACAGACACCAGGTGGGACTGTTACAAGAGTGGAGGGCTTCGTCTTCACAGCCGAGAGCAGACGCCCTTCGGGGGATCTAAGTGCTGCTGTTGGCCAGCGGGGGGCGCCAGTCACTGGGACAGGAAGTCCATGGCGGTGTCTCGCTCCTCCACCAGCTCGGCCGCTGTGGCGTCCATCTTGGCACGGGAGAAGTCATTGATGGAGAGTCCGTCAACTATTTTCCAGGTCTTGTTCTGAGGGGACAACAGAGAGACATCATCATCTGTCGATTTACAGCGTTATGAAACATGCAGGTTGTTCATCGCCATGGTGCCTGGCTGCTGATTGGACGGACTCACCTTGATCTGGACAGGGAAGGAGTAGATGAGGTCCTCCGGGATGCCGTAGGAGTTTCCAGAAGCGTACACGCCCATTGAGATGAACTCGCCCTGTTGGCAGGAATAAATAAATAAACTCACTAATAAATAAACATCAGACGGTCTGGAGCAAAGTGGAAGAAGCCATGTTGGTTCAAGTTTAAAGACTGAAAGCAGCTGAAGAGTCGGTTGAAGTGGAAGTGTGAAATATTACTGCTGCTGACCGAGCTAATGTTTGCTAACGTTTGAGCCTCTTAGATCGAACAGTAAAAGGTAAATATGTATAAACAGTACAGGTCACATGGAAGCACAGAGAAAAAAACATTATATTAAAGTTTGTTTACATAGCTGGTCGCTTCTAATTGGACAGTTGTCTCCTAGCAACTGATTTACACGTCACTGAAGTGTTTGCTGGCCAGAGCATCCTTCATTTAAAGCCTCACACTGACCTCCTTGGTGCCGAACCAGATGTCTCTCATGTGGTCGCAGATGGCCTTGGCGGCGGACATGGCGCTGGACAGCTTCCTGGCCTTGATGACGGCCGCGCCGCGCAGCTGCACGGTCTGTGGGACGAAGACGAGGTTTGAAAAGAGGACAGACGCTTAAAAAGCTGGACAAAGAAGAGAGACGAGAAGCCGGCGGCGCTCACCGAGATGAAGTCTCCTCTGAGCCAGGCGTCGTCCTTGATGCAGTCGTAGGCGGCCACCTCGCCGCCGCTGGTGGTGACCTTGGCGTGGTGGACGTCGGGGTACTGGGTGGAGGAATGGTTCCCCCAGATGATGACGTTCTTTACGTTGTCACAGGACACGCTGCAACGCATCGCCACCTGCAGGACAGCGACATCAAGTACTCGATCTGTTCATTATATTTACTGGTCAGTCAAAATAATTATATATATAAATGTGTGTGTGTGTGTGTATATGTGTGAGTGTGTACCTGGGAGCTGGCGCGGTTGTGGTCCAGTCGGGTCAGACAGGAGAAGTTCTCTTTAGGGATGGATGGAGCAGACTTGGAGGCGATCAGACAGTTGGTGTTCGCCGGGTTTCCAACCACCAAAACCTGATAAAAATCATTGATCAGTTACACAGCTGATCACACTTTTAATCAATCAATCTTTTAAATTCTGTAAAGACTCATTAGTGTTATTTTCCACATTTCAACAGAGACGTGACGCTGCAGTAAAACGTGACGCTTGCAGTAAAACGTGACGCTGCAGTAAAACGTGACGCTTGCAGTAAAACGTGACGCTTTGTCGTTGGAAGGAGTTTTGTTAGGAGAAGCTGTGTCAGCACTTTCACTTCCTGGTGTTGATAGACGGACGTCTAGAGGAAGAATCTCTCTCCACCATCCAAACAGACACGAGTGTCCCTGAAACAGCTTCATAACAGATTTAAGTCTGCTCTGATTGGCTAAAGGAAAGACTGACCTTGACGGTCTTCTTGGCGTACTTGTCCAGGGCGGCTCCCTGCGTCTTGAAGATGGCCACGTTGGCCTTCAGCAGGTCCTTCCTCTCCATGCCCTCCTTCCTGGGCATAGAGCCCACTAAGATGGCAGCGTCGATGTCCTTGAAGCCCACCTCCACCTTGTCGGTGGGGATGACCTCTGTGTGGGAGGGGGGCAGGTTGATGTTAAAAAACAAACATGAAATCAGATATAAAGCTGCAACAATTCAATCAATGAGAATAATCAAATCAGCGTTTTTAAGCCTATTTTAGAAGAAATAAGACATTTAAAGATTTAGATAAAAGTTGCACGTCGTCGTCAACTTCCTGCTCAGATATATGATATATATATATATATATATATATATATCATATATCATTGCAGATAATTTGTAGAAGTCTTTATTCGTCCGTTTTAATGTGTTTCTAATGTCCAGTAGGTGAATATTTAAACATGTCTAGATCTATATTTCACATTTGTTTGTCTTATCATCACTTTACTCTAAAACAACCTTTTGAACAGGAGGACATGTTATCTGCACCATATTGATAAGGAGGTGAAGTATTGGTGCTGATCAGATAACCTTCATGTTCACTGATGTTTTTCTGACAGGATGTTTATTATCTGTATTTTTGTTTTACTAGTTTTCATATCACATCATTTCCATTCATACATATTAAATATTTTTATTCGACCCACAACTGATGATTTCAATATTTTCTGGATTAATTGATTGATTATTTGTTCTATAGGTGACATCATCAAACGTCTTGTTTGACAGGCTGTAATTAAAGAATTTAGACATTGTTCTTAAAGCACGACTCAAATCAATTATCAGAACTAATCAATCAATCGTTACAGCTCAATATTTTACATTATTGACCTGTTTTTTTCTTCTTTGCTGTTTCCTTCATAATCTCAGTTTATTTCGGAACAAAGCTCATATTAACACGATAAGATGCGTTCACTGTCCGCTTGTTCCAAGTAAACTCGGCCGCTATCAGACTGGACTTCAGTCACGGTTCACTTCATTGTTATCCCACCGACTGCTCTGATTGGCTACTGTGAGTCCTTGACAACCGGCCAATCAGAAGCCTTGTTTAAGACACTCCTCCCTCCTCCTCCTCCTCCAGCATCAGGGAGGTTATGAAGGAGAAACAACAGACAAAGAAAACAGGAGACGCTTTGAGTGGAGCTGCAACGATTAATTGATCAGAAAATTAACCAATAACTACTTTTATAAGTGATTAATCGTCTGAGGTTGATCTTTGGGAAACACCGACCGACAACAGATTAAATCAATAATCAAAGTAATCATTAGTATTAAGATTGTTATGGGATGCTGAATCTTAAAGGGTCATTTCACCCAAATAACCAAACACACGTTTTCTCATTTTAGAGTTTTTCTCGTCCAGCTTTTGAGAAATAATATATTTAACAAATATAAAAGCATCTTTTTCAGTGACCTGCTGCTCTCACAGAAAATCAATTAATCTCTCAGTGAACCGAGTTCCCCACTTCTAAAAGTTATAAAAGTTGTAGACATAAATATGAAAATATTGAGTAATACGTGTAAAAATCTTAATATTGGAAGGTAGAAAACTGTAAAAAGGTCTGATCGTATATCACACGACGTTCTGGTCCAAACTCCAGCGAGCAGGTCAGAGTTCACCGCTGTTTATAGAAACATACGAGTCTTTTTTCTCCTCACCCCTCAGCAGCGGGAGGGCGCAGTCCTGCAGCTCCATCACGACTCCGTCCAGCACCGGCAGCATGGGGGGGATGTCCAGCAGGACCAAGATGATTGGCTGAAAACAAGACAAACGCCACAGGTGTGAGCAGCTGACGGAGACATTTAGTGCAGATCGGTGTCTGACAGAGAGGCGTTCAGGGACTCATGAAGTCACGTTTTAATGAGTTTCAGAAACGTCACATGACCTCACAGATCCTTTCCCACGACTGTAAATAAAATCTCAACTTAGACTGATGAAATGTGCCACCTATTCTGAAGTCTTCAGCGTGACGTTACCATGACGACAGGTGTTATTCATGACCTCACCTGGTCCTTTCCGAACACATCACCCTTGGCGATGCTGTACAGCAGCGAGTAGGCGATCTGGCCTGCGGCGCCGGTCACCACAACACGGATGGGTTCAGCCTGGAGGGAGACAGACGGGAATCGAACATGTTGCTGTGAACTGATGAAACTCCATTAATGACATTAATGTGTCACGTGACCTTCCTCATAGACGACTTCATTATATATATTATATTATATGTTTGTGTTAATGTCAAACTGAGGAAGCTGCTGTTGATGACGTCATCTGACGCCACGACGCAGGATGCCCAAATCAAAAATGGAGGCGAGATGAATAAACGTACAGAGGACAAAACGCGCACTTTCTGACGCACGAGCTGCGGCTACATCTACAGCCGTCAGTCTGCGCGTGGCTGCTGCGCCACAAACTGCGCCACAGTTTTGCACCTTGAATCATGAATTTAAGCTTCAGCACATAAAAACCGGAAAAACCGGAAACTCTAAACTACAAGAAACAACGACGCCGTCGATGTCACGAGGCGCCGTTAACGTTACCGCGAGGCTGTTTTCTGCAGCGGTTACCATAGTATCCAGCGGTCGGTGATGCTTCGGGTCGGTGCTGCTTCTCCCGGCGCAGAGGCGGACTAGACGGAGCCGAGGTCACCTCTACCCTTGTACTGTACCGTCAGGCGGAGAAACGACGCGCCTCACATGCATTGTGGGAAATGTAGTTGTTTTATCCCCATTAAACCAACACACCCCTATGAAAGAAACACGGTCTCCCATGATGCACCGCTCTGCTCCTAACCACGCCCACCTGCGCCACATATGGGTGAAGACTTTTCTAAAAAGACGCTTTTTTATAAACTGAGCAGGAATCTTTATTTTGGCGACATCTAGTGGCCGCAGAGCAAAACTGCATGGTTTACACACTGTGTGTGTGTGTGTATATTTACTTCAGTAAAAGTACAAATACTACAATGTAAAAATACTCAATTATAAGTAAAAGTCCTGCATGAAAAAAACTACTTCAGTAAAAGTATCAGCAGAATATATACATACCTGAGTATTGAAGCTACTTTATACTACATGTCAGAGGTAAATCTAGTACTTTCTACATATCAGAGGTACATCTAGTACTTTCTACATGTCAGAGGTAAATCTAGTACTTTCTACATGTCAGAGGTAAATCTAGTACTTTCTACATATCAGAGGTACATCTAGTACTTTCTACATGTCAGAGGTAAATCTAGTACTTTCTACATGTCAGAGGTAAATCTAGTACTTTCTACATGTCAGAGGTAAATCTAGTACTTTCTACATGTCAGAGGTACATCTAGTACTTTCTACATGTCAGAGGTACATCTAGTACTTTCTACATGTCAGAGGTACATCTAGTACTTTCTACATGTCAGAGGTAAATCTAGTACTTTCTACATGTCAGAGGTAAATCTAGTACTTTCTACATGTCAGAGGTACATCTAGTACTTTCTACATGTCAGAGGTAAATCTAGTACTTTCTACATGTCAGAGGTACATCTAGTACTTTCTACATGTCAGAGGTAAATCTAGTACTTTCTACATGTCAGAGGTAAATCTAGTACTTTCTACATGTCAGAGGTAAATCTAGTACTTTCTACATGTCAGAGGTACATCTAGTACTTTCTACATGTCAGAGGTACATCTAGTACTTTCTACATGTCAGAGGTAAATCTAGTACTTTCTACATGTCAGAGGTAAATCTAGTACTTTCTACATGTCAGAGGTAAATCTAGTACTTTCTACATGTCAGAGGTAAATCTAGTACTTTCTACATGTCAGAGGTAAATCTAGTACTTTCTACATGTCAGAGGTACATCTAGTACTTTCTACATGTCAGAGGTAAATCTAGTACTTTCTACATATCAGAGGTACATCTAGTACTTTCTACTGCACTACATTTATCTGACAGCTTTAGTTACTGTTCAGATGCAGATTTGACTCAATGGATAATATAAGAAGCTTTTAAAATCCAACACATTGTTAAAGATGAAACCAGTGGTTTCAACCTTTTAGTCTGTTGACGTCTTACTAACAGCAGTGTGTAGTCGGGTCACATTTCAGATGTCTATGAGTTGTTAACAGCTCCACCAAATAGTGATTTTTACCTCTAAACTTCTCACATGGTTTCATTTCAATAAATGTTCAAATGATCCAATATTTCAGCAGAAAGATATATAATGTATAATGTTGGTATTGTTTGTGAAACAATTTCCTGAGTCATCGAGTTTGGGCTGCTGGAATTTGGATTCATGACCTCAGTCTTTCAGTCTCAGTCTGCACAGAGGGAACACAACACATTTTTAAGACAATCAACATCATTGATCGTAGTTTGACTGTAGGTGTGTGTTTTGCATTGTGTCACCAATAAAAACGGGTTTTAATTTGTATGATTTTACTGACATCCTTCGTTGTTATTAGATCTGTGCTGCTAAGGCAGAAAAACATTAAAAACTAGAACAACTACGTCCTGATTACTTTCACAGGAATGTATAAACTACTGACAACACTTCACAGCAGCCATGTGGATTATCCTCAGTGAAAGGTCACTTGAGGTCAAGTCCTCAGACTACAGGAAGCTGCTTGGCTCAGTTTCCAGCTCGTTACGTTACCGATCAGCCGGTTATCTGCACCCCTGCGGGAGGTAAATCTGAGCCGTCTGATCTGCTGACATTTATAGAGCACGGTGTGACATCACAAACAGCGTATGCAGAGGAAAAGTGGACATTAAACCTAAACACCCCACCCCGGCAGCCATGTTGGATCTGAAACAAGCTGCAGGTCTGTTCTGCTGCCAGCCAGGCCGGAGCTGACCATGGTGCTGAAAACTGCAGCAGTACAGCTGCGTCAAGGCAGCGGCAAACACGCCGGAAGTAAATTCAGCCTTCAAAATAATATAATAAAAGCCTAAACTTTCTCAGGTGAACTGGGAAAAATTTTCAAATATATTATCTTTGGCAGTTTATATTAGCATATGTATAGTTTTATATATCATGTTTTATACTTTTTTGGTTTGGCACAGAAAATATCTTTGGAATAAATAAAGCTTTATCTAATCATATCTTTAAAAAGGTTATGTTGGGTGGCTCCAGTGTCCTTTAGGACATTTCAACTATTAGAGTATTTTCACCATATTAGCATGATTCATTTTAAACCAGATTTAGATATAAGAAAAAAAAACTTTAAGATGATATTAAAATGTATAATTGACCTTATGACCTTTTTAAAGGTGCATATTTACAACAAAATTTGTAATTTATCAAACTTCCACACGTAGATTCAACAACACATGATCTTTAGGGGCAACTGTCCACAACAAGTTATTTAAAAACGATCCTCATCGTCTGCATACTAGTCTTCATTCCCATCAGAAAAACATGTGAACAGTTAAGCGATGATGCATTAAAGTACCTATTAAATATTTGGCATGTGGACTTTCTAAGTGACAAATAAATAAATGATCATTTTAAGATCGAAAGTCAAAATAAAACAGATGCTACGAGATCAGTATGTATCAGTATATCATATAAAATAAAATAATAAATGAGTGAAATAAATAATGAGTCACAATAAGTCATGATTTTGATTTATTATAATCATGTTGTTGTTTTTTGTCTTTTTTTAGCCTACATCTCATTTATTTATCTTCCAGGGAAAAAAATATGTTTGAAGTAAATATTTCAGTTGGACCTACACTTATTTTGTAGACTGTAACCGGATGTCGTGTTGTGTGCGTTAAACAGCTTGACGGTGTCTCTGACTGAACCTTTGCCAAAAGCCGTCAGGAGGAAAGAAGCGACTCTCTGAATTAATGATGACGGGTCAGAAAAAGACGCAACCTGCTCAGGTAAAGGTGGCGTCGAGTGTCGGCGGCAAACACAGAGCCGCAAACGGACCCTGTGTTCCGCACTGCGGCGCCAATAACCGTCCATGAGATGCACCTGACTAACGCGCACATGTATGACTAACGGCTGCTTTCAACTCACCTGAGAGGAAACGGCCCTCACCACCAGGTACATGGAGGTCAGCAGCGTCAACATGGTCCCGTCGGTAGTTTCAGTGATAACTGACGTCCAGAGACAGACAGGTAGACACAGACAGGTAGAGACAGACAGGTAGACACAGACAGGTAGAGACAGACAGGCAGGTGCGACAGGACACCGCCGCGGCGTCAGAAGCGATTTATCCGCGCAGCAGTTCGACTTTCACGGCTTCTTCTGCCACGGTTACCCGGGACTGACTCACACCTCCTACCCTACACACACACACACACACACACACACACACACACACACACACACACACTGCTGCAGTCAGTCTAGTCCCTTAATAAGATTTTGAGGACGGAAATAGCCTCTGACTGCTGAAGCTGTTCATGTTCATGTGTGATGACAGACTGAATTAATAATGATGATTTTAATAATAAAGACTGTTTGTTTCAGGGACTCTGAGGAGGTCATGTGATGTCACCTGTATACACACATGTAACTTACTACATGAGGTACTTGTACTTTATTTGAGTATTTCCATGCGATGCTGCTTTCTACACGTCAGAGGTAAATCTACTTTCTACTCTTCATTTATCTGACAGCTTCAGTTACTGTTCGGTGGTTTCAACCTTTGTCAAAGTCACTGAGGTCATATCATGGTCATGCAGTGACCACTGGATCCTAGAGGTCATGTGACACACCTTTTATAAAATCCATGTGCAGCGCCAGTCACTGCGTATGTAGACAGTGTTTATATTGTGGACTGATCCATGGTTGTGTGTTTGTTTTGTCATTACTGGCCAGCATAATTATGAACCGTGTCCCAGTGGAGATGAAAATACTGGCAGGATGTTGTATGAGGGGACCCGCTGCTATCAGGAACATTATGTACATCTGTGTGGACGAGTGAGACGCGGCGCCAAGCTCAGCTGATCCAGTCAGATGTGTCGGGTCCAGTACAAAGCTGCAGGTCAGGAAACGTACCTGTAACTCCACCTGTCAACTGCAAATGTTTTCCCTACTTCAGCCTTATTTGACCCTGTGGCATTGTGGTTATGAGCAGCTGAGATCCTGTTTTATGTCAAAATAAAAGCAGAGGCATGCAGGTGTTATCAGGATGAGCAACTAACATGAGCTATAAATAAAAACATAAAATTACTTTTAAAAAATTACCCAAAAATCTAGAAACAAAATGTCACTTTTTAAAGACCAATATTCATAATCTATAGTTTATGATCATTTATTTCTTTATATTATTATATTATATTATTTTGTTCAGACAGAAGTTTATTTACAAGTTACTGAAGATTTTCTGGAAACTTAAAATATAGATTTAGCCTAAAGAAATAAAAGAGGGCAAATAAAAGTTCTTACTTTAAAAATACTCAAAATATGTATGAAGTCTTGTGTAACTCAGTAAAGCGGTTTCATTTGACACACCTGGACGTGTCTTTCCTCCCTTCTGCCAGCAGAGGTCGACACGTCCACAACGAATCGATGTGAGCGATGAAACGTGAGGCTGCTGTTGGAGGGTTTGAGTCGACTGTTTGAGGCCGAAGGTTCAGGGTCCATGTTGATCCTCACAGCTGATGTCGAAGGTTTCATGTTGACACACAGAAACGTCCTGATTATCTTTGAATGACTGATTTAACAGCATATCAACACTTAACTTCGGCATCTAACAGCAGATATAAAAAACCTTTTAAGTGTTTCTAAAGTGCCGTATTATAAGTATATGTTGCCGTATGAAAGAAAATCAATCTTTTCTCCAGTCAATCAACTGTTGAGCCAACATGCAGCATGTTGTCAGAGAATTTCTTTTATCTTTTATCTTTTTTATATTTGCACGTATTTGAAAAAGAGATTCACAAAGCTGTCAAACGATTAACATCCTGAAGACCAAAACTCACATAACTAAACATACATAACAACATAAAATATTAAGATGATTTAACTTCAGAACATAACCGAGTGTTTATCAAAATAGAATAAATTAATTATGTGTTTTATTTTTGTGTCATACTGTTAAAATGACCCTGATAAAACAAACTGTATGTAATATGTTTTACAAATATAATTTATATATATATATATACATTTTAATTTTAATGTTCATATACTCACACAGAGCTAAAATCAAAAAGTGTGACTTTTTCTTTCAAATTGTACACTTCCTCATATTCTCTCTAAAATATCTCTGCCAAGCGACCGCATTGTGTCCCACATGAAAACTTTCTGTTTGTAGAGGAAAATAATTATACACTAGGTTTAAGTTTAATTGTATAGCAATATTTCAAAACTTAATTTAAAAAAATGTCTTTAGTTTATTTTCAGAAATTAGTGTTGGTGCAAACTTCAGCATATATATCCATAAAAACCACAAACTCGTTTTCATAATGAACAGATCGCCAAGTGGGTTGTTGTTGTTTTTCTCGCTATGCGCCACAAAATTAAACTTATTTTACCAAAACAAAGAACAAACACCGAGCTGAATGTTTGTCCTCAGGGAGGTGCGAGAGTAAATATTACAGGGTCCAAATTAAATCACATTTAATCATCTCGTTCTGCAGTCAAAACGTCAACATTAAATTACGATGTTAAATGTATCGTTAAAAGTTTCGTATTATTAAAATAAAGAAAAAAGGGAAACATCAGAAATGCTCCTTTTTGTTTCAGTCGACTCAGAAGAAATGCAGAAATTTGATTTTACACGTGTTCAGGTTTGTTTGATAAGAAGGAGCTAATGTGTGTTGTTGTTCAGAGAGTAGCAGGATGCTGTCAGGCTCGGTGTGACCGTCTGCTCTGCTGATAATACAATGCAAACATTTGATTTGCTGTGTGAAAATAAGGACTCCAACTACTTAAGCAGATGATGAAATAGTATTTGATCAAATGTAACCAAATAAAATCAAATAAATTAAATTTCTTCCTCATGGTTTATGATTTTCTCAAAGGAAAACACAGAACAATTCACACAGCAGATATGTTGCTGTGGAGACGTAAAGAAACGCAGTTTAATTTCAGTTGGAAGACAAAAATCTGTATTGTTGACCTTCTTTCTCCAACAACAATGTGGTGAGCTAATGTGTAACTTGTTTTTAAAAAAACTTTCCCAAACAAACAAACAAACAGTTTCCTGTGTCAAAGTTCACTGTTGGGTTAATGCCTCCAATCACCCTCGTCCTCTGAATGAGGATACCTGTCCACATATATATACCTCACCTGAACCGCACCACTGCTCCGACTCACAATTAGTATAGCTGCTAGTTGCACACATTACTATTGTGTAGTTTTTGTTTTGAGGACAGTTTCATATGGCAACTATATTGTATGGTAAGATAACATTAAACAAAGTCTGTGGACCTTTCAGTTTAATGAATCAAACCAATAACGGATATCCAGCTCTCTAACTTCTCTGTACATTGATGATTTGGTCACGTGTCATGTCAACAGGCCTGTGAGCGATGACAGAAGTGAGGTAGAGATGTGTGAAATGTGACCCTGATCAAACGGCCTGTACCTGCTTGAATAGATGAGGCCCGCCACTTTTTCCTCTGACCGCGAGGTGAATTTTGGCATTCCTTCATGCAGCCATCACTGCTGTAGACAATGCATGATTAGGCAGCCTTGAGTGATTTGCACAGCAGGTCTTAACCCGCCAAATAACAGCCAGTCAGTCAGTCAGTCAGTCGGTCAATTAGGCTACACATCCTGGACTGTGAAAATCAAACACACACACACACACACACACACAAGTCCTCCCACTAAATGAAATTATGTAAGAAAATAATAACAATAACAGTCAAAGAACCATTTTTTCACGCTACCGTCAGGCTGTGATTAAAATGATCCTCCACTCAAAATATATTTTATTAGTATCAACAAATGTGAACAAACGTGGGACCAGACGGTCGTTTGTATACAGAAGTTAGATAAAAAGCTGCTCATTTGTAATGTTACCTCGACTTCCTCCTTCAGATGACATCAGATTGTTCGCACATGCCCACAAACGACCGTCTTGTCCCACGTTTGTTCACATAAAGTAGCAGGAAAAGAAGTGCGATCCTGCTGCTACAGAGGAAATGTGCAGAATCAGCATGTGGATGCTAACGCCTGTGGTCCCAGGTGAGGTCAGACTGCATACACCTGTAATAGAGTAACGATTGAAGAATATATTTATGATTCCTCGCAGTGAGCTGTCAGTACTTGTTGTACTTTTGCTACTTCTTCTCTGCCCACTTGAGGTTTAACGTAACTCCGAGGACAAAAGCAAATTTCCGATCCGAACCAATCAACGAAGCACACAAAGCCTTAACGGTGTGTGACACACATGAAGACTCGTCACATGAATCACTCAGCTACATGTTGGAAATATTAATCATAGGCTGGTATTAATGAGAGCCTCCTTTAACGTCAGGCCTCTCTGCAGGTGTGACAGCTGATGCGTAAACAAAGCGCTGCAGTGTGGAGCTGGCATGTCAGGTTAGCTGCGCGGCGGTGGCGGAGGCATGGCTGAGCCTGTTTACCACATCTCTCATTACTCTGTATTGTCTGTCCTCACTGCCCTCCGCTTTAGCTGTCAGTCACAGACAAACGCCTGAGGAAGGGGATGACTGCGGCGCTCACCTGACCACGCCTCCAAATATTTCCCACGCAAACACACATACCTGACGCATGTATGTACGATACGCACAAACACGTAGAGTTTATGATCTCTGACAGGAGCTTTCTGATGACTGGAAGTGGATCAGAAACACTTTTCACAGGAAAACACGATAATCAAACTCAAGTCTGTTTCAGTTTCCTGATGACGAATCAGTTAACATGCTGTCAATTAGCAGTAAACTTACCCGGTTTGTGAAAAATCCTTTTTTTTTAACCAACATCAAATTCTTTATGAAGATCAGGTCTGCAGTTATATTTAATAAGTCATTAAATAATGTTAATGAATTGGTAATAAATGCATTTTCATCTGGATTATTTTTCTTGTTCAGATATTATGGTGTTAAAGGAGACATAGCAACCCAAAATAAAGCTTTTTAATGGCTTATAAATGATTTATAAAGCGTTCATAAACAGTGTATTAACATTCATTAATTTATTAATTAATGCTTCTGGGTTCTTTATCAGCAAATGGCACCAACAATTCAATATATATTTAAATACATATCCCACAATGCAATACACAAACAATACACAATATAACACTAATTGATTGACTGAAAGTGCGTTTGATACGATTTGATTCAGCTACGATCAGGATTTAATGACTTTGGTTCAACACACTTCATACGATTGATATTTATTGTGTGTGTTGCTTTTTTTTAAATATAATATTTTAATCATGTAATATAAAATGTAATGGGTTAAATAAAGGTTAAATAAAAAATAAAATAAAATAATAGGATTGCATTTTTTTTTTAATAATGTGAGTGTAAATCAGTTGTGTGCCACCAGC
Organism: Pampus argenteus; assembly: GCA_036937835.1. Taxonomy (NCBI): domain Eukaryota; kingdom Metazoa; phylum Chordata; class Actinopteri; order Scombriformes; family Stromateidae; genus Pampus; species Pampus argenteus. The sequence goes on along the minus strand of CM072866.1, from coordinate 24,546,126 downwards.
TCCTTGTTTTTTTTTTTTTTTCTATTCATTGTATATACTTTTTTTAAATTTAAATTTGCCTTTACTTTTATATTTTATGTTCTTTATATACATATATATATATATATATATATATATACATATATATATATATACATACATATATATATATATATATATATATATATATATATATATATATTTTTTTTTTTTTAATTTTTAATTTATTTTATATTTTGATAACTGGGCTGCTCCAGGACCAGGGGAAACCAATTTCAATGACAAATAAAAATCCTTGAATCCTCATGTGGTATTTCATATTAGTGATTTTATCTAAGACTTAGTGTTCGTGTTGATTGTTTATTTGGGGCATTAAATCTCTCAGCAGAAAGTTCAAACAGCAGCGACTTTTCTGCTCGAGTCTCTGACTGAACTGTTTTGTTTTTGTTTTTTCTGGGTCGGCGTCCTCGACTGTGAACAGATGTTAAACCTGAGTTTAAACCTGAGTTTAAACCTGAGGTTAAACCTGAGGTTAAACCTGAGGTTAAACCTGAGTTTAAACCTGAGGTTAAACCTGAGGTTAAACCTGAGTTTAAACCTGAGTTTAAACCTGAAGTTAAACCTGAGGTTAAACCTAAGGTTAAACCTGAAGTTAAACCTGAGGTTAAACCTGAGTTTAAACCTGAGGTTAAACCTGAGTTTAAACCTGAGTTTAAACCTGAAGTTAAACCTGAGGTTAAACCTGAAGTTAAACCTGAGGTTAAACCTGAGTTTAAACCTGAGGTTAAACCTGAGTTTAAACCTGAGGTTAAACCTGAGTTTAAACCTGAGTTTAAACCTGAGGTTAAACCTGAGTTTAAACCTGAGTTTAAACCTGAAGTTAAACCTGAGGTTAAACCTGAAGTTAAACCTGAGGTTAAACCTGAGTTTAAACCTGAGGTTAAACCTGAGTTTAAACCTGAGGTTAAACCTGGTCTCATATGCAACATCGGTTTACCCGATTCAAAATAATTTTATATTTTCAATAAAAAAAAAAAAACACACAAATTGTCTTCTGTGAAATACTCAAACTTTTCAAGGAAGACGTTTTAATGTTCATTTCGGGCCTTGTTGCAGCCAACTAGACTTTTAGAGTCACGTTTACCATCATTAAGACGGATGTTTCGGGTGATTTGCCACCACATCACACCCATAAAGGCCTGTGAACACACTGCGTACATGGAGTTTGTCAGTGATAATATTTCCCATGAGTCTGTGCTGGCAGTAATTACAGCCCTCTGTGAATCCGTCTTTCGGCAGCTCAGGCTGTCAGGACGCACGAGGAATGTGGGGAATGTAGTTTTCTGACCGCTGAGCTGGATATGAGCTCCAGCTTTCATCGCTCCTCCGTTGAACTTATAAGGACAAATAAGTCCATTTGGTAGTCTAAGCCAACTGTGACCGTTTTCGGGTTCGGCTGGCGTCAGCGCCGTAGCTTGTTGGTTGTTTGTTATGTCTTGTGAACCAACAATGTGGGGATTATGAATATTTTCGGCAGCTTCTAGCGCCACAACAACAACACAGACAGCAGAGAAGAAACGCGATTGCATCGGAGCGACGGTTGTTTCCTTGGCGGCGTGGCCGGTGCTGGTGTGTTTTGTGGAAACAAGGGGCATTGTGGCAGCTTCTCCTGACCTGAGGTTGAACCCGGTGTTGGCGATCTCACCTACGATGGCAGGTTATCTCCTCCTCCTTGCGTGACACAGATAGCAGAGGCAGGGGAGGGACTGCCAGCCCGGTGTCTCCTTGTCGTCTCCGTCTTCCTCTTTGCCCCTATGAACCCAACACCCGCCCGCCATTTTGGTGCCTCTCTGGGCATTTATGCTGCACCTGCGGTATCTCGACCTGGAGGCGGTTGGCTTTGTTCGTCTGCTCCACAAGGCCACTCTGCAGGCCGCATCAGTCGATCCGTATCTCAGCGAGAGCGACGTGCACGCGGTCACATTCCAGCAGGGATTTGCAGAGTGGATCGGGGAAACTCATCTAAACTAAGGATTAAAACTCCTCGTCTGTTCAGATGCTCCGATAACAAAACTGGCAACATCGCTTAACTGTTGTTGGTGTGTTTCATGGGAACAACTGTCAGAACGGCCGATGGCAACACAGGCTGCCAGCCGATTGCAGAAACACATTAGTCACTTACATTTTGGTATCGGAAACCTCCCCACAAAAGAAAAATCATCCATCAGCTCCTCAGTAGAGCTGGAAGCGAGTCACTCGGCTCTGAAACCTTGTCAGAGAGCCAACACTTGGCAACCCTTTGGGATAATTAAGACTGGTCACGCCCCACAACCCCCCCTGTTCACTGTACCCTCTTATCCCCCCCCTCCCTATGCTCCCTGGCAACAGTATCCGCTTCGTCGCCGGTTCTTCCATTTCTCCTGCCAATCACACTTACTCCACCATCTGCCTGGAATGGCACTGATAGAAAACACCCTAAAGTGCTGGTACGAAGCCAGAGCCGGCTGCCTATACGCTGATTAATGGTTAATGGTGAAGATGGAGTAGTGAAAGTGTCGAGTCGTCCTCTCTCTGGAGGCCGGAGCGATGCTTCCTCTCCTTCTTTATGTCTGACATGAAGGCTGTTTGGCCTCCGATGAACAGAACAATGTGAGGAATTCTCAGTCTGTCACCTCAGATCACATCGCTGATGATCAGTCTGGCTCACAGCTGCAGGTCACAAACATTTAAAAAACATTGTTTTCTTGTTTCCTCTTCTGCACAAATCTTTCAAAAATGATCCCTACATGGCCAACAAGTTTATTTCTCAGGCCTTTTATCTGTGTTTTACTGTTTTACATGGATACCTGGGATCAGTGTCAGCTTTTAGTCAGACAGCTTGTCTGTTGCTGCAGTTGCATGAAGTTTCTACAACATCAAAACTGCAGAAACATTAAACATTAAGAGTGTTTTATTGTTTTAAGTCTGTCCATTTAGACACAGGGACAAAGTAATCAAATGTAAAAGTGTATTCTATTTTTGCATATTTTATTATGGTTGATTTTTATGTTTATTCTACTTTATATCCTTATTATACTATAAATTCTCGAAATCTTAACCTGCAAAAAGTAAAATGTCGTTAGTAGAAAAAGGGTAAATAAAGGATTTTACAATGGAAATATTCATATATTCATATATATATATATATATACATATATATGTGAGTCAATGTATTTAGTGATTTTCCACCGCTGACAGACAGTTGGTTGCATTTTACATTTTAAAGCAGATCGAAGCAGAAACAGCAGATGAGCTTCAGCAGTTCATTGACACACCTGGATGATAACCTGTGAAACGTAATGTTTACCTGCGCTCTGACAGGAACACAACAACAACAACAACTTCCTGTTGAAGTTTTTTATCAATCAGATGATTTTAGTGTCAATTTAAGAATGTAGAGAACTCAAAGGTTGGAAATGATTACGCAAAAAAACCCCCATAAACCGTCTCAGTTTACGCCGTAAAACACTCACTTTTGTACCGCCTATTATTTGTCCCGTGTCATCTTAGCCCTGGCTAATCCTGCCCCGCCCCCGTCCTGTCTTCATGTCAGATTTTTGCATGACTGCTTTGCTCACCTTTCTTCTCCCGTATGGATGAACTTTTCAACCCTTCAACTCTGCCCTCATCCTCAGGATACCGGAGGTCTGAGCGCTGAAGGGCTTTACATCTCTTCTATATTCGTGTGACCTTTTAAAGTCTGTCGTCTCACATACGTAGGACACGCCCACGCCATCGTGTCACCTTTTGCCTGGCTGCGAGTCCTGCGGCCATGTTGGATATACCTAGATATGAGGACTGGCAGCCTGACGAGGCGACCGACAGATGTGTGTCCTCTTCCTTCGCCGTCGATGAGTCTGCACCCGGAGAAGAAGCAGATTTGAGACGAGTTCAACCATCTGTCGATTGAAAATACACATTCCAGGCACGAGCATGGACGCAACATCTGTCATCCTGTGGACACTTTGATCCACTAAACTTTGGAAATCTTTGAAGGGGAACGAAGCTTTTTGTCCCCCAAAAAATCAAAATAAAATTACATTTTAATCTGTTGCAAGGAGCTTCCAGTGTGCTCAAAACACACGTAAGCTTAAAACTGGGTTAAATTTGGTTGAATAGTTGAACGTTTTAGACCGAAAACTGCAGTTTCAACAACATTTAATTGCTAAAATCAATGGTTGCAAACTAAATTTAGCATGTTCAGAATAAAGACCACATTCGTTCGTAGTGGTGGAGTATTTTCAGTTGGCTGCAGCAGCTAACTTAACGTTAACATGTTAACTCATTCACACTGTTCATGTCACCATTTGTGTCCATTTTCTGTCCCAGTTTCTCTTCCGGTTCTGGCACAATGACGTCCTCTTTCTAAATCCTGCCAACTAAGATCTGACTGGTTGGTTTTCCAATCTGGGAAAGTTGCACAACACCAGACCTTTGAATCACTGAAATGGTCTCGAACCAGGTTATTACAGGGTTAATTTAAACACCCATAAAAAGCCATTCAATGGATAAATAAGTGTTACGGAAATAACCCTTTGATGTCTTAAAGCAGCAATAATCAATATTATCAATAACTCCACAGTCTGAGCTGTCAGTGTTAATGTGTTGGTCTTATACTGAGCTTTAGTTCAGCTTGTTGTTTATCTGCTCTGGTTCACTTGTGTGTGGGTCAAACCGCGGTTACGTTCACCTGACACGTCACACGGCTCAGTCTCTCAGGGAATCTGAGGAAGTCTGCTGGATTGTGGCGGTGTGTGTCGGGGGCGAGGCCTGGCGCCGCTCTGTCCGTCCAACGCCACGTCGCCTCCTCAGGCTCCTCGCTCCCTTTATGTTGCTTTTATTTCACTTTTCTTCTCTCGTAAGAAATGAGCCAAAAGCCCCGAGGGTCTAAAAACACAGAGAGAGCGCGAGAGTAAAGGACTGACGAAGAGAAATAAGAGATAATAAAAGATACGTAGAGAAAAGAGAGAATGAGGTGTAATCTAAAACTTGGAAATAGCGTGACGCAAATTGGGGTTAGATGTCAGGACAACATGGCCGCCAGCGAGAGCGTTTATAGTCCTACTGTTTACAGAGATTACCTGTCAGCTCCTTTAGTACAAACTGTGTTACATAAAGACATGCACACACACACACACACACGCACATGATGAGGAAGTGTGTGTGTGTTGAGACTCCAACATGATTACAGCGAGGACTTCATTGTTCATACGGTCTTTTTTTTGAAGAGTTATAGCGTGTGTGTGTGATTGACAGTTGCTGCTCTCATATACAGTCTATATAAAACTATTCAAGTACTTTGAGTATCAGGTGTTGAGTATCTTTCAGGCTTCATTATGCTCTCAAAATATTAGGCTACGAAAAGTCTTTTACTTTACATACTGTAATAATTAAGTTCATTGAAGTTCATTGATTGCCAGCACGGCACTGAGAGTCAGACGAGGGAGGAAATGTTGAACTGTTTTGGCAAGTTACAATCAGGAAATGTGGCAGTAAAACGAGGAAACTGTCGCAAAATCTGATCTGTGATATCTTGAGCCAAAACCGAAGAGTGAAACCGGACTTTTCTTCCCAGTTTTTGTTCGACGTACATCAGAGATCCTCAGACCGTAATGCACGCTGTAACACATACAGTACATATAGTAACAGCCTCTCACACACAGCCCGTGTTTCTGTATATTTATGTTCTGTCTGCACGATCAGAGAGAACAAGTTACCAGGAAGAAATTAACCCCATTTAATGGAGGCCCAGATGGATGGATGAAAAGAAGAGAAGAAGAAAGGAGGCATGTATGATCTCACTGCTCATCCTAATGAATACATAAAGGCGTCTTTCGGGGTCCTCGGTATCCCACCAGAGCTGGGGTATTATGGCGGCGGTGCGTCTTTGTTCTTCCCTGCAGACGTGGCGACAGTGAAAGCAATCTGTCCTGTAGCGAAGCTGCATCCAGCAGCCGAGCCCTGATAAGGAGACCCCCTGGCCTCCCCGCTAGTGTCTGGTCCAACGGGCTAAGCTTCGCCTTTCTAATCCCTTTCAGAGGAGGAAAAAAAAGCTTTGATTATTTGCTGACCAATAAAGCCCAAACTGTGAGCTGAGGTGGCGTTTGGTTCGGGGGTTGCAGAGAAAAGGCCTTGATTGGCACATTTATTAACAGCGTTTATCAATCGTGGTGATCTGTGCGGCCGCAGGATCGAGTGCATGTGCTTTTTGTTCGGATGGTTTTCATTCGCTTTCTCTTTCTTTTATTTTATCAGCGTTAAAAACAACTACTTAGAGGAATGGAGGCACTCTGAAAGGAGCTAATCTCCCAGTGTGGAGAGGCTCGGTTCAAAGGGCTACAAGGTGCCACTCAGGACGGCAGGTACGCTGTCCGGTCCAAATCTCAACCACAAAGGCCTAATTATGGCACACACAACCCCCTCTCCTCCAGCCCCACAAACCTGCCACGCAAACCCTCCACAATGCAAATGAAGCTTGTAGGTTTGGGTGAGATAGCACCCGGCTTTAAGCTATGCAAAAATATTCACAGTTCCAAGCTGGAGAATGAAGAGAAAAATAATAAGATATGAAAAGAAGGAGAAAAAAATCTTATTTTTTTGCTTTGCTGGCTGTATATTTAGGCTGTCTGGAGTGTGCTGGGGATTTGTTACCGTCTATCACCTTTTCCTCCCCCCCTTCTCTGCATCATCTTCCTCTAATTAAAGTGTTTGTTGTCACCCTCAGATCCGGGGTGTGAAATCAAGTTAGCAGTTTATGTAAGAGCCGTGGTGAAAATCAAACACTTTGTTCATCAGAAAGACAGGGACTTCAATCACTCCGAGCTGGGATATATGTTCCCATTGTTGACTTTGCTATCTGCATGCTAAGCCAATTTTCTACTTAAGTCTCCCAGCTTTTAAAAAATGTTATTTGGTTCCCTATGTGGTCTTAATTCTTACCCCTCGCTGATAAGCACAGCCACGGCAGGCCGGGAAAATATAGGCCCAATTATAGAGGACTTTAAATTCCAAATCATTCTTGGGAGAATGAAAAAATTATTTTAATGAAAAAGTAAAAGAGGAGACGTATTCTGAGGTCCGATGGTCCATTTCACAAGCGCCCCTCCCTCCTCCAGCTCTTCCCCCTGGTTGAGACTCCTCCAGCTGAGATTAATACTTTTACTAAAAGAGCAGAGAGGTGCACAATGACTGATTCTCTCCAGAGACTCACATGATTTCTGTAAATCTGTAAAACAATTAAATGTTTACATGTTTACAGTGTCACATGTGCAGCATTAATGCACCTCAGCTGTGAATCATTGTGAAGTTTTAACAGAAATAAAAACACATTATTTTTTTATAACTGCAACAGATCAGATTAAAATTGTGCTTCTGAGAGTTGTTTGCACAATAACATGACTGCAGTAACTTATATATATATTATATATATATTATATATATAAGGAAGTTAGATAAACAACATTTTCTAAAGGACCTAAAAGTTTGTGAACAGCATTTTTCTTCCTTTCAGTTCAACTTTGATATTTCTGAGTCCAGTTCAACCTGCTCGACGACAGAACAGTGATGTAGTTGTGATTCCTTTGACCCGGGATGCTGCACATTACTTTCACACAGCGAGTTCTCCGCTGATCCTACATGATGGCGCGAGCTGTGGTTGCTAGGAGATTTGTGATGAAACCCCAAAGCCTCTATTGATATCAGTCAGCAGTGTCATTGTCCAGCTGGGTGGAGGCCCGGCCAGGTGTTGTATCCTGTGAAGAAAAATAAGCCGGCGTGGCGTGGAGAAGACCCGGGCCGGTCCGGAGCCTCGGACCCCCGGCCGGCTGCAGCTGCTGCCCAAACTCAGAGCATGGTTTTGGGGGGACAGGTGTGGCCTGATGTGGACCTGCTGAGGTGCTTCGGTGACAACGACCTGGCAGAGATCTAACCTGCCGTACCACCTGCACCCCGCCTCCCCAACCCCGACCCCCAACTCCATCTCTGCTAACCCCCACCTCCCTCAGGGGGAAACAGGATCTGGTCCAGGGGGATAACAGAAGAGGAAGAGAATCCAATTCCTTATCCAGCCTGGCAACTGACTTAATTCTGTTTTTGGCAGCCGGCGATCAGACTGCTGCTGCTTCACCGCCTGCAGCCTCCCTGAGCTGAGGAAAAATATATAACTGTCTGGAGAAGGAAGGAAGGATGTATGGAGGGAATGAAGAAATGTAAAAGTTAGAAAATCAAGTGAAAGGGGAAAAAACAAAGAGAAAAGCTCAGAAGAAAAGAAAAACATTAAACATGGATCAGGTATCATAATATGGAAGTTCAGGAGGAAGGACGGCAGAAATTTCATATAGAAACATTTTACAAAGTTTGACACAATAAATAAATTAACACAAACTCAACGTCAGTTTAGAAGCTTTTTGTGGAGATTTTAACTCAGATTTTAATTTGCATGAACGTTGTTTGAGAGGAGAGAAGACGGATATTCAGGAAGTAAAGAAGCGATAAAGAAGAAAACAGAGAAAGAAAGATGAAAAAATGGCAGAAAGAAAGTAAATAGAGAGGAAGGAAAGGATTTTCTAATAGCTTTATTAATGGTTAATAAATCATTTACTAATCATTTATAGATCAGGTATAACACATTAATAACAACACTTTGTTTGGTGTTTTTGTCTTTTCAAAGACTCCAATAAACTAAAAACAGGCTGCATTAATAATTACAGATTACTGATTACTGTGTGTATATTAATTACTTTTTAAAAGTCATAACTGCAGACCTTTATTACCTTTATTACCTTTATTACCTTTATTACATTTATTACCTTTATTACATTTATTACCTTTATTACATTTATTACCTTTATTACCTTTATTATTATTGACGTTTTTATTGGATGTTTTAAAAACTCTCTTATATGACGCATCTTGTTCCTCACGACACAAAAACATAAACAATAACAGACAATTAAACCAACAAATACATAATTAAATACTAATAACACGTAATAATCAACACAAAGGAATTGATGTGATAACAACAACAAAAACACTTTATTGATGACTCAACAACCTGAAAGTCCTCAGCGATCTAGAAACATTAGAAAACATTTGATCAACTATTAAAAATCTATATTTATTTCAAACTAATCAACCCTCAATAAAAGATGATTGATTAGAAAGACGCAGCGATGAACCAAAAATAAAAAGAAAGAAGAAAGAATAAAAACAATGAAAGTTAGGAAAGAAGAAAGAGGAAGAAAAGGAGTCACCTCCCCCCCTCCCTCCCTCCATCCTTCCTTCCCTCTCTCCCTCCCTCACACCAGTGGGAGCAGCAACAGTTCCAGTCCATTCGCCCTGTAAGAGTCGACCGCTGAGCCACCAGATTGAAAAGGAGGAGTCGAGGCCGCGGAGCATGAAAGAGGATAGAAGAAGAAGAAGAAGACAACAGAAGAAGAGAGAATAAGAAGAAAGAGGGAGGAGGGGAAGAGACAAGAAACAAGAGGGGAGGATCAGTCTTCAAACAACTCCCCCCTCCCATCACTTAGGACACATTTGTGTGTGTGTGTTTGTGTGTGTGTGTGAGGGGGGGGTCAAATTATTAACACTCCTACGGCCACTTTAAAGATAACAAAAGAGAGGTGGGGGGGCACTGACGCTTCACCCAGCCGGTCACTCTCTACTTTAATTAGTCACTAAATTGACCCAACACACACACACACACACACACACACACACACACACACACACACACACACACATAGATCAAAGGTTATGATCAACACCTCATATATCTTATTCTTATGTCTCCAAAAGCTTCATAACTGTCACATTTTCAGTCTCCAGAGAGTTGTTCTGTGTAACTTTCTACTGTTGAGAATTTAACAATATAAAATCAATCTGTAGCAACAAGCTAGTAAAGCTGAACCGTGTTTCTGCACATGCTCAGTAGTGTCCGTCTTACACAGAACTACTGTCCAGAGAATGAAAATGTGATCTCTGTTATTACTCTCTGGAGCTGTTTCTAAACAAGCTAACGTGATTATCCTTAATCACATGTGACCCAGTGCAGCCGTGTGACCCACTGACGTGTTTTTAACAGTTTTTGGACAACAACGTGTACAGCACACGGCAACATTATGATCAATACTTAATGGACTCGTGTTAAGTGCAGAGTCACTTTGATAAAACTTTCCATTATACAGTTTGCTTCAATGACGTGAGTGTATGTCTCTCTCGTCCTCAACGTTAACATTCCCGCGTTTGTGAGGTCCAGACGTCGTCACACTTCTCCAGATTGATCCCATTTAACTGAGATCTCATCTAGATTGGCTCTCAGAACTTAATTCTTTGTTTTATAATTTGCTCTTAATCGCCTTCCCACTCTGCTAATGATAAGGCTGCATCTCTGCTTAGACTAAAGCTGCTCATTGTGAGCCCCTAAAGCTCTTAAATAAATAAGATTAGTGCATATCCTGGGTTACATTTGTGAATAAAATGAGCGATATCAGATCAGCCAGCGATCCGCATTATCCAAATCATCCCTTTCTGCTCTTCATCCATCCATCCATCCATCCACCCATCCACCCATCCATCCATCCATTCGTCCATCCGTCCATCCATCCATCCATCCATCCATCCATCCATCCATCCACCCATCCACCCATCCATCCATCCATTCGTCCATCCGTCCATCCGTCCATCCATCCATCCGTCCGTCCATCCATCCGTCCGTCCGTCCGTCCGTCCGTCCACCCATCCATCCATCCATCCATCCATCCGTTCACATCAGTCCATCCTTACACACTGTGGCCATGAACAAATTGACACTCAACTCAAAGTGCCAAAAAACCAGTGGATCTACATCAGTTTAAAAGCTTCAGCAGTAAAATCAAGGTGATATCTGACACATTTACATCAGATGATCGTTCCAGCAGGTAACTGTAGGTGAGGAGAAAGGCGGAAATCACTCGTTGATCATGATGATAAATTGTTTAATGTATATTTCCTCTATTTGTTGTATTTGTTCCACTTTCCAGCAGCACACAGGACAAAGGAAGTCTGTTGAAGCTCTGAGACTTCAGGTGATTTCACTCGCCTATAGTCTGAAGTGTCTCTACCTGCTCTTTAAAACGTCAGTGTTTGTTTATGCTCGACTAACTTTAATCCCGGGTTTCTTGTGTTGCACCGGCCTGTCAGTCAAAGCCGTGACAGCAGCACCGAAGGGCACCTCAAGCAGCCGGCGCCCGAACACATGTGCCAACTCGTTGCTGAAGGAACAAAGTCGACCGCAAACTCTCTCTGGGTGAAGCTCAATTAGCAAAAAAACACCTTCAGAGTGATCGAATAACGATGTGGACATGAAGTCATTCAGTTCTAGGATGATATCATTAAAAAGGTGATGTCAGCACATTCGATTTCTGTGGATTGTATCAATCAATCAATCAATCAATCAATCAATCAATCAATCAACCTTTAATACACGTTAGTGCTTCATAAATGACTGACAAGCCAATAATAAGACAGAACAAACATAAACATTAAACATGAGGAAGACGATATGAAGAATGAACTTTACATTAAAATAAATCATTAAAACAATAAAAGTTTTAAAATAACAAACAACAAAGTCGAAGCTTTCAACTGTTTCATTTATACAAAAAAATAATATCACCAAGTCATATTTTTTGTCATATTTTTTAATGATGAAATTATCACCACCTTGTAAATCGATACATCGTTTATTTGTTCGTTAACAGTTTTGTTCTGTGAGAAACTCGAGTGTTAAACCAACAGAAGTTAAAGCTGCCCCGTGGAGTTTCCTTAACAAAACAAAACTTATTTGTACATTCTCACCTAAATGCATCGCGTGTGTGTGTGTGTGTGTGTGTGTGTGTGTCCTTCAGACCTCATTAAAATCTTCCTTCCTCATTAACATATTTGTTTACCTGTTTTTGTTGGTGGTTGGTCGCCAGCTGTCAGTTTACCTGGAATAAAAAACGAAATGAAGTGAAGTGAAATTTACAGCTTTTTATTCATTTATTAAATATGTGATAGAGTTGATCCCCAACGTCCTGACGATGGCTCTGATCTCTTCATCTGTCCCACTGCGTGACAGTGAGCCAACAGGTGAGATACAAGGAACCTGAAACTGATGCAGCTAAATGGAACTCAGCCATCGTGTATTTTATTATTTACACCTGAGCTTTTTCCTACTGTGATAAAAAGAGGATCACCTGACCTCAGACTGAAGACGACATTTTCCTTAAAAACTTTCCAAAGACACAGTTATTACCAACTATGATTAAGAGTCGAGCTGCAGCTTTACTGTTCAGGTTCACTGCAGCAGGTGAATGTTTTCAGAGAAAAAGCTGTAAAAAGCCACTGAACTCGGTTTCCATCAGCAGAAACACTAACTGAGTGAATATTGGACACAAACACGACTCCACATGACGATGATGTTGCTGCTGGATGTGGAAATAAGTTCAACATATCAACTTAAAGCTGATGTTGTGTTCACTACATGTTGATGATGAAAACTAAACAAAAATGAAATAAACAAATCTTTCTTCCCGTTAGTTACTCAACTAGCTTCTCCAAAATCAGCAAAATACTGCATAATCACAAGTCATCAACGTTCTCCTTTCTGTTATATGATAGTACGACTACTACTATACATACTACTAACATCTATAAATAACCTGAATGTGTCCAGATTTAGGCGGTTTGTAGCTCTCAGGATGTTTGTGCCAAATATTTAGCAGGTAAATTAGCCTCTGATGCGTCTACAGGCTGTCAGATTCCACCAATCACACGCCAACGTTTCTTTTGTTTTCTGAAATGTCATAGATCAAACGTACAAGACCAGTTTTTCCATTAGCGCTGAAATAGATCACAGCTCAGCAGAAACAAGCCGCCGCTCACATTCCTCGGTGGCACTCCAAGACTCGACTTAATGGGGATTCCCTGGAAGGCACCGGCTCTGGGAGCGCTCGCTTTTCTCCTTCCCCTCTGCTGCTTCTTTAAGTGTTAATCCTTGGGAAACTTCCACCCGTAGCGGCTTGTTTGAAGCGAGCCACTGGCTATCCGGTTAAGTACGGCCCCCAGTCATCTGAATCATTAGATTAGGCTTAGGCACGGCCCCGACAAAGAGATTCCCTATCGCCGTTTGTTTCAAGAAGAGGCCCCGCTTCAGCCAGCACGGCCTCAGAAGTGAGAGGCACTTGGAAAGCAAATACATCAAACGCAGGAACCTGAAAACAAGATGCACTCCAGTTCTGCATTTATGGTACGCAACACCGGGGTTACAGAAGAGCCGGAGCTGTTCACATGCTACCAAAGCACTGATTATTACCTGGAGGGTAAAAGAGCACCGAGACAGGAAACAGCAGGAGGCTGCTCATATTCATCTATTATTAATACATGATATTAGATGGTTGATGGCATTCATCTCTGATAGGATGGTTTCAACATTATCACAACAAGCTTCAATTATTATAATTAGATATAAACACAGTAAAGTCTGCACGAACACCAAGTTATAAACTGGATGATCAATACAGCATAGAGTAAACAAAACAATAAACAAATTAATTACAAGTATAATATATTAAATTATGAATTACTTCATCTGAACGGTGTGAAGGAGACTGGAGGGAAACACACATAAGAGTTAAATTAAACACAACATACCAGGATGTCAGCATTGAAACTGCTCAGACTTCGTAAGTTTTGTTAACTGCAAAACGTCAACGTCTGACGGAAGTTTTCCAAAAAAAACACAAACTTTTATATCCCGAAAACTTTCTGCAACGTGAACCGAACGCACTTCAAAGAGTCTCGTTTTGTCTCGTGCAGCATCTAATCTCTTCCCTTTGAAGACAAATGTGATTGTCTTTCCCATCGCTGACAGCCCTGATAGGAATATTCATGTTGGTGGAGGTGGTGTGTGTGTGTGTGTGTGTGTGTGTGTGTCTTAAGATTGGCTTCTTAAACAGCCGAGGAGCCATTTTGTGCATTAGAGTCCCGGACATGTCAGGGCTGTTGACAGTCTGTGCTTTGGATTAGCGGGCCAGCAGCGAGGCAATCCCTAATCCCTCACTGTATCGTAATCTATTTACCCGCCGTGCTAAAAGGATTTCCATATGAAACTATACACACAGAGATGCTGAAAGTGTTCAAAATCATAACTCATCATTTGGCGTTTTACCCACTTTTCCAGCCTGTTTGTTTTCTTCTAACTTCTCCTGATACACCACTGAGTTTCCACAAACTAACACCTGAACGTCTCCGTAACAAAATCAGAATAAAAATATAATAAAATATTATTAAACACGTGAAACTTGTAATTAAAAAATGTCAAATTTTTTTTAAATTATTTTATTATTTTTGGAGGAAATATTAAATATTTATTAATTTTATGTAAATAATGAAACGTATTCAGATGTTGTCGACTCCAGACTGAGTTAAACTTGATTTAAAGCTAACGGGTTTATTTTAGTTCGGATACTGAAAGCAAATACCCGATATGAACAACAGTTAATAGATAATAATATCCTGCACATGTCCAGCTCTGTATTTCTATTCTGTCTCTACTGGAATATCTCTGCATGGTTTCCAGTTAAAACCTCCTTATTGATCTTATCCTGGTCCTTTATTGGCCCCTCAGTTCAGCCTCTGTCTGAAACAGGACGTTTTAGCTCCTGTCTCTTTAAGAACCGCCTCCTGATGAGCCCGCTCTGTTCTGATTGGTCCATAGACAGCTGTTTAAAATCCCACTGGTTATATGTTCTGAACCTGTTAACTGTATCTATATTACTTGATCAGGACTGCTTGCTATGCAGGTCGGAGTCAAGCGCAGCTCACGTCACAGTTTTTATGTTAGAAAGACGTGAGGTTACCACATCTCAGGCTACATTAGCTGCTACTAGCGTAAAGCAGTGTTCATGTCTCATTGAAGATCGTAATTATCCATCTCGGCCTTCATAAAATGGAAATAAAGCAAATCATGATGCCAAATCTACAAAGACTGGCATTCATGGAGATTTTTTTATTTTCAGTATTCCTCACTCGACCAACTCTGTTATCACACAACCTTTTATGAGTCGCATGTGGGAATCAATCAGTCATAAACATCTGAATCTGTACAGTTGAATGAATAAAGATGAGTTGCATTGTGGGTAATGTAGGAGGCAGGTTTTGAGAAAGTATAAAAAAACAATATTTCTTTTTCTTAACTGTCCACAGTGGGTCTGACACTGTTATAGGAGAGAAACGCTATGAATCATTTATTATGAGGGCAGAAGAGGCCACAGTGCCGCGTCTTCAGGTGTACTTGAGAGGACACTTTCTCCTCTGAAGCGCCGTCACATCAGGTAAAGTGAGTGTGATCCCCTGAGAAGTCAAAGTGGCCTCCTGGATTACTGAGAATTCAAAAGGCTGACTCACTTTGTCATTGAAACGGTGAGAAATAAAAGTTCGTGCAGTCAGGGAGAGGCCGGCGGATAATAAGACATCCAGACCAGCTGCTCAGAGCAGAGACTGCCTGAACATGGCCCAAAGATTAGTTTGTCCTGATGTGGTAAATCCCGGCTCGTGTTTGCATTAAGCAGCAGTGGATGCAGCAGGACGCCGAGCGGGTAAACACACGGCCCGGACGCCATGTTTACTGAAAACTGTTTGTCCAGCTGCCGGAGGGACACCGCAAGGAAGCGGGATGGCTGTTAATTAAAATCGTGATTCGTCCCTTTTTTCTTTGGATCAAACGAGTTGTACATTACTGTCGACACGGCCAAACAAACAGCGGGGGATGCCAGCGTACATGTTTGCTAACCTGCCTGGCTGTGGGGGGGGGGTCTGTTTGGATATTCCTGAGGGAAACAGCGATCAGTTTATTCAGCAGATAGATTCGTATTGTCCACCTTTTCATATAATTTCAGTTGTTTTCTGATCTCGATATTTGGCACGTTTAGCTTTTTTGATCAACATGATCTTGGTTGTGGCCAGAAGGTGTTTCTATTGTCCCCCCTAATACCAAAGGTAAGGTGCCCTTTAGAAAACTGTGTGTACTGAGCAGCTTCCACATGTGTGTAATGACGAGTTTAGACTACTTTTGTGTCAGATTCGGTGATGATAGAGTTGTACATTTTTACTGTGACTTGGCAGACAGACTACACGTTGGCTCCAGATCAATCAGTCTGTTAGGAGGATCTGACGGCAGCAAACAACAAATGTTTACGCGTGTTTTCAGGGTTTTATGAATGAAAGGGAAGCTGGAACCATTCGTGGTCGCTGGGCAGTAAAGGTGAAGTTTTTCTTTCTCGAGGGTGAGTGTTGCACCCACAGCTGTGATTGATCTGGTATAATTTCTGACCTGAGGTGCATGCACGTTGGCCATAGTACATAAAGAAGTTGTTAAACTCTGAAAATAGAAGACAAAAACAGTTTTGACACAATAGTTTTTCATTTCATTTCGTTATAACCGGCAGCTGTGTGAATATGAACCGGTCCGTCCTAAAAGAGAGACCATTGCTCTCAATTTAAATGTTTTCATTAAGGTTGAGTGGGGACTCAACAGCAACTGCTTGGTTTTCCTCCAAAACCAACCAAAGCATCCGCAGAGACCCTTTAGAGGAAGTGGTTTTGGTCACAAATAAATTCTGGAGCGGTTCGTTTGTGGTGGGAACGTGATCTGACCTCAATCTGACACGTTACAAGGCTGCAAGTGGACAAACGACCAAGCGGGATGATTGGAGTTTCTACAGATGAGAGGAGAAAACATGGTGTCACATGGTGTCACATGGTCTCACATGGTTTCAAGTGATGCATTTTGAAGAAACCAAGTTTACCAACTCACCAGTGGTTGGAAACAAACTTGAGGTTTGAAAAGGCCCAAAGAGTCTCCAGCCATGCTAGCACGTTCTGCACAAAATGTTATAACAACAGCATGCTAATATGCTCACTATGCTAATGTTTACCAGGAATAAAGTTACATCTATAGTATGTGTAATGTGCTAATTAGCGGTACACACAGCTAAGCCATTAGTTTATTTGGTCATATAGAAAAGTGTGAAATTTCGACCTGACGATGGCGCTAGATGGAAAATCTGGAAATCACCAAAGTCAGCTCAAGAAAGGGATCCAGCAGTTGTCAAGATGTTTTACTCAAAACCACAAATGTCAACCTCACTGTGGGACTAAAAGGTCAGGATTGACGTTTCCATCCCTAAAGCCACGGCGTTAGCTAACATTCGTTTATATTGATATCAATCATGCAGTTGTTTGACGGCACTCTTTTTTAAAATCAGTTAAACCAGTTCAGTGTTAATTAGTTGAAACACTGGCGCCGTTTATGTTGGAAACTACTTTGCTGATGAGTCAACGCTTAATCATGACAGAAAAGACAAACTTGGCTTTGAACTGCTCATGTTTTAACAAGACTTTATTATAAAGACACGAATGTACATCTCTTAAATTTCAATTCAATACTGACATTTCGTGTCTAATTCACATTTTTTTTTAATTTTCTTTCCTCTGCAAAGAACAAATAGCAAAATCTTTCACCTTATAAACAAGTGCTGCAATTCATTCTCCAAAATACAACACCCACAGGCTGGACGACGAGTTTCTGAACAAGATTCAAGGTGGAAATCAGATAGAAATGAACATCAGTAACCTGAAAATCATAGCAGCATCATGTTTTTGAAAAAAAGATTTAGAAAAATCCACTCAAGAGTCTAATTTCATGTTGCTTCTGTCAAAGTCTTTAATCCTCATCGAGTTGAAATTCACTGATGATCCCAGACTGCACGATCGCACAGCTTCCACTGAAATGTTAACTATTAAAGGCCTTCAAAAGTTGTAAATGGGTCAATTTCTCTTGAGTTCTGGAGTAGAAAAATAATCCTGGACGAACGAACCCGAGGCCTGCTGCTCAGGCTTCACACATCTGTGCATCAGTTCAGTTTGTTCACAAATAAACTTTTTTAAAAAATGTCTCTACTATTAGCTTAAAGAATCTTCAAAAATAAACCACCAACAACAAAAGGAATACTTCTTTGAAAGGAGGAGCAGAGAGGAAAAGAGAAACACAGGAAGTCACAGCACTTGGAAACGCCATGAGGCCTGGTCTTTGTAGTCCAAACAGTCGGAGGCGTTGAAGTTGAGTTTCCAGGCCGAAGCCGCCGTCTGCTCTTTGTAATCCAGACAGTCCGTGGAGTTGAAGGCGAGGCCGGGCGCGCTGTAGGGCTGATGGTGATGTGATGGGTGGTGGTGATGGTGGTGGTGCCCTGATGTCTGGCTGATGTGGTGGTGCGGGTGTCCCGACATGGAGCCGCCCGTCATGGGGCTGAGCTGGTGTGGGTGGTGAGGGTGGTGATGGGAGTGCATGGGCGCCAGGTACGAGCCACACTCCACGCCGCTGAAGTAGGAGCCTGACGCCGAGGTTGGGTAACCCTGGCTGTACGCCGCCGCTGTCTGGCTGTAGGACACCGGGTAGGAGGGCGTTCCCCCGGTGGTGGAGGATGACATGGAGCGCTGCATGCAGGAGGCGCTGGTGGGGGCGGCGGGGTCGGGCAGCGTGGCTGGTGCCGGTGCCGGGGAGATGGGCGCCGGGCTCCAGATGGACGACACCGGGGCAGTGACGGAGGTAGAGGTGCTGATCAGGCCAGGTCCTCCGAGCCCAGAGGAGATGGAGGAGGAGGAAGAGGAGGATGAAGAGGAGGAGGTGGAGGAGGAGCTGGACACCGCCGGCGGGGTGAACTGGCCGCTGCTCTCTGAACCGGTGCTCTCTCTGGTCGGTGAGGACTTCTTCTTCATCGGTTTCACCTTGGCGCTGTTGCTGCTCTGCTGCTGCTGCCGACACTTGGCTCGTCTGTTCTTAAACCAGACCTGAGGAGCGAGGAAAGGTCAAAAGGTCAGCGCCGCACGTTGTCCGCATCCGAAATGAGAAAACAGTAAAACCTGTTTGAGCTGACAGGAACTAAACACCTGCCGCTGTCGTTTTTCTCAACACTTCCCTCTCACATGATCCTACCGAGGATCTGACCTTTGACCTCTGAAGGAACTGCAGGCTGTTTCACTCGATGAAGAGACTCAAGTCTCAAAAATAAATAAATAAAACACACGAACCTGCAGATCTGTGTGTGTTTCTTCGGGACAACACATATTTTCCCACAGTCCTAAAGCTGTGTGAAAACATGTTTTTATCTATGCACATATTTTATTTTATTTTATTTTATTTTATTTTATTTTATTTTATTTTATTTTATTTTATTTTATTTTATTTTATTTTATTTTATTTTATTTTATTTATTTGTGGTTTTGAGTTTTTTTTCCCCTTTTGAAATTTAAAAAATTCAAACAGAAACATCTTTTTCAGGAAAAGTGTCAAACTTCATCCAGATAAACACGAGGAATATTTCTTCTGTATGAAGTATTTCCACATGTGTGTTTAAATGTCGTTTTAGAGATGTTTTCCTTAATTAAGCCATAATTATGATTGTACAATTAAATAATTTGCTATATTAATTATTTATATAACGTTAACATATTTCTATCATATGCCTGTTGTATTTTTATTTTTAACTTTCCATTATTTCTCTGGTTCATGTTAATAAAAATGTTTGTGGACATGAAGAAACAGGATCCATAAATAAATAAATAGGTTTGTTTAAATGTTGTCAATAAACTGAACTTAAAAACTACCAAAAATATTAATAAAATGAGAACAGAGATCTTCAGTACGTAATGAGAATATCATCATGAACATATAAATTACAATAATGTTCAACAGTTATTATTCCAGCAGCCTTTAAAAATAGAAATATACGTACTAATATACCAAATAACAGTACTTTACTATGATGATAATAGTACTGAGTGACATCATGAAATGTCCTGGTGGTAAAAGCAGCCGGTAAATCTCCCCTTTGATTAAAAACTCTACTTGATCAATAACAGCTGATCATTTTAAATTAATCATTCAGAAATCACCAAAACTTAAAAACCCTGAACTCAAATAAACATGTTGGTTAAACTTCAGGCCTGATCCTGGTGTCACTTCTAAACTAATTTAGATTTTTCTGCCACTTTTCTTTTGCTTCATCGTCTCCTTTTTTTAACATTTATACGTCTAAAGTCTAAATAGACTAAAGTGGAATTATTGTGATTTCTAAACTTTCTCTTTCCTCTTGAATAAAGCAGAAAGTCCTGCTCCATGCAGCAGCCTGTCCGGCTCTCTGACCTGAACTCTGGACTCCGGCAGGTTGATTTTCAGCGCCACCTCTTCCCTCATGAAGATGTCCGGGTAGCGCGTCTTGGCGAACAGCGACTCCAGGATGTCCAGCTGCGTCCGGGTGAAGGTGGTCCGCTCCCGGCGCTGCTTCCGCGGGTTGCCTGGAGGAGGAGGAGGAGGAAGAAGAAGAAGAAGAAGAAGAAGAAGAAGAAGAAGAAGAAGAAGAAGAAGAAGAAGAAGAAGAAGAAGAAGAAGAAGAAGAAGAAGAAGAAGAAGAAGAAGAAGAAGAACTCCGTCAGAAACTCTTCAACACTATTTTCATTAGTTAGAAACTGAACTCACATATCTGCTCATGCGCTGCGTAAAAGCTGAAAAAACACATTCAGCAGATTTCTACATAATTATTATTATTATTATTATTATTATTATTATTATTGTTCTCATAATGTTTGACTGTGTGAAACACGCAGAAGTAGTTTTATTATATAAAAGAATAAAAAATATATATTTCAATTAAAGTGTTTCACAGCCAAGCAGAAAAACTTCTTGTAAGCAGAAATAATAATATTAATAATAATAATAATAATAATGAGATATTTGTTTTATTTAAATCAAAGTTTAAATAAAAGTTTTATACTGAGTAATATAAAGAATTATAAAATTATTAGAGGTATAGTTAATGTAGTAATATCACAAATAAGCTTTAATAGAAGCGCGGAATAATCGTGATAATAAAGCGTCATATTAATATATTATATTAATAACATATTAAATGTTTGTAGCTGTGTTCCCGGGCTGTGGCGGCTCGTGTGACCGTACCGGGGTATCCCACAGACGGGTGCAGCAGGTCCATGGCCGCCCCGCTCAGGCCCAGCCCGTTCATCCCGTACGGGGCCTGTTTGAGGTAAGACATCATGCTAGAGGCTCGGGGGGGAGACCGAGGTCTGGACGGGCCGGAAAGGTGCAGGTGTCCCGGGGCTCAGGTGCTCGAGTCCTCGCGGTGTTCAGGCTGCTGCAGGAGAATAAAACCGGACAGGTGAACTGATGAATGTTTGCTGGAGTTTAAATACTGAAACAAGTTTAGTTCAATTTAACTCTTCAAACTTCAGCAAACTCTGAAATAAAGACGTTATTACATAACAACATTTTAACAGCTTTTACATCCAATCAGAAACGTCTCATATCCTGATGATGTCATAGATTATATTTACACTTTTTATATTTTTGTTTTGTGTTTTGTTGTTGTTGTTGATGATGATGATGTGACGTAAATAGAAGAGAGATGGAGATCTGATGAAATAACTCGTCACATGACAACAAACATCAACAACTATTTACTGCACGGATGAAATTCAACAGGAAGCTGTGAAACTTTTCTGTTAAATCCTATAAAAATAAAAGTTAATTTAATCTGGAACAAAGTGTGAAGCAGTGAAATCAGCAGACTGCTGCTGAACACACCTGGATGTTTCCTACCTGTTATCACTCAATTAAACCTGCGGACACACGTTTACTTTACAGAAAGCTTAAAGGGAAATGTGCCACAAAAATAAAACTATTAAACAATTCAGAATTATCATGAAACATTATTATTATTATTATTATTATTATTATGTATTTTATTGTATGTCACAGGTAAAATAAAACACAAGAAAACTTTTAAAAATATAACTACATGAATTAATGATGAATAAATAACTGATGTTTAAGTGAAATATATATAATAATAATAAAGTGTTTAATGAGGATCAGGCTGAAACTGGTGCAGCTTTAACGCATTCACTTGACTGTCGGTGTGAATCAGTGTATTTAGTGTTTCTACATTTGGACTAACAGTCTGAAAGGATCCTGATGGGTCTGAACTCTGCAGATAAAGCTTCACATTTCCATAACCGCAGGAAGGAGCCGAATCACGCAAAGTAAATGCGTCAAAACTGTGTGCAAATGACCTCCATTAGTATTTAGATTAGATCTGCAGGGCGACAATTAGCGGCTGTTATCAGCAAAGAAACCGGACAGAAGAGGCTGAACGCGGAGGCCTGATGGGAGGAAGCATTACAAATAATATAATACTACATTTATATTTATTATTATTGTTATTATTATTATTATTATTTAAAGATATTTAAAAGTTTTATTTTAACATATATTTAAGAAAAAAAAGTTTGTTTTTTATGGTGAGAAATTTTAAAACTTTTTAAAATAAGAGGTCAAATATCAGCCAAACAGAAATCCTCAATATGATTTTACAAACACACCTGGTCGCGTGCACAGGTGATAATAAAAGTAATAATAATAATAATAAAGTGAATTAAAGCAGGTCTCACCTTCTTCAGGCTCCTTTTAAAAAAAATAAAATAAAAATCCGAATAAACGTCAAAGCAAAAAGATCCAGAGTTTGGAAAATATCCACATGAGGAAAGTTTCAGGAGTTTTGTGAGTTTTATGAATCAGAATCTCATTTTTTACTTTAGTTTTTTAGTTTTTTAGTTTTTTAGTTTTTTAGTTTTTTAGTTTTTCAGTTTGCGCCGCTTCGTCCTTCGTCCCGTCTGCTGCAGCTGTTGACGGACGGAGATTGACGCTCATCTGCGGCCCGCGTCTCTATGAGTCAAGGAAGCACGCGGGTCCTCGTCCTCCCAGCCAATCACAGCGCTCTGCGGCCTTACGCGACCAATCAGCTCGCGAGGTTAGCGCTGAAACGCCCGCCCATTAGTGGCTGAAGAAGCACCACGTGACGCGAGTGAAAAGTTTGTGTCAGAAAGTTGGAGGCCGAAAAAAATCATCCAGAGAAATATTTTAATTAAACATTAATTAATAATGTTTGTGTTGTTAAATTATGTGTTTTTATTATTTTTATTCAGCTGCACTTCAAAAGCAGATTTTTATTTTATTTAAAACAGAAAAAAAAAGTAAAGTTGAGAATTTTCTGCGTTAATAAAACAATAAAATAAAACAATAAATTAGTTTAAAAACTGTTTCCAAAAATGTGTTTTATAGTAAATATATAATATTAGATATTAAAGCCAAAACTCCCCCAGATACAGCAGGATTATTATTATTATTAATATTATTAAAACTTCAATCAGAAAATATAAATAATACTTCATACAAACATATTGACCTTTAAAGGAAATTAACTGTTTATTTTATCAGACAGGAAAGACTGAAGTATTTTAACCCGTTAAATCCCGTTATTGTCAAGAGGCCTGATGGAACATACTGAAGAAAAGTAGTTCAAGAAACTGCAAAATACAGGAAGGCAAATAAATAAATACAAATACAAAAAAATAATTATATAATAAAATAAAACATAAAAAAATCCTTTAAATGAGGTCTGTGTACAGAAATGTGACCTGTTGATGGCTGAAGCAGGAAAATTATAATAAAACTGAAAGATGTGAATTTGTGTTGAAATATTTGTTGTTTATTTACACGTGTGTGTGTCTGTGGTTGTAAATCCAGTGATTGATCACAAGTATCAAGATATCAAATGAACAGAGTCGTTGTTGTTGGAGGGTTTTTTTTTTGCCGTCTAATCCTAAATTGCAGGAGTATTTTCTTAATACTAAACCCGTAAATCCAGGGATCAGGCAGCCTAAAGATGTGTGTGTGTGTGAGTGTGTGTGTGTGTGTGTGTGTGTCTGGTGGGGGTTAACTGTGGAGAGGTTTCTTGTCTGTGTTGTCGGCGCTTATTAAAAGCATGATGCATTAAATCCCAGGTTGTCAGAATGCTTGCAGCTTCCAGTCAGGTTTCTGCAGACTTTCATCTTTATTTAAAAAAAACCCAAAACAAACAAACAAACAACAAAAAAACATACAAAAGCAAAACAGGGCAGAGAAACCCTTTAAATCAGCTGACAAGAGGAGCTGAAGGAAACCAGCTTAGCAGGCAGGTGAGGATGATAGAAGAAAACACACGGACATGCAGGACGACCTGAACACTGTTCATGGATCCAACAGGAAGGTTTGACTCAGCTGAGACTCAGGTAAGAAACAGAAAACAACTCATCATTACATGTTTGTGCTATAAAAAGGTTTTAAATGTGATAAAAATACATGTGAGTGTTTAAAATAGTCCTGATTTATTTGATGATAACATGATAAACTGTTTTTTATTCATGGATGCATTATTAGACTAAATATGAACACTGATTTCTTTAAAATGTCTAAAGATGCGAAGTTTGTTTGAGTGTCTCAATGTTTAAAAAGTGTTTAAAAAGTGAAAATAAGTGACGTGAGTTCAGATGTCGTCAGAGAGGACGGAGAGGAAATGATCTCTGTGACATTAGAGGTGACAGGACGGTGACGCACACACACAGATACACACACACACAGATACACACACACACAGGCTGCGTGTGATTACGTAACTATCACACAGGTTAACACAGTGCCACCTGCAGTCAGCTGATCATAGACAAAATCACCAATATGACAGGATGGACATAATCAATCAATCTTATTTTTTTATGACTTTATTATGTAGCGATAATAGAAACATGAACAGAGACATTTAATAGCTGGAATGTAGCGGCCCACTTGGAATTACCACACAAGATGCAGAGAGCTTCGACTGGTGCAACTTTATTTCTCTCCTCTTTCACCTTTCTGGCACCGTGAAAACTTTATGGACAGAAAATACAATGCCACAGTACCATATTATTTCCACGAATAACAGATAGAAATCATATTTATGTTTTAAACTTAACAGAAACAATTTTAGTAAACAAATAATGCATTTTACATGAAATTAACATTTTAAGCCTTTTATGAGTTGTAGTTCTTATAAATAAAATTACAGTTTTCTTCTGTTTCAAACAAAATCAACCACTTATTTTACAATGAATATAACATCAGTCTTTTCCTACCTCCTTCTGCTTCCAAGGGTGCTAAGTTTAAGTTTAGTTAGCTAGCAGCCTATCTTCCACACACCTTGCAGTGACGTCCCTTAAACGTGACATACAAACGACACAAACACGAAGCGAACCACAATAAAACATCTTTCACAAGTTTCTGTACAGTATATAACAATTAAATTATTTGTTATGCATATTTTACCAACTGTGGAGCAACGTGAACATGTCGTTACGACGAGACAGGAGCGCGAAGTCTAGCGTCAATAACACAGGAAGTAACAGAAAAAGCTCTTCAAAATAAAAGCACAAAACGTAAAGCTTCCTTTACCACAACAAAATTTGCTGCCATTTACACTCCCACCAAATCCTGCTACAATGAATGAACAAGTACACAAGGAGTAAATGAGTTGTACAGGATTTCTTGACTCTAATAAATGAATAACTTTAAACTATCAGAGGTATGGAGTTAAATTGTGCAACATGAAACAGTGTGCACACAGGCAGTTGTCAACTCTGTCTGTTTACTCAGTTCTCAATGAGAAGCACTAACTTTTGTATTGGTCTCTCTATAACCGAAGGTTTGGAGGGGGGATCTTGTTTTCTTTGAGGCTTTCGGTCTCCTACTTGTACTTTAACTCGACGGACTAAACCATCGCTGTCTTGAACAGTCTCCACCACTCGTCCTAATTGCCAATGATTTCTCGGGAGGTTGTCATCTTTAATAATGACAATATCATTGACTCTGAGGTTGCGCTGAGGTAAGTGCCATTTTTGTCTTGTGGATATGTTGAGTAGATACTCCTTTTTCCAGCGACCCCAGAATTGTTCAATAAGATACTGAACTCTCCTCCATCTCTTTGTAGCGTACAAATCCTCCTTGACAAATACTCCAGGAGGAGGAAGAGCAACTTTCGATTTCATCATGATGAGGTGATTTGGCGTTAAAGGTTCCAGCGCTTGTGGATCATTAATTCCATCTACTGTTAATGGGCGGCTGTTAACGATAGCCATGGCCTCATATAGCAGTGTTCTGAGAGAGGCATCGTCAAGTCGACCTGGGCACTGTGCAAAGGTGGCGTTCAGCACATTTCTAACGGTTCTGATTTGCCGCTCCCAGACACCGCCTGCGTGGCTGGCAGAAGGGGCGTTGAAGACAAATTCACACTGCCTTTCAGTCAGGAAGATTTCCAGTAGTTTGGTGTCACAGTGTTTAAGTGCTTCCTTAAACTCATTTCTGGCGCCAATGAAATTAGAACCTTGGTCGCAATGTAATTGTCGGACAGCTCCTCTGAGACTGATAAAGCATCTCAATGCGTTGATGAATGAGTCTGTCGACAAATCTTCGAGCATCTCGATATGGACAGCTCTAGAGTACAGACATGTGAAAATCAGACCATATCTTTTGTATTCCTTGCGGGCCTTTTTTACAATGAACGGGCCAAAACAGTCCATGCCACTGTATGTAAAAGGTGCTGAGGCTTCAAGACGTTCTTTAGGGAGTTCAGCCATCCGCTGGTTCTCCGTCGGCCGTCGAAGTTTCCTGCAAAGCACACAGTTGCGTATCAGCTTAGCAACTAGCTTGCTCCCACCAATGACCCAGAATCCATTTGTCCTAAGCTCCATTTGTGTCTGGGTTCGACCCTGATGGCATGTCTTAGCATGGTAGTGGGACACAATCAGCTTGGTAATATGACTGTTGTTTGGTAAGATGACTGGGTGCTTGACTTTGTGACAGAGAGATGACTGTTTTAATCTCCCACCAACACGGATAAGCCCTTCAGACCAAAAGGGGTCAAGACTGAAGAGAGCGCTTGAGTTTGGAAGGTCTTTTCCACCTTGAAGCACTTTTATCTCATGTGGGAAAGCTTGCTGCTGTACGATCTTAATTACTGTCTGAGCAGCCTCCTCACAATCCTCAACAGTCACATGTTCACTAAGTTGTTTTTGTTTAGACCCCAGTCTCTTGATTCTTGCAACTGCTTTTACAAGTGTCATCCATGAGGAAAACTGACTCAGACGCCTGAGGATGTCGTTGCAGTTATTGGTTTCAGTTGCAAGTACTTGAATTGTTTTGACTTCAGGATCACCGACGAGTAAGTCTGCTGGAGTACTGGGCGTTAGATTTATTTCACGCTCCCAGAGAAACTTTGGTCCTCGCAGCCAGTTCGTTCTGTGAATGTCTGTGGCGCGAAGACCTCGTGATGCGTGGTCGGCCGGGTTTTCTGAGGTGTCCACATAATGCCATTGATTGGGATTACTATTATCTCTAATCAATTGGACACGATTTGCTACAAATGTGTGGAACCTACGGGCATCATTGTTGATGTACCCAAGCACAACTTGTGAGTCAGTCCAGAAAATTTCCTGATCAATTTTGATGTCAAGTTCACATTTTAACATGACACTGACCCTTGTGGCGACCACCGCTGCTGCGAGTTCTAGCCTTGGGATACTTGTGACCTTTGAGGGTGCGACCCTTGCTTTCGCCATCACAAGACTGCAATGGACTTCATCCTTGTCATTTTTGTACCTGAGGTAAGAGCATGCACCATATCCAACGCAGCTGGCATCTGAAAAATGGTGCAACTCTACTCGGACAATGTCATGGAAGTCATGTGGGTGGTAACATCTCGGAATTGAGACCTCTTTCAACTTGCGAAGACCATTTATCCATTCCTCCCACCGTGGCTTCATATCTTCTGGGAGTGGATCATCCCATCCGATGCCTCTGTGACAAAGCTCTTGAAGGATACGTTTTCCACTTAGGCTGAAGGGCGCGATGAAACCGAGTGGATCATAGAGTGAGGCGATGACAGACAGACAACCACGACGAGTTGAAGGCTGATCTTTCAAGCTGATGTTAAAGCTGAAAAAGTCATCCTTTATCGACCACTGAATGCCGAGAGCACGTTCTGATGGGGTTGGATCAAAACCTAGAGGCTCAATGTTTGCTGCTCTTTCAGAAGGGTCTAAGAAAGAGAGTGCTGCTTCTTCATTCGAGTTGAATTTGTGAAGGCGCAGGCCTCCTCTTTTGCACAACTCTTGCGCCTCAGAAATCAGTTGTTTGGCTTCGTCAACTGATGGGACGCTGGCTAATCCATCATCAACATAAAAGTTTTTCTCCACAAATGTTGATGCTAGAGGATAGCTAGCTTTATGTTGTCGTGCTAGATGCTTTAAGCCAAAATTAGCACATCCAGGAGACGAAGCGGCTCCGAAGAGATGAACTGCCATCCTGTACTCTTGTGGTTCCTTCTCCAAATCTCCGCCTTTCCACCAGAGGAACTTCAGATAATTCCTATATTCAGGAGTGACAGAGAATTGATAAAACATTCTTTCAATGTCACAGATAATGGCTACGGCTTCCTTCCTGAATCTGCAAAGTACTCCTACCAGGGGATTGATTAAATCAGGCCCAGTTAACAGAGTGTCGTTTAAAGAAACACCATGGAATTTGGCCGAACAGTCAAAAACAACTCTTAACTTATCTGGTTTTCTGGGGTGGTAGATGCCGTGATGTGGAAGGTACCACTCTGTCTCTCCCTCAGATGTTGTAGGGGCCGGCTCTGCGTCACCTTTGTTAATTGTTTCCTCCATGAATGTTTTGTATTGATCATAGTATTGTTTGTTGGCCTTTAATTTTTTCTTAAGACACTGTAAGCGAACTGTGGCTAACCTCTTGTTGTTTGGTAGGTTGGGCAGACTGTTGCCTTTGAAAGGGAGAGGCATTTCATAATGCCCGTCCTCCTTCTGTGTGATGTGGTTACCGAGGAACTGTATGAAATGAACATCATCTTGGGACACATATTTATCCTCATGAGTTCTCTCAATGAAGTCTGCTTCCAGGGCCTTTAGAACATCTGTCGCCGATGGGACTGGCAGTTCCTTTACTGTTAGCCGATGCACAAAGCTTTGACTTCCTTGTCTGTCTAGGTGGGGGTTTGATGAGCCTATTATACTCCATCCTAGTTCTGATCTCTGTGCAAACGGTTGGTCTTTGTCACCTAAGATGACTTCGAGAGGAGCCAGTGCTGCTGGACAGTTGTATCCTATTAGGAGCCCTACATCACAGTCTTGGAGGGGTGGTAACTTATCTGCTAAGTTTCTGAGATGAGGCCACAGTAATGCTGTTTCCTTCGTTGGAACATAAGACTTGTCCACCGGGATGAAGTCACGGCTGTAGGCCTGCTGTAGTTGAATGCAGTTCTCCGAATGGAGTCCTCGAACTTGTAGACCACAAACACTCTTGCTTGATATGATTGAGTCAATAGCTGTCATAGTACTGAGTTTCAGCTTTACTGGCTGGACATTCACGTTCAGTTTGTCAAGTACATCTTCTAAGACAAATGTAGAATCACTCTGTGTGTCCAGTATTGCATATGTAAGTATTTCTCTATGTGGTTCTTGTACTGAAGACACAAAGACTGGAACGATACTTGAGGTAGCAGAAGCACGTTGTGTTGATGTATGGGACACGACCTTGTGTGTTTCCTGACTTGCGTGTTCTTCTGTGGAGGTGGAGCTATTCGGTATTGCTTCCACAGGTCTTTGATTCCTGTCTTCGTGCAAGCAGGTTGGGTGACGACGGCTGCATATGTTGCATGTGTGTCGCCTCTTACAATCCTTGGTCATGTGACCTTTTCTCAAGCATCCAAAGCAGAGCCGATTTTCATGGATGAATGCCTTTTTATCTTCAACACTCTTTGCTGTGAAAGTGGGACACTTTGTGATGCCATGAGCTTCACTTTTACAGACAGAACAAGGGGATTTTGGTTTACTGGCGTTTGTCTCTTGTTTCTCCTGAGAGAAACTTTTGGGTTGTGCGTTTGTGTTGAAGGCTTTGGCTCTTTTTGGAATTTTATCATCTATGGGTTTGAAATTTATCAGTAGTGGAGAAGCAATAGGGTTACAAGCTATCCGTGCTTCTTTGCTCAGGAACGCTGTAAAGCATGCGAGATCTGGATAGCTGCCAGATGTGTCAAGTTCATCTACAACAATTCGACTCCACCTTCGGACGATCCATTCTGGTAGTTTTTTGAGCAACTTGTGGTTTTCCTCACAGTCGTTAAGGATAGCTAGTCCTTTGACGTATGGGATTGCTTCAGTGCAGCTTTGGAGGAAGTCGGCAAACTCTCGTAGTGCTAGCGGGTCATTTGTGCTGATCTTTGGCCATTTCATGAGCTTATCACGGAAAGCCTTTTGTATGATGAATGGGTTTCCATATCTGTCCTGTAAAACTTTCCATGCTCCATTGTATGCATTCTCTGAATCTCTATAAAAGAAACCTTCTACAGCTTTACGTGCCTCTCCAGCAAGATAATTTTTGAGATAAAACATCTTTTCACTCGCTGGGAGTGGTTTTCTGTCAATCAGAGTCATGAATGACATCTTCCAATCAGTAAACCTTAAAGGGTCACCACTAAAGGTGGTGGGTTCAGGGACTGGCAAGCGATTCATGCTTAATGAGTTGGCGATTGCTTGAGCTAGACTGACAGACTCCTGGGTCGCTGTCACTTCAGGAGCTGCATAGTGGGGCTGAAATGAAGCGGCTTCTGGATTCCACTGATGTTCAGTTTTCATCCTATAACAAGCAGAGCTAGTTTTGTTGTTAATTTCTTCGTTGTGGTTCTCAAAACCTTCAAAACTGTCATATGCTCTCAGGCGAGCTGCTGCTATAGCAACCTCTTTTTCTGCTTGTAATTGTTGCAGTTTTGCTCTCTCTTGTTCCAACTGTTGCTGCATTTCCACTTCTCTTTGTTTAACTTCTGACAACATTTTAGCCTCTTTAAGCTTCCATTCATTTTCTAATTTATGAAGATGCGCCTGCTGTGCTTGAATTTCTTCAATGGCCTTTGATTGCTCCAGCTTAGCAGCGAGCTCTGCTTCTGCATCTATTCTACTGCCATGGGTGCTGGTTGAGCCAGAGTGCTTGCTCGATTTCTCTAATGACTCGATTGAACTTATAGTTTCAGTTTTAGTTAGGCCAAAGACAGACCCATATTCATTTTTGTTTAAGATTTCTCTTACTCTTTCTTTTTCAAGTTGACTATTATAAATTCCATCAATAGTCTCTAGACGGTTGCTTATGAGGTCATGAATTTCCTTTGTCAGAAAACCACAGGCATCCATTTTTTGGACGATCTCTAGCGTGGTGTTACTGTTCCGTAGAATAGGTTCATACTGCAGTTTTACAGCATCATACTTTGCTTGAATATCTTTGTGTAATTTGTTGAGGTCTTCTAATGAGCAGAGGGTTTTTAAGTTTGTCCTTGCCTCCCTTGCTACTAGCTTCCAAGAGTTATAGGCTTTGTTAAATGTTTTTTCATGTTTCTTTATGTCTTGGTCATGCATCTCTTGGCCTTTCTCTGTTAGCTTTCTTTCACGTGAACTAGACCTGAGTGGCGTGTCTGTGGGATAGTCTGTTTCCTCTGTTGACATCTTGTTTGTTTGTGCAACTGCTTTAAATCTGACGTGGCCTTTGATTGTCCTATGCCTGAATTCACACCTATAAGCTGTAGTTATTCTTTACTACAGAGTAATACTTATATCAAGCATTTACAGAATATGGACATTCAAAAGGATTATTAGCATAAAACAGTAACCACAAATGTCATAAATGAGCACTCTAGATATCAATAGCTGAAGAGCTTCACCCTTTAAACCTTTTCAGAAACAGATATGCCATGAATTATTGTTCCATAAACATGTGCCATTGGTCTTGAAATATTCAATAATTTCAGAGCTATTATGTGTTGGAAACCAGATCACAAATTATTTGACCTCAAAATATTATACATGTAATATACATGTAAGGCACTTCAGTTACGCTGTAAGCTTGTATGTGTACGTAAATAGTTCCTTTTTGCTCCTTGGTGTCTCTTTTCCAGCATCTGTAGTTGTACCTTTAGCGTGCTGTCCTTTTTTAACCTTGCCTGTGCTGGATGTGAATGGGAGCGGAGTTAGGTGGCTGGAAACAGGTTGTTAGCTGGATCTCAGATGTGATGGCATCAGCTTCTCTGCAGGGATGGCAGGTCTGTTGCAGCCGTGGAGTTTTCACTGTAGCGGCCCACTTGGAATTACCACACAAGATGCAGAGAGCTTCGACTGGTGCAACTTTATTTCTCTCCTCTTTCACCTTTCTGGCACCGTGAAAACTTTATGGACAGAAAATACAATGCCACAGTACCATATTATTTCCACGAATAACAGATAGAAATCATATTTATGTTTTAAACTTAACAGAAACAATTTTAGTAAACAAATAATGCATTTTACATGAAATTAACATTTTAAGCCTTTTATGAGTTGTAGTTCTTATAAATAAAATTACAGTTTTCTTCTGTTTCAAACAAAATCAACCACTTATTTTACAATGAATATAACATCAGTCTTTTCCTACCTCCTTCTGCTTCCAAGGGTGCTAAGTTTAAGTTTAGTTAGCTAGCAGCCTATCTTCCACACACCTTGCAGTGACGTCCCTTAAACGTGACATACAAACGACACAAACACGAAGCGAACCACAATAAAACATCTTTCACAAGTTTCTGTACAGTATATAACAATTAAATTATTTGTTATGCATATTTTACCAACTGTGGAGCAACGTGAACATGTCGTTACGACGAGACAGGAGCGCGAAGTCTAGCGTCAATAACACAGGAAGTAACAGAAAAAGCTCTTCAAAATAAAAGCACAAAACGTAAAGCTTCCTTTACCACAACAAAATTTGCTGCCATTTACATGGAATATCATTAAAAATGTAATTATTGATATGTTGGCAATCATCAATCATAAATACTGAAAGTGATTATTCAGGATCAATAAAAAAGTCTTTAATTTACCCACCAATAAGATTAGATATATGATCAATATAATAATAATAAACATTATATAAACATGTTTGGTGTGGGAGGAGCTTCCCTTCTGGTCTGTTATTGGTTATGATATTATTATATTGATTACTCCAAATATTTTACACACAGGTAGATTGATTTATGTTTTCACAAATTAAATTTAAATAATCCAGATTTTAAAAAAAATAAAAAAAGATCCATAAGATTCTGTTTTAATGAATTCAGACAACGTGAAATATTAAAAGTCTGATTGATTTTAATCAGCTGCAGACCTGCAGGCGTGATGAGCAACAACATGTGGACACACTGACACCTCAGTAATGAACTCGGCTCATTGGAGCAGCTGAAGCAGGTAACAGCAGCTCACCTGGAGGAATAATTCAACACGTCTGCAGAAAACAACCTCAATGAGTCTAAACCGAGTAATGAATGGATGAATAAAATCAAACCTCAATCTGAGTTTAAAACAGTTGCTGTTATTTTCATAATTTAATGTAGATCTGATGCAACGAGCTGCAGGATGTTTGACTTTATGCTCCATTTATGAAGTTCGTTCAGTCTCAGATAACTAAACAAACACGGTGAAAGTAGTTAAGAAGTTCATTAAGGCCACAAAATGCTCACATGAATCCACAGATTCATGATATTAGCTCCTAGTTCCTGCGTGGACGTGTGAGTCTTCATCTGTGTTTCATAAAGTGCGTGTATGAACCGTGTTCCTCGTTCTTCTGCCAAATATGACGAGAAAAGGAACTTTTCCTTCGGCACCTTGTTTGTGTGAGACGTGTCTGCACACGCACACGCCTGATTATTGTCCTCAAGTGTGCTTTGTATGCAGTAGTAGATTTGAAACAGAAAGAAAGAAGAAGAGGATTCAAATGTTTCTGGTGTCCCAGGCCCTCAGGCCCTCAGGCCCTCAGGCTCACAACTGTCAGAAGGAGTATCTACTGGTAATACTCCAATTATTTATTATTTATTCTATAATTACTGTGATAAGTTTCCCACCATATGAAGATAACCTGGAAAACTCTCAAGAGTCAACAAAGTGAAGGCTAGCGAGTCTTTCTAACTTACATCAGTTCATCATGATATCGTCATATTTCATAATAATAACCATCAGTGGTGATGACAGGCTGACAAACACCAGAGCAGCCGGAGCAGAAACAGGAAATGAGAAACGGTTAAAGTACAGTAGAGACGGCGGCGAGTCCTTAACACACACACACAGAGCACTTAGAGAGGAGGGGGGGGGGGCATGGAGCTGTCAATCACAGACCCTCTGGCACCGCCCCTCTCATTAAGAAGGCAAACAATGAAGAAGAAGAGAAGAAGAGGAGGAGGAGGGTGAAATCAGACACCAGAGCCACGAAACCAACTGACCCCATCCAGTACCCATCACCCCCTGAAACACAGAGGTGTGTGTGTGAAGGGAATTACTTAGATGTGTGTGTGTGTGTGTGTGTGTGTGTGTGTGTGTTGGTGGTGGTGGTGGGGGGGTAACTTCCAATCCTTTTAGGATTATGCCCCCTCCTCTCTTCTCTCTGGCTCTGTTCTTCGCTCTTTCACTCTGCTGCCCCTCGGGCAATCACGTTAAAACTTGCATGGCCAGCGCTCATTCAGATATCTCTAACAATGCGTAGCAGCGGTAACCATGTGAGCGCTGGCAGGACATGCAGGAATGCACAGATTCAGTCACCACGAAGAAAAAAAAAGATAAAGTATTTCTCAGATGTCTTGACGGAAAATGTTTTTAAATGACGATTTGTTAAAAAAAAAAGATGAAACTTTTCAGATTTTTAACTCACACTTGATGTAAAGTTGAGAAACTGAAAGGATTTCGGTGTTTTGATGACACCAACAGGTGAAAACTAACACGCCATGACTGGAAGCTCTCTGAACGCCGTTTAATAAAGGCAGAAAATGCCTTTAAAAACAATGAAACCAACAGCAGCCTGAGTCTGGCACACCTGGAAAAGTCCAAATTATCCTGGAAAACACGATAAGGATAAACAGCCGCGGTTTACACACGTTATGAGGACGCGCCAGCTGAGCTTTAGCTGATAAATCAACAGGAAGACACAACAAAAAGTTTTATACAGGATGAGATTTACTCCTGACTGACTCGTTTAAACACGACTACTGATGTCGATGATGCAAGAAGCAGCTGAAGCTCTCACCGTACGTCACTTTGGTTAAGAGCCTCAGATTAATGTCCGAAAATGTGAATTTACACCTTCCCAAACAGCTCCTGAGCCACAGAGGAGCAGAGGGCAGAAACAAGCGCTCCTTCCCCGCCTCACAGTCTGCAGGAGGGAGTGAATTGCCATCCGGCCTTATCTCCGCGTCCAGTCAACTAGAGGCGGTGAGAGAGTTTGCTCCATCATCAGAGTCGGCCATTTGATCGGATTCTGGCACTGCAGCTAATCAATCTGCAGCACAGAGCTGCCAGAAGACCTGTAACAAAGCTCAAAGAGCCTCACAAATGGCCTAGTCCCGGGGATAAGCCCCTGCACAGGATTACATATTGATTTTGAACGTCTAAAAAAAAAAAAAAAAAAGCTTATCATATAAAACCGCCGCAGACTACAAAAGTAGCCGAGTCTATGCATGAATCCGTCTTTTAGAGAGCAGCATCAACTTTCAAATACAGAGACGCCGAGCATGAACCAAAACAGAAATAAATGGTGGAGAAATCAATGGCAGGGGTGAGGCGCGGTGGCACATTGTTAACGGGGGGGATCACAGCTGGGAGGTGGGGGAGGGGCGGCTGGGTTGATGCATGTTTGCTTCTTGGTATCATCGTGTTGATTTATTTATTTTTATTATTCTTGAAGATCGTTTAAAACAACCTTCAGTTTTACTTCCTGCTTTTAAAGTTTTTCTCTCTGACTTCACTTCCTGTGTTGTGTGGAGAGTTTGAGCTTCATGTCATGTGACGAACGGCAGATGAAATGCCAGAAAATGAAATGTTGAGTTTCGACTTTTCCTCTCACGCCACAGACCGGTCGACGTTTGTGGTCCAGATTGAAATTGCTGTAATCACACTGTGAACCGTAAATGTGTCCGTTGGAACATTTATATGAGCAAACTTCACAGATTTATGATAAAGAATAAAAAACTGTTCTTGCATGAGGCGTAACGTCTTCACCTCCACCTGTCTGCCTAAAGACCCTGAAGGAGTGGCAGGAAACTTTTATCAGAAGAAGTTTGAGGACACATTTGACCCTCCACCCAAACACACACACACACACACACACACACACACACACACACACAACACCCTAAAAACAAACAGGAAACAAAAGCTGCATGTCCTTGATACAAGAGGCAGCAGCAAACACAGCCACTTGCCCTCCATCAATAATCCACACTTAATAATCAGGAGATTAACTGATATCAGGTGTGCTGATGACTGGCAGCTGAGAACAACTGAGGATGATGGGTAAAGGGGGGGGGGGGGCAGCAGAGAGTCCCCTAAGCAAAGCGCAGCCCCCCTCCCTCTCCCCGCCCCTCCTCCCTCCAAACATAAAACTAATTAGAATTGATTTATTATGGATCAGGTACCTTATCAGGTGAGAGAGGGAATTACCATGGTGAGCCAAAGGGCTGCAGGTCGCTGTTGAATGGTAAAATCAATCTGAGATGACTGTGCTGCATCCCAAAGAGAGCGCCACGAAAAAAACCCAACGGACGGCTTCTCTGAGGATTTACGATCATGTCACATGACGAGTGAAGAACTCGAGCTACACGCCGAATTTTAATAAACAGAAGAAACTTTGCATCGGTGAGTAGAGCGCCTGGAAGCCCAGAGCTCTTCTTCTCCTTCTTCTCCTTCTTCTTCTTCTTCTTCTTCTTCTCCTTCTTCTTCTTCTTCTTCTTCTTCTTCTCTTGTTTGTCGACGGCTGGCGTCAGTTCAGCAGCTCGTCTCCGGCTGTAGCTCCTTTTTTTTTTTTTTTTTCCCTGGGCAACTTCGAAAACTTCATCAATATGTTAATGACTTAATCTTTAAACACTTAAAGAAACCATTAATAAACATTGATTTGAACACTTGCCACCAGTGACTCGCATTAATCCAGTGCAAATAGCTGATACACAAACTGCAGCGGGGGACAATTTGTGGAGGATTACCAACAGAAAATGGACACGAGAGAAATTGATCACAGCTTCTGTTGCGAGGATGAAACGAGGCCGATTCACGCTGTCAGAAGACGAGTCGTTCTTTTCTTTTTCCGATGTTTAAACCCGCAGTGAAACTTTTACATATAAATGAATGATATGAGCCCACACTGTGTGAGTTGTAACCCGTATATGAGCCTATATGAGGAAAAACAACACATCAGCTAGCGGCCAAAAGAGATTGATAGTTACGATTCAGAGACAGATGCCATCTAGTGGCCGTATTAAACGGAGATGCGTAGTTAATGACAGAAAGTAGGAAAAAACTGTTTGAGACAACCAAGCAGTCATTTTTACTGTCATGTGGGGACATTTTAACCCAAACCATGATGTTTTTCTACCCAACAACGTATGTGCTCATTTAATTTGGCAGACTTGTTGCTATATACACTCATACATAAGCATGTAGACTTTTTAAATGTCATAACTATACTCTTATACTCTTTATGCAATATGTCGTACAGTTTTTGAATCTGACTTTTTTCAAACATCGTAAGACGCGACTGTAACGTTGTTCAGATTAATACGTGAAACGAGCAGAAATCTCTCCATCGCAGAGCTGCGACTGCTGCTTTTCTAATGACGTCATCTCTTTCGTTTGCTCTACATTTGCATGGACTCGAGACTAATCTCGTGGCACGTTGTTTGTGTATCACATGGAGCTGTCAGACTTACACAGATGGAAAGAAGCAGGAAGTCCAAGATGTTAAGTGTAATTGTTGGCGCCTCAACATGAGAAATAATGAAAAATTCACCTTTTAAAATCAATTTTATGAAATTGCTGCTCCAACAGTGACTCTACGAGGTAAATACTGGGTATAGAAATCAAAACAAGCACCTGGCCAAAGGGATTCATCGGCTCTGAGGCTGGTCAACTCGGCCTTTTGAACCGTGACCCAGAAGCATTGTTGAAACGCTTCTGTGCTCGTGAACGAAGCCTCCATAACCAAATAAGATTAAGATCACAATCGGAGGCAGCACGACATTAAAAAGATAAGGCTAATGAGAGTGGCCCGTTCTCTCAACACTGCTGCTGCGCTTCATCCGCAGGACATTTTCTCAATAAAACCATTTGCATGTTGCAGCATTTAGTTTACTGATACACGTCTTCTGAGGGATATATATCAGCTTTAATCACCTGATACCATCATCATTGTTACATCAATTTAGTGCCATTACTTTATTTCCTCACATTCAGATTGTCCTGAAAGTGTTTTCTTTCCCCGCTCAAATAAATATATCAGGGATAACACCCAAAATCTCCCAGAAGCCCCACAGACATGGATTTAAAGCCCTCGTCGTGTTGTTATAGTACATTTTTTCCTGTTTGCTTTAGATAACAAATCTTTGGTTGACCCCGAGGGTTAGGGGAGCATTACAAATTAATCCCAGTTTTAATAAATCTGTCTTAAGCCTGGGATCTTTACTTGAAAAGAAAGAAAGAAAAAGGGGAGGGAGAGAAGAAAGGGGTCGGAGAGGAAAAGAAATATATTAAACCCTGTGATCACAGGCAGCTTTTCTTGTTTGTTATCCCTCCGTTTTACCTTTAATCCAATACTTGCTAATCCAATTTGTCTTTCGGGCTCCGACCCTAACTTCTCCTCATCTTACGGCTTTCTCTTAAATATGCCTGAGCCTCCGGAGCCGGTGACCGCTCCTCATTTTAGAGTCAAAGACCTGCTGGAGCAAACTGTGGATTTTAGGATGTATGCATACATAAAAATAAAAAACACACACAAAAAAGTTTAGAAAAAAAAACAGGAAATTGATGCATGTTGGCTGCTCATGATGCAAGTATAAAAAGTAAGAGGTTGTTCTAGACAAGTTGTAGCTTCAGCCTGAATATGCATGAAGAGCCATAATCAGATCTTGGGCAGTCACCCACTGAAGGGGAATATTGGGGAACACAAAGGGATTGATTTAATTACTTGGAGTGGGCCTGTGCTTTGGAGTCGCCTTGTTAGGAGGGAGTGAAAAGGCTGGCAGTATCCTTGTGCTATTTTTTGCGAGGGGGGTTCGAAAGGGGTAAAGGAGGGCGGGTGGGGGGTGCAGTTGCAGATGGTGGGGGCACCGAGGTAGTCTAGCTTCTTAAGTCACCAAAACTAATCCTGAGTATAAAGCTCTCCTGATTGAAAGGACCTGCATTGATTACAAAAAATGGACATAGTGCATTCTCTGTTTAACGTCAATCTGGCCAACATTCATCGCGTTCAACCACCTTCCCTCCGCGCTGGATTCGTATCGTATAACGTGCAATCTTTCTTTTATTTACAGGATAAAAAAAAGCTCCTTTAATGCCCCGTTCATTGATATTTTGGCTCAGGGATCCGGCTAAATCTGACAGAAATGTTTCTCAATTGACTGGACATGTTGAGATTTGTCCGTGTGAAATGGAGGAGATGCGGCTTTATTGCGTTTGTTTTCACAAGTCATTTAGTCCTGGAAGTCAGTATTAAAAGAAGAAGGAAGTTATGCTTAATGAGCGTCAGCTGACACTAGACAGAGAAGATATTGACAACAAGGAAACGTTCAGTTGAGGTTTTGATTCAGTAGCTGGTGGCAATCGTCTTTAAAAAAAACACCCAAAGTGAGACGCTTGTTAAGTTTGCAACTTCCCAATCAAACGCACACTGCACAGTTAATACAACAAGTTAAATTAATCACCGACGAGCGTACATATTTTCTTTATTCGAGGACCATTATCACCAAGTTTCATCCCTCTGCTGCTCCCCTCTGCGGCATTTGTCTTTGTCCGAAGACGATGACAGATTCAAGGGTCTTTAGAGGAAAACAAAGCACTTGAGATATTTTGAAGGAGGCGTAGATGTGAGACTCCAAAGCAGAGCTCACCTGATATATCCCTGAGAGGTGTTTTCATCAAAAGGACCCCTTTTACCACATAGACCCAGACAATAAGCCCGGCAGAGTGGATTCTAGTGCCTTGTGCTCAACAGGCACCAGTGACAACGAAGCCCTTAATCATCTCATGACAAAAGCCAAAAGGCATCATCCTATTAAGCAGTGTGCTTCGCCGCTAATATGAGCTACTGCCCAGGAACCTTTCATAGGGCGCTGTGCTATTAAAGTGCTTCTGAACCAGCCAGCGGGAACCTAGGCCCATTCACCTTTCATCTGGGAGCCTGTTGTTTGGCTGCTATAGTGGAGGCCGGCTAAAGATGTTAGTGATCTCATTACAGCGGTTGTGAGAAACAGCCTCCAAATTTGAGCATCTCCCTTCCCTTTTCTCTTCCCCACTTTTCAATTTCCCAACCCGCGATTCTTCCTGCGTCAAAGGCTTCGCCCTTGCGTGGCCATAAATTGATTATTACTTCAGGTTCGCAAATATGCCATTTTCCTGAAAAGTTTACTCATCCACACCCCCTGTAGCACTTTCTTTCTTATCTTTTCTTTTCAGGGAGGTACACTGAATGGGCGGCCAGGTTGAAAAGCGAAGAGGCCCCCGGCGTCACAAAAAAACGTTCAGATTTCTCATTTAGTTGTCTTTATGCTGCTAGCGCCATGTGGTCCTTGAAGGTGTTGAAAACATGGGAAGCACCGGAGGGATCAGAGCAATCTCATTAGCATTCGCTCAGAATTGGAGTGGCCCGGCTGTATGGCGAGGCCGAGTCCTCTGTCGGGCCCGAGACGGCCGACCCTGCCGCTGCGCCCTCCGCCTCTTTGTGCCTTTGTGTTCTTTCAAGATTTTTTTGTCATGTCGGGCTGCTTTTCTAGGCGGGACGTTGCCAAGAGGATCATGGGAAAAGACAATATCATCGCTGTCCTGGACTTTGACAGCAGGTGGCCAAGTTCATGAAATAAGAGTTACACAATGAAACGGGAGGAAGTCACGTTAGGTGTGTGTTGTAAAGTAAAACCTGTCGGGTTTTGGGTCGAGTTCACACAATTTTTGTCTCGTCAAACTGGGTGTAACAAATAACATTAATAATGGCTGCATCCCATTTAAAAAGTCAAAGTTTCTGCTGTGAGAAAAAACCCTCATGTGTCTGTTACAACATTTTAAACTGTATTTTAATCATCTAGCGTTTTAATTCAAATTATCTGGTTTCCTTAATGTAGCTGATAAAAATCCTGCTGCTGTTATACGTGTCAAAGGGCAGTTAGAGGTTTAATCATATTAACGTATGATTGGCTGTCAAACACACGTATAATCAATAATGGTGCATTATCCTTTAGTTTTACCAGTTCAGTTCATACGGTTTTGTACCTGCAGCCTCTCAAGCTTATATTAAATCAAACAGGGGCATCATTATAGTTATTAGTTACACCTGTGCTTACAATCCTGTCAAAATGTCTGCTATTATACACTTTAAACAGCAGTTTAATCTAATTTTATTAAGTTATTGTACATATATTTGATTTGGAAAGCTAGCTAGCTTACCTACTTTTAGGGATGGAGATACCAAACATTTTTAAATTTGATATGATGATATTATTTTATCACAATTTAAATGATACTGACACAGCATCTATATTTCAACACATACCTCCATCTCTGTTCAGGAACGGCTGAACTAAAACCAGAATAACTGGTCCACCTTAAAGGTCAGTCCACCTTAAATGAGCCTGATCAGGCTAGGCTAACTGTTTGTGGCTAATTCGGGGCTTCAGCAGGTGACAGGTGAGACGCAGGATGTTACGTTGTAGCATCAGGACTGTTTATTAGCAAAAACATAATACAAAAACACAACAAAAATATTTCTATCATTTTATTATCAATATTCTTTAAAAGGAATCAATACCAAATCAGTAGCTTGGGAGTATTGAAGTATTGATCCCACAGTATTGATCCGCCCATCCCTACCTAGCTTACTCAGATGTAGCCTAGCTGTAGGCAGTTTAAACATGTTAAAAGCATATAAAGTTGCATATAATAATGTTTATGTTTAGGTGCATTTTTTATGTAGTTTTCGTTACTACCCAGCAGGATCTTCTTTCATCTATAAAACCTCCTTTAATAAACATACTGGTACAGTAACTGTGTTTACCTGGTTACCTGTTGGCTGGTTATGTTTACAGACACATATATACATATATACTATATATAACGTATATATTTGTTGACAGCGTCGGCCTGTTTTCAGCTGACGCCCACAGTGACACCGTGGAGCCGCCCAGAACGGCCACAGCCTTCAAGGTCACCTCTGCAGGAGCTGCTGAGCGACGGGACGCCAACATCACTTTCAGTTTATTTTTAACATCTCCAGTGATGCGTTTATTTTTTTTACCAAACATGCAAATGTGACCAAAGTTTGTGTTTTGTGTCATGAGCCGATAATAAGTGACTAACTGATGTAGTGAAATGTGTAATGGATGTAGGTCTCAGTGGAAAGGTTTATCTGCTAAATCCCAGCGTTTGGCCCTGCTATCGTGGACAATGACCCCAAACAATGTCAACAGCTCATTCATTTCCACAGGAGCTGGGGTTATGTGTGTGTGTGTGTGTGTGTGTGTGTGAGTGTGTGTGCAGCTCAAAGGCAGGTTGATGTGATTGATATGAGGCCGTCTTTGCTCCTCTCACCACTGAATGTGAAGATGCTGAGTCAAAGATTTTCACTATAATTTGAGTAAAAGGAACATTTTAGTTTTATAATCTACTAACGAGTATTATGTCGTATCTTATTGCTTATTATAAACTATTAAAAACAAACACAGACACACACACACACACACACACACTGTTTATTTAGGCTCAATCACACCGTCCTGCTGCCATAAATACTCAGTACAGCACCAAATATGGATTAATCCTCTACTGAAAATAGTTCCCAACAAATGCATCTTCTTAAATAATAAATGAAA
Organism: Pampus argenteus; assembly: GCA_036937835.1. NCBI lineage: Eukaryota > Metazoa > Chordata > Actinopteri > Scombriformes > Stromateidae > Pampus > Pampus argenteus. The sequence goes on along the minus strand of CM072866.1, from coordinate 24,503,188 downwards.
ATATATATTATAAAGATCTTCAGAAACCAAATAACGCTGCTGCTTATTATTTATTGTTGCTCTTTGTGGGTATGACATGTATATAGAAAACGCAAAGAAATGATTGATGAGACGATTTTGATTGATTTACTTTAGTTTTGATTTTTATGGGATTACAAGACACCACGATTTTACAAAACACGTTTCATATCTATAAAGAGTTTTATTCTTTCTCTAAATAACTGATTAATTTATCAAGTCTTTGTGTATCATCCATATTAATTATTAATATTTATAATATTCATAATAAAAGCAATAAATATGTTGTAGAAAACAAAATGAAACTGATTATAAACTTGATTGATTGAGTCATTTATTAAACAACAATAACAATATAATATAAATAATAATAATATACTGAATATATTTGGGTTCTCTGCAGAACAAAATAAGACGTAAACATCCTCCTGGACTCCTGGATTATTATTTTTACCATTTTTTGACGTGACATAGACAAAATTATAAAGACTGATTGATTAATTGTGAAACTACATTTCTAGTGTTGTGTATCTCTGGTGTTCTGTGTTTGTTTTCAGACAGCTCTTCGTTTTAATTTTCTCTAAATGATTTAAAGTCGATCAGTGAATCAATTTTTTTTTGCTAATTTGATGAAAACGCTTCGTTCCTCCGTGGCTCCTGCCCCACGTGGCTCCGTGGCTCCATGGCTCCTGCTCCTCCGTGGCTCCGTGGCTCCTGCTCCTCCGTGGCTCCGTGGCTCCTGCTCCTCCGTGGCTCCTGCTCCTCCGTGGCTCCTGCTCCTCCGTGGCTCCTGCTCCTCGGCGGCCGCCCAGATTAGAGTCAGGCATCAGAGGGAGCGTGAGCCGAGGACAGGAGAGTGAGCAAATCCAAAACACTTCAAAATTTGTCATTAGTGTGGCGCTACATTCTTTCATTACTGAGTTTATCAGAGCAACCAGCCATAAGACGCAGGTTCATGCACCCTTGAGCACAAAGACTCAAGTTGTTCTACATTTACAGAATCATTTAACTTCTTTAATTATTCTTTAAATTACAATTGCAAATAAAGGCACTGCCCGCGGTGGTTATGCATGGCCTGCAAAAAGAGCAACATTTTTAATGATTACTTTTCACATCGTACCAAACTAATCTCTTCATGGACAAGAAATGAATGAAAAAGGGAAGATTTTCTCTGCCATTCTGCTTTAATGGAAGGTGCATCCGTCATCAGGCGCAGCGACTGTTCTGGACCAGATGTTGCAGAACTAACCAACAATTGGGCTGAAAATAGAAAAGGAGCATGGGCGGGGAGGTTGGAATAAATTAATTGCTAATTTCTCAGTCTTTGATGGAATTAGGCTCACTTCTTTCCCCCTATGTGCTGTGTGAATGTCCATGCGTTAAACGTTTTTTCTTCTCTCGCCACCCCCTCTACCCTCTTTGCTTTCCTGACGGTTAAGGGCCACCCAGAGGAGAGTGAGTGATGCAAAACCAAGAAGTAATCCCTCTGTTTATCTCGGCTTCGAGGCTCGGCCCCAACCTCTGCCTCTATTATCCAGAGGATTTAAGGCAAACTTTCATTTATTGGCCAGCCTCCGTTCTCTGTCCCGGCTCCTGAGCTCAGGATACCCCCTCCCCGAGCCTCTGTCCCAGTGTGAGCGGATTTGCATAGAGCAACAATGCATGTTGCCGGGGCAGTGGCCAGTCAGCGGTGGGACAGGCCTGCTCAGAAGCGCAGTTTGCTCAGGCAGCACATGGCTATAGAAGAATGTGGCCTTCAGGGGGGACGGAGCAGCACCTGCGTGGCACGGCGGCCAGGCCTCGCCACGCCGCCGAAAACAGCAGATGTACCGCAATCTGGACACTGACTCTCTTTTTCTTCCCCCCTCGGTCACACAAATGAGCAAAGAGGGCAGGAAATTAGCCGAAAATGCACAAATGGGCTTTGAGAGAAGGGTGGAGCCGCTGGGATGAGGGGTCACCTGCTACGCTGGTTTACCTGCTGCTTACCAGCGTTGTTTCTGACATGCAGATTACATGATGTGGATTCATAAATCAAACATGTTGCAGCCAAATCATCACGATGAACATCATGTAACATACTGAAGATGTGTTTATTTAAATGCTGTGGCAATAATATAATATAATATAATATAATATAATATAATATAATATAATATAATATAATATAATATAATATAATATAATATAATATAATATAATATAATATTATTATATTATATTATATATGTTTTTAAAAATCACTGCTATGGATTAAAAAGCAAGTTTAAAGATAAACACAAACAAAGAGAGTTTAGAGGAAAACACATTTAAACATTATTCCATAATTTTTGTAATTGTTGTAATTGTTAAATTAACAATAAGTGTTTTGTTTTTGTTTGTTTTGTTATTTATTTCTACTAATGAGCTTAGATAGATAGATAAATAGATAGATAGATAGATAGATAGATAGATAGATAGATAGATAGATAGATAGATAGATAGATAGATAGATAGATAGATAGATAGATAGATAGATCTTTTACTTGAGTATTTCCATGTGATGCAGTGTAGTCGGGTCACATTTCAGATGTCTATGAGTTGTTAACAGCTCCACCAAATAGTGATTTTTACCTCTAAACTTCTCACATGGTTTCATTTCAATAAATGTTCAAATGATCCAATATTTCAGCAAAAATCAAAGATTAGAGAAAAAGTCCAAAAGAACTTCAGAACTTTGTTTCTTCTTCTTTCCTCTCCCATTAATCATCTCACGACCCCTCAGATTTATCTGGTGACCCTTGGGAGGGCCCCGACCCCTAGGTTGGGAACCACTGGATACGAGGCCAAACCGCAGCAAAAGTTCTGCGTTTGAAGACAAAGACATATTATCGTGGACGTGGCCTCAGACTATTGTCCACAACCTCAACAGACACATTTTACCACATCTTGACGGCTGTGAGAGCGTGCACGCTGAACTGGTGACCATATGTTCCTCAGGCTCACGTGCACGCGGCCGTTGGTGCTCGGGGTGAGTGTTGACAGAGCAGCGGGGGACACAATGTAAAGCGGCGGCCTGCAGGGAGCTGAAAGCCCCTTCAGCTACAGGTAAATAAGACCACCCACCCCCACATCCACAACAGCAGGCCTTATCTCCGCCTGCTGCAGACACCGCTTCCCTCCTCTCTGCTCTCTGATGGGAGATAAAACCAGCAGAAAAGAGATAAATAAAGAGCAATCTGTGCTTTACCTCAAACTCAAGGGTCATTTCCTCACTAACATCACCCTCTCACGACTGAACCACCGCCGACAACGTCTCCAAACGTTTTCACACTCACTGTATATCCAGATACGTTTTATTATCATTTATTATATCACCAAACCGTTTTTAATGTCAGATATTAAAGGATAATTGCAGGTTTTTTTTAACTTGGATCTCCTTTTTGTAGCGTTTACACTCACCAGCAGTTTATTTAGATATCAAACTGAAAGCATCATAATCTGACCGTCCAGATTTCAGGTAACTTTGTGTTATTATTGATAAAATAGTCGATCATGTTGTGAGATACTAGATTAGATTAGTCTTTTAATTTAAAATTAAACAACAATTAAATATAATAATTCATGTTTTTAATGCGATTAAAGGCACAATACGTAAATGTAACAGACCTTTAAATCAGTTTGATGACCCAAACTTGTGTGATGTGATAAATTTGATTCGTCGATAAATTCATGAAACTGTCCTGTGTGGTCAGTTTGTGTTATAACGGATGTTTATATTCTCTAATAAGTGTTATGTAAAGATCATATTCGCTTTACATCATCAGGTAACATGTCAGCGTTGTATTTTGACACTCATGAGCCTCCGTAGGGAGAAATGTTTTACATGTGACATGTAAAATTATCCCAAAACAACATGTTTTCACGTGCTATTTGTATGGAAATATAATTGTGGAGCCAAATGTGAGATTTTATACTAAAATCATAATACATTATTGTTAAAATTGCACCGTTTTATAGCCTGAATCATCTAAATTTTAAAGATATTAAAACTATGAGCTTTAAATATTTTCCTATAAGGATTCTTGACACTTTTATAATCTGCTTTCTAACTGTGTACAGATGTTTACAGCTTTAAGAGAAGCTGTGTGTCTGCTGTGTTTGAGGAGGCAGGCCGGCCGATAGCACACACAGCCGATATCGTCCTAATATCTGTTGACAGTCAGCTCTTCTCTGCATAATTGGCTCCACCTCCCCCATTAGCAGCGGCTCTGTTTGGCTCCCCAGGGCGTTTGTTAGAACAAATTTGAGGAGTGTCATATTGCACGCATTTCAACAGGGCCAACAGGGTTAGACTCACATTAGCGTAATGAATCAATCTGCTCAGCTAATGGATGAACTAACTCCAAATAGGACACGCAGGCGTTTGAGCAGCAGCAGGGAGGAAAGATTTCAGATCATCAGTCTGATCATAACATGAATAAAAAATAGAAATATTTCACATAAAACATTAAACAGAGATTTAATTCATAGCCAGCTGCACTATTCAAGGCAGCACTGGCAGAATTAAAGGAAAATGAGTTTTACACTAAAAGCATAAAAAGTCACAAATGTGCAATTTTACTGAAATCAGTTGGTCAGAAAACAACATATTTAAACATCTTGTGGTTAATTTGAAAGAATCAACATTAGTGAAGCTCAATTTTATGACATTTTCACTGCAAAATGTATAAATAATAATTAATGCAATGAAAGAAAGCACAAAAAAAAAGTGATAATATTCTTTTCCTGTTTAATCCAGCAGTCAGTTTTTCAGCTGCATCACAATTCCTGGCATGTGGATGTTTTGCAACCGAGAGGCATTAAAGACAAAAGGAAATAACAACTACTTAAGTAAAGGGGCGGCTTCTTTAGCACCTGAATGGAGGCAGATTATTGGGAGAGATTCAGTCGGTGCTAATTAACTGATATGAGCATCTGAATGGAGCCTGTAACAGGCTGCTGACGAGCAGCTGATAACCACCTGCTGATCCACCGCCAGCATTCACACTGAAAGAATAACAACCGTGCTCACAGGCGATCAATTCATATGATCAGTTATCAGGTTTCACAAAAATGAAGTAATTATGATATGTGATATGTGTTTTATCCACAGTTCAGTCAGAAAAACAAACCGACAAAGAGAGAAATCAACCACCGAGCCTTCAGGAGCTGATCAATCAACACTGATGAGTGTTAATAGATTCATCAATACAAATAGACCAATACACAAGCTGATCAATACACACAGACACACACACACACACAGGATAATTTACTTTCTGTATCAGTTTGTTTCAGCTCTTCATTGAATCTATATGTTTAATATTATATGTTTACAATATGTGAAATATTTAAAACCTGCATGTTTATATCTTGATATAATCTAGAAATGTTCCCTGCAAGTCAAAACTCAGGGCTTCAACCTGCTCTGAATGCTTCGTTTACAAGGTTTTTTTCTACCTTGCCAACGAGCTGATGTCAGCTGTCTGTTCTGTATCCTTTGTTGCTGGTTGCTAAGGTGGTTGCTATGGTGTTTCCATGTGTCGTCACGTTATATTTCAGATGTGATTCAGCTCCAACATGTACGGATGGATGTGAGAAGTTGACATTTAGAGTAAAGAAGGAGAAACAGAAGTGAAATCCTGCTACTATAGTTTGTTTACGTATGAAGCTGACCAATCAGAACAGAGCGGGCTCATCAGGAGGCGGGTCTTAAAGAGACAGGAGCTAAAACGTCCTGTTTGAGACAGAGGCTGAACTGAGGGGCTGCATAAAGGACCAGGATAAGATCAATAAGGAGGTTTTAACTGGAAACCATGCAGAGATATTCCAGTAGAGACACAATATAAATACAGAGCTGGACATGTGCAGGATACGAGTTCTGTAAGGTTAGAAAAACATGTGGTGTGCGTTAATGTTCGGTGACCACAGGTTTAAGATCAGAAGACAATAATAGTTATGATGGTTTTATGATGTAAAAGGGTTTCTGTACCTCACTGTGTGCTTCATGTGTATCAATACATAAATAAAGGTGATCTATCTACTGATACTGAAGTATAAAGTTCTTACCTTCAGTAAGCAATCAAATTATAGGTGGAAAATTTCATAAACTAAAAGGTTTGTTCTTTTAAGCACCCAGATTGATAATTATTATTAAAAACATCTGTGAAATTGATCTGGATCAGAGATTATAGTAAACATATAAACAAGAAACTAATCAAGATGCTTTTATTCTGAAACTCCAACCACCACCTGCCCCCCAAATCTGTTAACTCCACCTCCCTCCACCCTTCCCCCCGCTCCCCTCACCCTCCCTGCCGCTGTCCCAACAAATCAAAACCAAACCAATGCTTTTTTTTTATCTGCAGATTGTCAGACAATGCCTGGAGGATCCCGTAGCCTAATCTCCCCCAATCCCCCGTCCCTTTATCCCACTGTTAAAGAATGTTTGAAAGGGCGACACCAAAAACCAAAAAAAAAAAAAGACAGAGGGAGAGACCACGAGGGTTATTGTGGGGGGGTCGGTAACATCTGGGATGTATCGGTGGGGGAGAAAAGGAGGTGGAGAACAAAAAAAATAAGAAAAAACTGCTTCAAAACACATAAAACATTTCATTAAATGTTAAATTAAAGGATTTAATTTAAAAAAACACTGAATAATTTGATCTAGACTCAATTTTAAGTTTTTAAGTTTTGAACACTCATTTTTAAAATGTACATTTCCGTAATAATTTATTCATCCCCGCAGTTAAATATAAATCTAACAAAACAAAAAAACGTGAAAATCTGTTGAAGATTTTGCTTTTAAAAAATAAAGAAAACTGGATTTTTAACTGGATCATTTCACAGATAAATAATCTTCTATAAATCCCCGAGACGATTTTAAAAAAAGTCGAGGTTGATAAAATAAAGTTGCTGTGTCAGAGCGGCACTTGAACGTCACACAGGCCCACTCAGAGTTTGGAAGGGTATTATGTTTAAAACACTTTATTCCTCCCTTTCCACTGAAAGATTATACTAGTTATCCCATCAAAGTTGAGTAAAAACGCCATTCTTGTGTCTTTAAGCTCTTGCATAGGAGGTCAATAAGACTCTGCCTCTGCTTACAAGGCTGGGCCGGGTGTAATCTTGCTGAAGTTACATTAATTAAATGGTAAGCTCCTTTAGCAATACGTTCCTAAAAGAACATGGCTGATAATATACTTAAAGCGTTTGCGGGCTGTTTGTTTCAAAGCAAGCAGACGTTTAGCCATGCGGCTCACGTACGGCAGCTTAAAAAACCTTCAGCTGGAGCCACAATGAGCGAGCGGCGGCTGGCACCCCGAGTGAAATTCAACTTATCAAAGGAAAACATATTTGTCTCAGTACGCTTGATTTACACATTAAGACTCCGAGTTTGGTGCTGAAAATGCAGAAAAACTTGTGATTTTTAATTTTGGATCTGCAGGATTGGAGGACAGAGAGAAAGAAAAGTTATTGATTATGATGTTATGAAGATGGATGGGAAATAAAATCATCAATAATTGATAATCTGCTGTATGAGAGTGTTTAATGTGGATCGTTATCATCAGTATTGAATAATCTGTTGATCATTTTCTCCATTAATCGATTCGTTTTAGTCCTATAAGTCAAAGCTGATGTCATCAAATGTCTTGTTTTGTCTAATCAATGAATTGATAGTTTAACGTCTTCACAGGTCAAATGTGAGATTAACTTTTCCTCAATCAATAGAAAATCCTTTTTACTTATTCACTACATCTGTAACAACTGGACCGGTGTTTGTTTACTGAGAATGAATCTTATTTATTTATTTATTTATTTTTCCGTATGTCATGTTCATGTTTTTAACTCGTGTTTCTGTTTGTTGGTCATTCTGGTGAATAATCTCTTTTTTTTATGGGAGAATAAAACCAAACCATCTGGATACATAAATATAAACCGTCTTGAGTCTTTGACCTGAACTTTTCACCAGCTTTGCTTCATTTTTCGGCGAGCGTTCGTCTCGTCGCTCTCCGCTGATATTTCACTGAAACCATCAATTAGCAAATTTGACTCGTACTCGTTACTAATTACTACAAGAGAGAAAACAACAACAATAACCTTTAAATAGTGGAGGAGCTTCTCAATTATACAAACTGTAAGAAATACTTTAATAAAATGTGTTTATGTTGCCTCGGCTCCTGCTGCCTGCTCTCAACCCTCCACCACCCCCTCCGTCGATCAAATATCAGCCCTCACAAATCAATTTTACACATGATCACAAACCCCGTGCCCTCCCCTCCAATTAAGCGTTCACATTAGCATATATATGATATCAGTGGTAAACATCACTCGGCTGGTAATTCACAAGCGCTTCTGGATAATAGGAGGGTTGAACACCTATTAACCTCAGGCTGGCAGCACAGAGGCAGGCTGGGAGGCTGCGAGGCCGGGAGGCGGAGACGGCCGGAGGCTTTGATGAACATGGAGAGACTGTTGATGGAGGAAATGAAGTGATGTCACCCCGTGTGTGTGTTTCAAAGTGCTGCTGCCATCTTGATGCCAGGAAATCTCAATCAGGTTAAATGGGAGGAAACTGTAGCCGAGGTGGGACGAGCGAGATGAGACCGCAACGCCTGTCAAGCAACCGACGCCTCCACAGCACAACAAAACTCTTATTCTGACATGAACCCATTAAATGAAAACTTAAAGATCTCCTCCAGACGCTGTTAAGCCTCGTAAAAACACTGCTTCGAATGATCATTTGTGTCTGATACAGTTTTATTTTCCCCACAAAAAGTGCAATAACGCTCATAAAAGTTGCATATTAGACCATGATTGGCTCCAAACTAGTTGTGATGTGATAATCATGCCTGTAGATACATGAGATTTAAAGGGTAAGTCTGATGATTTTCTACAGTTTTCACATTGTCAACAACTGAACGTTGTCTGGTATATTTTATTCCTCTGTGACTGTGCTGTTGTTCCATCAAAACATCAAATAAACCTGCACAACGTGTTCGTAACTCGGTTTCTGTTATTTGTGCAGCCTCGGTGATAAATTAGCTGCTGTACCAAGACTAGCGACTGTCTATTGTTGATGCTATCAGGCTGCTAATTAGCAGTGAGGCTAAGTGACGGGTCTTTAAACAATAAAACACTGACCTGTCACCTCTGTAACCTCGTCCCATTGTGACGCAGTGACTTTAACGTGCAGGCGCTCATCGTTAACTTCCCATCAGGCCACATTAACTCTGTTGTGTTTTCAAGCCGGCTCTTCACAGCAGCTTTCACTTTGTGAGTGTTACAAAGATAAAAAAACCAAACATCTTTAGGATCTCACTTGACTTCATCAGGACGGCTCGTTTGCAGGCTGCATGTTAACTTTGTATGTGTCTGTATGAACAATCAAGAGCTGTAAGAATCACTGTATAATGACCGATCGAGTACTGACACGTTAACAGGCTTCATACTCACACATTTAAACCGGCGACGGGCTCCGGGGACTCAAAGCAAACAGCTTTTGTTTGAGTGGCCTCTGACACTGAAGTGTTTGTGCGACGGTTTGATCTGATGTGTCGATGAAGGCGCAGCGTATATTATGGTTTTGGATTAAAGATTAAAGCCCAGTAAAGCCCGTGAACAGGCATAATCCTGCTCTTCAGTGCAGCTCAGCAGCAGCAGGCATGTGGCCGGAGGCGCTGATCCACGATCAGCCGACTAACCGTCATCGTTAGGGGCTGAAAACAAAACCTGTTGCATAGCAGAAGCACTTACATCGGACTTAAATAAAGGTTTATCATGCAGATATTATTCATACTTGTGAAGATGCAACCCAACATTAACATTGAGTATGCATAGAGGACGATGTGGCTCTAACCTTTAACCTTCTTAGCACTTCCTTCCAGTTTTTGGTGATTTGGTGGATTTTACCTCCTTCTATTCTCTTTTAACTTGATCTCTTTAAGAGTATCAGAGCTAAAACACTTCAGGTCCTGACACACCACCAGCTTACATACATTTCTCCCTGCCGAATTCCCATAATCCACTGCAGGGTTGCTGCTGCGGGGCGTCAGAGCTTCACGCAGGCGGATCCAGAAGCAATTTAACTCCATCTTTATTCTGCTTAACAATGCCAGCAGAGAAAACTAATTAGGTACATTTCTCCCATTTCCATGTTAATGTTTTGTTTGTTGCCATTGTTTGAGCAGACAATAGGCAGAGATGCTAATGAAGGAGTCCCAATAACAGTGTCCTAATGGGAGTCCATTCACAGCCATTAGCCCACAGGCCGCGGTGCCCCCTCGTCTCCCTCCCCTCGGGGACGGAGGCGTTCTCAGGCTGAAGGTCTGCAGGACAGGCGGGTTACAACACACGAAGACACACAGGAAACACACCGATCTTCTACATAGTGTCAACTCACACCGCACGTTTTAATCTGCCTCTCTGCACAACCAGAACTGACCGACCATGATGTGGCGAGCGTCGATCCTCGAAGTCTGCGTCGCTTCGTGTTATCCGACTATGAATGGACAGTAAGAAGCAAAACAAGCTCACCGCAGCAGCCATGTGGGAAACCAGCCTGGCACATATTCAAACAACTGATTCATTAAAATGTATCAGAGGAACATTTAGTTAAGCTTTTTTAAATACATATGAAATATAGAAATAATGTAAATTATGTATGTATGTTTGGGAGATAAATGTTGTGTGATGCAGTGATGCTAATCTTATCTTATCTTGTGTTTTGCGCATCAATATAGAAGTATAATACTTCAATAATACACCCTATAAGTGGAACAAAGAGTCTCAACACAGTGGGTCGGGATCCTCTTCATACATCTCTATAAACCTACTTTGTTATTATTATTCTAGTCAGTTGCTCATCCTGTTACACGTCCGCTTTCTGAGTGTGAACATTTCAGCCATTACCTTGTTATTTAAAGATAATGACTAAGGTACATAGTTAATGTATACAAATACGCAAGCCGCCAACAAGTCTGGGTTTGTATTTACTGAAGCTGTTTGCTTTTGTCATTAGGATAAAGTTAAAGCTGCAGGTAACCCTGCTGGTTACCTGCAGGAACGTGATTAATATTAACTGTGAGTTCGGTCTGAGAACCACTTCCTGTTGTTCAGACTTCGATCGAGGATTCTTCCGATCAGAGCGTCACTTCTCACATCTCATGATAAACAACCTTTACCGTGTTTTTCTCTTTGCTGTAGAGAATTTTACAAAATTTGCAGCGACTGCGCTTCTTTAAGAAAAGTTGTATAACTTCTGAAGAGCAGCAGCAACAGCGACCTCTGCTGTCACACGTGGTAATTACACGACGCTGGTGCATTTAATTGTGTCGATATCTGAGCAGTGAGGATACCACGCTATAGTGACGTGATCTTATTACCGTGATCGCTAACATCGGAACCCACAGCAGCAGTATGCTAAAATAACAGCTAGCGTTACACTGACTGACTTACGTTACGATTCACATCGTCTTCCCACGCAACACCCATCGGACCCGCTTAACCGGTCCGATACATGAGCAAGGACAGGTGTTCAAGGTGCGGGGGGGAATGAAATAGGTGCAATTCTTATCACAAGTCATTGTATCATCAAAATGATTTTGAAGCTGTTGTATTAAGGTAAGATTTGTTATAAAATTTGCATAATCTTATGTTATTTGCCCTTCAACAGAATACATAAACAAGCTAACAAGGCAACCAAACATGCAACAGAAAAACAACAGAAAAAATGTTAAAGTATGTAAATAAATTATCGATTTTGGGATTGATCCTGTCTCAATTTTGGATGGTAGCTTTTCAGCACCTCTGACGGTCCAAACAGCTCTTCTACTGGAGTGTTTGTTGGTTCTTAGCCCGTCAGGCGTCGACGTGTCAGCCTTTTAAAAAAAGGCTGAGGCTGCGGAGCTAATAAGGTGCTAAACCCAAACTGCACACACACACACACACACCCTCCTCCACACTACCGAGGCTGAACACACACACAGCTTATCGCTGCTCTCCAGACAGCCGCCACAGATCAGTCAACGCGCCGCTCGATCGATGCATCTGATAAGGAATTAAGACAGAAAATAAACTGTACACGTTATCGGGGGAACTCGGTACATGGCCTAATTATGATGCTGCGTGTGTGTGAGAAGATGATACGGCGGGACTGGAGTGGTGCGAGGCTGCAGGAGGGCCGGGCGAGGGAGGAAGACAGAGACACACAGAGAGAGAAAGAGAGAGAGTTTGCATGCTGTTGGCCCCAAATGGCAGCGAGAGGGGAAAAAATGTAAACTACAACCCCCAGAAATCCTCCACAATCACGTCAGTACGTCATGTTTATTGATCTGAGATTGTGTGTTTTTTGCTTTCCTGAAGTAGTTTGAGAAGTTAAACTTTGTAATTTGTTTCATTAAAGTTGGTAACTAATAAATACTAATCAATGCAGCCAAAATAACCCCTGCAGAAATCGCTGGTATCTCACATGTGTACGTACACGTGTGAACATTGTGCAGGCAAACAAACACATTATACATTCATGTCTGACATCGTCACTCATATTGACGTTTCCTCTCAAATCAATCATAGAAAAAACAAATATTCTGATCAAATCTAACACATCTTTAAATATTTGGATTATTGAAATGAAGTGTTTTGTTCTGATGTGTTTATTCATGAGCCGTCAGCAGTACAGAAGACAAATGTAGAGCACAACCAAACAAGATGATGCCTCCCAGGGGACTCACCCACCGAACAATATCATTTGTTGAAATATAAACTACACAACATGTCCAGATATCCGGCCATCACCCACCATGAGAGGAAGGTCAGAAACCAAATCGTTCCCGTGTCCAGCAGTTTCCCCAGCGGTGCAGCAGACAGACAGGACGTTCAGCTCCGCCTGATGGCTCGATCGTCAGCTGAGGGGAAGGAGCCCGTCTGTCCAGCTCCAGGAGAGAAACTCCTTTGATCTGCCTTCAAACTGATTCATGAGCACCAACTGACAGGGCGGCACGAAACACCCCGATGCCCAGGCGGCCTGGCCCCCAGGTCCCCAGCACAACTATGTGCTTTCATTTAGTGCAGATTCCACAACACACAGAGAAAGAGGGAGGGAGGGGGCTAAAGCCTGAAATTCACTCAGAATAAGTTTCTATGGTTTCCTGCTTTGGTCACATGTCGACTGCAGGAAGTTCAGTCCTCCCATGTTACATTGGTGCATTTCGTCATTGACACCCTAAGATAGCACTACCATGAATGAAATACAATCTAGGCCAGTCTGAGTAATAACAAGAGACTGCATGTGGGTTACAATCCTACAAGATTTCAACTCAGTATTCCACCGTGATCAATACATCCTCCATCTCATTGATCCCAACGTGAACAGACCTCTGACCACTGTAGCTATTTTTATTTTTAACCACATTTCCAGAAAATTTGCAAAACTAAATGAATGTTAATGCTTGTTTCCGTCTGCTACTGTTATATGAATATTAGTTGGGTTAATTCTCCAGTCAGTGGCTAAAAGGAGAGGAGGAAGACAGAGACTGAGAGAGACTTAGAGAACTACAACTGGAACTCAAACCAAAGTATAATCAATAAGCAGGTTCATCAGTTCATCACCAATAATCAAAACAACACATGAGGCTGCAAGCAGACCTGACAGAGTCATATGTGAGGATTAAGTCAGCGGTGAAGGAAACTGCGAACCTTTTACAGCCATCTGTTAAGTCTTCAGGAGTTGAGTGTTTGATACTCAAAAGATTTTGGGTGGAGTATGACTTTAAGGGCAGAAATTGCTTGAATGCCTTTGGAGAGTGCGGGAGGATAATAGGGTCCTGGGTGTGTTTGTTTGTGCCCTCGACCTGATCGGCATGTGATGAGTGGGGAGGTCTGCAGGCCTAATTGGCCTCTTTAAATGGAAAAATGTCCAGCGAGCATGACGCATCAATGAACTGGTAGCACCCCTCCACCCCCACCGCTCTTTTTATCATCGCTTTATGGAAACAAAACTACTCCAATTAGCAGCAGTGCAGCCATGGAAATAATAATGACCATAAATTGGACGGTCATTGGATGGATTTAAAAAGTTTATATGAAAGTATGTGATGTACTAAAGTGCTAATATACATCTCTGGAGTCTTTGCTATATTAGCATCATAGAAAAAGGAAATGTTTGCTTAAATCAGAGATCACTTCCACACTACAACGGCTAAAATTGTAAATCTTTTCTCTTTGTTTTGTTCCTTCATCCCGACTAAAACAGTTTTGTTTCCTCAAAGTTACGTAAAATGGCCTCCAGAGGGTGTAAACGTAAAAATGCGGTGTTACGGAGCAACAGACGGTGGCTGTGGCGCAGTGTTTCATTGGACGAGGAAGAAAATGACAACAACAACAACAATGGCGGACGGCTTGATGTTTGGATTCTCGACTCTTTATTGTCTACTTCAACCACTTTGAGTCATCGACTGACAACCAGTTAAACTCCAAAACTTCGGAGTCTGCATGTTAAATGTCTTGAGGACAGCAGAAGAAACAGATTTCCGTGTATAAAAATGTGCTGAATCACAAACATGTTCTTTTCTATAAGAAACTAGTAATCCCACAGAAGCCGTCAGAAAAGCACCTCGTGCTTTGGAGGCCTGCAGGTGTCAATTTGTTTTGAAGCTGCTCGTCCAGAAAGACAAAAACGTGGCTCTTTAAATAGGCAGACCAAAGGGGAGTCGCTGACACTTCAAAGGAGTCTCTGAGCCATTCACCTCCCTCCGACAGCGAGGTCACTGTCGACTCTGACGAGTCACCGCTCTGCCATTAAGTTTGGGGGGAGGAGGAGAAGTGCATTTCTCTCTGTCTGCTGGTTGCTGGTCTGTGGGAGCGCTGGGCGGTGGCGGTGGAGGGGGAGAGGAGCTGTGGCTGTCGTCGGTGAAAATCAAACAGAGCCCAATTAAACTGATTCTAACATGCCAGTGATCACGAGGAGGAGGCTCACCTGGACTCTCCTCTCTGGACATGCCTCTGCCTCTATGACTCCGGGGACGCTAATTGCCCCGACCAAAAAGCCTTGGGAATGTGCCGCTTCGATGTGGTAACAGCCCATTGAAGAGCTGCTGCAAATTCCCGATCCACTGACCGCCAACCAAAGTGTTCAAAACCAGGAAGAGTAACTTCAACGTCAGAGAGTTTCTATATATTCATTTGTAGATATACTGACGCTCTACGACAATTAAAAGGTACCTCGTGAAGTAACTTATGTTTGCATCATTCAACAAACATGTTGAACTTTGAATATTTTGAAAATTGCCATGTGCTCTGTAATGGTACAATATACTCTACAGCTCTACAGCACCACTAGTGGTCAGAAACTCAACAGGGTGCCTTTAACAGCATTTTGAGATTATTACTAAATAAAAATGGAAATTTGTACATTTATAATTCCATGACAACAGATCAGAGTCAATCTGTGTTATGATGGAAAGATCCAGAGGTTAGATGTCAGCTGCTGTTTCCAACGTCAAGAAACTTTGAGACTCTTGAGTATTAAGGCTGTAACCCGTGACATTTATATCTGTTTTATGTTTTTATGGTTCTGTAATTCTTTGCAATGAACAATAGAAGAACAAACCTCCCACTAACAGGTTAGCTTTGAGCTGATTTTGTCATAATGGTAACTACGACAACGTGTACGAGAGCCTCACAGACTCTGAAATCCGTCTTTGTATTAGGTCCAATAAAAGTGAAAAACACTTGAAAAGTTGCATTTTAATAAATGATTCAAGTCAGCAGAAGCTAAGCCGGCTCAGCCAGAGGACACCTGACAACCTTTTTCATCCTGGATGTGAAAACCTTCATTGCAATTAATGGGGCACCATTTTGGAAAAGTTCTCTTGATGCATCCGAGAAGAACTGGTCAGTTAGCACGAGCTAGTCGTGATAGTCGTCATAGCAGAACAGACAAAGAAACGTCCAAATGATGAAGACAAAGCTGAAAAAGAGAAGCAAAAACTAGACCGTTTAATCATTGATTCATTTATCATATCAACAAAAAGCTTCCAGTCACCAACTTCACAAGAAGCAGAGCAGTAACAGATCAACTGTGTCTAAAGTTCCTCCGTTCCATCAAACAGAAACAGAAAATACGAGTCATCCTCTGCTCCAAACGTCACTCCCCTAATTACCAATTTTCTCAGCGCGGGGGGCCTTGACATCAGACAGGAGTCTATCTCTGGTGTCCGTATAGATTATGGAGCCCACCTACAGGGAGTGGCCGCCAAACAGTACAAAACAATTAACGCTACTGCGCCGCTATCAAAGGCTCGCAGAGAAAACAGTGAGCCACGCATGGCTGGAGCGAAGGTTCGATGGAGAGAGAAATGAGTGTAGTCACATCAAAAAGCAGCGGAGCAGGAGTCTGATTTAGTACAAAAGGCTTCAATTAGCACGGCTCACACATGAAACAGGAGGTGGCACATTAGGAGCACATGGCAGGGCCCGACTCTGCCTGGGAGCCCAAAGCTTCACACGTAGTGAGTTTTCTGAATACTACAGTCATCGGTTGGTGTCCACTGTTCAAACAAAATGTTAATATTAGAATTATGAATTATAAATTAGTTGTTTTTTTTACGTTTACAGTGTTTCTATCTGTCAGTTATAGCTCGTGGTCATTGTGTCTGCTGTATCCTGGCACCCTGAGCTTTTGCCTTTACTGCCCAGCAGCAGCTTTGATCCTGAATTTAGAGATAATTTCAATAAACGGGACAACATTGAGTCCGTGCAGGACACTCTGTAGCCTGTCTTTACTCAGGTAGCTGTGTCAATAAGATGTAAGGTTACTTATATTGACATATATTGACATGGATGCTTGAAAGTGTCACTGCTGTATTAAAGCCTGAGCATCCAGGAGGACTTTGTTCCCTGAGATTACAGAGACTCATGTAGCTCGTTGCATCACCTCTGTACCGACACTGCAGTAAGAAAATAATACTTCATTCAGATATTATTCCTGTGGCTGAACACAGTGCAATGTGTTACCTCTGATTAGACGCTAACGTTTCACAGTACAGCCCTGCAGGCACACTTAGTCTAAAGAGTGAAATGTTGAATAGAGTAATGACTCCGGAGAACATGCGGCTCATAATGAAGGGTCATTTGCTCGTTGCCGTGGATAATGTCGAACACGTTATTAATTGCATGTTGCTTTGAAGCCTTATCGAGCGGCGCTGGATTAGAGAACGCTCGTCTGGTCTGAGAACGACACGTCAGGATGCAGGAGAGTAATCTTGTTATGGAAGTACGACGCTCCCACACGTTTTGTTCTTCTCAAAGCACACACACACACACACACACACACACACATGATGATAACGTTGGTCCGTAACTGCTCCATGTGAAAATAAGCAACTGTTTGCTAACAGGTTCAACACATCGAGGTGAGTGTGTGGTCGATACGGGTTGGTCCTGTTTATAATAAAGACTTTTGAACCTTGATGAATCGGTGCACCTTGATTTTTTTTAATTCACTACGTGGTTGTTTTCAGCAGAGATGATGCACACATATCAGAGGCATTTAATGGTATCTTTGCTGGATTGTTCTGGGCTTCAGAGACACTTTACATGTTTCACCAAACCTTCAAGCAGCAGCTCTGACTTCTTCGGAGGCAGCAGAGTCGCATTAAGCTGCCGGCTGATGCCCCCTGTTGGTTTTCCTGAGACACGTTTTGAACTGTGGAGTGGACACAACTCTGAGGATGTGATGAAAGGATGAAAAATCAAGCAGCTATGACCACAGAGAGTTATAAATCACAGACACTAACTTCTGTGAGGCGAAAGGTGAGATAAAGAGACATTTCTCTACCTGACAGGAAGTGGTGTGTGTTGTCTGTCTGTGAGGAAAAAAAAAAGAAGAAGAAATCGAGGGTTGTGTGAATCCACAGGGAGTGTGACCGCATGGCCGACGGGGCAGATTCCCCCCCTGGAGGAAAATAAAACCATGAAGCATGTTATTTGAAGGATGATGGTAACAATTGAAGAAATGCAGGGTTTGGACACATCATGAGGGTGTTCTGGGAAAATGTTGAGGACGTCCAAAGGTGTAAAAATGTGAGATAAAGATAGAGATAAAAAACCCTGTAAAGCCCACTTATCTTATAACACATTTCCTTCACGCTCAGGCAGGTAAAATATTACGTTACTGTGCTGGCGTGTGGGGAGAGATGACCTCATCATCGTAGTGTTTATGGATCACTGGGCCGCTGGCCTTGATTTCTGTTATTGAATTATGGGAAATTCATTCTTTTTATAGGAGTGGCTTCCAAATCCAATAAGATAGTCAGCAGTCCTTGATCAGGAAGACTTCACCATTCAGAAGCAGCAGCAATGTCATTCTCCTACCACACACATGAAACGGGAGGTGGCAGGAGGTGGCAGGAGGTGGCAGGAGGTGGCAGGAGTGCAGTTAAAGGATTTTATTTCTTAAAACTGACAAAAACACCAAAGATCAAAGATTATAGCTGATGTTTGTGGGAACTGAAGACTTCCTGGTCGTTCTTAGTACATTTTGGTAAATCATGTTATATATGATCTGCAGTAAGACCACAATGTATGAATACGCTTGCATGAAATGTTTTTAAGGTAACAATATGTCAGTATTAGCATTAAAGTATAACAACACACACACACACACACACACACACACATATATATAAGCATCACCAATGTCACAGCTGGTGAAAATGGGGCTAATTTGAACCTCGATTCGAGATTCAACCTCCATCAACTACAAGGCTGCAAGTTTTAGATAATTGGCTCTCGTAGCTAAGAGTGAATTAAGGTCCAACCAGGAACCTTTGAGCAGAGGAGCTTCTTCCTGTGTTTGGATTCTAGCTCCCAACTAACCAATGAGAAGAGAGAACGTCCTCACCTGGCTGACAAGTCCAGAGCAAACGAAACGTAGCTTTAAAACAGTTTTTAAGAAACACTAAACCTACTGTACACTACAGCAGACCCAGCTGTAGACTAGCTGGTGAACATAGAGGCAGATATTCCCCAAAAACAGCTTATAATTTTTACAACGTTGGACGTGATGCTACGACATCTGCTTTTTAAAGAGACGGCTTTCTCAGGAGTTGCTGGAGACTAAAAGTTGAGTGAATATTTGACTTGGATGGAAACACCAGCTCCGTGTCTGCTGGATGTGTAAAAACGTTTTTCTGCTCCCTGCCGACCAACGGGCCAAAGCTGCGAGGACGAAACATAAATCCTTTAGATGAATAAATGCAACTCAACCTGCATGACTTGCTTCATGACATGTAAACTGATTCAGCAGGAAAAGGTCGTTCCATATCTTATTGAGCAGGCGGAGGGAAGGGGAGCAGTCATTTAATTAAAATGTGATAATAGGCAGTGCAGTTCATGCAGGGGCTAAAGCCTCCTGGGTTAAAGGTGCAGTGTGTGTTCCTCTGGACGTCCTCGGCCCCTGGAGCAGGATTGATCTTTGGCTTGCACAGGAGGGCCCGGCCTCCTCTGGGCTTAAGGGCCACACACCTGTGCATGCATCGGGGCCGGATAAGCCCAGATTAAGCTAAAGTTACCAGCTCTCTCCCTGCAATGTCATTCAAAACCTCAACGGCAACCACGCCGCGGACAAAGCGCCTTTTGGGCTGTCCTAATAAACGCCATTAGCTTTGAGACATCAAACATGGAGGATTATGGGATTTTCTGTCCCAAAAAAAAAAAGATGGAGATGGATCTGGGGGACTCCCTCGCTCAGCCGTCCTTTCTCTGCAGAGATTACGCTACAATTTGTTTTCCTTTTTCCGCCATTTTGTACGTCCCTCCTCCTCCTGCAGATTCAACAGAAAAAAAGTGGTACAGTAATCCCCAGCAGATGAAACTAAGAGCGCAGTAAAAAGGAAGATTACACAGGGCTTTGTAAACTGTTTCTATACACATGTGCATGGGTATTTGGGAGATCTGTAGGGACTTAACATGAGAGCCCAGCGCACACACACACACACACACACACACACTGTCGACTGAAAACATGAAGAGGAAGCAAAGTCAAAATTAAGACAATAAGAAATGTTTACTGCTTTTCTGCATCTGAACAAGAACAAAACTGAGATTCATAAAAGTCTGAATTAAAACTTGATTGTGTTGCAGTAACTTAGTTCTGGTTGGTTTATTGTTATAATAATACAGCAGCTTCTCTGTTCAATGTCTTTTTTGCTCCATTACTGTTTTCTTTGTGGCTCCATCTCTGCTTCTCATTTTGATTTGTTTTGCCAGAAATAGATTTTACCTGTAAAGGTACCTGAATAATTGTTGGGATATACAATATATAAGAAAACTGGAAACAACCTCAGACAGAAAAGCCTGAAAATATTTGGAGACTGAAGCATGTTATCATATATATTATGTTTCCTGCTTAATGAAAACTATCATTCATTCACTTCCACCTTTTCTTGTTCTCTATAAGGATGAGGAAACTCTCCTCGTGGTTTTCTAAAGCACCAGTTCTGCCTGAGGAGGAAACCACATGACCCACAAATTAGTAAAAAATGCAGTTGTCTTCGCAGCGAGGAAGACTCTGCTCCTCTCTCGGCAGTCTGGGGCCCGTTGCTGAAAACATTTCTAAGATCACTTACCAGAAAAACAAAAGGGGAACAGAAAGCTGCTGAGCGGGCAGGCCACAGCCCTGAGGATTATTCTCCTAGTGTTACATGGATTAGCAGCAGCCCAACCTTTGACTTCTGTTAGGGACGACTTGACTTCTGGCTCTGTTCAGGTGGGGCAGGGCGGGGCGGGGCCTCAGTCATTGTTGTCATATGTACTCATGATTCAGAGTGAAGAGCAGGAAAATAACCGACTGGGCTCTTCAGCATCTACACCTTTTTATTCTATCTGATTTTACATTATATTTCTACCCAAAATTCAAATCAAGACAATTTAATCAATTATAAGTCAAACAAGTGTTGTTTGTACCTTAAATATTCCCTCCAGACATGTATAAACATCTAAAAAATACAATTACTACATAAAAATTCATAAAATGTCATATTCCTTCTCCCTCATATAATAAATATCTATGAATATGTAAATATATTTCATTCCTGTATCGCCGTTCATGCTGTTAAGTTTTCTGTCAACATTTTAACATCATCAAGGTAAAATCTCAGCAGGTGTGTTTTTTTACAGGTACTGTGCAGGTAATAATGGATTCGATTAATCTTGACAGCTGCTGTACTGAAGCAGTAAAGAAAGGAAGCTAATCCCGCCAGTATGATGGACACTTGGGCAAATAGATTCGGTGTTTGTACATCTTGTAACGAATGGATTAGATATGAGCACAAACTGAATCAGATGAGGATATTAACTGGAGGTATTATCACCTCCAGGAAAATGGGTGAATGACTTCGACAGTAACTGAATATTTACCATCAGATTTAAATCTAAACATCTCTCCTCTGCTTCCTCTCGTTTCCTGAAGGTGTGTTGTTCTTTTGTTTTTCCTGTCGCCTCCATGCAAACGCACCACATGCTCAAACACCAACAGCGTGGCCTTCAGGTAGGTTGGAGACATCGACACTCAGGCCACGTTCAAAGGAGGATGCGCCGCTTCTCCCCTCAGCCGACATTGCGAAGGTCTCTTCTGTCTTAATCCTCTTTGACTTTATTCATGCAAAGGTCATGTCTGATTCTCCAAATGGAGGAGGCGATGGTTGTGGTGCAGGAAGACCACAGCTGGGTGTGGCGTAGTCACTGGTTTTACGGGATTGTTACTCACCGAATTGTGTTTCGGCACAAACGACAAGATTGGTTCTTTATGCAAGTTTAACACGAGCAAGAAACGTAACCAGGATCGTCTCCTAACCTTACTACTTATGTACCGTTACTGCAGTACTTAGCTAGGTAGGACTATTTTCATACTGTTGTATTGGTACTTTTACTTAAGTCATTATTGGATCTGGAGTAGAAGTTGGAAACTCATATTACTGTCTGGATACTGTAGTATATTTTTGAGTCTACTTTAGTTGAACTTATAGGAACTCGCAGAGTAAACAGATGTCTTAAGTAATACATTGGAGAAAGCTTTTAGCACCATAGAATTGAGCAATTGGCTGTCGTCTTAATGTCAACTATTTCTGTATGCCTCCCCATTTAAGGTATACAGGTTAAGATTGCTGCAAGCCCATGAGATGACGATATCTAGGCCTACACCCCTGGTCATCATTACCAAATACGGAAGGATGTAGGGTGAAATGTTCATATCATTAATATGTAATCGCTTCATTTGCATATTACTATATAGCAGGGCAACGCCTTAATACAGTGAGAGAATCGGGGCTGCAATCTGACCATAGGGACCTCAGCAGTCTTTAATCTGACCTCAAGGATTCTCTCCACGCACTCAGAGTATGTGATGGCTTAGAATAAAGGAAGGAGCATTCCTTAAGAAAGAAGCCGGGTTCTGTCTATTCTTTTCACTCAAACAAGCACGAGGAAAGTCGTTAATACACGACAGAAAATTCCTGGCACCCCAGATGGGACCTTGCATCTGAAAAAACTCCAGCTCTCCAACCCCAGTGAGAGAGGGAGACAGACAGCTGTTAGAGGTGAGTCTTGTCTCTTTTTCCTTTTTTTATGGTTGGAGAGGCTTTGGAGGCCTCAGACAGAGCGAACGTGTGCTTGAGTGAGAAAGAGTGCAGAATAGCTTAATTAATGAGGTCCCTAAAAACTGAATTGTAATGAGAAAGAGAAGAGTCTCACAATTGGAAGCGCTAAATTTAAAGTTTTATGAAGTAAAGAACAGTTAGAAGAAATATAATTGAAAATATGTGTGCAAAAATTTGAGGCTAAAATTCTCATTATGGAGATCCTTTAAAGACGTATCCGGCGTCTGGGATTTAGTGCAGCCCTAAGCTTGGTCCGCGCATTGGAGACCAAAAGATTAATGGTGATGAAAGTCGCACATATTATTTGAACCTATAGATGCGTGTGCGAATTGGAAAAGGCCTAGGCAAACTATAAAAGGTAGGGTGTAAGGTAAGTATGTATTTAGGAAGTCGCACGCCCAAATTAAGAAGTGTAAGAGATTAAGAGTTGTGCCTGATCAGCACTAAAAGTTCTATAGAGAAAAGAAGTTATAACAGAGAAGAGCTCGGTGACGTTAACTGATTACATTCTTGTCTTTCGTACTGTATTGAGAGGACGACGTGAGGATTCCGCAGGAGAAAGGTTACTCCTGCAAGTGTACGAAACGGAGATCTGAAGACAACAAAGGTTGGCGTATCTTAGTTACTGATGTGGAATTCCTGGTTAATTTTGACGACCTTTTTAATCTAAAGTCGTCTGAAGGCCTTGTATAGCAGCTGCCCCCTCCCTTCTCTGCTCCCTTCTCTGCTCCTTCCCAGTTGCTCTAAGTTTTTTTCCTTTTTCTCCCTCTCACACACACACCCTGTCTAATATAAACAAAGAGGAACACACAGACACACAGAGCTACACACACACCCATAGGCTCATGTGAAGGGGACTGTCCAGCTTCTACCTTGCTGAAACTCGGGGGACTAGAGCGTGCGAGTGACCCTCCAACAAAACTCACCCTATATGGCGTTTACCGCGCACCAGCTGTAAATTGGGCGTTTCCAGGCGCAAAACTGGACAAGGCCCTAAGCCCGGTCAGTGCGTGAACAGGCCCAGTCAGGAAGTTGCGTGTGGGGTTCCGAGGGCGTGATAGTGCCTCGTGACGACATAAACACACACACACACACACACACACACCCTTCTCCCTATCTCTCTTTCTTTCTCCTCTTACTTTGCCGCTATTGTTGTTTGTAGCTTGTTTTTGGGAAGTTTGTGTTTTAAGATTGTTTTCTTGTACATATTTTCGTTTGTCTGTCTTGATTGGAAGTTTGTTGAGTGTCATGTTGTTAGCGTGATGGCATGTGTGATCGCTGAGCGAGTCTAGTGTTAATTAGTTGATTAGCTACTGGTTGTATATAAAAATTGATTTTTGCACTTAATGTATTTTAATGTGACCAATTTTTGACCTGACTACAGACTGACTTTTTGACTTGTTTTGGAGCTAATGATAGTTATTTTGCTTGTTTTTATTACTTGTTTAATTGTTTATAAATAGAAGTGTGGATGAGCATAACTGATACTTGCTAAATGGCTGAACTGTTTATTGGCTAGACTAGCTGTATTGCTTGTTTGATCGCTTGGTTGCTTGATTAAGAAAATTGTTTGAATGAATATTGATTTGATGAATGACTGATTGGTGGGTGCAGGACTGATTGTTGAGCTGCTTGATTGACAAGTGATTGATTGACAGGTGTGATTGAGTGTTTGGGTGATATATTCATTGCATTGATTGATTGCAAATTAATTGATTTAATTAAGTGGTTGTTTGATTTATTAAATAATTGATTTATTGATTGATTTGATTAGTTGGTTTGATTGTTGATTTGATTGATTTGATTGATTGCTTAATTGAGCGATTCGCTTGATTAATTGATTGAATGGTTGTTTGATTAAATGATTGGTTGACTGATTTGATTGATTGATGTGATTGACTGTTTGATTGTTTGATTAATTGATTGGTTGACTGATTTGATTGATTGATGTGATTGATTGATTGATTTATTGATTGGTTACTGATTGATTTATTGATCTGATTGATTGGCTGATTTATTGATCATTGATTCCATGTGTTGGGCATTTGTTTTGCCTGATTTAATAAATTTTAGCTAGTAATTAGCACTGGATCCAATTGATGATAAAATAGTTTATGGTTACATCTTGATTTATTGGCTCACAGTTGTCTTAGCTGCTTATTGAGGTTGCAGAAGACTAACATAGTTGAGTGGAATTGATTAACTGATTATTGATAAATCTATTTAAAACAAGGATTGCCGATTACTAAACTAAGTATAACTAAACTAACCTAATTTTTGATATTAAAATTTGATTTAATCAATTAAATAAAAATAACCACACTGGTGTCCATTGCCTTACCTCCATAGGTATATAGTCTCTTTATAATACAGATGAAATTTAAACAAGTGCTGAAACATTAAAACAAATATATATTTGCATATGATATACACATCCAGCATATGACATTGTTGCATCACTGACTCTCTTAAAATACATGAATAAATCAAGGTTGTTCACTAGCAATGATGGTTTCTGATCTGCGCACAATTTAAGGCATTTCATTTAAACACCTGAAAAAATGAAATAATGTCTAAAACGTGGTTTGAATAAATAAAGTTGGGAAAAAGGGTGATTGAGTATTGCCTGTTTAGACTCAGAAAAGGGTGTTTGAATAAAACAATTTTGACAAACTGTTGGTGTACTCTTCTTTTTGGGTACCATAAGAAGTGTTTTGAATAAAGAATTTTTGGAAAAACGGGTGGTCTATTGTTTATCTTGGGGATTGCATAATAACTTAAATACAAAAGGCTACAGTGTAAAACAAAGATCTGAACCTTCCGCTTTCCAATTTGCCTGTACAAATGTTAAAGAAACTGAAAAATAAAAACTCCAGTGTGGCAATGGGTGCAAGTTCAGCAAAAGCAACCACGCCAGTGGAGATCGTTGAGAAAAATAATCCCCTTGTGAAGGGTATTGGTAAAATATCTAAGAAATTTAACCGAAGATGGCCAGAAATAGATCAAGTTTGGCCTACAGAAGGGACCTTTGACCCAGAAGTGATACGAACGTTGCAAGTGCTCGTCAACACATACAAAGCAGAACAGAAGAAAGGCAAGAAAGGGCAGATAAGAAAGGAAAAACGGGAAATTGAATTGGCAATTTTGGAGCTGTTTAACCAAGAGGGGCAAAAATTATTAAAAGTAGCAAAGGCCAGGTTAGACAAAAATATAGAAAGATCTCTGGAGACCGCAAAATTAGCCGAAAAACACAATGCTCCCTTCTCGCACATTTCTCCGCTTATGACGCCTCCACCTTACGAGACAAAAAGTGAAAACACGTCACTTTATCCGCAGTTACCTCTACTCACGACAGAAGGAAGATACAGTCTGGAGAATGATGATCACCAGATACTTGAGACTGGAAGAGCAACAACAACTATAGTGATGACACCTGAAACCAAAAGTAAACAACGACCGACCTCATCAGCTAGTGGAGGCCCATACACATTGAAGACACAGCTGAAGGATAAAGATGCAAATGGAAAAAAGAAGACATTTAAAAGCATCAGAGAAGACTCTAATGATGACATATTCATTGGAGGATATGCTCCTTCAATCAAGAAGCTACTCGCCAGAGCTGAAAGACGAGGCAAGAAGACGAGTAATGCACGCAAGACACCTGATACTAGTGACAGCGATGACGATAGCAACACCTCTATATCAAGTGTAGACAGCGACTCCAGTCAGAAATGGGAAGAAGTGCTGGAGGAAGAATTCTGCAGATTGGAACAAGCGGATGAAAAAATACGCTCTATGGAAAAAGAACTAAGGGAAATTAAAGAAGCACAGGATCGACTGAGTGAGACACTGCAGGAAGAATCCTCCCCAGAAAAGCGAAAACACGTGGAAGGGATGATGGAAAAGGTTCAATTAGCGGAGTACCGATGCCAGATAGAGGTTGAAAAAGCAATAGAGGAGCGTGACACCACCACAAAGAAGCTGAAAGCCCGGCTTCAAAGTAGACAAAGTACACCTCAGCAACGTAAGCTATGCCGGAAACCGAAGAAATCTTACAAGCAATACCCAGTGCTTGTAAGAGGAAGAAAGTTGGAGTACAAGCCATGGCCAAACACAGATATGACAGAGATAATAAACAAGCTACCTCCATTGCAAGAGGGTGCTCACCCCTGGATTTCAAAACTGGAAGAGGCAACGACGGGCATACAGCCAGCCATGGGAGACATCAAGAGACTCCTAGCCAACTTATTGGGAGTGCCAGAAATGGAAGAAATATTAACAAGAGCAGGACTCCACAGATACGTGGCTACGTCTGTTCATGACCCAGAACTTTTGTCAGCCAATAAGGGTTGTTTGTGGAAAGCATTGAAGGATATGTACCCTACCAATGTGCATCCTGATAATATTCTCATTGATCTATTGGGAGAAAGTGAAAACCCGAGGGCTTATGTGGCCAGAGCTCACCAACAGTGGAGAAATGTCACTGGGAGAGACCCAGACCTCAATGAATTGGAAAAATCCATAATGAGAGACAAGATTCAACAAGGATTACCCCTGCCAGTGAAAAGTAAGCTAGCAGAGGTTGTGGGCTTGAATAGCATGACAAGGAGTGTCTTCACCGACCATATTGCCCATCAAGTTGAACTGCATCGTAAAAAAGAACATGCACAGAAGGCACAAGATCAAGAGACACTCAGAAAACTCAATCAAATCCAGCTGGCAGGACACAAAAACAAAGAAAATAAGCAAGCACCAGTCATGCAGGAGCCGTCACCACCAGCTCAACCACCACACCTTCTAGCAACTACACCAGTCACTGTTCAACCTCCACTGGTCTCAGTACAACCTCAGGGATGGAGAATATTAAACAGCAGAGGTGCTGGACGAGGCGGCAGAGGAATGGGTAATAGAGACGCTTATTTACCACTGCCACGATGTTTTAACTGCGGCCAAGTGGGCCACCTAGCTCGAAACTGTGGAAGACAAGTAACAGGGAACCTGAAAGGGGGGTACCCCTACAGAGGGCCTGGACCTCGTGCACAGCAATGGCAACAACAGCGACCACCAATAGGACCGGTGAACCCTTATAGGGGACCGGCACCAGGATTTTAGAGCTGCCCAGATAACCCGAAAGGGGGGTGTCAGCTAGTAGTGTCTAAACCGGAAGATGATCCAACCATTTGGGTAAAAGTAAACGATCGACCATTGAAACTGATGGCAGATTGCGGAGCCACTTTTACCTGTATCCGACCTCATGATGCTACACACCTTCCTATGTCTGGCAAATATGTTCGGACAATCGGATTTGAGGGAATAAAACAGCTGATACCTTCTACAAAACCTGTAGAGCTCCGCTACAAGAATCAAAAGACGACAATACCTATCCTTGTTTCAGAACAAACCCCCATAGGACTTCTTGGAAGAGATGCACTATGCAGACTGAAGTGCACAATAAAATGCACACCTGACGGCTGTCTGGTGGAAGTGCCACATGATTATGACCACCAAATGACTATGAGAGCAGAAGCAGAAGCACCAGTGGTCTACTGGATTGGAAATCTCAGTCAAGATCTGATTGAACCAGCGAGAGTGTGGGAAAAGTTCATCATCGCAAACCTACCAGGAGCTAGGTTACCAGAGTATACACCACACTGCACACTCCAATATTTTAAGGATCCAGCGAAGTCAGACCCGGATGAATGGCTGAAAACACAACCGAAAGAAGTTCCACTCAGCTCAGGATGTATAATACTGGGCCCACAAGGTGCAGCAATGAAATTAAATAAAGACGTCTATTTGAATCAAGAACACAGAAACGAGGGGAGTATCCCCCATGTGACTCTAATGATTGCCGAAGATTATGAACAGAAGCATATTGGGGCAATGATGGCAGAATCGGAAGATGCCATCTTTGTAACGACAAAAGAAAACCCAGCTGTCTGGATGAGTAAAGATCGGCAATACATCAAGATTATGATTTCAGCACAGGGAGTTGGTCAGCCACAGACCGTACAAATGACGAATGAGTCAATGCTGTCTATAACACCTGACAGAAACCTCATGGAGGAAATGCTACAGCAGGTCCAGGAATGTTTGTGGTCTCAAAACAACACAGACATAGGACTGGTGAAATCAGCGCAACCAGTGAGAGTGGAACTCAGACCGGGGACTAAACCGCCCTGGAGACCGCAATATCCTTTGAAAGAAGAAGCAGTCCAAGGAATTGAACCTCAAATAGAGGGTCTGCTGCAGGCAGGAGTTTTGAAGAAAACCAACTACCCCCAAAGCAATATGCCTCTTCTGCCAACAAAGAAGCCTGATGGATCGTATCGCCATGTACATGACCTCAGAGCCATAAATGAAGTGGTCATAGACTATCCAGCAGATGTGCCAGATCCACATACGCTGTTAGCCCAAATTCCACCAGAAGCTACATGCTTCACAGTCATTGATCTGTGTGGAGCTTTCTTCAGCGTTCCACTGGCCGAAGAAAGCCAGGGATTATTTGGATTCACATACAAAGGACAATCCTATGAGTATACACGCTTGCCAATGGGATTTAAGCACTCTCCTCACCTCTTCAATAAGGTGTTAAAAGATGATTTGGAAGGAGTGGGATCTCAAGTGAGCAGCACAATCATACAGTATGTAGATGATATACTTCTCTGCTCAACGGATAAAGAAACATGCCACAAAGACTTGATTAAGCTGCTGCAGATACTAGCAGAGAAAGGACATAAAGTCTCACAGAAGAAATTACAGTACTGTCGAGACCAAGTTGTGTATTTGGGCCAGACAATTACGCAAGGACATCGAAGCATTTCCGACGATCATCTGGAAGCCATAAGGAAAGCACCAAGACCCAGGACAGTCAGAGAAATGATGAAATTTCTGGGAATTACAGGCTATAGTTCTGCATGGGTTGAAGATTACACCAAACTTACAGGACCTTTGAGAGCTATGATCAAAGATGCAGGAAGTGGGCAATTGCATTGTAATCTCACCTGGACACAAGAAGGTTGTCTAGCATTTGCAACGATTAAACAAAAGCTACTTGAAGCACCAGCATTGGCATTGCCTGATTATTCTAAAAATTTTGTGATGTATTTCTCTTCGTCTGCTGAAGGCAGATATGCATGCGCAGTTCTTGCTCAGCCCACTGGTACAGGGACTAGCCCTCAGCCTATAGCATACTATTCTTCTGCTTATTCGGAAGTGGAAATGGGCCTTGCCCCATGCTATAGAGCACTGACTGGAGTTTATCGAATGTATGAGAAAGCATCAGCTATTACTATGGGCTATGCATTAACTATTGTAACTCACCACAGTCTGAGAAATCTTTTGAATCATGGCAAATTTATTCTAACAATGCCTAGAATTAGAGACTATCACAGACTCGTAGAACAAGAGGACGTCACTTTAGCCAGGTGCAGCACGACTAACCCGGCTGACACTTTGCCGACTCCTGAGGACGGGGAGCCCCACGATTGTCTAAGAGAAACAGAGAAATATTCTAAACTTCGATCAGACCTTCAAGCACTCCCACTTAGGGAGCCAGATTTAGAATACTGGACTGATGGATCTTGTTACAGAATTGGAGACAAATTAAAGGCAGGATATGCAGTTGTTAAAGCGGAAGGCTCTAATTTTGTAACTGAGAAAGCTGAAGCTGTTCCACAGCCATGTTCAGCACAGCTGGCGGAACTGATTGCTCTAACACAAGCTTGTCTAATGGCAGAGGGTAAGCGTGTGACAATTTACACTGACTCTGCATATGCTCATTCAGTTTGTCATCTTTTTGCTGCCATATGGAAGGGTCGCGGCTTTAAGAAGACTGACGGATCCCCCATACAACATTGTGCGCAAATTGTGAAATTGCTAAATGCTGTAATGAAACCTAAAGAAATAGCAATAGCTAAATGTGCAGCACATAAATCAGATTCATCTCGAGTCACACGAGGTAATAATGCAGCAGATGAAGCCGCAAAGGCAGCTGCTAATGCACATAACACAGAGAAAGTTCTTTTAGTCACACATGCAGTAGACATAGAAGACAATATCACACTCAGAGACATAGTATTGATGCAAGAAGGAGCCAATGTAATGGATAAACAGCTGTGGGAAACTAGAGGTGCAGGTCAAGATGCCACGGGCCTGTGGAGAAATCATGAGGGCCTGGTGGTTGCACCTCCAGACTTATTGGGGCTACTGATTCAGGACGCTCATGGGCTCGCCCATGCAGCGAGGGGGGAAGTAAGAAGGAAAATTACAAAGGAGTATGGTTTTTGGGCACCGTACTTGCTCGAACAGATTGATTACATCATAGGCAGATGTACTATCTGTCTAAAAAACAACGTTCGGAGGGGAATGATAGTTTCTCCTGGTCACATACCAACCCCAAGAGGCCCTATGCGTGAACTAGTCATTGATTTCACTGATATGATTCGTCCAGTAGGAGGTAAGAGATACATGTTGGTGATTGTTGACAGGTTTAGCAGGTGGGTGGAAGCATGTCCCACTAAAAGAAAAGATGCCTCATCAGTAGCTAAGTTCCTTTGCAGAGAGGTAATCCCTTGATGGGGACTACCAGATAGGATTTCATCAGATAATGGTAAAGAGTTTGTTGATAAAACAGTGAAGCTTATTTTGCAAAAATTAGGCATTAAGCAACGGTTTGGAGCGGTGTATCATCCACAAAGTCAAGGTATTTGTGAAAGAATGAATGGAGTTCTTAAAAACCGTCTCATTAAGATCTGTCAACATACAGGGCTCAATTGGATTGAAGGGCTCCCATTAGCATTGATGGCTTGCAGATCAAGTGAGCTTCGTGAGTTGCATATGACACCATTTGAGTTAGCTGTAGGTCGCTGCATGACCACACCTAGCTTACACACTAGCGGGAAAGGCCCAAGCCTATCTCTGCTGGAAGACAATATGAAAGCTTATGTCAAATACATGTCTAACCTCCAAAGGAGTATTTCTGCTTATGTCACCCAAAAACAGGAGCAGACCAAGAAAGAGGAACACAGAGTTGCCAACATCCTACCAGGGGATAAAGTGTTCGTGAAAGTGTTCCGCAGGAAGTGGTTTCACCCTCGTCGAGAAGGACCATTCCAAGTCCTTCGCAGCACAGGAACTGCAGTTCAGGTAGAGGGATCACCTACCTGGTTCCACGTCAACCACTGCATCAAAGCACCAGAGGATAACGAAGGCGATGGAGAACAGCCACGAGACACAGAGAACGGTGACGATCCGGAGGAGGAACAGAGGCATAATGACAATGATGGAAGTAATGTTGATCATGCATCTGCTTCAATGGGCGCCGAGGACCATGCTTGCTTCGACACCATCGACTTCCAGCATGCTCCAGAATCAACAGAGCCACAACAAGGGAGAAAATCAACCCCAGATCAACCAGTCGAACCAAGAAGCCCCAGACCGGTTCGGGAGATCCGAGTCCCGATTCGGTTCAAAGACTACAGTTAAAGGAGAAATTGGGAGCTCCATTTTGCTTCCGTGTAGCTGTTAATCTCGAAGGACGAAAGGACAAGGAGCCTAAGGAATTTTGTCACCCTATCATTTCTATCTTTCTCTCACCCCTCTATCTTCTATCTTAATGGCCGAGGCAGTAATGAAGACTGACCTCCAACAGTGGGGTCAAGTGCTAGTAACCTCTGACCACCAGGTAAAAGGGTAAATCAAGCAACGAAGACAAGAGTTTCAAGGAGTTGTTCCTTTGGATTTAGGGACAATGTTCTGTACATGTGACATCATTGCACGTCTGTCCGTCCTGGGAGAGGGATCCCTCCTCTGTGGCTCTCCCTGAGGTTTCTTCCACTGTTTTCCCTTTAAAAAGGTTTTTGGTGTGCAAGTTTTTCCTCACTCGAGTCGAGGGTCTAAGGACAGAGAGTGTCACTCCCTGTACAGATTGTAAAGCACTCTGAGACAAATGTATTTTGTGATTTGGACTGTATAAAGGGAATTTGATTTGATCTGATCTTACATGACAATGATAGTCTATCAAAGCTAAGGATAAAAGAAAAAGGAGTTTGACATTATATTGCATGTTTGTATTATTTTATTATGCATATGTGTCTGATTAGAGTTTTTCCTGATAATTGAATGAAGCTAAGGTTAAAATTCCAAGTGAGTAGGGAGTTTTGAGTATTATAGGAGATGATGATTATATTGCACCAATGATTCACTGTTGATATTTAGCTTTAATTTGTCGTTTACTGCAAAGCTTGAACTAGTGAGTATGCGTAAGCTGTTATAACGACGCTATTTATTCATCACTTATTTTCACTTTTAATAGATGTTTGATTAGCAGCTAAAGTTAAAGTTGAAAGTTTCTTATGCATATGTTATACATTTATAGTGGGTTTTTCAGTTGTGGAAGCCTGACGGCTTCCAAGGGGGGATATGTAGTATATTTTTGAGTCTACTTTAGTTGAACTTATAGGAACTCGCAGAGTAAACAGATGTCTTAAGTAATACATTGGAGAAAGCTTTTAGCACCATAGAATTGAGCAATTGGCTGTCGTCTTAATGTCAACTATTTCTGTATGCCTCCCCATTTAAGGTATACAGGTTAAGATTGCTGCAAGCCCATGAGATGACGATATCTAGGCCTACACCCCTGGTCATCATTACCAAATACGGAAGGATGTAGGGTGAAATGTTCATATCATTAATATGTAATCGCTTCATTTGCATATTACTATATAGCAGGGCAACGCCTTAATACAGTGAGAGAATCGGGGCTGCAATCTGACCATAGGGACCTCAGCAGTCTTTAATCTGACCTCAAGGATTCTCTCCACGCACTCAGAGTATGTGATGGCTTAGAATAAAGGAAGGAGCATTCCTTAAGAAAGAAGCCGGGTTCTGTCTATTCTTTTCACTCAAACAAGCACGAGGAAAGTCGTTAATACACGACAATACAGCGATACTTCAGTTGACCCCAAACTACTTGAAGCACTGCATGCACCAGCGACCGTGTAAAACAAGAGGAAACACACAGCAGACATGTGGGAGTCAATTTAGAAGAGAAAAGGTCACTTCTAAGCAGAGACAAAGTGCTAATTAAGAGGAGCCAGTCCACTGCGTCCACACAGTGGCAGTTAAAAAGTCTTCCTCTGTCATAAAAGCCTCGGTGTCGGGACGTCAGAGAAGCGCTGGACTGGAACAACACAAAAACCAGAGAGCTGCAGACGAACTCAACACTAATGTATTCATAAGCTACACGGTGAGATAAATCAAGGCCTTTTCACTGCTCCGGCATGGCCTTTAATCATCATCATATTAGCTCCTTTTAGCTAATGTCACGACCTAATTAGAAAACATTCTTCCAAAATCAATAGAAATATTACAACTAGAGAACTTCATTTTCATCAAGTTATTCTCACAGTCACTGGTATAGATATAAGTAGTTTGTCATCTATTGAAGGATTTATGATGAAATATTGCTGGTAGCAGCTTTAATGCAGAAGAATTACAGGAATTTTAAAGTAATATTTCTGAGACTGGTTGAATTTGCATTAATTATTGGGATTTCCTAGAGGGACTGTGATATGATGGATGTGAATGTGTTGATTGTTATTGTGTGTTAACATCGTCTCTTATGCAGCGATATCCAACGGTGTCATTAAGTCAAAGAAACGCTTCCTATTTCCAACAAGACTCTCGTGCTTCTGTTTGATGCCACGCATCCATTTTTCTTTCACAAACATGCATCGTTCCCTCTTTGCCTGTTTTATTTGCTTTCATTGTTGTCTGTGTGTGTGTTTTTTTCCTCTCTCCTTCTTCTCATCTCTGCAGTTTGATTGTTTTGTGGTTTAATCGCAGCTTATTCCTGGGCCTTGTTTCCTTCCTTGTGTTGTTATTTCATCCTCCTCCTCCTCCTCCTCCTCCTCCTCCTCCTCGTCTCTGAGGGCTTGTTTTCTGTTCGTGCCGTGGCTCTTTTCACGTGTCCCTCGTTGGCAGAAATCAACGCTTAAATACACAGTAGGAAAGAAGAAAACAAACAGACAAACAACAGCCAGAGAACAGATGCAGAGCGGCTGCAAATTGCTCCATCTCCCTTTTCTCTCTATCTGTGTGACATTGGAAAGAACGGGCGATAAAAGTGATGTTGCAATACGGTGAAACATCCTTCACAACAAAGACGCCGAATCTAAAGAGGCTGCATATGCATATGTATCAAAAACCTGGAATAAAGTCTTAAAAGATCATTTCGGTTTCTGTTGTTTTGAACATCCACAGCGACCAAATCGACTGTGGAGAGCTTAAAATGGACATCCGAACAGGTTGTGTATGCACGCCCAAATAAAACAACCCGTATGTTCATTACATAAACGAATGTTTTCTGATCTTTACTTGCTGGTTGGAGGATACATCATCCATGACAAAAGCTTTGCGTTCACATGCATCGCTAACTTTTACTTGCTAATATGTTGAAGGTCTGAGAAGCTAAAGGTTTGCGTTCTCTCCTCACTTCTTCATCTCATCTCAACTCAACAATCTTATCAGAGCTTTTGCAGACAGGACTCCAGAGAGCAGCGTTAATGCAGAGAAAAGGTCTGCAGAGGATGTGAATGTGTGAACCACACTGTGTCCAACGCCGCAGACAGATAACAGACAGTTATCAGGGAGACAGAGAAACTCTGTTGGAAGAGGGGAAGACATCCTGCTATAATTATGTGCAGAGAGGAAGAGAAAGACGAAAAAAGGAAATAAAAGATGAAGAGTGATGCCAGGTGAGTCAGAGGTAATCATCTTTATTATAGCACTGGGCCCATTACACTGCAGCAGTGAGAGGCGAGCCAAGCCTTTCAACTGGGTGGTAAATTCAAGGAATGAGGCGGTTGATGAAAACGATAAAGAAAAAGGCATCCCGGTATCCTGTCACTGCAGAGGCACTTGACATTTCTGATGACATTTGAGCCCGTTTGAATCTGCTTGAAATTGCAGTGTTTCATCCCAACGTAACGCTACACTTTAGAAAAACCCTCTTTATCTTCGAGATTATGCCGGCGTATTATACGGAGGTATTATGCAGCTCTAATAGTGCATGTAGATACTTCACAAATGATACTAAAAATGCCTCGCATCACACACAAGAAGGATTTGGCCCTTCAGTAAAGGAATACTTCCGAGTATGCAAATGCCCACAAAAGAATTAGGGCTTAACAGATTTGACTCACTCAAACAATGGCATGCAGTTCTTTTCCCAGGATGCAACTGTCCGTCAGTTTGCAGGATTAAGGCTCTGGGTTGTGACAATGTGCTGAATGAAAAAAGAACAAAGAGACACCTCCTTTATTACAGGGATATGACTATAAATGCTTCTATTATTGTGCCTGACGAATGATTAAAGGTTGAGGAGGGAGACGAGTGAGAGGCAGAGGCTACGTACTGCCCCCTGTAGGACAATCCTGCTCACAGCAGCTTTCTGTTGCCTCTGGGTTTCATTTTTTGGCATTGTGTCTGAGTGGTAGTGCTGCTCCCAGCGACATGCTGTATGTGGTGAAGTGGAGGACGACTACAGAGCAGAAGTGTTGTTGGTAAATGGACATCACGGCTGAGTTTGAGCTCCGTCTTCTTGTCTATTGTCTTCCAAAATCGTTAAATTTGTCCTGGTGGTGGCGCTGGAGGAAATAATAATGGGGTGATTAAAATAGAGTGTAGGAGTGGTTCATCCTCCGGGGAGCCAGAACGTGCACTGGACATTATTTTTGATAATCTGCCTGTTACATTATGAGATATGTTCTCAGTCTGCAGAGCTGCATTACGGACGGTTCATCCTTTTACATTTTCATGTTGCATGTGTAGAAATTTTGATGATTATTCTATAAGAAAAATAAGGCGTAAAATACGTAAGATAGATGATGCTAACAGTTCTCTGTCTGAAGAGACGCGCTAGCAGCTCTGTGAGGATGAACTTTGAACATTTGCAAAGGAATCTGAACCGTAGCTGCATCAGAGGACATTTATAGAAAGTTGTTTAGCATGTTAGTTTAGCATGTTAGCATTCTGTATTTATAACGTACTGGTTATAAATACACATTCACTTACTGTTATAGATGCTGAAGTGAATTTCTTTCTTCACTTTGACTCGAAACACGTTTGAACTTTACGTTTTTATTTGAACATGAAAAGTTATTTTATATATTAATGTGTATATTTGAGTTGTGCTATTTAAATCAACAAACCAACAAACTAAATTTCTTTGTGAATATAATACACATAAATTAACTAAGCACAAGAATCTGACGACTTTTAGCTTTATTGTGTGGCCATCAAAGCCTCCGAAATGTATTTTGACACCTCAAAATAAAAAATAAAAATATTTGTTGTAATTTAAGCACCATCTAAATCAGGGAATCTATCTTATAATGCTTAAAATGTAACCAAAAAATGATGCGTTTGTACCTTTGTGGCCGTAAACAGCTGCTATGTTTGCACCGAGCTGCAGGACGGTCAGTCTTCTGCTTCGTATCTTCATCCAATCAGAGCTGAGCGTCGCTGTGCTGAGCAGGATCTCTGACTGTCCTCTTATCAGGCCGACCAGCCCCTCCACCGACCTGAGACCTGCTGCCCAATCACACTTCACACGGCTCCACTAATAGAAAAATAAATTGCTGGGGAGCCAATTCTAACACGATGTGGCACAAGAAGAAAAAGCAGAGCCTGATTCCTCTGATATAATGAAGCCCGTAACACTCGGATCAGGTTATTAAACGCTGATGGGATTACCGACCTGCAAGGTCAGCATTCCTCAGAACAGGCCAAAAATATGGACACACACAAACACGCAAACACACAACCCTGGAAAACATAGCATTACATGTCATAGCCATGTAGCTTTCTAATAGTTAGGACATGAAAGAGTACAAAATACCACATCATTCATCATATTTTTTGTGCACATTGTGTTTGAGTCTCACTGACATAAATTGACATTTCAGGCATTGCTCTGCAGGCCACCCACTCTGCAGTGTCAGCAGTGGCTCATTTGGCTCTGACACGGTGGGAGAGTCGGACGCTTTGGTCTGTGATGACCATGTGGCTCCAACGGAGCAGATCGCCTCCTTCCTGCTGCTGTGGTCCACAACACGCAGCCTGGTGGCCTCAGACTGCACACAGAGAGCCACACACTGCTGCCGCCTCCGCAGCAGACAACAGGAGAGACGAGCTGCAGACAACAGGAGAGACGAGCTGCAGACAACAGCAGAGACGAGCTGCAGACAACAGGAGAGACGAGCTGCAGACAACAGGAGAGACGAGCTGACCTTCAATACTCACAATAAGTTTTTGGTTTGGTTGGAACATTAAATCTGCTGTAAACGTCGTTAATTCTTCCTAATTGGCCTGTCACTTCTTATTCAAAAACTGCACTTTAATTCTAAAGAGGGGAAATATTTAAATTTAAAACTGTGATGACCTGTTTTCACAATTTACAGGCTATAAGTGCAACAGACTGTTTGGAAGTAGTTTGCCTTGTGATCCAGCAGAGGGCGTCACCTTGACCTATTGCATGCTCTGACCTATCAGTAAAATAAGATAATAAAGTTTAAAAAAACGGAGGACACTAGTAGAAGCAGCGAGAAGACATTTTAGGTTGTAATCAACACTTTGATCAATTGACTTGACAGGTTAATTGATAATGAATACCATTGTTAGTTACAGCCTTGAATTATTTTATTAATATTCAATATTTTTTTATTATTAATAGAAATGTGACTACAGTAACAAAAGCTGAGCAGGGGATTATGGGAGGAGGATGCTGCTCGGCGCGGCTCGTTGGATGGAGGAGCTGTGGGACAGGAGCGGCCTCCTCGACCTCTGGCTGCCAGCAGAGGGTGGAGGGTGGATCCCCGTCCCCACCATCACCGCCCCCTGTCCACCCTGCGGATGGCGGCCCAGTGATGATGTCCTTGGCAGATCTACCTGCTGGACGTGAGGAGCCTTCAGACAAAGATCAGCAGCTTTGTTTCAACCGAGGTCGTAGCAGGAACCAGAGCATCTGGTCCAGATGTTGTCATCTCCCTCATAAGGAAAAGATCTTGAAGTCAAAAACAGACTGCTTGGTGCATGTTTGATGCAGTGTACGGTAGTAGTACAGAGCTTGTTTGCTGCAACCTGCTGCCTGCTGGAAACTACAAGCTAAAAGAAACTACAAAGATCTGCAGAGCTGGTGGGAGTTTTCTGAGTTTATTCTCTGGTAATGAGTGGTTGAGTCTCAAGAGCTTCATTAAACATCCACAAATGTACATTACAGGTCTGTTTTCTCTTTTACTTTGAGCTGAGAGAACAAGCACCCTGTAATAGAGCCGAGTAAGGTCAGCAGACTCCCCATGTGACAGCACACCGCCTTGGATTAGCTGCTGTAAGCCTATTAAAGTGGTTTGGACTGGGTGGCCCAGTGCAGACTACACTTCACTCCCTGCACACAGTGATGCAGGGTGGCCGGTTAGAAACTGGGAGGTCACAAGGTCCCCAACATGTCCTGCTGGATTGTCCTTGAGCAAGATAATTAATCTGAATAATCAGGTAAATTCCTGAAATTAAATGTGTTCAAGCCATTTAAAGGGCAGTACACACAAATCTCCCTTTAATTTGTTTTGAAACCAACTTTAGGCAAATTCCTACAAGAGGGCAACGAGACATACAGTATATATATATATACATATATATAACAAAATGACAATTATCTTATCACACTCATATCATACAATACCTTTAATATGAACTGACAAAGTCTGGCACACATTTTAAATCGAGTCACAATGATAAATATATCATCATACTGTATATGAATGTGATTGAGAATGTGTGTGAACTGCAATTCACTGAAATGTCACTAATAAAAGTAAAAGTTAGCTTTGATATAATGTACACATACTTGTTCTATACATGTTGTATATTCATGTTTCTCAATACCAAAATTATGCAGCTTGAAGTTATTTTTACATGCACAAGTTTGATTTCTTGGTGTACTAGTTTGCATAGAAATATATGTAATGACACTTTCAGATAATGAACCGCTTTAATGCAAAAACAGGAAGAGGTCAAAAGTGGACAATTTATGCCACCGAGAATGAAATTAAATTGTTATTGATTCCTCTTATGTCCCTAAACTCCAGAGACAGGACAAGACGGTGAGGAACTGGCACCATCTGCAACCTGCATGTCAGCCGGTGCTTGTAAATCTCTTATATACTGGGCCTTCTGGTCTAGTAACAGAGGAAATCAGTGTTGTTTCATTGTGACTTTAATTAGATTATAACAGTGAAGACAGTATCAGACAACTAAAGACATTTATATAAGAGTTAAGATACTGGTGAGTGTCTGTTCACATCTTCCCTCCCTCCTGTGGCTCCACGATGCCCTCCGGTCGCAGCAGCGGGCTGAAGCGCAGCAGTGGCAGATCCATGGCCGGGCGCTGCTCCTTCACCTTGGGCCAACCCACCCTGGGGCCCCGGGCAGGCGGGGGCGGCGGGGGCAGGTCAGAGTCAGCAGGGCTGGAGTAGCTGTCATACCGATAGTAGTGGTTGTTGTTGCTGGTGCTGTTGTTGTTGGGGTCAGGAGGAGAGACGCTGCCACTGCTGCTGAGACAGTGAACCAGGAACGCCCCCCGGCGGTGGCGGTAGTACAACATGCCGGCCGCCACCAGCAGCATCAGGATGAGGAAGCTGAGCAGGAAGAAAAGGACGTAGACGCCTTTAGTCTCAGCAGACAGGCCTGAGCTGCAACCTGCAGGCAAACAACAGCAAGTCAGTAGATGTTAAATATCTGTAGACTTTTTTTCCTTCCGCCTACAGGCGTAAAAACATCAGAAACCAATTCATTATTATACAGTATTATTGCCATCTTAACCTTAAACACACTATGTTTAAGATTTAAAACGTCCCGACTTTGGCATCCCCCAGTGGTAGTATTAAAAAAGGCATTTATTGTTCACCTGTGGTCTTTATCTTTACGTCCATGCAGACGGATCCCCCCGAACCCAGACG
This sequence comes from Pampus argenteus, assembly GCA_036937835.1. Taxonomy (NCBI): domain Eukaryota; kingdom Metazoa; phylum Chordata; class Actinopteri; order Scombriformes; family Stromateidae; genus Pampus; species Pampus argenteus. Next base: position 24,462,477 of record CM072866.1, on the reverse strand, counting down.
GGACACGTCCTGGAAGTCCGGTTTGCAGTGACACGAGTATGAACCGAAATGGTTTACACAGTCTGCGTTAACATCACACAGAACCATCTGGGTCCCACACTCATTTACATCTGAAACACACACACACACACACACGGGTAGAGAGAGCTGTAAGACAGACTTACAACACCGTGTTGCAAAGTGTTTGCAAAGCACATTTTTACACTTCATACTGTGAGGTGCAGAAGTAGAAGAACCTAAAAATTTAACACTCATGTTAAAGGTCAACCTCTCCAAGTAACTTCCATTTTTCTGTCATGTACATGTGGACTGTAAAGGTCTACATGTAGTAAAAACCCAACATGTCCAGACTAACAGAACAGTGGTCTGCATGAGTCAAACATAAAAACGTTTGTTTCCACTCTGTTACTGTGATCTTGAGCGCTGCTGTACCTGCAGTTGACAATGAAATTATGACGGCATTATCGCGCTGTCCTCTGAGGTCGGTGGCAATGAGGTCCCGCAGGGCGGAGTGGACGGTCCTGTGGACCCGCGGACTGCCAGGACCCTGTCCTATCTGCAGCCACAGGATGTACAGCGCTCCTGCACTCAACCTGCACACACGACCAGACGTATCAGCTCTAACAGCTACTGAACCCAACAGATGCATCTCTGTGACGACTGAGCTTTTATTTCAACACACAGCATCAAAAAGTAATGATGTTCTTTCTAGCAAAAGGACCTGAAAGGTGTTGATAGGTTACCTTTTTATTCTTTTAGAAGACATGGACAGCTGTGCATGCAGAAAGTCCAGCTTCTCACTGATCTACAGAAACAACAAGTGTTTTAGTAGCAGTGTTGGCCTTCAGGTGCAGCTTACAGACAGTATTTTATATGTTGTGCAGAAGCAGTCAGTGTGCTCTTGTTTCTTTCTTATAATCTTACCAAAACATCTTTGCTTTTTGTCAACTTACCAAAGCCTTTACTGACATCAGCAGTGACCTGGCCAGGTCGTCCCAGGACTCCTCCAGATCCTGACTGAAGTTTACCTCAACGGTCACTTCAAAGAGGTGATCTGTCAGGCACCGAACATATGACTGTGATGTCAGAGTACCAAAACAACAAGAACAACAACCAAAATCTGTGTAATAAATGTGCTGGTACTCGACACTGTGCGCTGACATTTCATTAAGTAAAACGTGAAATATATCACCAACATTAGAAAAATGCTGGTTTGTATCCTACAGATGTGCTAGCTTGGTACAGAACATGTGGAACAGATTGTGATATGTTGACGCCATCATTGATGTGTAGCCCAACACTCACCACCAGGATGATGAGGGACCTCAGAGTGATTTCTAACAGTCACTACAAAATAGAAACACAAAAAAAACCTGAAACTCTGATCTCAGGAGATTCAAGGTCAAGGTGACGGTGTGTCTGTACATACTGCATAGACAAAGCTAAATGTACTCACAATCCCTTCTGTGGTCCGACAGCGGCTCCACCATGTTGGGGTGAGGATGAGTCTGCTCGGTCTCCTCTGGCTCTGGTGCTTCAGAGGCTGAGGGTTGCTGTTTGGAGGCCACAGTAACCTCCGTCCTGTTTTCACCCTGTTCAGCTCGTCTTGAGTCATCAGCAGACTCCTCCTCTGACCGCCTCTGCAGACTTGCGTCGTCTGGAACAACAGCTTCTTCTGGAAGGGTTGAAGCGACCTCTGCAATCTCGCGTACTGCTGCTGTAGTGTGAGGGGAGGATTTGGGGTGATGGCTCGGACTGTCATGTTGCTCCTGTGGAGACGCAGGATGGACGGCTGGGTCAGATGAAGGGGGTGAAGGGGTTTGTGTGGCACCTCTACCTGAGCGAAAGGTCCCCTGTGTGGACGCTGGCACTGTGGGTACCACTGTGACAGGGTAGACACGGCTGTAGTTCTCTGAAGCTACATGGTAGTCTTCGCCCACCTGAGTGAAGATGAAGAAATTAGTTTTTAAATAGTTTGATTACAACATTGATTAATTCTCTAAAACCCTGGACTACATCCAATGTCAACACTTTTTCTTTCTATAACATCTGTGCACGGCAATTGTGCTGTGGTTCACAGGTTATGGAAAGATGGTCACGGTATTAAAAAAGAAAAAAAAAGTGAACATTACTTGCAGGCTTGTGACACACCACCTTAAACATTAGCATCAAAGCTAAATTGTGAGGTGTGCAATCATCCGACAGGGCTGAATGAGCTGTTCTCGCCACTAGAGGAGCCCAACAATTGTTTTGTTTGGCAGCAGCAACTTAAAAACAAATCTGAGTAACTACTAAGTAAAAGTTTTTTTTTTTTTTGTTTTTTTAAACCTGTAGGTGGAGCAGGTTTCCAGTAGCAGCTGGTGTTTTTCCATCAACAAGCTCTGACAAACCTACTGTCCATCTGTTAGCAGGTGGAGAAAGCAGAACGTTAGCAGCTAAAGAACCAGATAAGTTTCTCAGAAGTTGGTGGAGACCAAACCAGAGCTAAAACAAAAGTGAATATTGGACTTTTTTTTTAGTTATACACTGAATAGATCAGAGCATCCACCCACCTCAGTCTCTACGTCAGAGGCCTCCCAGGGCCCAGCTGACTTGGCAGCAGGTTGATCATAGTAGTCATACACAAGATCAGAATTAGTTGGTGACGGATGCTCCTTCAAATCTGACTCCATCTGTTCACCAGCCGTCACAGGTCCAAACTCATTGAAGTCTATAAGCTCATGAGAAGTTTCTGACTCCTCGTCTCCTTCTGTGAAGCCTTCCTGTGGGTTGTAAACCACCGGCGGTCCGAACGCCTGGTAGCGGCCGTAGAAACCCCTGTAAGGCAGGCTGGGCCAACTACCAATCAGCAGCACCACATACAGAGTGTTGGAGGAGGAGGTGTATTTGGCCTCTTGCCAGCACTTCTGCAGGACCTTGTGACCTCCCGTGTGGCTGGCGGGTTCATCCACGTGGATCTGGTCCCGTTTGTAGTGGCAGATGTCATCAGGCGTCAAGTCCTCCAGGTGGAGATTGATTCGCTTCCCAGGATCCACCTGGATGGTCCAGTTGCACCACAGAGACGGGTTGGAGCAGAGGTAGTCCGGGGAGAAAAACTCACCGTTATCGCTGTTGAGCAGCTGGTGGCAGCTCCGCAGGGCGAAGAAGGCAACGTCGTCCTCTCCATCTCCGTCTAAGGACGAGTTAGGTCAACATACCAGTGATCAGCCATGTTTTTAGGGTCATTTCCAACCTTTCCACTGGTTTCAGTTCATTTCAATGCAGAATGAAAGTCTAGCTGAGACTGCTTGGACAACATAGAGTACACGTTCTCTTCTTTAACCCAGTTTAAAACATATGGAAAGAAATATGCCAATTCATGTCATTTTTGGTTTAATGTTTTCCTCTTCTGGTTTTAATGTGATCTTAACCCTCAAATTGTAAATGTCTGCAGTTCCTTGATTGCATCAGCATGGAAAATGTTTCTGCTCACTGCTGCATTCATTCAGCATGTTTCAGGTCTTCATACTGTAGATTAATGAACTGAAACCAACTGATACCCTAAAATATATGAATTTATTTTATTTATTTGTTGGTTTATAAAAAGCATGAGTCATGTAATTAGGCAGCAATTTCTAATTGATAAGTCTGACTATATTCAATATTTTTCTTATTTTCCAAACATTTCATGAAAAATAATCAGCCAATCTTTCTGCTTGTGGGTGTAAACATCCTAATGAACAGAGAAGATGAAGATCTGAGAGCAGATTTCTGTTTTCTTTCACAGTTACAGGCCTGTTCACAATCATGAAGCTGACCGTTGATACTCAAATACACAAAAGGGAACAAAAGACTGACCTGGAGGCTTGTTGACTTCCTCTATGTTCACCTACAGACACAAGAAAGCAACACACAGAATAACTTTATACCTGTTTAAAATATTAACACAAAACAAGCTGATGTTTCAGGGAGGAACCCAGCTTACCTGTGTGTCACAGTGTATCCAAAATACACCAAATATGAGCAGCACACTCTTTACGGTAAAGCTGTTCTTTTGTGGCATTTTACTATCAAATGTTTGTCTATTTAATTATTTAAATGTGTGAGGAAAAATGAAGTCGACTTGACTCTCACAGCTAGAGTGAAACTCCTGCTTCCTTTTCCTGTCTCAGCAGGTGAAACTCATCAAGTCGCTAATTGAGTTTCCTTTGCTGCCTGTTACTGTTACATCTGTCCAGCAGGGGTCACTGTTGTATTTTAGATTCAGTCTTTGCATCCTGTTCATCCTGTACATATATACATACATATATACATATATACATACATGTATACATATACAGACACACACACATTATTCATCTGCTAAAGTGCAAACAAGAAACTACAATGTGTTTTATATTAAGAAAGAAACAATAAACTTGCTTTCTTATCTTTGGAAAAAAATGTGTTTATGAAGATATTTCACACCAACATTCTTCTTATGTGATGGTAAATAACACAAAAGACAAAACACAACTGCCTCATGTAGGATTCACATCATAGCAGCAGATTTAAAATCCTTTTACAACACTATGCTACAGGAAAAGAAAACAACAGATAAATTAAGTCAAATTAAAAAACTTAAAACATTAAAATAAATTTTAAAACACAGTTTTATTTATTTAATTAATTGTTTTGTTAAAATACTAATATAGAGGTTTGGTTGGACTCGTGGATTTAAAATCATTTTAAAAAAAAGGCGTTTTATTAAATGTTTTACAAATTCAACAGTGCAAACAAATGTTCAATAGAAATGAATGAATGTTGTTCACTGGCAGTCCAGCTCAGGATGGACAATCCATGGCCAGATATTCAGCATCTCCTGCGGCGACCGGCTGTGAACCAGCATCAGACTCCTGTAGATGCACGGGTTGTACCTGTACTTCTCCTCAATGTCAAATGTCCTGAAGCCGGTGTGCTTCTCAGGAACCAGACCCAGCTTCTCCAGACACATCCCTGTATAGACATCATCAATGGGGTAAGAGACCACCTGCTGGGATATGTTGTAAAGACGTAGCGCTAACGCTCCAGAGTACAAATATCCTCCGCCCCCAGCATAAGGTGGGTACATTCCCACAAATATACTTTCTGGGATAAAATACTTGAGTTTCCGGTCTCTGTGCGGGCCGGCGTTGATGATAACATCACCAATGAACAGATCCTTGGCCTTGGTCTTTGGCAGACCTTCAAGGAAATCAATAATCATTAAGGTGTTGATGAAAACATCATCGTCACCCTTGAGGATGTACTGAGCTTGGGGACAGTGTTGGTTGAACCACTCCAGGAAGAGGATTTCCTTCAGGGTGAGGTTGAAGAAGGTGTCCCTGTAGTCCCACTGGAGGAGGTCTCTGTGAAGCTCCGCCTCGTGGCCCAGCAACCCCAGCAGGTCTGGGAAGTGGTCGACGGACATGGTGTTGCCTAGCAGGAACACTGTTGCCACAGTCTGATTGGCTAAGACGCCCGCCCGTCCCCATGTTTCACGGATAGCCTGCCGCCGCTCAAAGTGTGGGACCAGCGACTTGACCACCAGCAGCAGAAAAGGTTTTTCATTGCACACATGGGGCTGATTGATGAGCATGGGGTAAGTCCTGCAGCGCATGTGTAAAAGGAAATCCTGAAAGCTCTGCGGTAAGGTGTTGTAGTCCATGACTTGTGTGGTGACGCTGTAGTTCGGTTCACAGGGGTCGAGAGGCCCGGTGTCATTCAGCCAATCCGGCAGCTCGATGAGGGAGTCGCTGGAAAGCACAGAGTTGACGATGGGGTTGTGAATGAAGTCCAGCCGCTGCTGCTCCTTGTTCCAGAAGGATTTACTCGATATGTGGGGGCGCCAAAACCTCTCCGATGGGATTTGAATCTTAGTGTCTCCACTTTTGTCATGCCCAAAGTTCCACGACACGCCCATCAGGAAGCAGATAAAGACGTTGAGCAACATCATCCTGCAGAGCATCTTCGCTTTACAGCGGACCACAGGCATGTTGCCTCCCCCCTGCATTTACACACAGGACGACAAATAAAGAAAATCACTGAAAAGCAACAACAAACAGGTTAAAGGTGTGAGTATCATGGCCCTGACTTACAACAAAGCCAGGATATAAAGGAACATTTGGAAACATAGAGACAGCTGGGTCGAACAGAGGAAGAATCTGGTACAACACGGTTTGGTTTCAGAGCTGCATACAAGGCCGCATTTTCATCCCTAATCCTGCAGGAATGGGCCCATGAACAGTTTTCCCCTCATTCCCTCCTCCTGTCCCTTCAGCGATGACGGACAGGAATCACATGTTTCTAATTCAGCGATGCACATGACACAAGTTCACTGTCAACGGTCTGTCATTGTTTACTGACGCCACAGACAACACTTATAACACAACAGTATGGACAACAAACTAGAGCTGGTCTCAGAGCTGATGGCTTGTCTGGTCTTTACCTGATGGATACACAGACATATATGTTTTATTTATATCTATTAATTCATTTAAGAATAAAATTGATTCATAACACTGTTTAGGATTATATCTGACTATATCTTTATTTTTAATACTAATTTTGAGTCATACATGACAATTCTTTGCCTCTATTTCATTAATATTTGTGTTAATAAACATCACCTGTTGTCAAGGCAACAGCACCACATAATGAAAAATGTAATATTCCCACAAACACACCTTTTAGTCCACTATATCCCACCAGGTCATTCAGCCAATAAAGCCAGAGATGAATACTATATATCTTAAACGTCTTCAGTTTTCATAAAGCATTTCCCATCAGTATTCTCAGGTACGTATTGCTGTTCATACCTGCAGGTGGTGACGATGTTTCTGGTAGAAACTGAGACCTCTGCAGGCCTCATATGGAGGATTATCCAAGACATATTAGGTGCAAATGAGTATCTATAATAAATATAATAAATAAGTATAAGAGATATTATAATAGAGGGTGAGTCCTGTCAGGTGTGTTCAACTGTTAATATTGTATATATATACTGGTACAGACTCAGGATACATCATCAATAAAACATCAATATCTGGTCTTCTGTATCATTAAACTAGATGAGCTCAGCAGACGCGTGTTTAACAGGACAAAAGTAGTAAAAACACTTTTTATTAAATGTTGTGGTAGAAACCGTGAGTGTGTCTCTCGTGGATGTCTGAATGAAACGGAGCCGCTGTCATTGTTCCACCTGTGCTTTGACTAATCAAAATGTCTGCTGTGAAACTGGTGCATTGTTTCTGTGTGAAATGGAGCTGCTGGGTCCAGATTATAGAGCTGCTTTCATTTAACTCATTATTAAGCTGAAACTAAGCTGGATTTTAGACTGTTGATCAGAAGAAGAAGAAACTATAACAGACATTTTTAATCAACCATGAAAAACATTAAACTTTACAAACTTGATCTGTTATGTTCAGGGGTAATTGGTAAAATGGGCACCGTGTCTCTTTTCTTGTACAGCTTCATATTTTGTTAATAAGAGAAAATTATTATTATTAATTATTATTGTCTATAAATTTGTCCAAAACCCCCAAATATATTCAGTTGACCCCTAAAATCATCGAATTAAATAATATTAATTATTATATTATTACATTTTATCATTGATTTCATCCATTAACAACCTTGAACTTATTGATCATATTTTCAGGGATCACTAATAAAGATATTTTTATGTTTTTTTTTCTTGCAGCTTCATACTTTATTAACTAGACAACATTGAGTTAAAGTTAGACTGAGATCCAATGAACCATGAACGAAGCACAGATAAGATAAAGACACGCGTGGGTGAACCTGGACTCCTTCATGAGCGTCATAAAAACATTATAATACTCAGAGTTTATTTTAACAAACCTTTTTCCATCTGGCTCCTTAGTCCTCGCTGTGAAATGACAAGGAAACCAACAGGCTGCTGCCTCACTACATGGGGTCGAAGCCCGCCTGCTTCATCCTTCTGGATAATCCGATATAATAAAATATGAACTAATCTGACTCGTTAGTCCTCAAATCTCCGAAAAGGACATTAGAGTCACATCCTCTCTGTGCACCGAGTGGATCACAGGAGTAGGTGCGACCTTCCTGTATGAGTGACTCCTCCCTCGGCTTGAACAGCAGCTGGGAGTCGCTCCTACTGTTATGAGGAGGTCCAGGGGCGGATTTAGAGATTTAAGGCTCTGAGTTAAAGAAAAACATGAGGAACCTTTTCACTCAATAACTTTGAAAGGATGAGGCTGGCTTGACTGTAACTTCCTCTCAGTTTGGACATGTGTGTGACATGTGTGTGACATGTGTGTGACATGTGTGTGAAACTATAACATTTAGATTGATCTAACTGGAAGACATTAGACAGTAAAATATGATCAATCTGATTTCTGACATATTGTTGAAATTTGCAGAACTGATCACTGCCATTGATCCGTGTCAATTTCGACTGTTTCTAACATATTGTCATATTTGTGTCGTTTATGTGTGTAAAAGAAGAACTACATACGTGTACTTCTGGTTATAGATACACTTCAGATTCAGCTTCAGGTGTTTTTAACAGCAGAAATCATGTTGAAAGTTTGATCCGAAACTAGCAGGTGAGGTTTATAGAGGGATATGAACAGGTGAGGTTTATAGAGGAATATGAACAGGTGAGGTTTATAGAGGAATATGGACAGGTGAGGTTTATAGAGGAATATGAACAGGTGAGGTTTATAGAGGAATATGAACAGGTGAGGTTTATAGAGGGATATGAACAGGTGAGGTTTATAGAGGGATATGGACAGGTGAGGTTTATAGAGGAATATGAACAGGTGAGGTTTATAGAGGAATATGAACAGGTGAGGTTTATAGAGGAATATGGACAGGTGAGGTTTATAGAGGAATATGAACAGGTGAGGTTTATAGAGGAATATGAACAGGTGAGGTTTATAGAGGGATATGAACAGGTGAGGTTTATAGAGGGATATGGACAGGTGAGGTTTATAGAGGGATATGGACAGGTGAGGTTTATAGAGGAATATGAACAGGTGTGGTTTATAGAGGGATATGGACAGGTGAGGTTTATAGAGGGATATGGACAGGTGAGGTTTATAGAGGGATATGAACAGGTGAGGTTTATAGAGGGATATGGACAGGTGAGGTTTATAGAGGGATATGAACAGGTGAGGGTTATACAGGGATATGAACAGGTGAGGTTTATAGAGGGATATGGACAGGTGAGGTTTATAGAGGAATATGGACAGGTGAGGTTTATAGAGGGATATGAACAGGTGAGATTTATAGAGGAATATGAACAGGTGAGGTTTATAGAGGGATATGGACAGGTGAGGTTTATAGAGGGATATGGACAGGTGAGGTTTATAGAGGAATATGAACAGGTGAGGTTTATAGAGGAATATGAACAGGTGAGGTTTATAGAGGGATATGAACAGGTGAGGTTTATAGAGGGATATGGACAGGTGAGGTTTATACAGGGATATGGATAGGTGAGGTTTATAGAGGGATATGAACAGGTGAGGTGTATAGAGGAATATGGACAAGTGAGGTTTATAGAGGGATATGGACAGGTGAGGTTTATGAACAGGTGAGGTTTATAGAGGGATATGAACAGGTGAGGTTTATAGAGGGATATGGACAGGTGAGGTTTATAGAGGATTATAGAGGGATATGAACAGGTGAGGTTTATGAACAGGTGAAGGTGGAGTTCTTTGGTTACTGGCTGTTACCAGAAACTGTAAGCAGACTTTACACAAGCATGAAGAATATTAAAAGTGATTCGATGTTGCAACAAGTCAAAGTCCACTCATATCACAGCCGTTTATTACAAAACAATAACGACAAAAACAACAAAATATTTCCATTTTACATCGGAGCATTTATTTTATTTTATTTAATGTTTAAAACGTCTGCAGAGAACAAACAGAAATATCTGCAGGTCTTGAAGCTCCAACTCTGTAAGTGCTAAAAAGGGGAACATGAAATGATTAACTGCTTCATAGACTTTAGTACATCCTGTTTCATACCACAGGGCTTAAGGAAGATTATGGTTTTATTTGTGATTAACCTGCAGCTAAAAAGCAGAAGTTGACCGCAGATGGTTCAAAGTTCATCGAGTTCATTTATTGAGTTTATTGCAGCTCAGACAATCCAGTAAGTGATTGATCGCAGAAGTTAAAGTAGTTTCCTTCCTGAATACAGACATAAAAACATCTCATCTAAAGGCAGCGTGGATATATGGAGGATAGTATGAATAAAGTGTTGTGGTTTTAAATTACTGTTTGTTTATGTGAGGTGAAGTGTAAAGCGACACCTTGCACATGTGGCACAGATGACCTGCACGTTTTGGTTCCTCTAAAGAATTCATGAGTCATGCTGAATGTGTACCTGACACCAGGTGGGACTGCAGTTGGACATCTCTGTTTATCCTCTGTATGCTGCCAAAATCAGTCAGACTGATTTCTAAACTGTCCTATCAGGGCCACCGTAGCTTTAGTACATTTCTTCAATGACTCCACCCGTCATCCAATCAGAGGTGAGGACAACATGATATAAAAACACAGCAGACAACAGGTCAATAAAAAATGTTGGTATGTTGAAAACATCACATGTCCTTTCTGAGAGCGCCATGTTGGATCCAGTCTGACCAGGTTGACAGGTCTGAACTGTTTCTGTGTGACGCCGTTGAACCAGATGAAGCAGAGACAGTCTGTAGACGTCTGGATGTAGACGGCCGTCTGCTGAGTCTTATGTGCGGTGAACAATTCGGTCAATGCTCTCCTGGATGTCAGCCATCTTCTTCAGCGTCTGGTTGACTTTGGCCTCATCAAACTCCAGACACACAAACTCCGAGTCCTGGTCGAACAGAAGAAGAAGAAGAAGAAGATTTGGAGGACATCTGATCTAGATTCTTAAATATATATATATCTTCTTGTCTTTAGTCGTCTATGATAGTAAACTAGTAATCTTTGGGTTATGGACTGTTGGCTGGGACAAAACAACATTTTAGGATGTCACCTTTGGCTTTGGGAAACAAATATTTGTATAAAATGTCACAGATTAACGGAGCAGCAGCCTCCACTGAGCTCTTTGTTCATTACATGCTACTTAAAAATGAATGAAGTCTTCTTCAGCTGACATACAAGCGTATCACATGTGTCCCGTCATTGTTTCATTCAACTGGATGGATGTCACACTGTGATACCCGCTCTCCTGGTTGCCATAGATACCCCTATTCTCTGTCCATCATGTGTTGTTCAGTTAGAGTGGTGTCACTTATCACTGAAGAGGAGACAGTAGGTTCAAATTTAAGATGGTACGAACGGTTAAAGCAGTAATAATAATCAGAGAAGATGCTCCCATGTCTCCCTCACTACACGATAACAGTACTACTACTAGTATTATTATCTGTAAGTATAATAGTAGCATATTACACTTACAGCTAAATGTAAGCATGTTACCATGCCGACATGCTAAAGATGTATCATTATCATGCTAATTGTAGCAGCATGGTAATATTAGCACGAGTCCTTTCTGACAGCGTTGTTTAAAAGAAAGTAAAAGTGAAATATTAGAATCGGAAAAGTTTAAAGAAAACGCTCAAACTAAAAGTTAAAATGGAAAAACTTTAAAATGGCAACAGAAAAAAATTATAATTTATAATAATAATAAAAGTGCAGAATGTCACAAATGGAAAATTAGGAACAGAAAGGTTTTAATTTAATTAATTTATTAAATTATTTTTGTGTTTTAAAACAACAGTCAGGAGCCCAAATGAACAGTGAAACATGTTTTTCTTGCTGAATATAATTTTTATTTTTAATTTTTTAATTTTAAGGTTTATATTATGACAGAGCAGAGTTTTATAAAATCACAGTAAATATGACAGCTTGCTTTATTTTGGACTCTCTGACTGAAGAAGATCAACTGCAAACATTTGTTTTGCAGCGTTAGTTTTAAAGTTAACTTAATATTTGATTTTTATTGTTTTAATTATATCCACATTATATGTTTTAGCAAATGACACAACTACATGTTTTTAATGTTTTTAATGTTTCCAGATTATAAAGTACAAACATCTGTGATCTGTGTTTAGTTTGATGCTTGTTTTATGTTTCATTGGTTTTTTGTGGCATTTTTTTCCTTTATTTGACAGGACAGGTGGAACTCACCTGTCCAGCCCTGCCCAGCTCCAGCTCCATCAGGGCGACCGGGCCGCTGTGAGCTGCACCCCCCCGGCTGGCCGCGGTCTGGAGGTCCACCCTCCAGGACAGGCCTCTGAGGCCCGGCTCCCAGCGGCTTTGAGCCAGCAAGCTCTCCCTCACTCGCACCCGTTGGCTCTTCCAGAAGCGGGAGAGGGCCGCGGCCTGTTCGGCCGTTACCCCGCCAACCTGCTTCTTGGTCTGGGCTGTGAGGAAGGCCTCCAGCTGAGCACTGTCCATGTCTGCTGTGGCGATAGACTGCAAGTCAGAGGAAGAAACAGGAGGAGGATGAGCCGAGGAGACACGACGCTGCAGGTTTACAGTCACACCAGCATGAACACAGCAAACTACTGACGCGATGTATGAATCCCACAAACGGACGAACTGGAACCAGATAATTAAAATGGACAAAAATGATTATTTGATTGTCAAATATTTGCCAATTCATTTTCTGTTGATCAACTTATTGATTACTATGTGCCACTCGGACCACGGTCAACACTTAATATATAAAACATTGATTATCAATCAGGAATTATTTACATAAACAGTTGAAGTTTAAGTAAATCTCTCTGATCCATTATGATCTTTTTTTATTATTTATTCACATGTATTTTTGGTACATTAGTCTCCCAATTACATCGAGACAATAATCAAGATCATTATAATAATCTTTTTTTTTAATAAAGTCTTGACGCTCTTGGACTGAGTCAGTAACAGACACCTGGTGACCTTTGACCTCTTGTGTTTTATTTGTATAGTATATATTTTAACTGGACTGTGTATACGCAGATGCGTTTACTTCCTGGTACTTTGTCCTGGTTTCTACTCTCAGTGACAGATCTGTGTGGTTGCTGTTATTGAACTGTGCACCTGAACAGGTGATGATGATGATGATGATTAATTAAAGCTTAATGAGTCCAGTCTGTTGCTTAATGTTTTTTTATGTGTTTCTATACCCATATAAATGTTATTAAGCTTAACTTTGAAAACATGAATAAAGATGATTTCACGCGGACACCGGAAGCTACAACCCTGATTCTTAACGTGTATGAAGCATCCAATCAGAAGCAGCGAGCTGCTGTTTCCTCCTTCATGAACTAACGGCGGTTTTTTCACCTTCAGCAGACTCCTCATTTTCTCGTGCAGAGCCGTGAAGTCCTCCTCCGTCAGCTGCGGGTACAACTCCACCTTCAGCAGCGCCTCCGTCACGTCGCCGTTGTTGTAAAACTCTTTCTGGGCGACTCCGTTCAACAAACCGCTCAAAGCCTTCGCTGCTTCCACGTCCGCCATGTTTGCTTCTCGTCACGTGAAGCAGGATGAAGCATATCACGTGACGTGCAGCGCGACAAGGTATTGTGGGAGTTGTAGTGTTACTGTGTACTAGAACTTGTCGCTGTGTTATCACTAAGTATTAAGTACATGTACTTGAGTATTTTTCATGTGCTGCTGTATACTTCCACTCATGTATATTTCAGAGTACTTTCTACAATACTACATGTATTTATCAGATCAAGTGGAAATACCAGCAGTCACCACTAGGTGTCAACAAAATCCACTAAAATGAACCTGTTTACCTGTTAGTAGCCAACAGTTGAGTAAACAGATAAATAATCTATTAGTTTGATCGGTTATGATGGTCCAAACCAGGGTATGAATCTTAATTATTTTCTCTTAATTAAGTGCAATCAATTACTTATGACTTTAACAACAATGTGTTTTAAATCCTGAGCTGAGCCAAACCAACATTTGAAATGTGACCTCTGACCCTGACAGCATTATCCTTTGACATATTACATATTTGCTAAAGCTAATGTTTTGTTTTTTTTAATTATTATTATTTTTATTTTGGCTCTATTTTAAAAAATCAAATAGTATCTACATGTTATTGTATTCGTTACTTGTGTGCAGCAGAACCAAATCATCTCTAGGAAACGAGTAGTGAACACAACGCTGACATGTCATCACCTTTTTAGGTGATATGTTGTTAGCAAACAGTTACTTATCTCCACATGCAGCAGTTCACAGTCTCTAACTGTGTTGTAATTATAACACATTATCTATTAAAACCATCTTGTAGATCATGAACAACCACAATAGAAAAGAGGAAGAGTTTGTTTTTTAATCTACCAGTCATCCTCTAAGCAGAAGTGTTCACTTTTTCTCTACTGAAAGTTTTCATTCAATTTTCTTAATATTTCAGTTGATAAAATGTTTGTTAAATGAGTAGTGAAAAATGTCACATGACAGATTTCCCATCACACAAAGTGAATTCTTCATATTGCTTATTTTCATCAATCATGGGGAACCACCGGAAGGGACACAAGACAACTGATACCTGGGTGACAGGTGAACTGGGAGGTGTGTGCCTGTTGTCTGGGTGACAAGTGACCTGGGAGGTGTGTGCCTGTTGTCTTGGTGACAGGTGAACTGGGAGGTGTGTGCCTGTTGTCTTGGTGACAGGTGAACTGGTAGGTGTGTGCCTGTTGTCTTGGTGACAGGTGAACTGGGAGGTGTGTGCCTGTTGACTGGGTGACAGGTGAACTGGGAGGTGTGTGCCTGTTGTCTGGGTGACAGGTGAACTGGGAGGTGTGTGCCTGTTGTCTGGGTGACAGGTGAACTGGGAGGTGTGTGCCTGTTGTCTGGGTGACAAGTGAACTGGGAGGTGTGTGCCTGTTGTCTGGGTGACAGTTGAACTGGGAGGTGTGTTATCACTAAGTATTAAGTACGTGTACTTGAGTATTTTTCATGTGCTGCTGTATACTTCCACTCATGTATATTTCAGAGTACTTTCTACAATACTACATGTATTTATCAGATCAAGTGGAAATACCAGCAGTCACCACTAGGTGTCAACAAAATCCACTAAAATGAACCTGTTTACCTGCTAGTAGCCAACAGTTGAGTAAACAGATAAATAATCTATTATTTTGATCGGTTATGATGGTCCAAACCAGGGTATGAATCTTAATTATTTTCTCTTAATTAAGTGCAATCAATTACTTATGACATTAACAACAATGTGTTTTAAATCCTGAGCTGAGCCAAACCAACATTTGAAATGTGACCTCTGACCCTGACAGCATTATCCTTTGACATATTACATATTTGCTAAAGCTAAAGCTTTTTTTTTAAAATTATTATTATTTTTATTTTGGCTCTATTTTAAAAAATCAAATAGTATCTACATGTTATTGTATTCGTTACTTGTGTGCAGCAGAACCAAATCATCTCTAGGAAACAAGTAGTGAACACAACGCTGACATGTCATCACCTTTTAAGGTGATATGTTGTTAGCAAACAGTTACTTATCTCCACATGCAGCAGTTCACAGTCTCTTACTGTGTTGTAATTATAACATATTATGAACTGGGAGGTGTGTGCCTGTTGTCACCCCCCCCATCCCCCCTCAACTCGAGTACTGCTTGTATGTATTTGTTTGAATCCCTGTCTGGTTTTTTGCCTCATGTACTTTCTTTCTCTGTAAAAGTATCTTTCAGCATTTGGCAAAGCGCCATATAAAAATGACGTATTATTATTCTTATTATTTATTAATGATAGTAAGAGTAAAAAAATGAGGCTGAACTGTTTGCCAACTGAATTCAAAGTATGTTCAAACAGATAATAGTATTGTAATGTACAGCAGGAGTTCCCAAATGATTGACACACACACACAAACCAAACGATGCTGAGCCAAGTTTTAATCAGAAGCAGAACATTGGAGGAGTTGATAATACGTGACAGAAGTACAGAGTACAATAATAATTAACTTCCTCACTCGAACCGAGGGTCTAACAGAGGGTGTCACTCCCTGTACAGACCGTAAAAACTTTGATTTGAAAATACTGACGTCGAACCCTTGCCGCCTTTCTAACCCTTGCCGCCTTTCCAACCCTTGCCGCCTTTCCAACCCTTACTAACTGTCTAACCCTTGCCGCCTTTCTAACCCTTGCCGCCTTTCCAACCCTTGCCGCCTTTCCAACCCTTACTAACTGTCGAACCCTTGCCGCCCTTTCCAACCCTTGCCACCTTTCCAACCCTTACTAACTGTCGAACCCTTGCCGCCTTTCCAACCCTTACTAACTGTCGAACCCCTGCCGCCTTTCCAACCCTTGCCGCCTTTCCAACCCTTACTAACTGTCGAACCCCTGCCGCCTTTCCAACCCTTGCCGCCTTTCCAACCCTTACTAACTGTCGAACCCCTGCCGCCTTTCCAACCTTTGCCGCCTTTCCAACCTTTGCCGCCTTTCCAACCCTTGCCGCCTTTCCAACCCTTACTAACTGTCGAACCCTTGCCACCTTTCCAACCCTTGCCGCCTTTCCAACCCTTGCCGCCTTTCCAACCCTTACTAACTGTCGAACCCTTGCCGCCTTTCCAACCCTTGCCGCCTTTCCAACCCTTGCCGCCTTTCCAACCCTTACTAACTGTCGAACCCTTGCCGCCTTTCCAACCCTTGCCGCCTTTCCTAGTCTTGCCACCTTTCCTAGTCTTGCCACCTTTCCTAGTCTTGCCACCTTTCGTAGTCTTGCCACCTTTCGTAGTCTTGCCACCTTTCCTAGTCTTGTCACCTTTCCTAGTCTTGCCACCTTTCGTAGTCGTGCCACCTTTTCTAACTATGCCCATTTGTTCACCTGTTTCAGTTCCCTCACCTCCACCCTGTTCTTGATTTGACTTGGCTTCATTTGCAACACATGAAGGTGTAACATCTCCACCTGAGGAGCAGCTGATGCACTGAAAGGGAGCATCTCCAGGTTTATAACAACGGAATATGTTGTCAAGCCCGAGTTTAGAAATCGCAAGTTGTTTAAAAGATTCGGCCTGTTGAGATGCGTCAGGAACATCGACTACTTTCGAAAACACAAATGCATAACCACTCCAGTTCTGAGTGATACTGTCAATCTTGTCAGTGATAGCGTCCTCATTGTCACTTGTACACGTTTGACCACATGGGGATTCTTCAGAGTAGACAATGAGAAAATTACCGTCAGTGCTTGCATTGAAGGGTTGTATGTTTTCTAAAACATTCAACATTGGCCCTGACGCTGCAACCACCCTGATACCTTGATACACTTGACCCTGTGAAACAGTTTGTTTCACCTTGTCTGCCGGGTCATCCTTGAGGACTTCCTGAAGACTAGCTGGGTCTTGGCTCTGTGGGACGTTCACAGCCAGACTGAAGGTGTCATCTAGTGCATACCTGTCCAAAAAAAATATATGAAATTTAAGTTAAGTGAGCATCTTAGTTCATGTTGTTTAGCTGATTCATCTGTGCCAAGTTTGTATTTACGTTCATCCCCTGAAGCTCACCTTAAATCTGACTTAAAGCCTACAAGCATTATTTTGGCTCATTACAACCAGCAACCAAACAGTAAAATCTGTTTAACATGCAGCTTTACAACTGAAGTGCCATCACTGCAACTGTTGCCTGAAACCTCTGATTTGCCTAAACTGTAGATAATCTGACGAGTTTTTTATGCTTCTATCTTTTGTTTTTTGGATTTTCAACAACCTCATGAAACAATCTGTAGTAGGAGTTACATATATATGAATGCAGTGCAGCTACACAATGTGTTGAGATGTGGACCAGAGATATAAGAGAATGTACTCACTGGTTCTTGATGCTTTCTACAATACTTGTTAGCCAACTCTGGTCCACAGCAGCCAAACTGTTCCCAGTAGAAAGGAAGAAGACGAGCGCTGCAGCCATCCAGTGTAGGCCAGCCATCTGCACACAGATCAAGCTCATTAATATCATTGTCCCAAAGTGGATAACATAGATGGCTGTTTTAAATAACATTCCTAATATTTTTGCAAAGCTAGAGTGAATAAATGACTTACCTTCATTTCTGTTGCCAGCAGGGTCTGTGTCTTTACCTTGGTGAATAGAGGACACTCTGAAGACGTCCACACCTCTTGGTTTCTTCTCAGTGATTAAAAGGCCAGAAAAGAGGAAGAAGTTTACCAAAACCTCAAAATCATTCCTGCTTTTATTTGTCATTCTCTTTTTTTTAAATTGAAAAACGAAAAGATATTGACCTCTAAACAATACTAGATCTCATGCTAGAAGGATGTTTTTATGTTTGTACAGTCCAGTTGTGATGTGACATTTGTCATTATTTATTTGATAAACATTTTATTGACTAAATAATTAAGAAAATGACATGAAAAACAGAAGTGAACACTTCTGCTTAGAGGATGACTGGTAGATTAAAAAACAAACTCTTCCTCTTTTCTATTGTGGTTGTTCATGATCTACAAGATGGTTTTAATAGATAATGTGTTATAATTACAACACAGTTAGAGACTGTGAACTGCTGCATGTGGAGATAAGTAACAACATATCACCTTAAACGGTGATGACATGTCAGCGTTGTGTTCACTACTTGTTTCTGCTGAATACAAGTAGCCAAATAATCAGTTAATGCAGTTTTAATAGACAACGTAATGCTGTACACAAGTATAGAATACAATGACACGGAAAAGGATGGAAAATGTTCTTAATATTTCCAATAATCAACATTTTTTTAGTCAGTAAAACTCTGTGAAGCCACAACGCTCAAATACACATTATTTATCTGTTCACTCAACATTTGGTTCCATATTTAAAACCTGTTTTATCAGGTGAACAGGTGAACAGGTGAACCCTAAAGTTTTAATTTCAGTGGATTTTTTTGACACCTTGTGGTGACTGCAGGTGTCGAGTGAGTTTCGACCTGTCTCCTGTACATTACACTGACTGACTGTAGAGATTACAAACAACCAAAAAAAAAAAATTAACTAACTTATTTATGATAAATTTTCCAATGGATCAGTGTTTTCAGTGTTTTCAACAAACTGTTTTAGAAGTTTTTAGGACTCACTTAATTTGCAGTTATTTCCAAGTTTTGTACAGTAACACTGTAGTTTTTAGCAAACGTTACTCAACCAGGAAAAATTGCTCACCATATATATATATATATATATATATATATATATATATATATATATACCTCTGCATCCCATAACTCTGATTCTGGTTTGTGTTTTTGCCTTTACAATGTATTTTCTATTTGTTTTGACCATTAACTTTGACTGTAAGTTGAAAAAGAACCTTTGTCGGTTTTACTACTAGTGATTGTGTTTTACGCAGTAAAACCACGTCTGCTTGTTCATCGTGACTTGCAGATTAAATATAGAGATTTTGGTCAAAATGGAGAAGAAAGGGCAGCCTGCTGTCTATAGAAAGAGGAAGACACAAACTCCTTTAAAAAGAAAAACTATTTTCATATAGTATGACTTTACAGATCCCTTCATTTTACAATAATTTCCCTTTTTACCAGGTTGTATTTTTCAACAAAGATAAACTAATGATGCTATAATCACAAAAACAATAAAAACAGTCCAACACATAGAGGCATAATGAATTTATAGTAAATAATTATTATAAAATACACAAAGGAAGATAATCTGAAGCTAAGGGAGGGAGGGAGAGCTCAACAGGGAAACACAAAGAGGGAATTTGGTGCTAAACAGACGGTAAATGTGTCAGACTGCTTGGTTAATCCAGCATTTTAGGAGCATAGCCATCAGCATAACTGTATTTCCATTTGTTGCAATAAATGACTAAATATATGACAATGTGTTCTTAACTCAAATACTGTGTTTTGTGAACCACAGAAGACCAACCGAGTATTAAGATTGTCTATATGGAAAGTTATTTTGGGTAAACAATGTATTTACATTCTGTATTTGCTTCTCTATGCACAGTAACATCAGTAATATTTGCCTCTGTTACTAGTGTCAGTGTGGTGCACCTTTTACATCCTGCAAGAAGCCAAGAGTTATGTGAAAGATCCCAAATGACTGACACACAGACAGAAGAGAAGTGATGCTTAGCTGAAGCTTTAATCAGAAAGAACAGGGCTTTAGATATTTAGATGTCAGGAGTATGTAGTAGAATAGCTGCATTTTCACACCATTAATCACAGAATTCAAAAAGGGAGAAAAATATCTCATTGACGTTGTCACACTGCAATTGCAATGCAATATTTGCAACTGCAAGCGAGCGTCCACCACCACCTGTTTCACTGCACATGACATTTAGCTCTGGTGTTTACACTTGAGATTGTGATATGTTGTTGCCCAGTCAACTGGTGTTTTCTCTCTCTAAGAACACTGTTGTAATTTGGATGTAATTAGGACAATAATAGCAGAAGCAGTAAAAGTTAAAATAATGTTTGAGCTACTATATTCAGTATACTCTTCATGTCCCTGTCAATCTGTATGACTTATATCACAGCAGTCCCAAGAACTTATTTACCCTTCGCACTTCGCATTGTTGTCATCTGAAACACAATAGGAAACAACTTGAGTACCACTGAAGCAGCTGGTGCACTTCCTCATATTGTTTTCTTTGTCACAACGGAATATATTGTTTCGACCAATGGAGTTCCCAAGTTGCATCAGGGCATTACATCGTTCTTGAACAGGAGTGATGTAACCACTGGAGGGTGTGAATATTTTACTAAACACAAAAGCGCGACTTTTCCATTGATTGATGACTTTTATCCTTTCGAGGATGTTATCTCTATGATTCTGGTTTGAACATTTATCAACACACGGGGAGGCGTAAACATAGAAAAGCAACATATCATTATCATTAAAATTCCTATTGTTGCGCAAGTGGCTCAAGTTGTCAACAACACGGGACTCTGCATGTTCAGTCCCTTTTCCATTCTGATATTGATAAGGTTTAGCCGCAACCACCCTGTTGCCCACATACACGTCACCAGTGTTGATCTTATTCTGTACATCTTCACGAGGGTCACTATTGTCGATTTGCTGAAGGAGTTGGCCAGAGTCTGGAACGGTCACTGCCAGGCTGAACATGCCATTTGTTTTGTACCTGTCAAAATAAATTAATAAAAAAAATGTAAAGAATTATTAAAGGCTAACTTTCCTGAGACGGAGCAACAAAATTAATTGTATTAGCACAGAGGTGAAATTCAATGTTTCAGTCAGGCTGTTCAAAGGTTAAAGCAGGAAGCATTTTACATTTATACACCTAAAGTTTTGCAACTCTTTGTTTAACATCCAACATCATTAATGGTATAAAAAAAAAACAGAAAGAGGGATCTTGCCATGTCCCCTTTAACAGAGGTGGATCTCAGGTGTTAGGCTCTTTCACAAGACAACATTCATTCATTCATTCATTCATTCATTCATTCATTCATTCATTCATTCAGTGAATAAAGCATCAACTCACTTTAGCATTGCATTAAGGTTTTTCTCAGTAAATGATTCAGAAGTTAACTCACTTGTTATAGATGCCTTCTACAATCTCTTCAAGCCTGATCACAGCCAAAGTGTTTCCAGCAGACAGGAAGAAGACCAGAGTCAAAGTCATCCAGTACAGGCCAGCCATCTCCACACAGATCAAGTTTATTGATTGAGCCTTTGATACAAACAGCATCATCATACAGAGGATTAAAAACAGGGATAGTATGCGTGTTTCATTAACTGAACTTTTAATTGTTCACCTTCAAAGTGTTGTCAGACACAATCTGAGCAGTCAGTGGCAAAAACCAAGCACCTTTACTGGACTGTCGTAGCAGCTAAAATATCAGCTTGTCTAGAAAGTAGATGAGAAAGGTAGTTGAAATACCAGAGACACAGTATTTGCAGTCAAACTGCTTTTGATGAGTTCACGCAAGCATACATCTATGGGCCAAAGTACTCTGGAGCAAGTGAGACCCCGAGGAAACGTTCTGGTAGATACTTATGCAAAGATGTAATTATCAAAGGTTGGTCAAGAAGGTACAGGTTTGGAAACATTCAAGGACATAGTGTGTTGTGTTTTAGCGCTACAATTAACCAATTATTTATATAGCATTTTGATCCCAAATCTCTGGTTCCAGCTTCTCAAATGAGAAGATATTTTTATAGATAGTGACACCATGGTCAAGCCTTAAATATTCACATATGTTCCTTTCAATTTCTGCAAAAATGGAACAGAGAGCGAAAATAAAAACATCAGTTAGGTTAATGTGTGGACACAACATACTACTAATACTACTACATAGACACACATAAACCCCAGAAACAAAAAGCCCTTAAAGCCAGGACAACAATAATTACATTTTCACCTTGCTTGCTAGTTTTTAATACTATAATGCACGCATTTTTATAAACTTTCACTCGCATTTTTATACCAAAATCAGATCCTTCAACATATATCATTTACCTTTGGTACAACAATGTCTGACGGATGCTCTGAAGCTCCTCACTTCTTCTGTTTTCCTCTGCAGTGAACAGTCAGACAGAACAGTGTAACCCGTCTGAAAAGATATACAGAGTTATGTTTTGGTTTCAGTTCTAGGATTGGACCAATCGCAGAAGACTAGCTACATCAATATTAACCACAATGAACACAAATTGTAGTTCTCAGAAAAAAATTGCATTCTCACACATATGAACAACATGAGAATGAATTACATCACATTCACACACACAAAAAAATATTGAATAAAGGAGGTTTTGTGTATCTGCTTATGAGGCTACAACAGGCTTGCAGGTCAAAAAAGGGAAGTGAATAAACAACAAGAAACACACTGGAAAGAAGACTTGCAGTGCTTGTTAATGTTGTAATGTTGTACATACTGCGGCTGAGCTGCTACTGACAGGCAATGCATAGCTGTATAGGATAGCAATACTAATGACTGCCTTTAAAGTGGTGGCAACTTTTGCAATTTCCCAAGAAAAAAAGAAATCATTGGGAATTTTGTTTACAATTCAGCTTATAATGCACTTTCCATTTTATAGTCAAGGAAACAACTTACTTGCTGAATGTAGAAGACATTCAAGAAGCACTTTCTGTAGCCAGATGGTCCTTTTTCTGAAATGCAAAAGCATTCAGATTCATTCATACAAAAACTAAACGGTTAAGATGATACTCAACGTGTTCATAGAAGCCACATATAGAGACTCAGGCCATACACAACAGTAACAGTCAAAGGTTTAGACGCGTTTTTCCAAATCTTTGACTGGTACTGTATTCAATTTGAAATAAAGTCATGGATAATATAGTAAAGTTAAAGTCTCACCTTTAATTTGAATATAGACAGGATTGGATATTGGCCTTTTAACACATAGTTCACACATAGGTTCATCTGGCTACTAAATATTTTGGATTTTACCTGTGAATCATAAAACATCCAATCCATCCAAAGTTTTGTCTCTACTACTGATTTCTCTTATTTGTGGTCTTTAGTATGTATAGTGTGTCATATGATAGTGTTGTGTAGGTCACTGTACTGTATATATACTTATATAGTAGTATGTTATTTTGTTGTATGATACATACACAACTCTCTCTGCCACTGTCCATCACCTGGTGAAGGAAAAGCTCAATTTGTTCTGTTTGTCCTACATAATATCAAATCAAATCAAATCAAATTTTATTTATATAGCCCAAAATCACAAAATACATTAGTCTCAGAGGGCTTTACAATCTGTACAGGGAGTGACACCCTCTGTCCTTAGACCCTCGATTAGTGAGGAAAAACTTGCCCACCAACAAAACCTTTTAACAGGGAAAAAGGTGGAAGAAACCTCAGGAAGAGCCACAGAGGAGGGATCCCTCTCCCAGGACGGACAGACGTGCAATGATGTCACATGTACAGAACAAAAAAGAAAAGAACTGATGCATTCATTAAAGAAAGAAACAACAGGAAGCCATGTAATTAGGACATCTGTGCCTCATAATTATGACTTATGATTTCATAATTATAAGAAAAGTATGTAGTTATATCAACATTTCACATTATGAAAAAAATCTTTATAAATAGTTTTGCAGAACTTTGCTGCTGCTGAGGAAACGTTTTGAGTTGCCTATTCATCCTGATGAGCAGATTAAACATGCAGATATCGAAATACGGAAAGAAGTGCATCTTAGGTGACACTATTTGCACTTCTGCTTTGAGGTTAATCGACAGAAAGAGCGGTTTTAAATGAATTAAAAGCATAAACATTCATGTCATTAATGGTGCAGGGGCTTATTTGTCCTACCACAGTAAAATCAAATCACAACCCAGAAAATAAAGTGAAGTGAGTGATGCTTATTTTGCATTTTCACTACTGGTTTAAGGTGAAAGGTTGTTCGCCATGGCTGCCATCAGCTGGTGTCAGAGATGATAAGCTCCACCCGTCGTTCTGCCACCACGAGTGAAAAACGAACGCGGTCACGTCCTCGTGAAATGACACACACAAAAGGCCCTGGCTGGTTTGTTAAACACTTAAAGTTACCCTTTGGTGTTACAAAAGTTTACATTCAGTGTTTCTTACCAAAACATTATCATTGAAGACTCATATATATATATATATATATATATGTGTTGAATATTTCCTTCCTCATAATACATTTGCAGAGACGATCTTTGATCTTTGTTGTTGTTTACGTCCTCCTCTTTGTTTCATGGCACTTTAATGCCATCCAGTGTTGATCCGTAGTAGCATTAAACCACCTGCAGGACTGTGAATCAACACACTGTACATTAGTTATATAGTTATTTTAACTTTTCTCTAAATTTCCAATAAAGTTTGTTTGTATACACAGATTGGAGGAAATTAAAAATCTATTTCCCTTCAAATGTGAAATACAACAATACTGTTGTGATATGAAAATCAAATACAAATAAAACTAAGTCTCATATAAAAAAGAAAATGGAACAAAGGGTCTGTAATTTATTAATCGCAATTAACGCAAATCCTGTGACAAAAAAAATTAAATTCAAATAGTCGTTTGTGCAACTAAACTAAACTGTTGAATAAACACACAAGTTAAACCACAAAGATATTTATTTAATATTTTACTTCATCTTTTGAACAAATAATTCAATACTTTCGATAATTAAAGTAACATCCTTGAAAAAGTTGCTTTTATTTAGACTTATTTTGTCTCTGACGTCTGACGTTTGTTTGTTTGTGTCGTTATCGGCGACGTCGGTGTTTGTTGACATTTTATTTACTTTAATGATAAACAAACCCGTTTTTGCACAACTTGTAGGTACCAACACTCTTATCCAGCTTTCTATCAGGACGGTTTTTACAGTAAAAATTAACCCTCAATGAGCCAAGTGAAGCGATTTTGTCGTCCATCTTTGTTTTTGTCGTGTGTGCATCTTCTTTACGGGTACCAGAAACAAGTGAACACAAAGGTTCCGGCTCGAAAACTTCTGATATTATTCTCAAATTCTAATATGCAATTAATTAGCATTAAATATTATTCTTTCACATATTCTTTCTAATTTATTAATCGAAATTAACATCTTAAAGTTGGCAAAGCGGGTCAGCATACCACCCTGAACACGCCCGATCTCGTCTGATCTCGGAAGCTAAGCAGGGTTGGGCCTGGTTAGTACTTGGATGGGCGACCGCCTGGGAATACCAGGTGCTGTACCCACCCCTGGGTGGTGGGCCCATGGGAGGGGTCTAACGGTGCGAAGAGAGATGGGCGGCAGTCGGAGGCGGGGACCCCCTGCTGAAGCTGCTGCCCCCGCGACCCGACCGCGGATAAGCAGAAGAAGACGAAAAAAAAAGTTGGCAAAGCATGCTTTCCCTTGTAACTAATCACTTTATGCCTTTTTAATGTGTTTACAACTATTTTTTCGATGACAGGTTAGTTCTGTGAATTCTGTAAAAGGGACTTGTGACTGGACTAAGACCTGACAACTAATTTACACAACAATGACTTCATCGCTCTTCCATGGTGATCTACTCAAGGCTAAAGGTAGCTAACCTGCTAATTTTAGTTCATGATCCAGGCTCTAAAGCTGCTTCCTGAGGGCCCCGTATGTGTGCAATAAATATTTTACAACAAGATGTGATAATCTGCTGAAGGTAAACACAATAAAAATCACATGAAAAGCGTTAACATCTCCTGCTGTCG
The DNA here is from genome assembly GCA_036937835.1 of Pampus argenteus. Lineage (NCBI taxonomy): Eukaryota > Metazoa > Chordata > Actinopteri > Scombriformes > Stromateidae > Pampus > Pampus argenteus. The sequence goes on along the minus strand of CM072866.1, from coordinate 24,436,361 downwards.
AGTTCAAAGATTCTTCTTCTTCTTCGCCGTTTCAGGGGAAATGAAAGACAGACCTGGTCCTGCTATATGTCACAGTTAACACACACTTAACAAGCCGTCATAAAACAGGACTGCTGGGATCAAGGGTGACGCAAGCTGCAGACGCTTCTTCACTCTGTGGTTCAGGCGATCGAGTCAGTGTTGGGGAAAACACGACTGAGTCGATATGGACACTGGTGGTTTGATTTGGACTTGTCTCGTCCTCGTTGTCTCTGTGTGTGCTGTTTCTGGAGCTTCTATAGGTAAGTTAAAATAAATAGATTTCAATTTTAACAATAAACAACAATAAAAAAAATTATGCTTGATGTTTTTTTTTCTCAGTACTGAAGGTTGAAGTTTTTTTTGTGTCCAAATCTGTTATGTCCATCCACCCAAAAATCATAAAAAAGAAATACATAAACTTTAAATTATTTTGTCATATCTGTTTCTGTCTAAATCATTTTGATTTGAATTTATCTGTTGCAAAGTCCAACTTTAGAAGCTTTACGCAAAAAAAAAAAGAAAAGAGTTTAACCAAGTTTTCTTTTCAGGGCAGGTCACATATTTTCAGCGGGTTTCAGTCTAAGACTTTGAGGATTTAACCATAAAACAAGTTTTGATGTGTTTAAGATGTATGATGTAACGTCCACTTTCTGCAATGCACCAGTTCCACCGCCATGCTTGACAGCAACACTTCACTTTTCTTCCTCTGAACATACTTCTTAGCATTGAGGCTAAATAATCCAGGAGCTTTTTAGTTTGTCCATTTGATCAGTAACAACAAGGTGAGCTTTAAAGCAATCCTATAAAACTGCTACGGACCTGCAATGACATCCCCAGAGGATGAACCATAATGATTTCCCTGACATTTCCTCCAGCACCACTAATTTATTTAATATTTATAGGTACTTCAACCATAAATTGTAATGCAGGAGGGAGTATGGAAGTGGGTGCAGTGGATGAAGGATATTCAGGTAAAGTAGATATGAAATCAATAATCTCATTTGATCAAAATACAATTATATATGTATATATATACAGTATACGGTATAAATGTTTATCTGGCCCTCCTCATAATGCTCCCATGATGCTGCAGGCGATGTGGAGGTGGTGAATGGCATCGCAGCAGGAAGTCGTGTGAAGCTGGTGCCCAACATCTTCCCCAACCACCTGCAGTTTCTGGAGTTGAGCTTCACCGTTGGAGATACCAGCGCAACTGTTCGCACCAAGAAGCCGCTGGATGCAGATGTGCTGGCAGATGTGAGTTTGGTCAACCTGCCCTCCCTGAAATTGTATATATATATATATATATATATATATATATATATATATATATATATGTGTGTGTGTGTGTGTGTATAGTCACTGTGTTCTTGTCTTTCAGACTGACAGCACCTTGTATTATTCTGTCATGTGTGACAATGAAGTTAAGGTGGGTGAAATGCCAACATTTCTGTACAAAGTTGCAGATTCCATGAACATAAAACTACACAAAACTAAATATTTCCAATATTTACCTTTGCAGTATAACAACACTCGGACGCTGAAAATCAACGACCTCAATGACAACGGACCGATATTTAAACAGAAGGTCTACAACACCAACGTCTCTGAGGTTAGTCATTGAAATCTATGTGGAAGGGATTTAAATGATACGTCTCTATTGACGTGGTAGGATGGTCAGCTGATCATAGGCAACTCGATATCGGACTCGTCTGGTGCATAACCCAACAAAATGCTCTGTATTAAAATTATTGGAAAAAATCTCTCTAACCAATTAAACAGCCATCTTGACTTTCAATATGTTTTCCACTCTAACCGATCAACCATGTCTGCATTATTATTATTATTTACTAAACAAAGGACATGTCACTTTTAGTTATTTTTATTGATCTCCCCCTTTAACTCATAAATATAATATGGGATTTCCACAAAGCAGCATTTTGGTCATTTTTATTTCTGATGTATCTTAAATTGAGAAAAAATGAGAAATGTCTTAACAAATTTTGACTTGTGGGAACAACAGAATCTGCATCCATTAATCTTTTATTTTATTTTTTTTTTGTCCTTTTAGATGCAAAGTGTGAACAGTGAAGTTATTCAAGTGACAGCAGAGGACGGAGACAGCACCCCACCAAACAACAGACTGACATACTCCATGGTAAAAAGATCAAACTAAATTATATACAATATTTCAACATTTACAACCTTTTTTCCCCTTACGATTATATTATATCTCTGTTCACATGAACAAAAAAGTTTTTAGATCAGTTTTGGTGAAAAAAAAAAGAAAAATATCAAAGAAAATATTTCTTTATGTAGAAACTTTCTGATAAACAACTTGAACCAAACGGTAACGGTAACTTTAGTGATGTCCATCTTTCATAAGGCGCCGGCCTCAGACGACTTCGTGGTGACCAATACTGGAGGTCTTGTGTTGAAGAGACCTTTGAACTACAATTTAGTTCAAAAGTTCAGCTTTACTGTGAAAGCCCAGGTAGGTGAAACTGTAACACCCACCTGTCTCCAATGAATGTCATGAATACCTGATCGGTTTACATTGTCTCTCCCATGATCCCCTTCAGGATGACGGGGGGTTGTTTGACACAGCCGATGTGCATATTAACGTGGAGGACTTTGATAACTTGAACCCGTATTTCAGCCACAACTTGTACCAAGCCTTTATTCCAGAGAATCAGGTGAGTCTCTGTGTTTAAATGCTGAATATCTCTGTCCTGTCCACCATGTCCTGGTGATATTTTGTTTCAGAAATAGCAAACAAACCAACACTTATTTGTCATCTATATGATGACTTCAACTGACTTCATGTAGAATTTGACAGTTCTTGATTTCAATGCTTCTACTGTTATAGTATGAAAATGAATCAACAGTCATGAGCCTAAATGAACAGTGAAACATACTACATACTATGTAATTGTTATATTTTTATATTTCACTTTAACAGATGAATTTGAAGTGCAGCTTTTGAATTTGATCCATAGAAGTTTTACATTAACTGTATATTATATATATATATCTATATATCTATCTCAGGTTGGGCCTTTCCATAACATTCAGCCAGAGGCAATAAAGGCACAGGATGGAGACACTGGGATCAACGCATTTTTAACTTACAGCATCAATGCAGGTAAATGACAGAATAAAAGCATTGAATTCTGCTCAAACCTTTGAGGCAAAAAGGTTCAGGGTCAAGGTTCAGGTTTTATTGTCATTGTACAAAACAGGATTGCACAATGAAATCACAATATATGTGGAGAAACGCTGATACGTATGTTCGATATGTTCTATATTTGTTCAGTGTTTCCAGACAAGTATGAGAGAAACTTCAACATTGACTCCAGCAGCGGGGTTCTGTCTGTGGTGACGGCCGTAGACAGAGAAGAAATGAACAGCAGCATGATCTCTGTCAGCATCAAGGTACGGACGGTTCATCATTCACGGAGGGAGACGATATATGATACGGTCACGTTTCATTGACATTTCTTCTTCCTCCTCTCAGGCGGCCCAGACAGACGACACTTTGAAGATGGCTGATGCTGTGGTATCTGTCACCGTTGAGGACGTCAACGATAACGTTCCCGAGTTTGACCAGTCTGAATACTCTGTAAACCTTTTGGAAAACTCACCTGTTGATACTGTTGTGTTCAAAGCCATCGTCAACGACCTGGACCAGGTAGATTTGACCTAAAACTTCACTCTGAGATTAATTATCCCTGGTTATATAGGTTAATATGCACAAACCCAAATCTAATTTAATGTCATGCTGACTCTCGTCGATCCAGGGAGGATTTGTGGGAACTCTGCAGATCCTTCCCGAGTCCGCTCCTTTCTCTATCGACTCTGATGGGACAGTAAGAGTGAAAAACACCACGGATCTGGACAGAGAGACCACTGAAAGCATCACATTTCAGGTAATACAGATTATTTAGATTTATATTCATAATTAAGACTTTTCCTAACCTATAACTCTTGGTTTTAGTTGTTTAGAAAGTACCGTACTACATTGATGTACCATATTTTAGTTGTGGCACCTGTTAATGCTAAATATACACAACCTTAATTTAGCTTGAATTGTCTCGGAGAAGTTAGCAGGTTTTCTTTTTTGTTTTCAGGGTTTTTTTTATATTATTAGTTCCTGCATTTCTTCAATTCATGTAATATTAACTATGACTACAGGTGCAAATTAGTCCAGCCACAATAGTGCCGAGTGAGACCTCATGTTGAGCTGTTTTGATTTGTGTTGCATATATCTGGAATCATATATTAAGAGAAGAGAAGTATGTGTTCGTCCTATAAGAGAATCATATAAATACACTGAAGGTTAAAGAGCCAAATATGTTCTTTGGTTAATTTGAAAGATTAAAGCGAGAGAGACGAATCCACCCAACACCGAAGTGGCGTCCCGGGTCAGCGTCACTCTGCTGGATGAGAACGACAACAGTCCTGTGTTCAACAGCAGCACGTACGAAGGAAAGGTGTTTGCAAATCAGACAGTGGGAATGTTTCTGGTTCAGGTGAGTGATATAATAATAATATATACAAAATATAATAACTATAGAAGGATATTTATGAATCATTTTGATTTAACAACTTAACGAGTCATTTCATTTACTTTATTTATTATTGTTTAGTCTGACACGTTTTCATTGGACATTTTTCAGAAACACTATTCAGATGATGTGTATTTGTATGATGTACCTCAAAGGTTAAAGCAGAAGATCCAGACGATGGCGTGAACGGGAAAATCAAATATTCTATTAACTTTGGGAACAACGACGGCTACTTCTCAATCGATGAAAACACAGGTGTGATCTCGCTGGAAAAAACGATCCCGCTGGTTGAAAACGGGATCCAGGAGTTTCCCCTCTACATAACAGCCACAGATGGTACACCTGAAGACTGCTTTATTATCATTTAATCAAATTCAATAATCACTTTTATTCTATATCCACTTTAACTTTTTAAAGATAAAATCATGATCAATGACAACATTAATCAGGTTCTTCAGCCAATATTAATAATGTCTGATTAATTAGGGGCAGATCATTGTTGTTGTTTGCTCTCTTCTGTTTGCATTTCTTCCCTGTGAAACGTAAACAAAAGACAGAACAAACAAACAAACAAACAAACAAACAGAAAGCTTTGTTTGTTTAGTTTTGTGTCGTACTTTGACTTTATTGATTAATATTAATAATCTCATATTAAAACCATGGTTAAACTCCTTAAAATGCTCCTAAATTTAATAAATTAAGACAGGATACGATTTACTTTATTGTCCCCTTTGTCACTTTTTGTGGTTAGATTTTCCAGGATCTGTTATCAGCGTTTTTATATTTCATCGAGTCGAGATTATAAGGACATAAAAAAGACATGTTGACATGTTGAAACTCTATTTTGTAAGTCATTATGATACTCGTCTCCTTTAGGGGGCGCCGTGCCGCGCTCCTCCTCAACACAGGTGAACATTCGTGCTCCTGGTGACTCCAAACCTCAGTTTTTACAAAATGTTTTCCACGGCACCGTCGCAGAAGAGCAGGACCCAGAAGTTACGATCCTCAGAGTAAGTCAGAGATTTAAAATATAGACCAGCGATTAACTTCAGACTCTCCTTGTAATTTATCAAATCATTTTTACATCCTGCTCCTCGTCTTTATTTATTCAGGTTGACTTCTTCAAAATAGCTGCTGACATTCCTGTGAATCTCCGAGTCGTCACCGAGGCCGACAAGTTTGCCATCTCACAAACCGGTGAATTTACCACCAAGCTGAAGCTCGACTACGATGACGCTCCACAGAACTACTCTGTGGAGATCTCCATCTCTGATGGCATCAACAGCGACACTGCAGTTGTGGAGGTTCAAGTTACCGACGTCAATGATAACAGTCCTGTTTTTGCTCCCGGTCCGATCACCGCATCAGTGCCGGAGGATGCAGACATAGGATCCAATGTTACTGTAGTTCCAGCTACAGACAAAGACAGCAGCTTCAACAAAGAGATCAGATACTCGCTGAGAGGAGGAGAAGGAAAGTTCTCTATCGATCCAGTGTCTGGGATGGTGAGTGTGGCTGGATCACTTGACAGGGAGAGCACGGCAGAATACAACCTGAAGGTGGTGGCTGAAGACCAGGGTCGACCAGCCAGGTCGTCCACAGCCAACCTGCTGCTCCAAGTGTCTGACATCAACGACAACGTCCCCGAGTTCTCAGAGGCAGAGTACGAGGTTGAAGTCTTAGAAACAGAGTCAGCGGGTTCAAGCTTGCTGAGGTTATCAGCAGTAGACCCCGATGAAGACGTCAACGGGAGAATAACTTACAGTATTCTCCAGCAAAGTCCCTCAGAGGACCTGCCTGTTTTTGAGTTGGACTCCTCCGATGGGACTCTGCGGTTGGCTCAGCCTCTGGACTACAGTGAGGTGAAGGTGTACAGTCTGATGGTCCAGGCCTCTGACGGAGGGACTCCTCCTCTGGTTGGGAATGTCTCTGTGGTGGTGAAGGTGAAGGACGTGAACAACAACCCCCCTGAGTTCAGTAAGGAAAGCTACGACATCGCCGTCTCTGAGAACCTGGCCGGTGGTTCGTCCATCCTGACGCTGGAGATCACTGACAGGGATGAGGTGAGTTATCGTATTTTACTCTACGAAAGTATTCGGTATCTACAGATAGATAGTGACACCTTAACGAGATACCTGCAGGCTAAGAAATGGACAAAATCTCAGCCTCCGTGGCAGAGATTAAAGCGTTTTTAGTTTCCTAACAAACACTTGGGATGTATTACAATACTCAGATACATTAACAGGCATGAACCAAATTAATTTTTACCCTAAATGTTATCAGATTTCTTATTTTTACTGCAGCCGGAGAGAGTAAAACTATTAAATATACTACTCCAGATTATTAATGCATTTCACACAGATACAGATGACTTTATGTGTTTGTTAGACTGTTTGTTTCCTAATGTGACAGATTCAAAGATGGACTTTGGCACTATTGTTTTATGATAATATTGATTTATTAGGAGTGTCATACTTTTTTTATTACATTTCTGATAAGTACTCGCATTGATGATTAACTCTGACTGTGCTGTCAGATAAGATAATTAATACACCTCCTCCTCCTCCTCCTCCTCCTCCTCCTCCTCAGGGTGGATTCTCCAGCGGTTACTTCCTCTTTACCAGCGATACCTTTGACATCAATAAACAAGGCGTGGTCTCCCTGAGAAAGAACGCCACCTTGGACAGAGAGACAAAGGATAGCTACACGTTACAGGTATACAACTATTGTCCACGACATGATTAGATTTTTATCTCCTGGTTTTTGTCTGTTTCAGTAAAGATGTTAAATTAATTTATTATATCTATACACAGTTCATCGTGTATATAGGTTGTATTGTTTTATAATTCATTTATTTCTTGGTGTAAAAAAATTAGCTTTAATATACATATAAAACAGTACAATTTGGTTTTATGCTATTAGAACTGTTATGTTTGTTTCATAAACTTCTCCAACCGTCTCCACTTATAAACCATCATGACAAATACAATTTTAAAGTTTTTCATTATGAAGTTTTCTAATTTTTAATGAGAAATACAAAAGCAGTTTTTTTTTTCACTAAGGATGGTAACACATGTGGTTACGTTATTTGTGATTGCAAAAAAAATTTACATAATTAAAATACAAAACACATATCTGAATCATATTTCGTATATATGTGTTGTGATTACAATAATCATGTAAAAACATTTAATTATTATTATCATAACATCAATATTTCTGTGTCTTCTTCAAGGTTGTGGCGGTGGATCAGGTGACAGACGGTCTGAGAGCCACCGCTCAGCTCAACATCACCGTCCTGGACTTCAACGACAACGTCCCGCAGTTCCCGGATATCCCAGATCCGCTGCACATCCCTGAGGGCGACTACTCAGAAGAAACCCCAGGAGAGGTGTTCACCATCCGGCCCACGGACGCCGACCTCGGGCCCAACGGAGAGGTCTCCCTCTCCCTCGCCTCCCATCACCCACTCTTCAGATTCAGAGAGGTGAGGCACAGACGGAGAAGACTGGGGGCATGTTTTGCATCAGTCTTCAGGTTTTGATATCACATTTTGTGTTGCAGGATGGGACGTTGCTCGCTGTTGGCGCTCTGGATCGGGAGAGCAGGGAAACTTACGATCTGGTTATTAAGGCCTCAGATAAAGGCAGCCCACAGAGAGAGGTACGAAGAGATGGAGACAGACTGAACATTCGAATTCAGTGTGAAAACTAAGACAATGATGCCACACATGGATATATTTAATAATGCAGATTCGTACATTTACTACAGTTTGTTTCTTTACTTCCTTTTTACTTTGACGTCTAAGTGCATAAAGTGAAAAAAAGGAAAAACAACAGGAAACAGGGAGTGTTTGTTTATTAAATTGCATCTTGTGTATCAGAACATCACCGTCGTCAGAGTGAACGTCACCGACATCAATGACAACACGCCGGAGTTCAGATCCAGCAGCTACGACAGCAGCATCCTGCTGAAAGACGCAGAGGAAGGGAAGCTGCTGCTGACGCTCTCCGCCACCGACAGAGACGCTGGAAACAACGCGCTCATCACCTACAGGTCACCACTCACACATTTAACACATGATACTGGAATAAATACAAGCTTGTGGTAACTGAATGCTGCTGAAACTCGCCCCAACCTAGGGGTCGGGGCCCTCCAAAGGGTCACCAGATAAATCTGAGGGGTCGTGAGATGATTAATGGGAGAGGAAAGAAGAAGAAACAAAGTTCTTCATCTTTAACAATGTGTTGGATTTTAAAAGCTTCTTATATTATCCATTGAGTCAAATCTGCATCTCAACAGTAACTGTTTACCATCATGTTTAATATTGAATGTTGGTCTTTTTCGTTCTCTGCCGTCTTAGCTTCGTGGCAGGAAGTTCTCCATATTTGGCCTTAAACGGTGAGACCGGGGCAGTGACCTTGACCTCTGACCTTGCTGATGTCATAGAGGACACCACAGTAGTACTGACGGCCATGGCTAAGGACCACGGCCGGCCTCCTCTGAACTCCACAGGTCAGTCTGGCCGGTTTGTGAAGTGAAGGTATTAAACATGAATTAGTAATGCTACTACCTCTTTCTCTTTTTGTTTTAAGTCCTGTATATGTGTTGTGATACTTCCTTCCAGCACGTGTTGTGGTGAATCTGAGGATTGTCAATATGGCGGAGGGCGTGGCATTTCAGAGCCCCTCCTACAACTTTAGCCTATCAGAGAACCGGCCGGCCGGCGTGGAGGTGGGAAGGGTCTGGGCCTCGGCAGGAAGTATCCTGTACAACGTCACCTACACTGTGAAAACACACACCGATCTGTTCTCCATCAACGCCAACGGAGCGATCCTGACCAAAACCGAGATGGACAAGGAGCAGCAGGAGTGGTACTTCCTGGACGTGGAGGCAGTGGATACGAGGATCCCCCCTACGTCAGCCACAGCAGTGGTACGACCTGCTCTTTCTCAGACACTGTGGTCCCATTCACACCTGGTTTTAACAGGTGATCTGTGTTAATATGTCTCCTCCCAATGAGCCCACTGTGTTTGAAGCTCAGACTTTTGACTTGCAGGCAGCGTTACATCAACCATTAAGGTTTTAGGGCACAGACATCATAACAATATGAACATGAACAACATAAGCAAGAAAATATTACAGAACAGATGCACATTTATTGACATGATGACAATGATGTCAAAAACTGGACGGAAAAACAGCTTGAACCTTTGATTTGAGCTTCAGGCATCATTTCTACGTACGTTCATGTCACGTTATTCTGGAACAAAGCATAAACCCGCAGCGTGAACTGATCCACAGACATTCACCTGTCTTTGTTTTTTACTTTCTGTCTCTCAGGTCAGAGTTCAGGTGGAGGACGTGAACGAGGCGCCGCAGTTTACCTCCGAGGTTTACAAAGCGTCAGTGTTCAGCATCGCCCCGTATAAAACTCCCGTCATCCACGTGAACGTAAGCACACAGAAAACATTAGTCTGGTTTCGATAAACACTCGACTGTCATAAACCCACAGTGAGCCGAGGACAGAGGTCACCTGTGTTACAGCTTAGTAACTGGAAGAGTGATTAACAGCAGGTGTGTCCTTTGAACTGAAGCTCTCAGCCAGCTGGTCACACTGTGACCGACGTGGTTAATGTGTCAGTGAGCGGCGAAACCTTTATGTAACAGTCAGGGTTACCTGAACGCTCACGTCTCAGGACATTAACTCACCTGGAAGGGAGAAATGTCAAATACTCTAGAGCTGGTTTTATAGAAACTACATGTCAAAGGAAACATTTATGAAGTTCATTTAAATCACTTTAATTTACCACATAAGATAAATCAGACAAATCAGCAACATTTTTTGTGAAGCAGCAGATTTTCTAAAAACTTTGATCAGTGTTTCCTGATCTTTTTTTTTTTAAACCTTTGTCCCGTCCACCTCTTTGCCCCTCCAGGCGTCAGACCCTGATGCTGGTGAGGAGCGTCAGCTGGTCTACAGTCTGTCAGCAGCCAGTCCATATTTTGATGTGGAGGCGTCCTCAGGTCTGGTGTTCGTGGTGTCAGTGGAGGGACTGGAGGAAGAGACGGTTGGACTGGAGGTGAAGGTCACAGACCCCAGAGGACTTGACGCTACAGCTAAGGTGGAGGTGAGTGTTGAGGAGCCTCTGAACTATTTGGGTCGATGGAGAATTGCAGTCAACAGTCAAAATAAGCAGGTTTTTATTCATATATATGGCATGGCAACAAACACGGCTCCTCTGCCCCCAGGTGGAGGTTCAGGGAGGTGCGAGCAGCAGCGACGTGGTGGTTATCTCCATCAACCAACCTGCCAATGTTGTGGAGAAAAAGGTTCCAGAGTTGGAGAAGTAAGCTGATGATTGAGTTTGTGTTGAGATGTATTCTTCCTGCATGTTGTTGTTTTAATCCAGTTGTTTCTCTCTCTCAGGTCTTTAGGGGAAGTTCTGGGCTGGACCGTGACCATCATCGATGTGTTGAGCGCTAACGGAGGAGCAACTGAGTCCAGAAGGCTGAGAGCAGCTGTGAAGACTCTGGTCAGCTTCATCGCTGTGGATGACGGAGAGGCTGTTTCTTATGAAGAAGTCACAGAGTAAGAGTTTTGGTTTCTGACCGTGGTCAGTTTCTGGTTGATTAGTCAGTTTCTAATGAACACAGGTAACCAGATGCATGACATCATTGTGTTTGACTCGACAGGAAGCTGCAGAGCGAATCAGCTGCGGTGACGGCAGAGCTTAACCAAGTGTTTGGAGGCGGTTTTCATTTCGATGTGCAGGAGAGGCCTCAAAGCCCCGGCTCCAACCAGGCTACGGTCATCGCTCTGGGCGTCCTGTTGGGCCTGAGCATTGTGGGATTGACTGTGACTGTTACCTTGATCATCAGGTGAGATGAACGAGAAACAGAAACAGGAAGCAGCAAAAAAAACTAAACAAAAACAAGTCAAACCTTGTTCTTTGGTATGGAAGATCATTTAGGACGAAAAAATAAATAAATATGTTTCATCATAACACCTGTAATTAACAGTCACACCTGTAGACTATGAATAATAATGGACACGGTCAGCATGTTAAAGCCTCTCGTTCAGCGTTTTGTACCGTCGCCAACTTCAACTCAATTACAAGGTAGCCCCGCCCTACAGCACACCCTAGTTTATCGTCTATTTTACTCTAAATAGGAACCATAATTTACAAAATGAACATCAGGCTGCATCGAAGAAGACTTGAAACTAGCGATTGAGACCATAAAGTCATTATGAAAATATTTACTGAGGTAATAAAATCAAATGAGAAGTGAGTGTAATTTTCTCTTAGTCTCATCGCCCCCTGCAGGCCATGAAAGAGACTGCAGATTATTAGAGGAGCTGTTTCCTGTTTATGTAGATGGTCAACAGAGGACAGTTAAAGTCAATAAATGTCAATCAAATGCTGTTTAAGGATAATAGTAATTTTATTTTTATTTTTACATAAGTACATAGTGGTAAAATGTACCTAAAGTATTAATATCTCTGTAAATCTAAATTAATCTAAAAGTAACTCAAGTACATCAAAAAGTACAAAACCTGAGTAATTGTACTACTTTAATTCACTGCTTAAAGATCATAAGTGACAAGAAAGCTACAATAAATAAATAAATACTGAATATGTATAAAAGAAAACTAATAGTTTGTCTTTAACATGTCAGTAAAGAATAAAAAAATGTCTTTTAAATTGATTAAAAAGCAGCAAATCGAGTGAGAAGACGGATTTAAGGAAATAATAAAAAGAACTTGATCAATCTCTTATTAATAATTAATATGTCATTATGTGTGTTTGCTGTCAGGTTCAGGATGAAGGATGCAGACGTATCTGACAAGGAGAGCTTTGACGTTGGCAGACATGATGAAGACTACACGTAAGCCTTCTTCATGAAGTCTTTAAACTGCATCACAGTTGAAGCTGTTTTCATGGATTTTAATGGATTCATCTCTCTGTTGAGTTTCAGGAACTCCCTCAAGAATATTTCAGAAATCTCTGAAAAGGTAAAAAAGAAATCAGTCAGATTTTATTCAAAGTGTTTTAAATGAAATACTGCAGCTGATGATTTCTGTTACAGGACAAACGGCACAAAGGGACGTCTCAGTGGGACACGAAGACGGACGCTGACAGACAGAGTGACGACAGCTGCACGTCTGCTTTTTAATGTCAACACAGCAACTTTCAGCCACAATTACAGATTTTAATTTATATTCAATTAATGAATCTATGAAGTTTATTTTTTATATAATATGAAGTTCAGATTTATTTTGTATTTTTGGTCCATTAAGAGATTTTTAGTCAGCGACTAGTTTTTCATGTCATTGTACATTTATTGTGCATTTTTAATTTCATCATAAAATAAATGATATATAAATTGAGGTGACAATTGTATGAATTATGTTTATTAAATAAAACAGAAATGTTTAATATACAGTGAGGATTGAATTCCACCTGGTCACCAGGTGCATCAGGTACGAGTTGCTCGCTCTTTTTTCTAAGTGCAACTTGTTGCTGGTTAAGTTATTGCAGCAATTTGCTAGAACAACAAACCCACCGCTATCACTGTAAGTACCACCGGAAAAATACTCCATTACAAGTTAAAGTCCTGCATGATAAATATTACTTGAGTAAAAGTACATCACAGTACACGAGTACTGTAGGTAGTTAGTGTTTTTAAATGTACAATTATCAGTATAACAGAGCTTTTGATTATTATATTTGAATGTCTAAACTTCAACACGTCATTATTTGCTGTTATGTTCAGGAAGTACGATGACATCATCAGTCGAGGTGCTGATATTACACGTGTTAATGTTTACATGTATGTATATATACACATACATGTACAGTATGTGTCTGACATGTCTTCACTTACCGGGACTTTTGACCCATTTCGTCTCTGATGTGACGTCACGCTGCAGCCTAGAAAACAAACATGAAAACATCCAACAGAAGGAAAATAAAAACAAAACCTCACAGCTTCAGATGGATTTCAGTTCATAATTCTTCATATTAAAATTGTTTTTATTAATTTATTCTCTATTAAAATAAAATCAGGAGAAAATCATGACACAGCAGAAGAAGCAAAAAATAAACAATAGATTATGGAATGTACTTCAGTAAAGAAAATAAAAGCTCCAACTGGTCCAACATGGGGGCTTTATTTCAACCACAGTCAAATAAAGCACCGCTTTTATATATTCATATATATATAAAGATATTTATATATATATTTATATAGTTTTCATATACACCTTCAGGCAATGACTAGAGAGGATTCTTTACAGAATCAAGTTTCTTGTGGTTCTCTTAATTTACAGGTAAACTTAGTTTCTGGATAATTAAACCACAGAAATGTCAAGGCAGCTTTATTTTGCCTCGTTCATAAAGTACAAAACTGGCACAGAGGACGACCATTTTATACACAGTAAAAATGCAATAAAATTAAATTACATACAGAGGAGACAAAAGTTGTGTAAACCTTTCCCCATTACAGCAAACCTAAAACAAATAAAATCACTTTCCAAAACAAATTCAAATCAGTATAAAACACTAAAAAGAAAAACAACAAAAAGAAAATAAAACTAAACATTTTTTTGCCCTTTGAAAAAAAAATGTGCTATAGCTTGTACGACTTTTTTGTTTTTCTTCTTTACTTGTCAAACAAGGGGTCGGCTGTGCGTGGAGTCGGAGTTTTATAGAGCAAAACGACACGGCGGGCGGGGCCACTGAAGCTGGAAAACCGACCGACTGAACATCAGCAGAAGGCAACGAACAGCAGCACACAAACAGCAGAAGAAGAAGAAGAAACCGAAACAGGAAAAAGGTTTTTGCTCTGAGCAGATTTCAGATTTTCAAAAAGAGAGAAAAAAAAAGTTTTTGTAAAAGATCTCGTGGCGGCTATGAGTTGATGATGTCATGAAGAGGGAGGGGCTTTAACGGACAGTTTGGTAACTATGGCGATGGTGGCTTCCACCGTCCTGTACAGCATGTCCAGCATGTCAGGTGGGGGGCCGACACCCGGGAACACCTGGGATGAGGGGGCGGGGCCTCCACATACATCTGGCCCCTCCCCCACCAATCCCAGGGCTGATGGGAAGGCGGTGTCTTCGGAGAGAGGCGGGGCCGAGCCACCGCTGGCGTTAGAGCCCGCCTCCTTCTCTTCCTTCAACTCCTCTGAGGAGGCAGATGCTGCCTCACCCCGCCTCCCATCCCCCTGCTCCGCCTCCTCACTTGTCGCCAGGTGTCGTGGCGGCTCAGGCTCCTCCCCCTGAACAAATGCTGGCTCTGCCTCCTGCAGGAGGGAGGAGGAGGAAGAGGAGAAGGAGGATGAGGATGATGAAGAGGCCTCCATCTTCTCCTCTTTAGGGGAGGAGTCCAGGTTTCCAGTGGAGGTGGGAGCAGGGTCAGGAGAGGGCGGGTCCTGCTCGGTGCCCGGGTCGATCAGGGAGGAGGAGTCACGAGTCTCTGTGTCCGAGGTGCTGGTGGGCGTCAGCGCCTCCTGGTGGTCGGGCTTCGGCTCGCCGCACGGCGGGAGGGCCGAGGAGGAAGAGGAGGAGGAGGAAGAGGTGGAGGCCACGCAGAGCGACGCCGCTGCATCACCTCTGTCATCATCGCTGCTCACCCTCCGCCGCTTCACCGGGGTCGCTCCCTCGTCGTCAGCTGACAGACAGACAGACAGAGTTAATGGTCACATAAAGGATGCAAATGAACAAATAAATAATTTAAAATGATCGTTAGTTACAGCCTTAAAATGGAACTTTGTTTATTTTTTTTACATTTAAATTATTCATTTAAAACCAGAAACTTGCTCTCGACCATCAACCGTATATAAAGTCGACTGATTGTGTGTATGCTGTACCTTTGGCCTTGTGGTCCTTGGCCTCCAGCTCCAGAGCGCTGCGCTGCTGGACACAAACACGACAGCGGCCCAGCAGCTCCTGAAGGGCAGGGCAGAGGGCGGGGTCAACGACCTGAGGTGGCTGGACGGACAGCAGCAACACCAACGCCCTCAAGTCCTGAGAGAGCGAGAGAGAAATAATGTAAACATCTGGAAACCATGGATGCTGTTTGGTCTGGGGTTGGGGGGTTCATTATATGATGTGTGTTCATACAGCGTTGAGCAGGCCGCTGGTCTTGCTGAGCTCCAACCGGTGAGCGGCCAGTTCAGGCTGCAGGCTGCTCTGTTCACTCAGCAGGTTCGTCACCAAAACACCAATCAGGTTGGAGCAGCCGGGACCGGACAGCACCTGGACCTGAACACACACAGACACACAGACAGGAAGATGGTGAATGTGATGCCACATGCCTGGTGAATCCAAGTCCAATATTCAATATTGCTTTTTCTCTGAGATCTATAATATTGTTTCCATTATTTTTAATTCATAAAGTTTGTTTAATCTTCACATACAAGAAGACAACAGAAATAAAAAGCTCTTCAATGTAAAATTTAATCTCAAAACCATAACAGGAGAATAAATAATATCAAGTTTATCATTTTGTACCTTGTGCAGGAAGCAGGTGAGGAAGGAGTAGGCCATGTTGTTGTTGAGGAACGTCCTCTCGTCCATCAGGATGCACTTGATGTACTCGCTGAAGGCCGGATCCTCACACAGCAGCTTCACACACGTTTTAGCCAGAACAGACTGAAAGAAGGAAGAAAGCCGTACAAACAATATGCATCAAAAATAGCTTTGACCATTTGTCTTGTGATAAATTTCACCAGGTGAGTGTAAGAAGAAAGTTAAAGCAACATTAGTGTAAATGTACCTGTGACTGACAGAGCTCCGTCCACAGTTTGGGGAAGAGAGCGAGGTGAAAGGGAAGTCCTTCATACGCTATCAACACACCTGAGAGACAAATGCAGAGAGTCGGGGAGTTTACGGATGATGTAAATGATTATGTTTTTATCTTATCGATACACGTCATGTTTTTTTTCAATGCGTACTCAATTTGACGAGTGTGTCGGTGAATTTCTCGCAGTTGATGGCGACGCGACACAGCAGGTGGATGAACTGGTGGTAGGACAGGAAGTAATCTAGCAGCATCCGGTCGTACACCTCATCTTTACCCTGAGAGAGAAAGAGAGAGAGACGGGTTTCAAACATGCACATGCTTGGGTGAGGTAGTAGCTCTGTGATGTGACACGGCAGCAGCTGTTGGGTGAACGTACCTTGCTGCTCTCCACCATCGAGGGCAGCAGACACATGTTGAGCTCCGGTCTCGGAGGTCGAATGTTGTTTTTGGCTCCCATCAGTTTGATGTTCTCTCTGCACGGCAGGTAGGGGCCGAACGACACTGCAGACGACGCACACAGAAGGAATAATTCAATCTGACATTAATAAAGGGCTTTGTAGCAACTCAAACTTGTACCATCTTCCAGCTATAGTAGTGTAGTGGCTGTAGTATCCATTTAATAGGTCCAACTGAAATCATATGGAACCTCCATGTTTCTGTAATAATGTCAGAGCATGTTTGTGTTTGATTGATAGCAGCTGGAAGGCTGCAGAGGAAATAAAACTGCTGTAGCTACAAGGCACAGACAGGCGGGTATGTTAACATGCCGTCTAGTCTGCTAACTGACATTAGCGGTGTACGTTTAATTATTTTCCTATTTTTTTGTTAAGTATGGAAAGCAGGACAGGTGGTGATGAAGAAGGGGGGGAGGAGGAGGAGGAGGAGACTCACTGGGGATGTTGCTGTGGTGGTAGGTGCAGTGATTGTGCTGCAGAAAGGGGACCAGAGTGTGCAGGAAGTCATGTGGACTCAGAAGAACGAGTTCCTTCAACACATCTGCAGAAAACAGAACAAACAGCTCAACATGGTGATCGACCTTCATCACCGTCAGGAAAACGTTGCTGGTTGGATTAACGTTTGAAAAACAAACACACGGCAGAAGAAATAAATCCCGTTCAATCACAGTTGAAATGTGTAATGTGATATTAATATTCTCTTTTATTGTGCAGCAGATGTGTTTGTGTCTTGTTCATGTTTTCTCTGGTCAAAGTGCTAAAGTGTATAATAGATATATCGTTAAGAGTTGTGTTACCCAGGCAGGCGTTGCGGAGTTCAGGCGGGCTGTAGGAGTTGAGGAGGGTGAGCAGCTTGTGGGCGAAGTCGATCCTCTCCTGCCACTGGATCAGAGCCTGCTTCACATCTGCAGAACGTGTATATGTAGTGTTAGATTTGTTTCTTCTGGTGATGTGAATACAAACTTCATATGAATCTTAATATGACTTTTATTCTCATTTGTTGTTCTGCATATTCCCTCCTTCTTTATAACTTGTATTAAGACTTTCAGGTTTGGTCACAGTGAGGTGGGCGGACCTTTGCGCTGCAGGTACGGCCGGGTGGCTTTGAGGACAGACAGGAAGATGGAGAGCAGCTCCACCAGGTCTCCGGTGACGTGGCACGCCGTCGCCTCGTGGTACATCATGTGCAGAGTGTTGAAGGACTGCAGAGAGACAGACAGACAGCGAGCAGCTTTTTATTAATACAGAGAGATGCTCTATGTGACGACAGCGTTTAGCTTAACGTCGGACAATTCAGAAGAGACGATTCTGCTCTAAAGTGTACTAGGTAATACACAAGAAGTGATGCATACATGTATTTTGTTTTAATGTCTTGTTTTAACATGGCATTAAATACAGTTTATTACTACTCAAAGCTGAATTTTGAAATGATCATATTGCATACAGAGAATCACATGCTTAGTTGTGATCTTGATCCTACCTCGGTCATGAGGATGAGTCCTCTGTTGAAAACCACCAGCAGACGGTCCTCGTCGTTCTCCAGCAGAACCCTGAAGGCACTGAGAGAAGCAACAGAACCAGGTGTTACAACTCAGATAATCTAAACTCCTGAAGGCAAATATCATTTCAAATGTAAAAAATCATATTTTAGGGCAGAAATACATACGACTTTCTTGTATGGTTCTTAACCAGGTACGTGTGCCAGTTCACACATGAAACATGCGTGTGAGTCCTGACCTGATAAGCGTGGTCCAACAGGAGCGTCCGTCCAGACAGCGCAGGTAGCAGCTGATGGTGGTTTTCTTGAACTGTTTGACGTCCTCCAGCTCTTCTTCTCTCATGTCGGCTCGCTGCGCTACAAACAGCTGCATCAAGTTAAACAGCTCCTCCACCGCCTGCAGGGGGCAGCACATACAGAAAACACACATTTATCAGTTTTATATTACAGCACAGGATCAAAAACTTAAAGGTTTGATGTGTAATAAAAGTGATCTCAAGGATTCTTTGGTTTTCTTTTTCTGAAACTGATCTGATAAGCCGGACTCTCCACCCACCCCAGGATACTGGCTGGCATGTGGCGTCAGGTTTTTGAAGGCCCACTGGATGTTTTGGTGCGACGCCAGCTGCCGGGTGAAGGCAGGCGACTGCTCGCAGCACATGCGCAGGATGCCGTAGTAGGCGGGCAGCATGCCGCGGTTAAAGAGCACCACCTCCTGGTCGTCGTGGTCGGCCAGAATGTAGTTGAAGGCGATGTTCTTGGTCACCACGGGGTTCTGCACCACCAGCCGGACGTTCTCGGGACAGTCCACACACACGTTGTACCAGAAGGATAGCAGCGCCTGCTTGTTGTGGTTGGTGGCGATGGCCGGCTCCGATAGTTTAGGCTGAAAACAGAAAAGAGGGTCGACGTCAGGAGTCATTATCCATTCATCATGTTTTTTCTTACTTGATGTTTAAACGTCAGAAACAACATGAAGTGATGTCTTCATATTACCTGGAAGAGGTTCCAGAGGTCCATGAAGTATCCGGAGAACATGAGTTTCTCTGTCTTGGAGATGAGGCAGTAGGTCATGAAGCTGAAGTACTGCACCAGCTTGGTGGTGCCGTGCACGCTGGCATCCACGTACAGTTTGGCGCGTCCCAGCAGCCCAAGCAGCAGATTGTAAACCTGGTGGAGGACCACCGTGGTGTCGGGCGACAGCGGCAGCTCGCGGGTCGGCAGGTGGAGTGAGCGTGTGGAGCGAAACATCTGGCGGAAGGAGTTGCTGGGGATCAGAGAGACAAGGAGGTACGCCGCCGCTGGAGGGAGAAGAAACAGCTGCTGTTAGGATCTGTTCAATTAATCACAGAGTCAAAGCCTGTTATAACGCTGCAGCATCTGAAAACAGCTGCGGTGCTTACATGTGCGGACTCGGGGGTAGTTGTGTGCCAGCAGGAAGCGCTCCACCCAGTTCTCCATGTTCTGCAGGACCCAGCTGTGGGCCAGCTTGTTTCTGGGAGTCTGTACAGCCAACCAGTCCAGACACTGAGACGGGTTGTACTCGATCACCTGGCAGGACAAACACACATATAAAGATACACAGAACAACACAAACACAAAGGGCCATCTGCTAAATGACAGGAAGTCAAAATTAATCTCTACAGGATTACGTACATACGTCAACTCTTTATATATCCTGGTCTTACAAGACGACCTCAATCCTGAGACGCTGCTACCAAATCAGGTGTTTACATATCATATTCAAGAAATATTGAAAAGTTAATAGTTTTCATCTGACTGTGTTTTATCTTTGTGTATATCCATCATTCAAAGCCTCTGGAGCATCTGGCAACAGGCTCATATGCAGTTTTTCTGCTGATCACTCGACAAATATACTCAATACTAAATAGGTTGAACATTTCTTTACCTCCCAGATCCTCTGGAGGATGTAGGAGGCGAAGGAGGGCATCCCCGGCGGTCCGCCCGCAAACTCCATCAGCATCGTCAGCAGCTTAAAGAACGGATTGGCAGCCTGATGAAAGGAAAGATTAAAAATACAGACGATGAGGACCAATAGGATGACTCCGGTCCAGATCTGGACCAAATAACAGTTTAATCAGGAACAAAATGTACCAACACTGTGTTTGATTTCCAATAAAACAAAACAAAACTGTCCCAAAACCACAGAGGTAAGAACCACAAGACACAACCAGCTGAAGGCTGTTGTACTGAATTATAATGATTTAATACGGCCTTATGGACCTTTGATGCAGTGGAAATGCATTAAATGGACCTCTGACTTGGAGGTAATTGTGAAAATATGTTTTGATTTTTGATGAGAAGAGCTGAGACAGACATGAACACAGCTTACCTCAGGCGTCAGCTTTGCAATAGAGGTGAAGAGCATCGACACAATCTGCAGAGAGAAAACACCCGTCAGGAACGTGAAAAACGCCGACACACATCCCACTCAACACACAACCAGTTTTCTGTGTACAGGAGATAAACTTACGTGTTCGGCCAGACGGTTGTTATAGCGACAGAGGCTGAAGATGAGGTTGCAGGTCTGCCTGATGTTGATGCCATCTCTGATGTGCTGGAAGAGGAAGGGGAAGCCTTTCCCTCCGGTCAGCGCTGCCATGTCACTCTGAGAGAGAGTCAGATGTCTGGACGGAGAAGAGACAAAGAAACTTTAACTCTTGTCCGCCCGACCGGAAGAACTTTTATGAAATTCAATTCTTTTCAGGAAAAAAAAATGTTGTACATTTCCTAAAAAGCTTCTCAATTTCGAGGATTTGCTGCTTTTCTTTTGATCATTTTGGGGTTTAAATATAAAGAAAGATATTTAAAGTTGCCACATTGTATTTTTTTTTGTATTTTCTAGCATCCTGTATCCGTACCTCTCAGAGCGAGACTGCTCCACCAGAAGAGCGATGAGGGCGATCATCTTCTCCAGAGCTGCAGGACGATACTTCTCCTCGGCCAGAGACAAGATGTCCTCCTCCTCGTCCTCTTCTTCTCCCTCCTCCTCCGACAAAACCTCCACCTGAGGCTGAGGGAGGACACTCATCGTTCACTCACATTCTTCTTTTTATTTTTTATTTTAATTATTTTGAAATGTGATTATTCTTCCAGAAGTTTTACCACTAACATAAATAACAAAGCAACATGTACTCAGTGTATAAACTTACATTCTCGGGGCCTTTGGTTCCCATGTAGAAATGCACCATTATGGAGATGGCTTGTAGTGACAACAGGAACTGACTCTGTGGAAACAAAAAACACAATGACTTCACTGAACAGCCAAAAAACCCCAAAAACAATTTTAACAAATGTCTTAAAGCATCCGATCCGGTTCAGACCGACCTCTTCCTCTCCCATCTTGGCGAACTCGTAGAGGAAGGCGAAGTACTCGGTCAGGTGTTTGCTGTGCGGCTTGACGCCGTGCTCCATGATGGACAGGAGAGTCTTAACGAAACGCGTGACGCAGGATCGGCTGCCGATGTCCTCCACCGGACCGTCCATGTCATCAGAACTGAGCAGACAGTGGAAACAGAAAGAAAGATGTTGATGTGTCCAACACGTCTACTCAGTGTGTATTTTTTTCAAATTTCTCTGCCTGCAGTCAAGAAAACTACAAATACGATTAGTTTTAATATCGACTAGTTGTTATTTTCATCTATAAAATGGAAAATGTACAATCGATTAATCAATTAGTTGATTGACTATGTGCGTTTCAGTGATGTGGAGCCACAAATCTTTCTCAGAGTCCAGAGAGACCGAGACGCTGAGTGACACGAGGCTCCGTCTGGATCTCTGTCGCCGTCCGATATCACCGACACGCTTCCAACGGCTCAATGTCACTGAATCGACATTTGTCGTCAGATTTAACGGCTTTTTTGTTTTTATAAGTCGACTTCTTTGGATTCGGGAAGAGAGGCTGTAATTTGTTTTAGCTTCTAATTGTAAAGGCAGGTTTACATTTCAATTGGTTCAATAGAAGAACAATAAAACTACAGACATCTAACGATGTTTTAGAGTAAAGTCGGTAAAATATCAGGTGTGACGTACCCGTCCTCCATGCCGGGCTGCAGGTAGAGGTGAGCGTGAACGGGTCGCAGCCGCTGTATGACGTGAATACACAACCTCTGGAACATCTGGAAGACATGAAATGATGACAAGATGAAACTCGTGTAATAAGATCAACGGGAAATGAAACGTGATGATAAATAACTCACCTGTCTTACTATCTGATTGGGGCATTTAATGAGGATCTGCATCGGCCACCAGTTGTCATCTGCCATGCGATCCAAAAACCACTGAAACACAGATTAATCATCGATCATGATGCAAATCAAGTTTAATAACAAACCGAACACATAGTTGAGTATGAAGTGTAGAAACCTCGCATGCAGCCTGGCTGTTGTTGAACTGTTTGGTCAGGAGTTCGATCCACTGCAGCATGGTGGGCTGCGGACACACAAACACGTCTCAAACAACAAACAATTTCTACTTTTCAAGTTTGAAATGTTTTTATTTTTAACATTTTTTCAGCAGTCAGCATTGAAAGCGTTGAGTGAAATACTTGAATTAAGAGAGACATTGTAAGAAAGAAATGAGTATTATAGTTATTGGGTTTTGTGAACAGGTGGGAAAGAGGGAAAATGCACTTTACCTTTTCCTTTGAGTGAATGAAAGTTTCGAGGACGAACGACGTGCTGAGCTGCAAACGAGAGTAAATTCATATTCATGAACAGAAAAAAAAACAAAAACTTGAATTTTAAAAGACGGCAAAGAAATTTTCATTTAAAAGTTAAAAAAAAATCATGAGAAGACTTTAAAGATAAAAAGATAACTTAAACAATCAAATGTGTCCATTTCTGTTGTTTCTCGTTCTTCCTTTAGTGTTATAAATAAGTAACGTTCACAATAAAAGCGTTTGAGCGTTTAATGTTTCGTACCTTGGCCGTCATGAGGGAGACGGCTTTCGGGTCTGGTAGTGTGCTGGGGATGCAGCTGCAAAGCTGCCACATGAAACTAGAGAAGAGAAACGCTGTTTATACAACTCGGTATGTGTAATAATAAACTGTATATTGTCTTAATATGGATTATTGGCTACAGAGACTGACTACGGTTCATCAAAAAATCTTCTGAATAAAGAAGATGAAGAGATTGAGACCCACCCGAAGTACGTGTGTTCAAATATGTTCTTGTCCTGGAGAAACTGCATGTTGTCGTGCCAAATCCACTGAAATGGATACGTTTATTAATCTTTAATACGTTTATTAAAGATTTAAGTATGAATATACAATAATTTAAACTTGAAAGTACATCAACGGTACCTCGAGCAAATCAGGAGAGACATCAAAGCTGAAGTCCTTTCCGTTCTCCTCCTCCAGCTCCACTCGCTTATAGAACAGCATGTAGGCACTGTGTGTCTGCAACGGTGAGAAAACCAGCCAAATGTTTAAAAACTGTCTGGAAACCAATGATTGGTTTTATTATAGATCAACATTCGGCTGTTGACCGTCCTCACCTTCTCGAAGGAGAAGTCCATGAACTTGTCAGTGACGGAGTCGTAGGTTTTAGTCTGAAAGACAAAGTGAAGTCAGTGAAAGAGGAAGTGATGTAATAAAGTTTTATTTTTTCCTTCTCGACCGCAGCTCGTACCGTCATCTCTCCACCGAAGCACTCGGAGGCCAGCTGGGCCGAGTCGAAGGGCTTCACCTCGGCATCGTTGAACAGGTACCTGCAGGAATATTTGTGTTTTTAAATCCCACTACATGAATCTGAAGGTTTAGAAACTGTTAACTGGTGTCTGGGCCTCACCACTTGTTGTTCTTGTAGGCGTGTGGGTTGACGATGTCTCTGATGAAGCTGTAATAATGGCCGCCGTCTGCGGTGCCCGTGTGCACCGTGACTCCTATGAGGTCGTACTCGTAGCTCTCTGTGACCTTTGGCTCGCCTTCTTCCCGGAAACCTGCAACACACGGATGACGCTTTGGCATTTTGGCTCCATTTCCCCTCATAAAATGACCAAAACACCATTTTTCAATAATATTTTTGTCATCCTTAAAAATCAAGACTTTCATTCCAATAAAATCTGATGCTTCCTACAACAAGTTAAAACGAGAAATCAACGTGATCTTAAGTTTTTCACTCTGATCCAGTGGTACAAAATGTTGTGTGAACTTTAAACGAACCCTCTTTGCGTTCTCCTTTTCCCATGAGGAAGTCCTCCGTGTAGGGCGTCATGTCGAGGCGCAGAGGGAAGGAGAAGTGAGTGTTGACCTTCTCCTTCATCATGGTCACCATGTTGAAGGTGTACCGCATGGTGTTGAAGCTCAGGATGCGAGGCAGCTTCTTGAAACAGGCTCTGTGTGGGAGGAGATGATGTGATGGATGAATCAATCCTCACCTCGCTGTGTGAAACACGCTACCGTTTACTAACTCACCTCTTCTCAGCGCGGACCTTCTTGCCACACTGGGAGCAGGTGTACATGTTGTCGCCCTCCAGAGTGTCTTTGATGGTCACCTCATCCAGAGATTCCTGAGGACAGAAAACAGCAGCCGTTGTCAACTTCGTATTGTGATACGAGCCGAGTTTTCTCCTTAAATCTATACTCTTATTTTTAAACAGCTGGTGTGTTTAGATACTCACGTAGATGTTCTTCATATCTGCAACTTGACATCTGACGGTGTAAAACTCCTCCGCAGTCTGACTCACGTGGTCACAGTCCTGCAGGACGGACAGAAAACTTCACTCAAAGCGTCGTATTAAAACTTTTACTGCAGACAACAAAATACACCTGCAAGGATTTAGTACGGAGTAATTATCATTTCTGTTGATTATCGTTAATAATAACCGTCTGTACAAACCACAGAGCTTCAACGTGAAGCATTTGTGATGTTAAAACTCACCAGAGAGACCACATTGTTGGTGATGACGCCTCCAAACAGAGTCTTCACTGTGTTTTTCTGACAGAAAAGAGAAATCAGACTCGTTTTTAATCCTAACTTCGTCATGTTGTACCGACTTGGCTGCTTCTTGTAAATGTCTGTGTGCTTTTTTTTTTTATGAAGGAAAAGTGCCACAAAAGTAAAAGTTGTCAGTTCTTTCTTCAAAATGTTTGTGGTTTCTGATGATAAACTGTTGCCAAGACTTAATTCCTACAAAGTCTGGATTTACAAGCAGAAACATTTAGAAGACATTCACATATTATTCTCAGTATGCACGACGTCGATCTTTTCCCAGATGTCTAAAACCTTTTTTGCAACATGACCAGACACATAAATCCCCGCTGGTCTTTTAATGAGCCGTTTGTCTGACGGGTGTAAAGGTGTGTGTTTACCAGCTCTTGGGACATCTCCTCTATCTTGGTGATGAGGTCAGTGAAGAACTCCGTCATGTCCTTCTGCTCGCCGGTGTTCAGAGGCTGTTTGTCCATCGTGTAGGTTTTACAGAACGGCCGTGGGTTGTACGCTTTCCTCTCACTCTCCTGAACGCACGGACAGAGGAGAAGAATGAGAAATCTACCGCATGAGATGATAACAGTTGATTCAGACTCACAACTGGCTCAAACTGTCTGATCCATGCAGGTTGTTCCCTGCTGACTTGTTTCTGAGTCACTGGTACTAAAATACAGACCAAGCATTCACACGTCTGCATTAAAAACATACAAAAGTTTCACATCATGCTGAGTTTTCATAAATATACAAGATGATGAAGTCACATTTGTTTTCTGTAGCGTTATTAAAATACAAAGTGGGGGAAGGTTTATATGGAAAGTTAGAGGTAAAACTCACCATGAGATATGTGAACATCTTCTGCAGCTCCAGTAGTGTAGTCTTATGTTTGATATCCTCAGCGTACTACACACACACACACACACACACACAGACACACACACACACACACGATGAGGATCTGCACTTGATTCTGAAAGTGAATGATGTTTTTTTTTTTTCCCCGTCTGTCTCGCAGGTACCGACCTTGGCGGTGAAGACGGCCTGGCGAGCCTCAGGGATCATGTAGAGCTGCTGGATGGTGGAGGCCAGGTAGCAGGTGGCTCCCAGGTTAGTCAGACCCACGAAGCGGCACTCGGCCCGGACGTCGTCATGAGGCCAGTAGTCCCACTTGTACGGAGCGTGAGAGGCTGGAGGAAAAACATCAGGAGGAAGGTTTCCATGTTCAGCTTCTTTCGGCAGAATGTGACTTTTCATGGGGTGTTTCCCCTCAGAAAATTAACTATTTACTCTGCGGTTAAGTGTGTCCCCGTCTCTCCAGCATCAGTCCCACCAGAGGAACGATGTCTCACAGAGACAGACAGGAGTCACTGTAGCAAAGCTCAAATTGAGTCAGATCATCGTCCCGGAGGACTTCTGACACAGAGTGTAGCTTGCAGACAACTTTTCCCATTAAGTGCATGTTAGACTTACATTCATTGAGTGGATGACATGTGGTGCTTAAAACTAAATTGACTAATACAGCTTTAAAATGACTCCTCCTCACCCTGCATGTGCTGTGACATGACCCAGTTGTGAAGCAGCCGGTAGTTCTCCACAGAGCCCTTCACCGTCTCCACCAGCAGGTCGTAGGCTGCGGCCCTGGCGGCGTGGGACTTGCATTTGGGCTGAGCGCGGTCGGCCAGGCTGGGCAGGAGGAAGAGGAGGTTGTGGACGTCCCGCAGGAACTCCTGCCCCTCGCGGGAGAACTTGAAGGGAGGCTTGTGTTTGAGGACACTGGTGGCGAGACGCAGGAGGCCCGTCAGCCCGTCGTCCTCGATGGTCCCGTCCTGCTGGTCCAGGATCTCACGGCTGGAAGAGAAACACAGAGGTCAGTGTGTTGGTAGTGAACAACAGTGAATCTTCACAGGTCATCAGATCAGAGGTCTCCTTGTTTTAGCCGTTGTGGCGCCGTATAGATTGTAAGAGCCAAACGTCTTTATTTTCTGGACTGTTGGTCACACAAAACAAGCAACTTTAAGATGTTGAATTAAGCTCTGGGAAAATGTTGTGGACCAAACAAGTTGAAAAAATAATAAACAGATTATTCCATGATGAAAATAACTGTTAGTTGTCGTCTAAAGCGTCTGGAGGATAAAGCAGAAGGTTTCGTTTTATAAATATACTCACAACAGTTGTTTTTAACATGCTATGATCATTATTGTGTAACAGCCTGTGTACTATACTCTCATGTATTCACTACGTGACTGTCTGACCTCCTGATGCAGTCGGCGAGGTGTCGGGCGAGCGCGTCCAGGTCCAGCAGGGTGGTCTGCATCGAGCCAGCCAGCGACAGAGAGGGAGAGACCTTCTGTGAGTTCAAACAGACCAACACTAGCAACCATTCAATTACAAATCTATCAACATATTACAAATCAATATGATCGCCGGTGCTGTGCTCTGAGGTTCCCACCTGGCTGGCGTCTTTAACGTGGATGTTGTCGATGAGTTTACAGAGGAGCCAGAAGTATTCCTTACAGCCGGTTCTTAATAGAGGCTCCTCTTCATAATCCTCCAGCTGCAAATACAAGTTTGACTATTAAACACTGTTAACAGTAAAGTGCACACGTTCTGAACTGAGGAGCATCCTCATCAAGTCAAGAAAAGTCATTAACATCAGAGTTTGATTGAGTGTGTCCCCGTCTCTCCAGCATCAATCCCACCAGAGGAACGATGACCCACAGAGACAGACTGGAGTCACTGTAGCAAAGCTCAAATTGAGTCAGATCATCGTCCCGGAGGACTTCTGACACAGAGTGTAGCTTGCAGACGAGCTTCCTGACCGTTTTGTTATGTGTGTGAGAGACCTACCCTCAGCGGTTTGAGGGCCTGAGCGTCTGGCAGGAACTTGAGCAGCGTTGAGGCTGCGAGCAGCAGGAAGGATCTGTTGATGGACTCTCCTCCCTCCAAACCCGACAGAGAGAGCTTGTAGAGGCCGTTACACGCCTCGTGTCTCACTGCCGGCTGAAAACAAAGCAGACAACAAACATGTTAGCTTGTCCTACATCTACAGCTGATGTCTTTGGTTCGTGTTATGTTAATAAGAGACACAGAAAAGTTAATGCTTAAGAACTGTTTTACTCAGTATGGATGAATATTTTAACTACGTGATTATGACCTCAGTATTAAAGTCATAGTCATCAATTTATACAATTATACAGTCTCACATCATCAAAATGAACAAAAAAAGAAGACAAAAAGAATAAAATGACTCCACACACTCAAACATGTGCATCAACATTTGTGAAGGACGTGTGGATGTGCTGACCGGCTCACCTCAGGCACCAGCAGGGTGAGCTTCTTCAGCCAGTCGTGCAGGTGGTCGCTGTCGGCCAGACTAGACTTCACCGTGGACGAGCAGTGAGCCCAGCTCACCAGCAGCCACATGGAGTAGTGAGTCACTGATGGGAAACAAACATCACTGTCAATGTTACAAAGTTGTATCACTAATCGTGTTGAAGTATAGAACATGAAGACCTGTTCATAAATGTCACCTTTAATAAATTCTCACCTTCATGCCGGGACCTGTGGTCAGACTGAGCCTTAAGAACTCTGTAGAACAAAAACAGAGTCAGTAAATACTCGATACACTGAATATACAAAGAATACTGTGTTATTTATTGTGTATTTACTCACCTGTGAGCGAGGTTGTCGTAGGTGTAGGCCACGTTGATCAATCGCTGGATCAGATTGGTACCTTGGACGAGGCTGAGGAAGACCTGCGGACCAACCGACTGATCAGCTGATATCTGTCACTGGGTAATCACTGCTTCACACACATCTAATACTGTGTACGTACCTCGGTCAGTCGAGGGATGTGCAGGCCTTTCCCGTGATCTACGGTCGACTTGCGTGATTTTCCCGGCCACGCCCGTTTGCGCTGGCTGTCGGCGAGGCCGGACCAGGAGAAGACGTCGTGGTAGGCAAGGTCCAGGTCTGCAGGGTCCACCGCAAACTGGCAGATCAGCTTCAGCAGGCAGGCCAGGCAGTCCAGCAGCCACTGCAGAGGAGGAGCAGGATCATCTCATTATTCTGTCCAAAGACGCTCAGGAACAAATGAAAATAATGAAGGTTTTTTCTCTCACCACAGTCCAGGACTCCTGGTCTTTGGGCTCCAGGATGCCCGAGTTAAAGATCTCCAGGAGCAGCTGAAGACCTCCAGAGGAAACAAACTGAAGGAGACAAAGAAAAGTACTTAAAGTATGACTGAAATGTACTATTATTACTTTTATATAAAACATACTGATGTTGGTACTGGTTAAATTTGGATCGTCATTTTTATGTTCATCTTTACTTTTCATCCAAACATCTTTTACTTGCGGCATCACAGCTGTGTCGTACCTTGCAGCTCCAGGTGTTCTTGCTGTTTTCTATCTGATCCTCACTGGAGTCATCGGAGTCGGGGTACAGATCACTGTAGCTGCCCTGCAAACACACACAGACACACACACACACACACACAGTAAGATACACACCGGCAAAAAATAGGAAACGATGCGTTGTGGTTGTGTGCATGTCTGATTTATTATTAACGTTAAGTCAATATCAATAACTGACTTGATGACAGGCAGTGTCATGTACTTTAACACATATTTATGTCTCAATGAATAAAAATGTATTACAGTATTTAACTCATTTCAGTTTAAAGAAAGTTTTAGTAAATGTTACTCAACCAGACTTTATTTACTCAGATCATACGTAGACAGTTTTTAATGGTAGTTTGTGTCTCTTACGGTGGACTCTCTGTGGATGCGGCGGTTGGGTTTGCCCAGAGCCTCGATGATCTCCAGAGCGTAAAGCAGCTTGTGAGGACTTTTAATCCTCAGCAGCTCCTTCCAGCACAGACCCTCCCCGTTCTACACAAAAACAAGTTCAGTTAGTCAAAGGCTGGCAGCAACACACAGCACGAGAAAATTAGATGTTGGTGCAAAATGTTATTTATAAGTGAACGACTGACCGCGTCGTCTGAGATGTTCTGGAAGGCTTGCAGCATCTTGGGACACGTAGGAAGAAGCATGAGCAGCTCCCAAACCCGACGAGACAGATTCTCTGCATGGAGGTGAAGCTCCTCACAGCGCGCACTCTGAATAGAGACACACGCATCACTAAATTAATCGTCTTTTATTTTATGGTCATTGTTCTTATTATTCTTAAACCTCACACCGACCTCGGGACTCTCGTGGACCTTCTCGGTGTTGGGGCTGGGTGGTTTGAAACACGCCAGCATCTCCAGCAGGTCAAAGAGCGTGGTGAGGTGCGGCTCCTGGAGGAGCAGCAGCATGGGTATGTGCTCCTTCTGAGGAGGCGGCAGGCAGGATGCCGGCAGCTGGACGCCCTCCCCTTTCCTTTCCCTCCGTGGAGCTCCGAGAGACACAAACACCATCTGGGATCAAACAGACATACATGACTCAGACCACCGTCTGTAAAAGTGGACGCAAATGTTTTTGACTTGAGCGTCGGGTTCTTGTCGGTTGTTTTTCGGCGTATTGACCGTTACTCACCTGCATGTCTTTGAAGCCCAACTCATGCAGAGTCTTCTCGTCGTAGTCGGTCGTCAGTTCGTGACCAGAGGAGATCATCCTGACCGGTCCCATCAAACCACCTGCAGGAAAAGCCCGACAGATGTCACGCAGCAGCTCACAAAAAGGATTTTCAAAGTGTATCAAACAACTGACGGCGGCGAGGACATGGGCATTCACCTGGAAAGTCTCCCGGCTGCCGGCTGCTCTGACCGAACTCCTGCAGCTGAGCCTGCTGGTTCATCTGCTCCTTCTGCAGGTTCTCGTACCAGTGGGTCACCTCGGCCCGCAGGTCTGCCACCTGATCGCTGGGGTACATCTCAATGGTCATCTGAAAGAACACATCAGCTTTTGACCCACAATAAAACTGGCTTTGATTATACTATACAATGCTGAATTGAGTTTGGATAATTTCTCCTCTCCATTTAAGGCCTAACTTGAGCCATTAATAAAAAGCCGTTTAGTTTGTCCACCGTAATGTTTCATGTAGTTGTACACAGCTGGTTGTCACCGACCTTGTCAGGCAGGCCTGCAGGCTGACAGACGATCCTCAGCGGCAGAGACTGTTTGTCGCTCAGCGCCTTCAGGTGGCTGCTGATTCCCGTCCCCTCGATCTGCCACTGACGCAGGTGGTAGGCAAACCTGACGAGGACGAGGAGGGGGATTTAAATGTGGTCTGTATTGATTTTAATCTTCTATGAACTGATTTCTGTACCTGCGTCTGAAGGCCTCCAGGTGCGTCTTCAGCATCAGCAGCCCTCTCTCGATGCTGGTCAGGCTGGAGTGAGCATCTTTCTCCAGGTTAGCTGAAGCCATCAGCAGACTCTCCATACACTTCCTGATGAACTCCTGCTCCTTCTCCAGGCCCGTCTTACCAGCTGACGATGTCCAAACACACATCCACAGCATTTATTCTCACAAACAGAAGACACTCTCAAACTTTGATGTGAATTTCTACTTTTTGCTCTGATGTAAACTCACCATTGATGTAGTAGGAGTTGATGTACTGGATGGCGGCGCGGCTGATGTCAGCAGACTGAGCTCTCAGAGCAATGCCCCACAACTGGTCCATCCCACACAGCTGGAGACACACAGGACACGAGAGGAGAGGACACAAGGGGACAGGAGGGGAGGAGAGGAGAGGAGAGGAGAGGAGAGGAGAGGAGAGGAGAGGAGAGGAGAGGAGAGGAGAGGAGAGGAGAGGACGCGAGAGGAGAGGAGAGGACGCGAGAGGACAGGAGTTAACCGTCTGTCGACTCTGATATCTCGAGTACTTGTTTTCAGAACGTGTAGATTGTGTACCTCGCAGCTGGAGGCGTTGTCCAGGGCGCTGGTGGCGAGGCGGGCCAGGTTACACAGGTGCTGGAAGAGGTTGAGGCCCGTCATGCTGATGGTCTCTGGCTTCAGCTGAGGCATCTGGAGACACACGGTGACGTTAACTCGCACACAAACACACATACAGGCTGCTGCTTCAGTGGAGCCAAAAACATTCAATAAAAAAGTGTGAGAAGATTCTGCTGTAAAGGTTTGTGTCTCCGCCTCGTCTCTACCTTCTCCAGGAACAGATGTTTGTAGGTCTCCATGCCCATAGCGTGCTGGTCCTTACTGCGGACCTGATTGAGGAACCAGTGCAGCGCGTCGTCGTAGCACTCGGCGTCCTCCACCAGGCAGTGCCACAGGATGTCCACCTGCTCCAGACTCAGTCCTGAGACAAGAAAACATGCATCATTTATCTGGATGACACTTTCTGTTACACTTAAAAACCTTAAATGTGAGATATTTTAAAGCATTAACAATGAACGAACAACGACTTTCCAATCAAAGTCTGCTCATCAAGCTTTTAGTGTTTAAAAACCCAAAACTTAAAACATCAGCAGAACTGATGCTAAGAGATTTTAATTTAATTTAGCTTTTAATTGTGTGACAACTTATTTTCTATAAAGCAGTTTTAGATGTTTGAACAGAATATAAGTAGGTGGTTTTCTTTATAAGCTGCCTTCACTTCCCGCTTTGCTCCTATGCAGTCACACATTTGTTCATTTTTTCCTTCTGATTTAATTCCCAGACTTTCCTCGTCTTACAGCATCAGCAGCTCTGACTCTTTTAAAAAATCAATTTAGATGAAACTTAAAATGATCGCTGTGGGTTATCAAACTGGGATAAATGTGGTAAAATACTAATAGTAAAAGTATTATATTTAATCCTCATCAGTGTTACATCACTGCCTCAGTGAGACAAGCGGGGCCATTGTTCTCAGTACGCCAGCTCAGGTTGCATAATGAGTCTACTTTACAAAACTGTTCCCTGAAGACTCAAAGAAACCAGACACACATTAGAGAGTTTGTTTCCAAACGACTGTTAAATACGGTTCACTGTTTGCAAAGCCAAGTGATACAACTTCTAGCCAGCTGTTGCTTTCCAGTCAGTCACTACAGGACGGCGTCGCCTTGCAGAGCTGCAACGTTTATATGCCGTTTACAGTTTGCTTTATGTTGGTTTGAATCTGTGTGCTGCTGTTTGTTTTCTTTGTTTTTATCTTTTTCATTTTTACCGATTTGTGTGTTTTGTTTAAAACGTTGATTTATTGTGTTCAATCAGCTGAATAAATGAAGCTGAATCTTACTGAAGTGGTCCGGAGATCCCAGTGTGGAGAAGACGCAGGTGAGGAACTGCAGACGCACCTGGACCTCCGCGCTGTGGCTGTACCTGTGAAAACACAACAGCAACGTATCAGTAGCAGCACAGATGTGTGACTTTCCTACAGGTGCATGATTTTAGAGAAAGCTGATCACTATAAGCAGATGATTATGACAACTTGTATATTACCATCTAATTGACTTCTGCAGATTTATTACATGAATATTGAGTGTGAAAAGCACTTTAGTGGTGGATCAGGGGCAAAACGTCCAAAATATAGACTGCAGGAGACCACTTCTTGCATCTCGTTTCCATAACGACATGTTTATTGTTGCCATGACAACATAAGGTTGCTTCGAGGAGACTGCGTTTTTCATCAAGATGAAATGACTTTATCTTTATTCCCCATCATCATATATGTTGTAAAAAGACTTAAAATGAAGACTATTAAACAGTATTTGGATCAATCTGTTTGATGCATTGATGTAAACGTGGAACAAATATTTATTTTTATTAAATGGCAGTAGGCCATATTGTGATAACATTTGGATTAATGTTTGTAACAGCTGCTGTCTGATGGTGAAATCCATCAGTGACGTGTTTTACTCTCAACACGAGGAGCCTGGTATTTATTATTTATGTATTTATGTCAGTTTAACAGAAATCTCAGGACTTTCACTCTGAGGTAAAATGGTTGAAAGACTCACAGTGCAAACTTGTGCCGGTGTTCTCTGACTTCCTGGATGTAGTGCTGCAGGTTGTCGAAGAACAGTTTCATCATGTGCAGCTCCTTCTCAGCCCACCTGACAGAAACAACAACATTAGTTTAAGATATTTTCATTCATCTTTGGAATAATAAAGTTTAGTATGTATGTAAAAAAAAAAAAGTTAATCCAGTTGAAGTTATACAGATGAAATACATATAAGCTGTTCAACATATTCATTTGAATTTAGTATACTCAGAGGAGCTGTAACTTACATAGTGATCCAGTGAGTGTCGTAGCTGGAGCCAAACTGCTGAAAAGTGCCAAAAAGCTTCGGTAGTAGACGCAAGGAAACCACGACGGACCTGAGGGTAGATAATAAAAAAAGAAATGATTACAGTTTTTCCACATGGACCCTAAAACAAGGAGAAATCAGTTTTCTAACATGCGGTCAGGGACTGTTATTCAGTTGCTGTATCAGCAGTATTTCCTGCTTCATTTTGCAGTAAGGGACTTACCTGTGATGGGCCAAGTTGTCAAGGCAACCCTCGATGAAGCGCATTCGGATCTGTCTGTCGGTGAACCAACAGACCAGCGAACACAGCAGCTTCTCTGCTTCATTAATCAGCCCCTCAGACAGGTGGATCTGGAAAAAACCCCACACAGATTAATCATTAACACGAGCACACTTCTTTCTAAACACGTGAACGTTAAAAACACTGAGCTGCGTGTGTAAACAGAAGCTTGTTTAGAAGCCGCACCGCGTCCTCGTCCTGCACCAGGTCCCACAGCAGAGTGTTGCCCTTCTTACAAACGTTGTCCAGGTTGATGTCGGTCACAGCGTGGCTGCTGGAGTACTGGTGTTTATGAACAGCTGGACCTGCACAAGTACAAACAAATTAGCTCCTTCATTCCCGGCCGACCTTTATTCATGAGGATTTACCACAATATGTGGTGTAAACAACCATTTGTATTAGTTAAAATAACTTGATTAATCCAGCTTTGACTGCGGCTCACCTTGCACCAGGTGCTCATGGTAGATGGAGGCCAGGTTGGGGAGGTGCTGCTGGAGGTGAGAGCTCAGTTCGGCGTGTGAATTGATCTGGACCAGCTCCTCCTCGCAGCCTGACTCCTCCCCGTCAAAGTCAGCCATGTTCTTCTCTGACTTTGCGCTGACCTGGGAGCTGCTGCAGCTGACGTCGTCGGCACTCAGCATGTCCTCCACCATGGGGCTGAGGAGCGGATCAATTAAAAGATCAATCAACCAGATCTGTCACAATACGAAACTACAGGTTTTGTTCAAAATGTGGAATTTTGAAATCAATGAAATTTGCTGTGAATTTTAATGGTCCACAGAGGATAAACCTCGTTGTTTGCCTCATGTGTGATTCATGACTTCTTGTGGGTGAAACATTAAAACATCAGTAGTGTATAATCTGTTTTAAAGACTTACCCTTCATGATGGTGGTGGTGATGATGATGGTGGTGGTGGTGGTGGTGCTGGGGGCCAATGAAGCGCCGGCAGTTAAAGAGTTCGCTGCCCATAGCCTCTCCCAGGAAGTCCCCGGGCCGCGGCAGGCAGGGAGGCTCCTGAGGCCCCTGAACCATCTGGGAGGGGCCGATGTCTGGCGGCTGCTGCGGTGGCTCCGCCGCCTCGGGTCGAGTGGACGACGATGCTGAACATGCATCCAGCATCCTCATCCGACCTTCCAATGACGTTGACGCCGCTGTAACCATGACAGCAGAAGTCTCTGTGTTGAAGGGTAGAACCTTTGGTTTGGCCCCGCCCCCCGACCCACTGTGTCCTGCCCCCTGGCTCGGCCCCTCACCAAGAGCCTCCCCCGCCTTCCTCTTCCTTGACTCCGCCTGCTCCCGGGGCTCCTTCTGCTGCCCGCCTTCAGCGGCCGACCGGTTCCCCTCATCTTCGTCCTCTTCGTCGTCGTCATCATCCTCCTCATCGTCTTCCTCTTCGTCATCCTCCTCCTCCTCCTTTAAAGCCTCGCTGTCCGCCATATCGTCAGAGTGCATCTCGCTGCCAGGGCTCCCGGCTGATTGGCTGGCTCTGCTGGAGGCGGCTTCGTTGCTGGAGGCCTCGCTGCGGCCGCTGCTGCTGCCCGGCCCGCTGCTGCCTTCCTCCACGCTGTTGGCCGTCTCATCAGAGCTGCCCTGCATCGACTCCTGAAGGAACACGACGTGAGGAACATTATCGAGGTGGGTTTTTTTGTACAACAGCTGACTTGATGGACGTCTTGTTCAAGTCTTAACTATTAATTTTCCACTGAGCTTCAAATTTAGAAAAACATATTACAAATGTAATGATGATATAAAAAGATTCAAACCAAGAACTTTTTTTATGGCTGTGATTTTATGGATTTTGAGCCTTTTTAATCTTAGATTTTTAAACTTTATTCATTTTAACTTTTTTAGATATGCAGCTGAAATGTTTCTGGTTTCATGTGTTATATCTGAAGATAAATGTTTTACAAAATAAAAACAGAAATACCAGGATCCACATCAGACGCTTGGTGTGTGTGTGTGTGTGTGTGTGTGTGTACCTCTGTGTCAGACAGCCTCTGCTGGCTCCTCTTGCTGCCAGTCATCATCTGGTCATCCATCTCCATGTCACTGCCTCCGCTGTGTTGAGTGTCGCTGTTGTCGCTGCTGTCCGGGCTGGCGGCCGGCGAGCCTGAAGAAGAAGACGACGACAGAGTGAAACTTCCTGTGGAAATGAAGTCAAACCTTAAACATCAAACGTTACCAGTTGACACCAGCAGCAGTAGCGACACACGTCTGACCTGACTGATCACTGGATGAAATCTGAAGAAGATCTGTCTGATATTACTGCCTTCAGATACATTAACAGGAGCATCAACATTGAGGAGACGCTTGAGTGTATAAAGTCTGATGAATGTTGAGGATTTTAGTGTTTTGAAAACAGTGACATGATGTCCTGAAACTTAAGGATCTCCAGAGCTGTGTTTACAGGCTTCAGACCGACCTTTCTTGTTGCCCATGGGGATGTTAGTGTTAAGCAGGGAGGCGAAGGAGCTCTGCTTGGAGAGCTGAGCTTTGGCTGCCAGAGCGTTGTTCCACAGAGCCTTGATCAGCATGGAGGCCAGATACAACGTCTGAGGAGGGAGGGAAGACGTGAGCATTCATCACTGAAAACCACACAGACACTTAAGAAACAAGAGCCCCGTAAAGATCTCAATGTTTGTTTGTTTTTAGGTAACTTATGAAGCTGTGTGTGCGTGCGTTTACCTGCTCAGTGTGGGCGCTCGGGTGCAGGCCTGACACCAGGTTGAGGACGTGACGGAGAGGAACAGGGTCCAGGTTTTTGATGAGCGAAGGAAAAAGGTCGTGGATGTAGCGGCTGCAGTGTTTCAGCTAAAACACAAACAAAGAAACTGTCAGCAGAAATTACTCAAAGAGCTGTCAGAAGACGACCTGCTGAGCCAACATTGAGCTTCTGTTGTATTTCAATAATAATATAAAAGGTATACAATTTTTAATATATCAGAACAACAGCTGAACCAGTTAAACTGGACAAATAAGAATTTCATTATTCGGATCAAACTGATGATGATGTTGTTGTCGTCGGCAGCTCTGTGCTGCTCTACAGACTAACAGACGCATTAAAACCGTGTAATGAAGCTGCTGTGAAGTCAGGTGACCCGTCTGTCTCACCTGAGCTGCAGCCCAGATGCAGTCAACATGCTGCGTGCTGAGTCGGCCTTCTGCAGCCAAGAAGTTCAGGATCACTTGGCACTGTTTGATGATCTGGACACACAAACAAAAAAGGAAATGTGAGTTGTGTTTTTCAGTTTTACAGTTCATTCTTTTTAAAATCATTTAATAATATTTTATGCTTGTTTATGATGATTCATTTTGAGTGTCCTGCTTTTGCAACAGGTCCAAAGGCTGGCAGCAGTAAAAAAAAACTTGAAATAAAATATATTAATTGACATTACTGGACCAAAGGTCTCACCTCAATGTGCAAATTTGGTCCAAATATGTGCTCCACCACATTGTTGTGGATCAACCAGTCAGCGAGTTCCTTTGCTATGGACCTGAAAGGACGGAGCAGAGAGAGAAGAGAAAGCAGGATGAGTGTTGAGTGTTTGTTCTGCGTTTTATTTCCATTAACGTCTCAAGCTAACTTACGTTTCTGTGTCGGACACCAGAGACTCGTTGTTGCAGACGTCGTTGAAGGTGTGGAGCTGGTTCTGAGGAAACACAGATGGACATGAAATAATATACGGTGCCGTACTAAAACCCTCAAATTAAAAGCACGCTGTTTGCAAGTGAACGGCCTCTTAGATTTAATTATTACTGCTTCTTGAAATGCAGGCAGAGTCAATAGTCTTTATTGGCCTCTATAAAATGAATAAAATCACTTACATAGAGCACCAGAAGCTCCACGGTGCTTTAAGTGATCACATTCACTGAGATTTATGGTATATTTATGTGTTTAGCACATTCATTTACAACTTTAGATATTGTCAGAAAGTGCTTGTTAACACTCACACACCCACCAGATAAACAGATCAGAACACGCGTGTACATATGTTGTTTTTCCTATATCATACCTGCTCTTCACGGGAGATTTTTGATCTAAATAAGTATTGGTCATCTCTTGAGGTTTATGGTTTGAACTTCAGTCTGCTGGGATCTCTCCCTGCTTAGACCCAGGATTAAAGCGACTTT
Source organism: Pampus argenteus (assembly GCA_036937835.1). Classification (NCBI taxonomy): domain Eukaryota; kingdom Metazoa; phylum Chordata; class Actinopteri; order Scombriformes; family Stromateidae; genus Pampus; species Pampus argenteus. The sequence goes on along the minus strand of CM072866.1, from coordinate 24,397,455 downwards.
TATTTTGGCGTGTGACTCACTGTGATTTGGCTGAGACCAGCCAGCCTCATGGTGAGCGTGGGGGACATGAAGTATTTGAAGGCGAGGTCCAGACTCTCCTTGTCGAAGCACAGCGCGCTGTCCAGCGGCTCCTTCACCGTGCTCCACATCAGGTCTGCCATGTTGCGCGCGGCGCTCTGCCGCAGCTCCTGGTCAGACAGCTTACACAGATACCTGCAGACATCCAACATGTCTGTGAAATTATAATCTCAAACCTACAGCCTGAAGCAACTTTTAAAGCTTTTTAAAAACTTTGAGATTCATATTTAATGATCTGATCATTCAAAAACGCCCACAAAGATCCCGACTGGACCACAGACTGAAAACATTCCCAAAATCCTCTGATTCAATTGTCTAATTATCTTAATTAGACTACAGTCTTGAGGGCCAGAAACAAAAATAATAAGAACTTACAACAAATCACAAAAAGTCTTGTTCAAAACTAGCCAATACAAAAAAAGACCGGACTGAAATACGTGTTCATTGTGCCCGAGGGAAGTGTAAAACCACTGTGCTTGGTTTGCAAAGAAACAGCGGCTTTAATGAAGAGTGGTGAAAGCAAAACGCCAAACATGCCGAAACGACCCCGAAAAAACAGAAAGAACCACAAAACTTCATCGTATCAAGTCTCCAACAGATCAAACATGTTCACTGATCAATGCAGTGATGAACACTTACAGCAGCGTCTCAGCTTTTATACTCGAGTTTAAAAGACTCGGTGCAGACATGAGGCTGTCCATGTACTGTACAAATCATTTAATTCATCCTGCAGGCGATAAATGTTTCATCAATCAGTGTGTTAACATGCACTTTAGCAACCTGGTTGTCTGCAGTAATAATGTATAACGTACTTCATGTAAACAAGCAACACAGTAATCGGGGAGATAATTAAAGAAACCCGACTCCCAACTCCTCCTGGAGAAAGCTGATTTCACCAGATTTATAATCCGTCTTTTAACATGCAGACATGTGCAGGACAGTTAAAGTAAACCAGAGCTGATCATGTGACTAATTGACAAAACTTCCAAGAGCAAGTTTCACAGCCTGTGGGCCTTTGTAACCGTACACCTCAGCATGTAATTTTGTGTTGTTTTTTTACATATTCGTGTGAAGCTGAAATTAATCCATATTAGTAGACCTGATATCCCTGATCTTCTTACTCCAAACATGTGTGCTGGTATTTCTGCCGCCGGTGTGTGTCGACCTTTAGAGACGCCGTTGAAGCTGGATGACGGAGAACTTCGATGTTAATGTTGAATTTTTAAAATCTGCACTGTGTGCTGAGTCGGCAGCGACCGGGGTCACGTGTTAAAATCAAATGACAGAATCATCATTGGATTCGAGTCGCTGCTCAGTGAGACAGAAGACAGCATCAGCCTGCCTGCGTCACATGATCAGCTCTGCCAGCGCTCTGCCTCCTCTAGGGGTCATGTGAGGAGAGGTTGACTGGAGGCCTGGCAGCTGTTGCTATGGTGACTGAAGCTCTTCCTAGCAACAAACGTGTGGCACTTTGGTATTTGGAGGGGGAGAGAAGACGAACGAGCGAGGAGCATCGACTGACTGAGCAAGAGAGACGGAGACAAAAACATGGAAGCCATCAAATCTACTGTAACTGAGAGACAGTCACAGCTCCACAAAGCATTTTAAGACTTAATATGTACGATTTTAACATCTAGAATAACAGAGTTGAGAGGAAAAGACTCAATATCACGACTGCCTCTGCAGAAGCAACGTTTTATTCCAGCCTGATTTGGGTGGAGATGCAGTCAGATGCTGCGTGAGGGAAGCATGGTGTCGATAAAATGGTGGAATATGGTGAAAAATGTTGATGAATCAGAAAGATATTTAGGATAATAATAAAATATTCACATGCATTTCTTAAAATATTACTCAAAACAATTAAATGAATTATCAAAACAGTTGTCAATAAAATGTCCTGTTTATGGACTAATTGTTGCAGGTATGAAGTGAAATTCACCAGCATGTGGTTCTGGTCCCTGATTGGAGCATCTCTGTAAACACTTAAACTTACCGTATTACATAAGTGCGGAACGGTATGATGTGCTGCATGACCGCAGGGATGTGCAACCATATTCGGATCTGTAGGCAAAACCAAAAACATGACGCAGAACCAAGTTTCCATCAGTGAGGGTTGGTTAAATATTACACACACCAGTCAGCATAAGACAATACAATTCATCAGCATCACAAGCCTCCAGATGATCATAAAGTTGAATTAACACCTCTATTAAACATTTTTATTAAAAACCCTGAATATTATAACCTTAAAGGATAAGGCTGGTGTTTTTCTAGATTTTTATTATTATCAAAAAAAATGAACTGATCTAACAAGTATTATGTGTGTATTCTTAGCCTGATATATACACATTATCCCTCCGTTGTTGTCCAGAAACTATTAAAAACAGTTCAGAGAGTCACATGGCTGCATTGGGTCACATGATCCTTCATCATGAAGAGTTTGGTCATGTTAGTTTGTTTATATACGGCTCCAAACACTAATAACACATCATGTTTTCAGTCTCCAAAGAGTAGTTCTGTGTAAGACAGACACCACTGAGCATGTGCAGGAACGCTGCTCCGTTTACAGCGTCGCTAGCTTGTTGTGCTACATATCACAATCTCTGGACTTTGTAATAAAGTTAATAATAATGTAGTACAAAGGTTGTGATGTGTAGCACAACAAGCTAGCGACGCTGTAAACAGAACCATGTTTGCACATGCTCAGTAGCGTCTGTCTTACACAGAACTACTCTCATGATCGCTGCTGTTATATTAGTCTTCTTACTCTTCATAATGAAGTATTGCATTAGACAGCATTGGTTTTAGCTAGCTGTACATAATAAACTGTCAAAGACAACATTTCCCTCCAAAGTGAACATGAATACTTCCATCTTTGATTTAGTGATTGTTGTGTTTTGGATATTTAGAGCGAGACTCACGTTGGAGACGATGGTGATGAAGGCGTGGGCGATGGGGAAGGGGAGGCTCTCAGGTGTGCCCGACTCAAAACACTCCTTCATCAGGGAGAGGCCATGCTTCCCGCAGAACAGGCAGACATAACGCAGCAGATGCAGAGGCACCTCCACATCCTGGCCAAGAGGGGGCGACAGCATCAGCTATGTTTTATAAAAACTTTAAAAATTTAATTAAAAACAAATGTTTGACTAATTGCATGTCATAACCAGGTTGTGTTTTTATGAGTGAAAGTAAAACTTTTTAATATGCATTTTATATCAGTTATTTGCCCATTAAAAGTATTGAAAGCTGTTCATTTTTCTTAATATTCCAGTTTTTTTCTCAATCCAGCCTGTTCTTGGCTTCATCCCAAAGCAATCACCCTCGAGCTCAATGAAAACTTTATTACGGTGGGAAAAGAGAATCATCTTTATTGTCATTGTACTGGGGGGTACAACGAAAGAAGGTAAAAGTCATCAAATCAGCAGATTATCGAGGGACACGTGACTGCTCTCTGGGGGTCAATAACTTCTACATCTACAGGAAAGCGAACTAAATTCAATAAATGCCAACAGCTTGAAGAACTTCTCCGTCTGTACTGTGGTTATCCTGAAGTTAACCGTTATGTTGACCAACATACAAGCTCTAAAACTTAAAAAACATAACAATAAAAATAATCTCCAAGAAGTAGTGCAGCTGTAAAGGAAATCTTACAGACTCTCATCACTTTCCTAAAACACTGTTATTAAATCTGTTGTTTGGATCCGTTTTTATCTCAGAGCTGCTTCACAAGCGCAGACCAACGAAACCCTGTTGCCATGGACGATACGAGGCTCGGCACGCTGTAATAATGTGGGCGGCATTTGACAAAACAACCAAAAGGAAATGTGAACAATACTGAACTAAACAGAACTGTACTCCAGTCAAAAACAAGACATGCCGACTATAAACTCGAGAACCAAAACTATGATTTTAGGCCTTTCCGATATAAACTGATCCGCCTGTTTTAAGTTTTATGGTACTTTTGTTTTACTTTTACAAAATCGCTGTGTAAATATAAAATGTTTTCATCATTTCCAGTTTTTGTCCAAATGTGCCTTCTTTTGCCATTTCATCTTTCTTCTGTTTTAACTTAAACCTGTAAACTGACATTTGAAAGGGTTAACGTCCCCTGTGACAGACATTTAGTCCTCCGATATTCAAAAAGAAACCTCAGCTGAGTCGACAGGACAAAACAAACCTAAGCGGAGCCGCAACACGAGACCTCGACTCAGACGGCGTTTATATTTGGACACTCGGCTGCCGGGCATCAGGTTTCTGAGATCAGATCTGTGATAACCTCTCAGCTCAGGAGACAATAAGTGAAATTCAAAACCGATTTCTGAACACTTGTATTACAGTTCGGGAGTTTAAACTGTAACAGAAAATACCAGGTTGAAGTTGAGAATAAAGCGACAGCAGGGTACAACCATGCATAAAATAAAATTGATCGTTGGCCTCCACAAACAGCATATGTCTAATAATAGCTAAGCAACTGTGAGCTGTCACAGCAGGTCAGTCAAGCCTTTGATTTTTCTCCACGCGTTAAAGCGGAGAACAAGCGGCTGAGTTCGGTCTCTAATCGCCGTTCTGTAAGGAACGGATTGAACAGTGTAATGCTAACATTACTGTTCCCAGATAACTAGCTTACTAAAGTAGTAGCATTTTTTTAATTGTTTTTATTATTTTGCAGCTGTGAGCTCATTGGTCTGGATTAAAGCAACATGTTTTAAGGGATTATTTCCCGCTGTGGGTGTCAGGTGATGAAGTTGCTTACGTTCATGTCACAGAAGGAGCCGAGGATGTTGCTTTCATGAGCGGATATGTCCTGGAGGAAGAAACGGAGATTCAAACGTTAGACGTGACAAAGAAAACAAGTAATTACATCGAGGGCAGCGAAGATGACAAAGATATGCCTCACTTTAGGAGGGTGGATTAGCTGAAAAACACAATCTTTTGATGAGCGCAAATTTAAAAGAAAAGTACCAGAGTTTTTGAAATGACATGTATCGACCAGATGGGGCAGCAGACACACCTCGAGGAGTTAGTCTGTCAGATGCAACAATAGAAGAAGAGTGTGTGAAGGCGTGTGTGTGATCTGGGGCTCGGCCTTACCTCTATGGTGGGGTGTGTGTTGTGTTTGTATGCAGTGTACAGAGGAAACTGGATCTGGAAGATCTTGGCGGCACACAGCAGGAGTTTCTCTCGCTCTTCTGTGCTCCAGGAGCTGAAGGGATCCTGGCTGTCGCTGCTACCGCTGCCCCCGGCACAACCGTCACCACCCCCAGACCCACCGCTGCCCTCCCCTGGTCCCAGTGTCTCCATCTGGGCTTCACCCGACTGGTTGACCCCCTGACTGTGACCCTGGCTCTGGGCCTTATTCTGGTTCTGGTCGGGGGCGTCAGCGTCCTCTTCGGCAGAGTCCCGCTCTACATTCACAGGTTCGTCCTCCCCAGGTGAGGACGGCTGGGGGAGGGGCCCAGGTGCGGTCTCGCCCCCGCTCCATTCAGACCCGGCGCCCTCTGCCCCTGACACGCCTTCTTTGTAGATGTGGTCGTGGACGCTGCAGAGGCGGTCCCTCAAGCTGCTGATCTGGGCGATGACCAGGTTGATGAGGGCGTAGACCAGCTGGTTGAAGACCTCCAGGTGCTTGTACTCCTTGAAGCAGCAGAGACATTGCCTGGAGACGAAACAACCACATCACACCGTTATTATTATTATAGAGGAAACAGGTTTCAGCAACTGAGGCTTCAGCTGGATGACCACAAAGAAAAAAAACTACAAACTAAATGAGAAATATCATCACTGAACCTGTCGGAGCAGATCAGAGTCTGCTCATAAAACGGGAATAAAAAATAAAAATAACGATGTGTTTATCCAAATATAAGCCAGCAGAGCCTGAAAGCTCCTCTGAAAAGCGTCATGAAGCTGGATTTACACCAGAGAGACGTCCTCAGAGCTACAGGCTGCTACCGCTGTGCAGTTTCAGGCTTAACGCCTTGCTCAAAGGCACCGATGTTTCTGTTCTGTAACCTGCACCGAGGTGGAGAACAAACAGTCGACCCGGTGAGGACTCGACAGAGACGCTGAACGTATGTTTTCATTTATCGTCATATTTCCCCAGCAGATCAGCCACTAACCTCTGTGTCCAGGAGCTGATGTAGCCCAGCACTCGCAGGGCATGTTCTTTCTTCAGCTGGAAGCCGCCTTCGCTGCCGTCTGCATCCGATACTGAGGAGAAACGACACAAACGAGCCGTTAGTGAACAGCTGGATACGTTAATCTGCTTTAAACCAAACAGAAGACGACTCAACACCACACTTTTCATTTTATGGTAACCGAAGTCAAGTTCCAGTGAATTAATCCTGATTTGACAGGTTGTCTTCGTGCTCTGTATTGTTTTCCTGTTTCAGTGACTGGCCTCATTTAGTCTTCTTCAGTCTTATTTCCTTTATAGGCACATCACAGCCACCTGTCGATCATTGGATTAAATCATTGATAAGCCTGTGTATCCAGGGACCAACTCTTAATACCCGGTGAAGTTAAACATTCACATTTACTCCCGTTGTCATGTTTGATAGTAATGTTGTAATAATAAAGATGGTTTCCAAATGTAAACCTGTTGTTTAACATGTACCGTTAGTTGAACCCCTGACGGCGGACGCTCAGTGCAACGATATTAAAATACTGGCACCCGGCTCCAATCTAAAGTTACTGTTATTCAGCTGGTATCAATGATCCCATCAGTCACACCTACTTTAGAGGAATCAAGTGTCTCCACTGAATCACTGACCTGAATTTGGCAGCAAAATTAGACAAACACACACAAAAAAAAACAACACAGCAACAATAGCATCTCGTCAGCCATCTTGGCGCTGTGAGCAGGAAATAGACTGAACCGAAACCCGTTCAGCTCCACGTGTGCACAGACGCTCCTCTGAGGCTCCAGAAGTGGAGTCGGTTTCCACGCTGTAGCGCTCCAGCGTATCGGCAGATTTGGCCGTTTTCCTGCAGCAGCACAGAGGGATGTCGTATCATCGCTTTGATGATGATGTCTAGAAACGGGCGTGGAGACGCCAACATTAATCCCGCTTTAAGGCTGCAGCCTGGGATGGATATAAATACAGAGAAATAGGGAGGACACCTGCACTGTGTGATCACATTCCTCAGCTAGGCTGCGATCGTGACTGGAGGCGTTTAAATATGAACTTTCCAGCTGTGACACTGTAGAGTTCAACTACAAAGGCTGACAACACTGTGGAAAAAGCTCAGAGACACCTGGAGAGCTTCAAAATATGTTAAAAAAAATCCACAGACAATAAGTTCACTCGTCATATACGACAAAGAAAAGCTTCAAATCGTTGACTTATTGTTGGACTTCTAGTAGCCAAAGTTACGACAACACACACTAAATGATCAAAATAGTCATGTGATATTTATGTTGTCATGACAACACAAGTAGAAAACGGCAGCACAACAGCTTCCTGCAGCCTTGATTGTGAAATGTTTGAAGGAAGGAAACTATGACGATCATTATATAGACCCAGCAATTAGCCGAAGAAATAATCAGCAGATTAAACAATTATCAAAATAATAAAAATAATAGTTGCAGCCATCATTTTATTTTGTTGCTTTTAACAGGATGCAAATGTGCATTTCAGCTGCATTTTACAGTCTTCAGTCTTTCTACACAGCACCCTCATTTGCATCTAATGGATGAAGTCCTTTTGTGAGTAATATTTGACACGTGGCCTCTGATGAGCACCACAATAATTATAAATAACGTTTGAAAGGTCTGAACTATACATTTATCTTCATACGTCCATGCAGCTGATTCAGTTACCGTCAACGTGGACGAAGCTCCTCGCTTGTTTTAGCAGAGAGCTCATTTTAAAATGAAAGACAGCGTTACTCCTCACAGGGAGACAAGTGTTCATATATATAAAACCAGAAACGGTGATCAACTGTCTGCAATACATGCAGGGCTGCAGATTAATCTGATCATTATTTTAATTGTTCCTTAGAGCCAAAGGTGATATCTTCAAAATGTTTTTTCCAACCACTTTATCATCAATTTACAGTCATATAAAACTTAACAGTTATTAGGTCACATTTTTAGGAACAGAAACGTTTTCTTTCTTTCTACTTTGTGGATTATTTTGCCGTCGAAGGTTCTCAAATAGAAACGCAGGCTGAAAACAGCTTCCAGTTGTAAAAAGGGGATTTAGTCTCTCACATAAAACACACAAACACATGCTGCTGCAGCAAATCTGAGGTCAAAGGTCACCTACAGACGCAGCACATGGACCTGCCAGTCTCACAGACGCAGCACCCCGCTGTGGCGTCGCCTGGACTCCATAAACACACACGTTTATAACAAAGTGGTGACAACACACAACACTACAGACAGTTTATATGTGAGCTGTGCGCTCAGCAGCATGAAAAGCTTAAACTGGGCTGAATGATTGTTTCATTATTGAATCATCGAGCGGTTTGTTTGTGAAAAAAGCCCATCACGCCTTCTTAGCAGCCATCTTTAAAAATGTCTCCGTTTGTCCTAAAAACACCAAAATTATTAAAAGTCATTTCAGAAGCTTCAACGTGAGAACATGAAACTTGCTTTTCACCATTTTTTGTATTTCTATTATTTATTATTGTTATTTTTTGCCTATACTTCTTTTATTGCTTATACTTCTTTTTTTCTTGTAACTCTGGCACACTAATTTCCTTCGGGATAAATAAAGTTGTTCTGATTCTGATTCTGATTCTGATTTTTTAATTTTTTTTTTGCTGAAATGACTCATCAGTTATTAAAACAGGTTCACAAAACGTCCAGAGTGTCTGAAAACAACAGTCAGGTGTCCACGTGAACATGTTCATACTGGCTGATAAATGACGTCCAACAGCGTCATTTAAGAGTTGATGTGAAGCTTCAGTTATTAGAAAAGGATCTGATGGTCAGGATGGTAAAATGATCAACGTCCTTGTGCCTATATATCATTATAATAACGCTGTCCATACGTGCCCTGGTCTACTTCTGCTTCGCCACACGATTGACTCAAGAACGCAGGTGAAAATGAAAGCTACTGTTCGGCTTCCTGTTACCATGCAACATCTGCTATGTGATGATCAATTTGGCAACCTGATCCGGGAATATACAGATAGTTTAACTGTTTTTACAAAAACAGAAACAAACGTGCAGTAATCAACTACCACAGAAACAGTCAGAAACAGTCATAAATTGACGAGGCGTGCACGTGTTGTTTGTTTAGGTTGATAACCGGCTGCACTGACTGTGTGATAACATGCAAATTAAAAGCTACATTAATGAAGGTAAAATTAATCACTTTTGTGTGATTTAATTTAATTTTATCCTTAGTTGTGTCACACCAAACTAACGATTATGTTTCTGAGACGGTTTACGTGTCCATGTGATGGATTAATGCTATAAATTACTGCACAGCCGCGTGTTGTGACAGGTATACTATACGGTGTAACACAACGGGTGAAATGAAACGTTTGTTTCATTGACGGGTGGAGCAGGCGTTCTCCAAAATTTATGACACTGACCTTTAAATTTAATTTAACCGACTCCCAAATAGATAAGAGAGAAAACAAACAGCGTGCATGTTTGTTTGAACCTTTATTTAAATCTGTGTTCTTCTACACGCGTCACGTCATATGAATACATCCGACACTGCTTTAACATGTCAGTAGACACGTGTCATACGTGTTATAATGCTCTTGTAGCTGCAGCAAGGCAGCAAAATCTGTTGTGGAAAGCAGATTAATGCACATGAATCACATCAGATGTCCACATACTTATGGCCATATAGTGGAGATAAACACAGCTTCCTCCATCAGATGTTTATGTTCTGACTGACAACATAAACAGTACAAACAAATATTTAATAGACAGTTTTTTTTTATGTTATAATACATGTACATACATGAATTAGTGCTACAGTCAGGTTTTCCCTCCTGTAGTGTTCATATGGACACATGACTGTTGTTTTAAGACACACTTGAAAAAAACCTGAACTTATCCTTTAAAGTGGAGCCTGCAGGAGGAGCTTTAGCTTCATACACACAATAAGCTGCACACAGAGACACGACAAACAGCCGCAAACAGCTGCATAATGACGCTTTAAATGATGTTATAAGACAAGAAAGGGCTTTGTTCAGTGTCTTACAGTCAGCAGTAAAGTGCAGCAAGGCCCTGTTAGCCTTCACAGCAACAACAGCTAACTTCTAGCTTCAGATGCAACCTTGTATTTACATTTGCTGCCTTAAGTTGACGGTAGCAACGCTGTCGGTGAAATCTGCTCTTTTTAATGGCAAAATCACAATGAATTTAACCACTAAAAAAAAAAACCAACGAAATGAAGGCTTTGGTCGGAAAAAATACAAAACACACACAAGCTAACATCACCGTTGGATTAACGATGTGCCAAAATATGCGCCTCGTTGCAGCCATTAATTTTCTATGCTAGCTTAGTTGCCGCTAGCTTCGATTAACATTTATCCGACAAAAAAAAAAACACAGATATAATATTCACAGCATCATGTTAGTGTCAAGAGGTTTAACTGTGAGGGTGTTAGTGATAGTTAGCAGGCCATGTTGGGTGGTGAATATGCCCCATGATGCTCAAAACAATGGGTGGAAGCGGAGTGGACAGCTAGCAGACTGACCTGACAAACACATCAAACAAAGTCAGGCTGCGAGCTAGCTTAACGAGCTAACTTCCAAACCTGAGCAAAGCCGCTGGGGGTTTTTATTATCAGCAGCAAATATCGACCTTATATTTAACAGCGTTCAAGTATTTTAACTGACAAGTGTAACGGTTACTGTGACACACAAAAACAGATCGATGTCATGCGGGGTTTTTGAGTCGACTCCGGAGTGTTTGACAGACGAGACAGGCCCCAAAAAAAAACTGACTGCCAGTTTGGGAAAAGGAGGAAAAAAATGGCATTTGCATTGATATCTAACCGACACAGTGTGACATCAAGACGTGACTGTCACCGACCGCAAAATACACAGAAACAATGTCAACACTTCCACCTGTCGTCTGGCTGCAAGAGAATGTAAAGAAATGCGAGTTAAAGCAAAGAAAACATAAAGTTATATATTACAGCTAGCCGCCGAGCTAACACGCTCCCAGCGGTGCTAACGACAAGCAGCTAGTTAGTTAGAAATAAAACGATTTGTTTGACTTACTTTCATTTAAAACCTCCACCAGCTCGGCGCAGTTTTCACACATTGTTCGTGAAGAGGAGAAAAACACGGAGTGCACCTACTCAAACCATCGCACCGGAGGCTGTTAGTCGGCCGGCTGTTGGTTGTTTTTGGGGTAAAAACGGGCCCGGTGGAGGGAGTGATGGCTGAAGGTTATTCCGCTGAGTGAAACCAGCGGAGAACAAGAACCAGAACGGGATTTGCATCCAAGCGAAGTTGACGGACAGCAAAAGTTAAAGAGGCACTGGACGGTAGAAAGCGAGTCAGTCTCCAATCTGAGCGTTACTTGAGAGAGTAGACACAGCAGCCATGTTGAAAAAGGAGGGGGGCGGGGGGCGGGGGGGCGGCAGCGTCAGCGTGGACACAGTTCGGCTCTTTTCGACTCGTCTCCTTCGTCCGTTCGGTTCTCATCGGTAGTCTCGCGAGATCTTTCTGGATGAAGTAATGTTTACAACCTTTTAGCACGTTCAAGGGCATTGAGTTAAAGCATGACCTGAGAGTCAGGGCCAGACTGAGAGGAAGAGTCATAAATAAATAATAAAGTCATAATATTACAACAATAAAGCCATAATGTTACGAGAGTTGTAATATGCTAATAAAGTTATAAAATTATGCACATAAAGACAATTATGCTAATAAAGTTGTAATACTATGAAAATGAAGGTGTAATATTACAAAAATAAAGTCAATGTATGAGGCCTATGTAATGTAATAAAGTCATAATATTTTAAGTAGTAATTATATGAGAACAATGTAATAGGCTATTTAAGGGTGAAATATCTGTTAAAATGAGGAATGTGGAGCATCTGTGAAGTTACACTCACAAATAATAAAAAGTGTTTCGGCACCAGATTATTAAAAATATCAGGACTTTAAAACGATTGTGTCTAAAGAAAGAAAGAAAGAAAGAAAGAAAGAAAGAAAGAAAGAAAGGAAGAAAGTGCCTCTTTTATGGAACATTTGGACTTTTTTTTTCTTGTAGAATTACAACTTTATTGTCATTATATATTATAGGGTCACAATGAGATTTCCTCTTTGTTATATATAAATAATTAATTAAATTATATAATGTGGAGGTTGAATGCGATATGTTACATAGAGCTTGATGAGATATATTAGTGAGCAGTGTAGGGATTAAAATGTAAAGCTTAATAACAGTAACGGTATGAAGTGGAGCAACAGCATCTGTGTGCAGTGTCTGGAGCTTTTTATGGAATCTGTGAATATATAAATATTTTTCATTTCAGAAGTTTAACTGCTGGACACAACATGTCTTTTACTCCACTGTAAAGTCTCAGTGTTTCCACATCACACACAGAAACTTTCCATCTTCAGCAGATGAATTTGTGAAACGGTAAAACTCAAACATTCATCTGTGAGAACGAGAAGAAAAACACATTTTTGAGTAATAGGGAACTTTAAAGGCAGAATTTATCACTATGACAATATGAAGAACACATGTCTGAACTATGTTAACATTATTTTATTGTGAATATTCTTTATTCACAAACAGAAGGTTTTAGGCTCCCAACCCTTCCTCCCTCTTTTTTTTGTACTGACTTTAAGTTAATGCTCAACTCGTACTTTTACAAACATTACAAAAAAAAATCAACAGTTCATAAAATATTACAAAATATACTTGATGAAACCACCTGAGGTCAAAATAATTGTTCTTTTCTAATGTCTTTGTCTTTTAGGATTATTTACATCACATTAAAATATATATTGATTTAATTCATTTTCATACCTCCTGTATTGTGTTGTGTACTTGTTTCGTGCCTGCATGAAAAATCCTACTAGTAGGATAGAAGTACAAGTACCTCAAATCTGTACTTAAGTACAGTACTTGAGTAAACGTACTTGTGTTACTTACCACCACTGTGTTTATTTTCTCTTTATTCTCTCTCTGAATTTTCCAGAAAAGCACAGGTGGAATAATAATAATAATAATACTAATATTAATGGTGGTTCTGTTCCAGTAATTAATAATGTAATATCAGTTATGACTAAAATAGCTGCTAAGAAAAAAGGTCTTTTTCAGCAGTAGTTTTCCTCTGTCATGTGGGAGAAACACTGACTTATGTCATTTTCTAAAAGTGCAGATTCACCAGCCAACCGAGCTTAATGTCAAGTTATTTCCAAAACCTTTTATAATGTGTGTCATTTATAATAACTTTGAGGTCAGAGCTTTATGGAAGAAACACAGTCGCTTTTGTAAAAATAGCCAACTTTATATTCTCAGATTACTAAGACAGCTTTACAAACAGGATGATATGCACACAGCCTTCCTTCTCATCCACACGCAGACCGGTCCAACTGAAGCTCCGACTCGCTTAGAGAGCCAAAGTGAGAAAGAAAAAAAACAAACAACACACTGACAAACCAAAACAAGACAACAAAGGAAGCAAGGAGCACATGTCACCCCTTGAGCGTCACATTCGTCCTGCACTGTGCACATGGAAACCAGAGCAATCTGTCAACCAACCACTGCAAGAGTTTCAACATTATATATTACATATTAACAAATAGGAACAGGGGGAGGGGGGGTGTAGAGGGAGTCAAAATAACCTTTTAATTAATAACCTTTAATTCTCTCAACATCATGTCATGCAGGTGTAAAAGAACTATATGGCCAAATAGAAAGCTTTTACTAGCAAATAAACAAAAGATGGCATGTTGCACAAAAAAAGTTGTATAAAATATGTTTGAAGGAAGAAACACAGGAAAAAACAGAAGAATCCGCACCAGGGTTGAAGGGGTCGGGGGCGAATCTCATTTACATATTGACATTGATTTGGTCGACGTACAACCGAGTGCTGGGGTCCTTCCTCTGGCCCCCCCATTCTCTTTTCACACGCACGCACGCACGCGCACACACACACCTGAAAAGAAAATTCATCAACAGGAAGCGTCCTTTGCTCTCTTGACCTTTTCCCCCCTTCAGAGCTGCTGCCGTTTCAGTCACACATCTCCTCCGGCAGCTCGTGGGGGTTGAGGATGCCGGGCACAGACATCTGGAGCTTGTGTTTCTCCTCCTGGGCTTGGCGCAGAGCCGTCTCCCTCTCCTCCAGGAACAGGTCCGTCGTGTCCTCGCCAGCGAACTCCTGCAGGACCACACAAGCAGAGGCTCACATGTGGGAACAAGACGTTCAAATAATCTGAGCTCTGACGCAGGTTGTAGCTTTCTAATGCGTCTGATCAGATTAACACTTAGGTGATGTGTGTCTGCTGGTTTTATTCTGATCAAAAAACTCATTAATATCATAAAAAAGGTTTTTACTTTTGGCTGAAGGTGAAAAAGTTGAAGCATCAATAGAGACAAAATAAAAACAGACTTAAGAGAATAAATGACGACGTACATGAAGCAGATGAGACGTGTGTGGCACTTATTCACAGAGCAGCAGTGGACGCTCTCATTCACATTTAATTTTGCTAATTTTCTGGAAATTCCCTTCAAATCCGCTCTTTGTTTGGATGGAAACAAGCTGTTTAATTCTGCGCTGCCCAATGTTTTTTTAAATGAGTCACATAAAATATTTACCCAGTTCTCACCCACACAACAATAAGCATGTACACAAACACCACATCAGCACATTAACGCTGCAGTTGTGGATAGTGGAAAGATGCTGAACAGACATGATGAGATTCACCACAGCAGCTACAAGCAGAGTAAACTGTAGTCACTGTGGTCGTCCTTTGTGTTTCCTCTGGACACTCACCTTGATCTGCACCAGGAAATCCCTCAGGTGCTCCTTGAAGGCGGGAATGTCCTGATTCAGGCTGAACAGACCCGTTACAAACACCTTCACCTGAGCGCTGGAGACAAACAAGCTTCGGTTAATAAAACACTGACATGTACAACATGTAAAATATGAGCCTGTAAGCAGACTGTACTTAAAGTTTTTTTTTAATCCACGTGTGTGTTTGTGTCATGTAATCACACTTACTCTTGCAGATGGGGGAAGGCCGTCTTCAGCAGGTTGGCGATGTACTCCTGAATGTGCGCCTGGTTGTTAGCAGCGCTGGCGGCGCTCAGGGCCACGCTGACCTTCCCTTCCTCCACCAGGTTGAACATGTACGCCAAGATGGTC
The DNA here is from genome assembly GCA_036937835.1 of Pampus argenteus. Classification (NCBI taxonomy): domain Eukaryota; kingdom Metazoa; phylum Chordata; class Actinopteri; order Scombriformes; family Stromateidae; genus Pampus; species Pampus argenteus. The sequence goes on along the minus strand of CM072866.1, from coordinate 24,382,071 downwards.
GCGTGCATCGTCAGACCTGCAAACAGGCAGCAGAGGCGAGAAGCGTGTGATGTGCGGTGTGTGATGGGTAGGTTGTAGTCAATGCCGCCATGTTTCTTTTTGTCAAGCTTGTCCAACCTAGCAACAGTAACTAAGGGGACTATAATGCGTCTCCTGTACCTGCAGTGTGAGACGTATCAGTGACCACAGAGAAGATGTGCTGCAGGACGTCACAGAAGTACGTCTGGTAGAAGCTCTGCGCCGCTGCCTCCTCTGCAGACACGTTCTGCAGGAGCGTGTAGAGGATCTGCAGACCTGAGGAGACGAGGAGACGCTCGTTAGACCAGCAGAGACCTGGAGACAACCACTACGTCCAAAACTCTGCACTGCTCATACACAGTCATCTAACGGCCAGAACATGTTTGAATGAACATTGATTGAATGGTTTCATTAATAAGTCGTTCTAAACTTAGATTCTTCTTATTACAGGGTCAAACTTGATATTTGTGTGAAACCTCAGACTGGCAGGATGAGCTCATGCCGGCTCTGACCTGTGTCGGCGACGTTCCTCATTGTGTGCTTGAAGGCCCAGATGATGGAGTCCAGGATCAGTTTGAACTGGGCGGGGGCGATGGACAGGAAGGCTGGGAAGCACTGCGAGGTGGCAGCTTGAAGGAGGTAGAAGAAATGGGTCCTGTGTTCTGGGAATTCCTCAAAGTCCTGAAGGCACAGGAGGAAAAGAGAGAGAAAAATAAATAAATAGACGTCAATAGTCTGTTCATGAGAAAATGTTTCATGTGAAGCTCCGGGACAAGAATTACACTGATAAACAAAGTAAAATCAGATGTATAAATACATTGAACAGTCTGGATTTCCTCATTCAAGATGATACGATACATCCTCAACTACAGATTGTGAAAATGTATTCATTGTGTGCAGACAGTGAAACCACTCAGACCTTGTTGATCATGTTCAAAGTGCACTCAAACACGGCGTCAAAGATCTTGGGGATTTCTCCGGTGATGTGGACTCCCAGCTTGTTGACGATGGTTGCCATGGTGCTGAGGACTTCGGGCTCACGGGCTGCCGGGACGTTCCTCTGGTAGTCGATGAGCACCGCCTCCAGCAGGGGGGGCACAAAGTTCTCTGCCACCTGGAACACACAGGAAACATTTGATGTCAATTTAAACATCGAACTACTTCTTGAGAACAGGAACTTGTTATTTTACATTCAGCAGCTGCGGTTGCTGCTAAAACTAAATGTCATTGTGAACCCTGTTTCAAATCAAATTAAATTTTATTTATATAGCCCAAAATCACAAAATACATTTGTCTCAGAGGGCTTTACAATCTGTACAGGGAGTGACACCCTCTGTCCTTAGACCCTCGATTAGTGAGGAAAAACTTGCCCACCAAAAAACCTTTTAACAGGGAAAAAGGTGGAAGAAACCTCAGGAAGAGCCACAGAGGAGGGATCCCTCTCCCAGGACGGACAGACGTGCAATGATGTCACATGTACAGAACAAATCAACACACACATGTTGTACAATCACAATGAATTACAATGGATGATAAAATGAGAATGGGATGTTTCTATCCTGATAAGACGCCAGGCTCACCATCTGAGGGTCGTTGGAGCGACTGACCCAACCTGAGATCAGCTTCAGAGTCTCTCTCTTCACTGTCCTCATACTCCTGATCAGAGGCTGCTTGGTCACCATCTCACCTGTTCAAATTATTAAAAGACACTTATTTAGGAAAAAAAAGACAAACAAGGAAGCAAAGAACCTGACTGAGAAAACATCAGAAATGACAAAAGCTAATTATTTCAGTCAGGTTAAGACAAACAGACACACGGAGGCTGACCGTTGGTCTGGACGGCCGAGGAGATGTTTTCACTCAGACACTTGTAGACGTTGAGCATGTCAAGGTAGATTCGTCCCAGTTGGACTACGAAGGGATGACCGACAGCTTTACAGGCTCTCACGTTCGTCTTTAGGATGCTGCCCAGCTGACGCACCGTCTCTGCATCTTTCAGGATGTCCACGTTCTGCAGCACAAAGTCAACAGTTTACCGCCAGTCTGCATTAAATGAAAACTTATGAGGACATTAGGAACACAGATCACTGGGTTATATTGGATGCTCTCACCTTGGTGGCCTGTTGGATGATGCTGTCCCACACCTGGTTAGGCAGCAGCATGTACTTCTCTATCACAAGCTCCTGCAGTGCCTGGTCTGGCTGAGCTGCAATCATATAACCAACCGCCTCATAAAACGTATGGACCTGCAGACAGACACAAGGGACAGGCTCACATTTCACCTTCACTATCAAATATCAAAAGACAGACCTTACTGCCTAAACGATACCTGAACAAGTCTTTGAAATAACAGCATTAATGACAACGCTGACCTGCTGCGGCTGCAGGTCGCAGATGATGGTGTTGATGTTGTTGAGGATCTCGTCGATGAAGGGCATCACCTCGCCCACCTGAACCTGGACAAAATGACGCCGACACTTCTGTGCAATCTTGATGAAAGTGTCGCAGGCCATGTCCTGCACGCCGTCATGAGTCTCTGTGTGATGAAGGAGGAGAGATAAAACCACATGACATGACTCTCACATTCATTTCAGCCAACAGCAGCGCGTTGGGTGAATATAGAGGTTTTAGTCTCTTCTCTGCTACTACTGCTCACAACAGATGTAGATTAAATCATTAATACAGCATTCATATATTCTAGTTGAAGCTGCTCTCTGGGAGTTTGTGTTTCTTACCATGCATGAACTCAAACAGCTTGTTGACGACAGTCTTGAGGAACTTCCAGTGAGCTCTGAGGAAGCGAGGATACTGGCCCACAATGTACATGATGTTGGAGGCTATGATGGCCTTGTTGTCCTTCCCTCTCTTCTGCTCACACAGGCCCAGCAGGTCCTGAGTACAACAAACACACACACACGCGAAAAATTGAGCTGATGCTGATCTGCTCGTTTCATGTTTAACCATCCCTGAACAACAGACGATGGTTGGAGGAAAATGCTTCTGAATATCAAACAGAGCTGCAATTCTGATACTCCATTTATAGTTGATATAGTGGACTGTTGGTTGGGACAAAACAAGACATTTTTATCAGTTATGTCAACAAAGTGACACCAGTCATGTATTTATTAACAACGTCATCAGCAGCACTAGACATCGGTGCGACAGTCACCTTGATGACGGTGACCAGGAACCTCTTCTCGTCTTCCTCGTGCATCGCCCCGCTGATGGAGCCGATGGCCCAGCAGAGCATGTTCAGGTTCCTCCACGACCACTCGGTGCCGTTCACCTGGTTGTGGAGCTTCTCTGTCATGATGCGTTCAGTGTCTGCGTAGTCCAGATGGGTCAGATACACTGCAGAAACAGAAGGGACATATGAGTCTGTGGTGCTACGGTGAAATGCATACATACAAAACCCTGTTACTGCTCGTAGTCAGGCTTCTTTTTTACTTTTTAACAAGACTGAGTGACTGCAGGATGTAACCGGCTTAGGAACAGAATGTAAACAAAGTTAATATGGAGTATCAACAAGGTAAACAATGGAAAACTTGACTGTATATTCAACATCAGGTATTTTTTTCAGTACATGTATATAAAACTCACCGAGAGTCTCCCTCATGTTTTTGTAGAGGTTGATGGCGTCTGTGTCCTTCATGAACTCTCTCACCACCTCACCCTGGTCGTTCTCCACCACCAACACCTCCTCTGGTTTGGCCATGCGGCTCACCATCAGCAGACGCACCTGACGAGATGATGTATGGACGATGAGAAGGATGAGGAGGATGGATGGGAGCAGCGGTACTTATATATTCACAGTAGAAACATTTTTACAGCTTATACAGCATTCGTGCCATCAAGGTCGTTGAAAAAGACGTGTGCTGGCGGAGGTCCTACCTGGGAGAGTACGGGCAGGTAGAGGTGTCTGCGAGGCGGGACGTCGGACAGCAGGGGGGTGCTGGAGGTGGAGCTCTCCCTGTACAGCTCTGAGGCCAGGTGGTTCCAGTACTCCAGACAGATCTTAAAGATCTCCGTCTCCTCCACCTCCGACACCAGCAGCATGAAGTGGAGGGCCTGGGGCGGAGCAGAGAGCGGCGGGGTCACGTTATCAACAGTAAATATGTGGTGCAGGTTTTTAGTCGAGTATGAGATAAATAACCCTGTGATGTCAACAAGGTCAAGGTGGGCTTTTACAGCCACAGAGGGTCCAACTGAAACATGATACTGATTGATTCATATAAAGCTCAAACTGTTAGTTGACTGAAAGAAAAATAATGTGTTTTTAAAGCTCGACTCCAATAATACCTGCTGCTTTGACAACGAAATTGAAACACTAAAATGTTTAATTACTCCTTTACTACATTTAAACCTGCATTAACAGATTTTTGTACCTACTAGTTTTCAGCACAAACAGGAAGTGAACAGTGTGCTTTTCAAACAGCTGCATCTGAAAACGACGCTGTGAGAGCTGAGAGCGAACCTGAACAGATAAACAATGATCACTATGAAGCTCTGTAGCTCTCAGAGGACCTTCACAGTCTCTGATAATCTATGTAGCTGCTCGTTTCCTCTGTTTTCAACATCTCGGCCTCCTCCTGAATAAATTATCTGCAAGTAAGTGGCACTTCCCACTGTAATCACTCCCAAATGTATTTCATCACAAAGGTGTAATCAGGAGTGCAACAGGAACGTCAGTGAATATGAGGGGGAGGTTTCTTTCCAACAGTCCTCCAGCAGAGGCTGCTATCCGTCTCGTCCTCCTACCTCCATGAGAGATTCCCGCAGGTTTGGTCTCTTCTCGATGAGCTGGCCGTGTTCTTTGAGGAAGGTGCAGAGGAACAGGCTGAGGTTCTGGATGAAGTTCTGCTCGTCGTCCTTCCCGTTGGCGTAGGCCACTCTGATGTTGGTGTTCAAAGGCAACATCTGAGCCGAAGAAACAACACACGACAAAACACAACATGACAAATCACCTTCATTTATTTATTTATGCTGCGACTTTAGTTGTTTTGCTGTAATTACATCCAAAGTGTGTTTTCTTTGAGGGCCTCCTGAGGGTTGAGGGTTTCCTGTTAACCGATTTAGGATGAGACCACCCAAGATAAGACGTTTTATTCTAAAACCACATCTGAAGCATTTCTACTAAGAAAAAAATATCTTTTTTAAATTCAAAAAAATTACGCTCTCCTCTAACAGGTGTGTTAGATGAATGTATATCCATCTGTGGGTCATAAGTGGTCACGATCAATAAGATAAATGTGACCGAGAAGAAAATAGGTTCACTGGACACTAATTATACATATTTATACAATACAATATTTGCATATTGTCACAAACAAAGCCGCTGCTATAGAAAAAAAGAAATACACATGAACTCATGATGAATTATCTGTGTTGTCAGACTTCACACACACACACACACACACACACAGTCCCCACACAGGGGGTGTGTTTGCATGTGCGCGTAATTGAGCGGGCACTGTATGCTGAACATGTTTGTGTGTACCTGTTTGAGCTGGGACATGGTGAGGGTAAACAGGTTGACAAACTGCTCCTCGTACTGATTGACGCTCACACCGGCGATTTCTGTCAAACATTTCAGCGTCACGTTGCGAAACATGGGCACGTTCAAGAACTGAAACACAAATGAAAATGAATTAACACACGCTGCTGCTTTGTAGAAGAAACAACAAACTATGACAACTGTCCAGCATGTATTAACTGTTCTGCATGAGCCAGAGAGAGAAACAGTCTGACTGTCTGAAAATGCATGAGCTCATCGGGCTGCAGAATACAGTTGATCTGTTTCTGGTTTGTCCAATCACACAAAGTTTAATTTAAAGCGTAGATAAGCGTGATGAATATTGGCCGTTGTACCTTGTAGACCAGAGTGCTGATGAGTTTGGTCTCGAATATGTAACCCAGAGGAATCCAGTTCAGGAAGCGGAGGAGCGTCTCCAGTGTGGCGTGCACCAGCGGGGCATTCTGGGAGTTTTCCTACTCAGAAACAAAAGGCACGTACTGTATGAGCACAGATGGAGGTGGAGAAAGACGCTGAGGACAGTTTGAACTTGTGTCCATTTTGTCTTACCATCACAAACTGGCACAGCTGGAATATTTGGGAAAACTCGTTGCACATGCTGAAAGACAAAGTGGAACGATGGTGAGCGACACCACAGTCATGTCTTAAGCACTTTTTTTTTACACAGTAAATATGTGGCATTGTTGGTTTATAAATGTTTGTAATGACATTTTACAGGCATGACAGAACAGAAAACAGCAGTGACTGAGAGGCAATGATTTGAAAGAAGTTGAAGTGTTAAAGACCATCATGAATGTAAAGCCACTTATATTCTCTCATTGATTTCATTTCTGTCTATTTTATACAGTCAGATAAAAACCCAAACTTATACAATTTACTATCATGTATGACGGAGGAAAACATTTTGGTATTTTAGCTTTAAATATGACTGAAACTATTATTTTAATCCATCTAATCTAGCTCACATAAAATATCCTAAAACAATTACCTTTCACAATTTCTTAGAGCTAAAAGCAACATCTTTACACTTCCTGTTTTCTACCAATCGATCCCACAACCCAAAACAGAGAAAAGCAGCAAATTCTCAGTGTTTGGTGCTTTTGTTTGACTTAAATGAATTTAAACTTTCCTTTCAATCGACTAATCAAATAATTATTTAATGTGTATGAATAGAAATGTTTTATGAAAATGAAATACAGCCGCATTTAGTATTTCACTGTTCAAAATAATCTGGATTTATGTTTATGTGCTTACGTGACGGACAGAAGAGACAACGAGCGTTACCTGTCTTTGAGGTGCTTGGCCTTCACCTGCGTCATCTGGCCACTGGAGAAGTCAAAGACCTCCTCGCTGAGAAGTTTGAGGATGATCATGTTGTTCTGGCAGAGACTTTCGCTGGTCCGACTTGCACCCACGATATCACTGATGAAGGTGGGCCAGTGTTTGGGCCACTCCTGCTTCAAGATCTACATGGGTCCAGAGAAAAAGAGCTCTGAGTGATCGGGCTCGTCACATCACGGCAGTCGCTCAAACACGTCTGTTCGTTTATTTACCTGAACGAGGATCATGTTGAGTTTTGAAATGTAAACGCCCTCTTTCTGCAAATTAACATAAAAACAGTGACATCAGCACCACGTTCATTCACATCACAAGTACTTAAAGTGCACTAATGTGAACTCACCTCCATGTTTGCAGGATCAGAAGAAGTCTTGATAATCAACCCAACAACATACTTTTTGATTCCTGAAAGTATATCAGAGGGTTTTTTTTAGTTTAGTTTTTAGTTTCCTGAATGAAAACATATTTTCACTCTACTTGTTTAAACTAAACTTTACCTTCACATTGATTTCTTGGGAGGATCTTCCAGCGGGTTTTAATGACTGTCTCCAGAATCTGCAGCGCATAATACTGAGAGGAAGATGGAGATGTGTTAGGACTGTGCTCGGGAAAGATGAATATTACTCATTAATAACAATATACCATCTACACTGTGATATCTGCAATGATGACGTCATACCACAATACCAACAATAAGTACATTATTTGAGGGAAAACTCAAATTAGTAACAAATGACTACAAAGGGACACAAGTGACGCTGCGTTTATGTCTGGGTGAGCATCACTAAAGACCCAGACAGCAGCATTTCAACACGTCATTCAATCGTAAGTAGAGTGAAGCTAAAGCAGAATAAGCAGAATGTATAAACCTCACTGCACCAGAAAACCCGGCCTGATGCGGACAAAGTGATAAACATCAGCTCCATTATTACATCAACCCTGAGAGTCTGTCAACAAGCACAGTGAGAGTCAGGAAAATACTTTAGTCTTCATGTTCTGGGAGAACTCCAGGATAGTGTCCACCCTCGTCCAGGCGTCTGGATGGTCCTTCAGGTTGGTCAGCACTTCTTGGGCCACTCGTTGCTGCATCATCAACACAGCAAACCATTTATTAGCAAAGGTCTCTACTTTCTGGCCCACAAAATCTATTCTAAATAACAACAAACAGCACAAGCAGGGTCATGGTCCTTTTAGTCTTTTCAAATTTAAGTATACATTTTTCATAAAGTGAACATGTTTTACCAGATCTTCCCTTATAGCTGCATGCTAATTTTAATCAACAACACAGTACAAACCCACGTAGAGCTTGTCACTAATCCTTGTGGGACAACAGTTCTCACCTGGGATCCAATGTCGTGGTACATGGAGTTGACAACATTGTCCAGCAGGTTGATATCAAGTTTCTGACTGAAGTCCAGCAGCTGCCTGGCTGGGTGATCGGCCAACATCGTCATTTCTGCTGGCATAGAGATTCTGGAGAGAAGAGGAGGATTATTTTAAATTCAACCACGGCAGCACCTGGTGATAGTAGAAGCATCACTGAAACATACAGAAATACACAGATCTACAGGTAGATTACTGCACCTGTGTTACTGACATATTTATCATTTTAAATACTATATTACAAAGTAGGAAAATGAAATCAAGACATTTAATGGATGCATTAAAGGACGGGGGGGTCACAATTTACCCAAGTATGTTTTAAAACAAGTTTATGTGAAGCTAATATGAAGCTTCAAATCCAGTAGATATGTTTCAGCGTTAGTGTTTCTAGAGCCAGATTCCTCTTATTGTGACCACAGAGGGAACACAAAGAGGGAATTTGATGCTAAACAGACTGTAAATGTGTCAGATATCCACTTGATATGAATAACTCGTAAAAACTACGAACCGGCCCTTTAATATTTTAAAGCTGGAGCCAAAACAGACGGATGAACTTTAGACATTACAAGCATAGTCTGAAGCATTCAATCAGAAACAAGTTATTTCTGTGTCAAAGCCGCCTGGAGCTTCATTTATTCAGCACCTCGTGGTCCAGTTTTGACACCCATTGATATAAATGGGTAGAACGTGAAACAGCGCCCCCACTCGGCAATGCTGAGCCGGGTTCACTACAACTCCACTCATAGACCTGTTTTGCGACTATTGGGAGCAATTAAAACCCGTTAGTGGCAGTGGAAAACAAAAGCTGGAGAAACCAGCCCCCCGGTTACAAAGCTTTAAACCGTGTTTAAGCTGTGCAACCGCTGGTTTTGACCCCTCTCACAAAATAACGCCACAGTACCTTTCCAACTGACGGATGCTAACGTTAGCACACGCTGGGTAAGTTAGGTAAATGTTGACCGAGCTTCACTTACCTGGTATGTCCTGTCCTCCTCGTCGAAAACAAAACCAAACCGCTAACTGGTGTGACTTGTAGCTGGAGATGGAGCTATGAATCCTGCGTTTGACAGGCGGTGCAACGTTATCTCATGGCACGGCACACACGTTTACGCTGCTCCTAACCTAGCCAGAAGCTAACGATAGCTTCCCCCGGATGACACCAACAGTTAGCGCTAATTTAAAAGATCACGTTACGTTGGATACTTATCGATTCTTGCCGTTATATATGAAACGCTCTTCGTAAGTTAGTTTTTTTTAACAGCAACCTATTGTTTCTGTCTTCAACGAGTCTGAAACATATCTTTCTTTGGCTTGCGAGTTATTACAAGCCGACTCCCACCATGCTAATAGCAACTTAGCGTGCTAATGGAAAAGTCAATGATTATTCGGGTCTGTTGGCTAATGAAAGCTAAGCTAACAACACAGATTTCACGGAGTCTCACTCGGAGCGGTATTCCGGGTCATAATCACCAACTGAAAGAGTCTCGTTTTTATTTCAGCTTCTATTCGCACACACAGTTGGAGAGCAGAGGTGTTTTAAAGCTCTTCCTCTGAGCTCATGCTTCCAGCCACGGACCGGTTGAAACCGGTTGAGACCGGGATTTTCATTCTCGGTGTTTCGGCCCGTCGCGCGCCGCGTAAAATTTGGACTATGTACCCGCCCCTTTCAGCATCTGATTGGTTGTAGCAGTACTGTCGTCACGCTCTGTCATAGGCCGGGTGGCGCTGTCAATCTGACTCAGCCTCCCTCCCTCTGTGTTTGACCTCTAATGAGGTGCAACATTAACCATAAAAACATCAATAAAACCCAGTAGAAGCATTCACGTCCTTTATTTAAGTACAAGTACCAATAAAGCAATGTAAAAATACTCCATGACAACCAAATGTCCTGCATGATAGTATATTATATGTATTATGATCGTAATGTAGTTAAAGTACTGTAGTAACAGTACATAAGTATAGTGATCTTGATGTAGTTAAAGTACTACAGTAACAGTACATAAGTATAGTGATCATGATGTAGTTAAAGTACTGCAGTAACAGTACATAAGTATAGTGATCTTGATGTAGTTAAAGTACTGCAGTATCAGTAGTGACTGATATATTATTATATATGACATCATTATATTATTAATACTGAAGCATCAGTGTTAGAGGAGCATGTTACTGTTGTAGCTGCTGGAGGTGGAGCTAGTTTCAACTACTTTATATACAGATAGCTAGTTTAGTCCAGTGGTTCCCAACCTAGGGGTCGGGGCCCTCCAAAGGGTCACCAGATAACTCTGAGGGGTCGTGAGATGATTAATGGGAGAGGAAAGAAGAAGAAACAAAGTTCTGATACACAAATCTGTTTTCAGCTTTTGGACTTTTTCTCTAATCTTTGATTTTTGGTGGCATCAAAAGCCAAAAAGGTTGAAACCAATGTGTTGTATTTTAAAAATGTATCCATCAAAGGTTTATCTGAAAAGTAACTGTCATGTAGTAGAGTAGTACAGCAGTACAATATTTATTGAAATACTTACTAGTACTTGCATTAATGTACTCACATTCCATCACTACTTCATAACAAATAATAATAACAATAATTTGTTGTTTCTGGATAAGTGGCTTTATTAGATGTACTCAAACCAGACAGCATGATAAATATGGTCAATGTTTGAGTGTGTTGTTGATGTAAACTATTATTTTACACTGAAGTAGACAAAAGAAATGGAGGATCTGGTCTCAGCTGAAAAATAAAAATAAAAAGCTGTGGAGGTGATACAGCTCCAGAAAAATCTTCAAAAACTGAGAAATAAGCATTAAATGTTAAAAATGCCCTTCAGACATGAAACACACTCATAGGGTCACATGTTTCAGGTGAGCTCGGAGAAACTTTTCACCTTAAGTGGATAAATGTGGAAACAAACTCTACACAGAAGAAAACAACATGTAGCTGCAGGAAGAAGAAGAAGAAACATATTTGAGTGGAAGAGGACTTTAATAACACACCTGTTTCTGGATGTTTGCAATGTCTATTGTTCCATTTTTAATGCAGACAGTTCTACATGCTTTGTTTTATATGTGGTTGTAGGTGTTACATACTGTAGTCAGAGTGTGTTTCTGCACCCTGCAACACAACTAACCCTGTAAAGGTCTTTAAACGTTTAATTGGATTCATCTTGAGCGTCTTTAGTTCTTCTTTGTTTACATTTGAACGCCCAAACCAACGACGGCAAGCTGAGACATTAACCTGTAGAATTACTCATGAATATAAAAATACAGTTGAAAATAAACCTGTTAGTGCTCACAGTCTAAATTATCTCAAACATCTGTGTGTGTGTGTGTGTGTGTGTGTGTGATCTGTGTTGCCAGGGACTAAGAAAAACATGTTAAACTATTTAATGTCTATTATGTAACAGTGAATAAGTGAAAGACATATTTTCCATTCTTAAATTCAATATGTCTGCACACAATATTTACAATAAATGTGAAGCTTCATCTTCTTTTTGTTCAGTTTTTGAGGTTTGCTATCGTGCCGTTTGATGACATCACTCTCCTGCTTCCTGCTGTTTGGACTCGACTTCGTGCTCGCTGTCATCTGAATAATTCTCATGATCGTCTGAGTAGTTGTAGCTTTCATCTGAACATCGACGATCATCTCGGCGGTAATCCTCATCTGAGCAGTGACCGTCTGCATCGTCTCCGTCTCGGTGGTTTGATGAAGCTCTGTCGCTCCCCTTCTCCTCCTCCTCCTCCTCCTCCTCTCTCCCTCCTTCGCTCTCGTGTGGATCCACTTCCATGTCTTCATCATCCAGAAACACCTTCCTATAGTAGACAGGTTCATACCCCATGTCTGCCTCATCCTGCTCACTGACCAACAGAAGAGCAGAAGTCACTTAACCCATAAGATCACCATATATTTGTTTTAAACATCAAACATTTAAATACTTTTTGACTGAAAAAAGACAAATTTAAATCTATTCTCTTTGATATTTCATTTTTTTTTCTCTATTTTTCTTGTCTTTTTTAGCTGTAAGCTCTTCTACAAAATTGTCTATATTGTCTGATTATTTATTGTGTCTGTAAAATCGCAACATTTTTTACAGGCCAACGTCTTCAAATGTTTGTTTTGTTTGAACCAACAGTCTAAAATCCAGAAATATTCAGTTTGCCATTCTCATTATTTTATCGACTATATCATAAAGTGTAGTCTCGAGCGCAAACTAATATTCACCTTTGCCTGCTGTCACTGGACGGGGACGCCTGGCGTGCAGATCCAGCTCTCACCGCCTTGCTGCTCACAAACTCCTCAGTCAGCTCACATCCGTGCAGGGCGTCTGTGTAGCGCTTCTCTGCTGCCTGTTTGGCATTCCTCTGTTATACAGAAGGCTTGTGTTAATAATGTGTACACAATGTAAAGAAATATACAGACACTCTTACATTATCAGACTTGATTCATGCATTGTTCCTGTACTTAGCTTCTTGTTCACCTGTGCAACCTGCTCCAACAGCAGCGGCCTCCCCTTCACTCGCTCCTGTATCTCTTTAATCTCCTGCTGGTACTCCTTTCTGCGCTGACGGTCTTGTTTCCTGTGAAGACAACAAGATGTTTTTCATAAAAACACTCAGGTCATTCATGCTGATGTCATGTTCGTTTTTAGGTCACCTGAATTCTTTGAGTTTGGTCTGATGGGTCTGTGAGAGCGCCAGGTGGGGGTCGTTGGCCTGGGCACGCTTCAGCACCACCCTCTGCAGCTGCTTCTCCCTGAGCTTCTGTCTCTCCTGCCACTGCTCCTCCTCCTCTTCTGCCTTCTTCCTCTGCTCAAGCGCCTGTCTGCTCGGGGAGACAATCTGGTCACAGGTGAAGGAAGTTTTGGAGGAGGGTGGACAGTCGGGGATATGGGTACAATACTCAGCTATGGGGTGTAAATACAGTCTTGCAGTGGATGCTGGGAAAAGACATTAAGTCTCGGGAGGTCACTATGATGTAAGAGGTCTTCTGAGGTTCTCACTAGCTCATCTACGGTGAGAACAGTGGAAGTCTTTGGAGTGCTACAATGGTACCTCACGGCCTCGTGGCGCTTTTTGGTGGCATCTGTGACTTTGGCGGGCAGGACCTCCAGGCTGCCCGACAGGGAGGAACAGAGGCTGGAGTGTGGCGTCCGAGCTGTCCTGGGGCTGATGTACGGCCAGCGCAGCGCCCGAGGGCTGCTCTGCTCCTTCTCGATGTCGGCTTGGATGCGTTGGCGTGACGTGATCTGCGACGTTCTCAATGCGAAGGGTTCGCATGCAGTTGTAGGCTTCACCTCTTTTCGTTTCTCCAGGTGCTTCTGGAAGCGTCTGTAGCTAGCATCGAAGTCTGGTATCTCATTGTTTATCTGCGGCCTGTGGGAGAAGTTATCCCCTGCTTCTTCTTTGGTCTTCTTGCGTTCATTAAGCCGTCGTGTGAGCATGCTGGGAGGCATTGAAGCGCTGTGGAGCAACTCCTGGGCTCTCATTTGTATCTTGATAGACCGATACAGCTGCTCCTCCTTCATCAGATCTCCAGAGGCTGCTGCATACACGGCCTTGGGCACAGGCTTGGCCTTGAAGGGTTTGACCTTCTCCTGAGTCGAGGGCTGCAGGTTGCGCAGCTGTCTCTGCTCCTTCTTTATTCGCTCCCTCTCCAGGAAGCTGAAGGGCTTCTGGACGGTTCGAAGATGCTGCTCTTCTCGCTCTCGCATGGTTCGCCGCCGTTCATCGTTTCTCTCCCGCAGGTCTTCGTAAAGCGGCAGGTGAACGTGCGCCGGTACGGGACTGGCGCGGAACTTCATCTGGCACTCCGTCAGTTCCTCCAGCTGCCGTCGCAGCTCTGCGTTCTCCTGTTCGATCTCTGAGCGCGTCTTAATGCCACGCTTCCGCCTCTCAGCCTCACGCAGCATCATCTGGAAAGGTTTTGGGACGGTCATTCTGTGTTTCCAAGGGTCCTGCTCGCCACCTTTATGCTCCTGTCTCTTCTTTCCTTTTCCTCTTTGTGTTTTGCTGCTCTTCTGGTCTCCTGGCAGTGAGGACGATGACCGGTGGTGAATGTGAGGGGACAGCTTGAAGTCCTGCCACATGTTCTTAATGTGTTCTTTAGGAGAGAACAGCAGTCCTTTCTCCACATCATTACAGGCAGCTTCCTCCTCGTCTGATGACGACTGTCTAGAGCCCCTCCTGAGTTCAAAAGCAGAGTGTGACTTTCTCAAACGTCGTGAAGCTGCAGGGCTGCTGTTCACCCACGGCACCCTAACAAGAGACATAAACAGATAAATGTTAACATATGAAGAAAAGTGGAATAAACAATCTTATTGTCTTTTTTAATGATTCATGTCAGTCAAATTACATTTAAACAACAACAATATTTTCTCATTTAAATATATTCATATGACTGATATGAGTACAATGAATGAATGGTATTATGTAGTCATGCAGATAACTCAGTTTTATTTCAGTTTAGATGCATTTTTGTACGACATGCGTGGATTTTATCCTCCATCTCTTACAGTGAAAGCACATTTGAAGCCAGTATGAACAGGATGAATGATTAAGTCACTGTTCATATGGACACCTGACTGATGGTTTAACACACACTTTGTGATCCAATCCTTTAACCTGTTGATATGAAAATGCTCTTACAGCAACCTCTTCAGGCCAGAAGGAGTAAGATGATAGATTCACATTCATCCTGCTTCCTTTATGTTGAGCCTGGTGACATGGATCCACCCACCTGTGTCGCACGTCCAGTGTCAGTGTGTCCAGAGGCTCCATGGCCCTGAGCTGCAGCTTCCTACGGTACATGCTCTCCAGCTCGGCCATGGTGCGGAGGTGAGCCTTCTTCAGTTCCTCCAGCTTGCTGTAGTATTCCTCGTTGGAGAAAAATATTCCACTAAGGTCGAGGTGGTCTTCTGCTGCTCTGTAGTCCTTCATCATGAGAGGGCTGCCGTTCTGCGGGCAGTCGTCGTCACAGAAATCTGAGCCTGAGTGCTCATATTCCATCTGAAATCAGAAATACAAACGACAGCCAGAAATGGACATTAGGAGCGAGTATATACACAGTATAATGCAGGTGTGTTTAAGCACCTGGCCTCCTGCAGCCCTGCTCAGAGGCACTCAGGCTGCTCCACCTCTAAGCCTATTATCCTACTGTGGACCATATGGTGGAGCACAAAAGGCAGCTCAGCATGACACACACACACACACACACACACACACACACACACCCTGCATCAAGTGTCCATCACAGCTCACATTATCACCAAGCAGCAACATCCTGTGTGGAAGGAGACAGAAGAATTAAGGATATGGGATTATAAACTTAATGTGGCGTCTGGTAATCGAGTCAAGACTGCAGTCCAAAAATAGTCAGCCAAACAAATTAAACAGGTCAAATCCCAGACTGACCTGAAGCTGCCTGGCAACGAAGATCAATGAAATGACTCAAAGTCTACATGAAGACAGGAAGTGATGGATGGATATTTCATATGAGACAGACCATAATAGTTTCGTTTGTCGTGTTTGAGAGTCTAAGTTAAGTTTGGGCTAACAGGTTAGCAGACTTCACTCTTTCAATGCGCCGTTTAGTGATTTTACCTCCTTTTCGTAGTCCCGGTTGTCCATGTGAGCTGTAGCCGTGTACGGTAGGACCCTCTCCCGCTCGTATGACGCTAACGGCGCCTTGGTCTGCGGGTCTACCGGCGTTTTCAAACAGGACGTGACCAGCGCGTTTGTCCGGTGGGAATCCGCCATGTTTGTTTCGGTAACGGTACAAATTTCACTTAATTATTGAGATAATTTCACCGGCTACCGTGAATGAGGAGCCGCTGTCCTCGTGCCACCAACTGTCTGTCGGTAACCAGGCAACCTGCGCGTCGCTCCTTAGCAACGGAGCAGCTCGGTTGGAACGGAAATGACGTCACGTGACAGGAACGTTATGCTGCGTCGATCCAAAATATTTCAAAAAAATTAAATTAAGTTTATAGTACTTTATCCATGATTATGATTTAAATTAAATTTACAAATATTGTAAGAGTGTGTGAATAATAAACATATTTACTATTTAAACCCCAAATGTTTACATTTTGTTTCTCTTTTACTTGTCATGTCATATACATTGTATCTATTTACATTTTAACGGAAAACTGAAATGTATTTACTAAAAAAGACAACTGGAGTTAATGTAAAATATACACAATGTTTTGAGTGTACCAATAAATATAATAAAAAATAAATATTTCTGAGAAACCATTTTCTCCATGTTTTATAGTGCATAAGCAAAAAAGCCTCTTACATTCAAATGTATTATTTGAAATACATTATAAATGTATTTTATATCTTAAAAAGTGTAGACATCCTCAACAAAGCCAAACTACTTCTAACAGTTCATACCTGCTGTATAGTACAATGTTAAGATTTATTGTGTTTACATGAATTAGTTAAATAAAATGCCAAATATCTCCTTTTAATGTATGAACATGTTATTGTATGTCTTAAACATTAAAGATTCACACTTTCTTCATTCTCAAATTAAATCTACACTTTATATTCAACAATATAAATGCTTTAAAGCCTCTGGAACTGCATTTAGAGCCTCAAAACTGGAAATTAAATCTCTTTGTGTTGGTAGATTTCCTTTTTGTCTGGACTCTGTACAGCTACAAACCTGAAGGACTCAGTAGTTTATGGTAAATAATCACACAGGCAACAGCTGGAGTGTCAACAAAAAAAAACAAGCCTAAAGTTTTATTAAATTACGCAACGTAACAACTACAGCGGAAATCTGAAGAGTGATGTTGACCTCGTCCTCTGATCCGTCGCAGTACGAGCAGGCTTAGTGACAGAACTCACGGACGGACTCAGAAACCTTATCGGGTGTTGACCTGCAACGAGACAAGTTTACAGAAACACTCTTCACTGATCTTCTGAAGCAGAATATATAATCTGATGTGTGAAACAGGTTTATGCCGTCATTCGTCTTACCACGTCATCGATCTTGAGGATGCTGCGGACCGTCTCTGTGGCCAGAGTCAGTGCGCTGATGGAAACCAGTAACGGCTGCACCACCAGCTCCTCCAGGATGTTGGAGATCCCGCCCTGTCACACACACACACACGATTTAGCATGAAATCCAAGCCTCTAAACTTCAAATCCCAAAAATATTCAATTTACAATCATAGAACAGGTAATCAGAGTGGCAGAGGGGAGCAGACCAACCTTGCGGACGTTGATGCCGGCCATCTTGTCGCCCTGGGCGTGTTTGTTGCGCAGCTCCGTCACGGTGGAGATGGGGTTCAGGCCGGCGTTCTCAGCCAGCGTGGAGGGGATCACCTCCAGGGCGTCGCCGTACGCCCGCACACAGTAGGCCTCCATGCCTGCCAGGGTGCGAGAGTACTCTGCGAGACGCACGGCCAGCTCGATCTCTGGAGCGCCTCCGCCGGCTATCAGAGCCCTGAGGGACAGAGGAGGACGCGTTACCAAACAGTAGTTCTTCAAACTATAACATGATTTTGGACGATGTCCTATGTAACGTGTGTGAATGCCCCCTGGACCCGGATGCTGAGACAACCAGGTGAGAACAAACGGCGAGCGCTTCACTGTACTGTTCCTCTGTTCGTTACGCTCCGGCAGGATGAAGCCACGCAGGAGCGCCTTTGTCAGAGAATATTTACCCTCGACTTTATCGGATCACTCGTCTACGGCTAA
The DNA here is from genome assembly GCA_036937835.1 of Pampus argenteus. NCBI lineage: Eukaryota > Metazoa > Chordata > Actinopteri > Scombriformes > Stromateidae > Pampus > Pampus argenteus. Next base: position 24,364,097 of record CM072866.1, on the reverse strand, counting down.
AGTCAGCTAGGCAGCAGCGACTCACCTCTTCTTGACCAGGCAGCGGATGACACACAGCGCGTCGTGGATGGAGCGCTCGGCCTCCTCGATCACCAGCTTGTTGGAGCCTCGCACCACGATGCTCACAGTCTTCCCGGGGCTGGCGCACCCTGTGATCTGCAAGGAGCCAAAAACTAAATGTTTAATGGTGGAAGCATAAACGCCACAGCAAACTGTTTCTAATCTATATGAAGCTTGACGTGTCACTGATCATCAAATCTCGCCACACACCTTGATGAGTTTGCCGGAGCCGTCCAGGCTGACCTCCTCGGCCAGCTCCGCCATGCCGAGCATCTCCGCGGTGAAGTGGTCGATGTGGGCAATGGGCTTGGTGCCGATCGTCTGAAGGGGAGCAAAGTTTCGTTTTACTGTCACACAGCGAGATTATTTACTGCACATGGTGGAGAACTGTTCTGGTCACGCAGCATTTAGTGGAAATATGAGGAAGGAAAGTTTTTATGAAAGTCAAACATGTTCAGCACAAACTAACATGCTCTAATATGAAATTTTACATATTATTGCATGTCTGATGGTTCCTTCCATATTTCCTGTTAAAACGTGTTTTTTGGGGGTTAGAGGACACTGTATGTACAGACTGTAAACCTGACGCAGGTTTGTGATACTGAGGTCTACTATAAATAAAATTTAATCTGCTTTCATTACCAACTCGAGGGGATAAAAATGACCTGATCGGTGCTTTGACAGTGATCTGTGTGACGTTCACCTTGCAGATGAATTCAATGTCCTCCCTCTCGATTTCTTTCACCACCATGATCTTCATTTTGTTGAGGAAGTGCAGGGCGAGGTCACTCAGAGCATCTCTGTCACAGGAAGGTTTACGGTTAGCATGAAACTGACTCACTATGAAAAATTCACTAAACGCTGCTGTGGTTTGTACCTGAGGATGGACTTCTGGATGAGCAGCACGTTGCAGCCGGCCTTCTTGATCTGTTTCACCATGTTGAGGATGTAGGCGCGCTCCTCCCGCAGCACGCGGTCCATCTGGGCGTAGTCCGACACCACAATCTGGTTGTCCATCTGCACGTCAGGAGAGAGAGAACCGTGATCAGTGGTTATAAAAGAAGAGGATAATCTATTAAAATCTATGGAACAGCTGCATGAGTCTTTCCTCTGAAATGTTTTAAGTGACTCACGTCAGTTTTGGGAGGGGACAGGCAGAACTGGATCAGGCCGATCTTGGCCTTCTCCACACGGGTCACGCCAGTGCTGGCCACCTTCTGGGTCAGAACCAGACCGTCCACCAGCTCACAGTCATCAATGGTTCCTCTGAGAAACACAGAAACAAACTCAAAGTCAAAATCAACTAATATCACACAGTACATTTTTAAAGAGGATTCTGATTTTAAAAGAAAACTAAAATGTCTCCTGAAGTTTATTTCCTCCTCCGGTAGTTGATTATTATTTAAAAATAACTCACCCGAGCTTCTTGATGATCTTGATGTCGTGCAGGTCGACGCCGGTGGCGGTCGCCGGGTCGATGACTCGCATGACGGCGTCAACGCTCATGGGCGCCAGCAGGCTGGAGTACTGCGACACCACCTTGGAGCACAGTGATGTGGTGGCGCTGTTGAGCAGCGTATCGCGGTCGCTCAGCTGCATCGGCCGGCTCATGTCTGTCAGCACCTCTACGCCCTTGTCCACCGCCTTCTGGAACGACTCCGAGATGATGGTGGGATGGATACCTGACGGCGGGACGTGAGACCGTTTAAAAAAAACCACATTCCCCGAAGATTTGTTGCCGTCTGCACTGAATAACATCATTTTTATACGTCTATATTTCCTGCAGGCCTTTCGTACCTTTCTGCAGCAGTTTGGAGCAGGCGTCCAGCAGCGCTCCGGCGATCACCACCACAGAGGTGGTGCCGTCACCAGCCTCGATGTCCTGAGCTTTGGACAGCTCCACCAACTGAGACAAACACACATGTTCATGTTAACAGCTAACAGGGTGTACTGCACGTTATTTGGGGCAAAAAGTAGATGAACCTAAAAAATTCTGCTTTGTTTTTTTAAAGGAGCATGTTTTGGGTGGAACGTACCATTTTTGCAGCCGGGTGGAGCACCTGCATCTGCTTCAGGATGGTGGCGCCATCGTTGGTAATAGTCACGTCGCCTTTCTCATCCTGGATCTTAAACACAAACACAAAACAGGCTCAGAAACACGAGTATGACGGAGCAGCTGTAACATCAGTGCGACAGCGGTTTACTCACCATCTTGTCCATGCCTTTAGGCCCCAGACTCGTTCTGACGGCGTCTGCAACAGCTGTCAAAACAAACAGACGAGGCATCAGAGCAGCGACGGCGAGCTGCATCGACCGGCATGAAAACGTCACAGTAACCTTCATACCCGACACTGAATGTCTTTTCATATAATGAAACGTTGAATAGGTCTAAAACAGAGGGTGTCACTCCCTGTTCAGATTGTAAAGCCCTCCGAGACAAATGTATGTTGTGATTTTGGGCTATATAAATAAAATATGATTGATTGATTGAATGTGTTTTTATTTCACGTTGATCTTTGTGACACTTTTACATCTGAATGTAAAATGAAGAGCGAACTGTTGAACTGCAGTTTCCACCAAAAACACCGAACGCAACATAAATAAAACAAAACTCTACAATTACTTTCATTCATTTTAGCATTAATATAAGATCAATTATTGATAATTTAACACTAGAGCTGCAAAGATTAGTTGACTTATTGATTGGTTGCCAACTGTAAAATTAATCTGCAAATATTTTTGATAATCAGTGAGTCGTTTTCAGTCTTTTTAAGAAATATTTTCTGGTTTCTTTTCTCCTCTGTGACAGTAAATTAAATATATTTTTATAAATAAATCAAAACATTTTTAGGACGTCATGTCTAAACAACATTTTGCACCATTTTATAGTCGATTAATGGAGAAAATAAATCAATTGATTGATCATTATTGAGAACAATCATTAGTTGCAGATCTTAACACATTTCATACTTTCCTTAACAGATAATATTTATATTTTTTTACCAGTTAAGTATTGATCTCATCACTTATGTGCAATATAAATATTTAATGTGCGTCTCTTCGTCTTTAATAATTGTAAATATTGTATTAAATAAAAGGACCTGAAGATGTTTCTGTCCAGCCAGCCTGCGTCTGCAGCCATCAGCATCCTGTCATAATCTTGTTGTGTCACGCTGCTTTCACATTAACAAACGTTTTCATGTGAAATCTCATTAAAGTCGGTGGTTTCTGGAACATTTAAAGATGCCGAATATTAAAGTTTAGTGTTTTCAGCTCATAAAACCTTCAGAGATGTTGACATCATCACGTTTTATCCTCAAATCACGAGCAGGTTTGTTAGATTTGACTTTTATTTAATGAGATTTCGGACCTGATGAATAACTCCGCAGTTTTGAGGCTGAACTGGAAGATGGAGACATTAATAAACTGCTCTTAAATATATATTATGATATTCTGAATCTACCTTTAGCTGCAGAGATGTTACTGAACCGGATCTGGGCCGGTTTGTCGCGGTCCACATACGCCCCTCCTTTGTTCCTGCCTCGCTGCGGGCCTCTCGGTACCGCCATCGCTTCGGGCATCGTTATTTAATAATCGATGGAAACCGTAAAGGAAAGTCTTCAGAGCGGGACGGAGGAGTCCCGGAGCTCTAACACGGCGGTTCGGCCTCGGATGGACTCGGATTAACGTTTGTCTCCACCCGGTTGCCGGTCAGAACCTTCCAGAGCTGCCGGATGTTACGGAGAAGGACCCGGCTGTCAAACTGCGCGGCGCTTAGAGATGACGTCTTCAGACAGAAGCTGTCGATCACCGAATTCAACGATTTCTGTTTATTTAAAAAATAAAATACATTTGAAAAAAGAATTGAAGGGAAGTATTTATATTTATTTATTATTTGATTCTTAAAAACAACGTATTTTGTTTCTGTTTTGTTCGCTAAACTGTCGCAGGTTTCGACGAGCTGCTCTGGGTTGATTAGCTGTGTCTGTTGGAGCTGAGGCAGCATGGACGCAGGTTTACATGATGGATGTATTAACACATAACTGAACGCTGCTTTCTGTCCGCTGCAGCTTCGTGTCCGGTAAGTTTGCTTCATGTTTGCAGCTGTTTGATCACAAACATCGTCTGTTTCTCCTGATTTCAGAAAACGGAAGTTGATTTTATTTTATTTTCATCAAGCGGTAAAAACTGAGGGAAAATAGTCAAGTTTAGTTTTACTGAAATAATGTTATAAAAAAAAAAAAACAACACCGTGAAGTGCATCATGAATAATGACGACGCTGAAATCAACTTCCGATTCAGGAGTGAAAGCAAAAGTTAAAGTCTCATTCCTCTCAAAACGCGTTTTTCTTCTTCTGGTGTTTGTGCAGAGTTAGTTTTCACATTCAGTTGGTTTGAGCGCACCTTATCTATCTATCTATCTATCTATCTATCTATCTATCTATCTATCTATCTATCTATCTATCTTCAGGTTGTCCTTCTCTCAGGCAGTGATCTGCTCCTCCTGCAGCCTGCAGTCATGCTGCCTCTGAAGGAGAAGGATAAGTCCATCATCCAGAAGCTGCTGACAGCCGGCTGCTGCGCTCGCTGCATCCTCAGATTCTGCTGCATCAGCGTCCACGCGGCCTACAGACGGCCTCACAAGGTACGCTGATGCTCCGCAGCCACCTGCATCATTCATAATAAAACTGAATGATCTGTATTTAAATTATGAATATTATTGTAATCTTATTGTCATCTTTTCACAGGATACACTCAAAGAACTTCAAACTTTCATCACAGACACAGAAAACAGCAAATCCCAAGATTCAGCAGCAGAGTCCACAGAGGGAAACACCGATTCCCATGATGCATCAGTGTCAGACGCACCAGAAGAGCCACTGAGTAAAAAAGCTAAACTGGATGTGAGCGCCGCGTCAGAGGAAGACGAGTCACGCGTGTGTGGGTTGTGTTTGGGGATTCTGCAGGAACTCTCTGACCCGAGTCGGGCCGTCAAGGTGTGTGTTGGAATATGTCACCATGGTAACCACAGGATGAGACTGTTGTTGTTTAAATTAAGACTTGTTTTGTTGTGTTGCAGATCGCAGAGGCAGTGAAGACAGAAAACTACAAGTTTGACACGATGGTGCTGTCCGTCTCTCTGCCTGCTCAGCTGTGTGTCCGCGAGGTCAGAGAGAGAGAGAGTGTGTGTGTGTGTGTGTGTGTGTAACATAACAACAACGGTTCGAACATTCAGCATTGTTCTGTTCAGAAAGATTGCAGACGTCTACTCTTCCTTCATTACGATGAATATTTGACTCAGTCCAACAAAAAACCATCCGCCGCTGAAAGTAGTCCCCAACAAATGCTGCAAAACAAGACAGGAAAACAAAACAAACAAAACAAAACAAACAAAAACAACTCCACATCGTTGTAATTAAGTTCATAGGTTCATTTCTTTGGTGCTGTATTAGCAGAAGTATATTAATGCTTATTTTATATCTGTTTTAATCCTGCAGCACTCCTGTTGGCTCCATGTGAAGAAAGAAGTCAGGTAAAGACATTTTTCTTTCACCTGTAGTTTTAGTTTTTAAAGTCACATGTGGGTCAGGAGTCATGTCGGGTCAGGAAATAAAATAAATCCATCAGGTGTGTTTCTTCGCTCAGAGAGAAGAGCGCCGTGCTCGACAAGGACGACGTCATCCAGGTGAAGGAGGCCTTCAAGTGGGTCATGCAGGGCCTGGTCGCCAAGGAGCTGGGGGGCGTTGACGTGGTTACCAAGGTAGGCCACGCCCAAATTTACCTTAAGTAAACTTGATCTTATATATTTAGATTTAATCATAAGTAAGAAGCCAGTCTGAAGATTTAAAAGGAGTTTCTATATTTTCGTTTCTTCAGAGTGAGTTTGAGGTCGGTGTGGAGTTCACTCACCCGGAGACGGACGCCGACTGCCACTTCCTGTGAGTCCCGAACTCTTTGAAGCGTCCAGCTTTTTCTGAACCCTCAAAGAGTCGATTTACAGTTGTTTCTCTACTTGTTGTTTCTTGCAGTGCGTCAACGTGTCCTGACTGCTTTAAACCCACCAAGAACAAACAGGTGAGGAGACCTTCCCTCATACGTCGCATATTTGAACGTTAATAATTAATGCAGCTCATGAAGCAGCAGCGATGCGTCTTTAACTGACGTCTCTCTGCAGTCGGTGTTCACCAGGATGGCCGTGGTCAAAGCGCTGGAAAAGATACCTGACAGCAAATTCTTGAAGTGAGGATCGTCTTTACGTCTCAGATCTTTATAGAACAGTCAGAAATTACAATTGTTGATGATTATTTTTGCTTTTTTTCAGACACTACCCTTGTCCTCCGACGAGGCCGAACTCCAGTTGCACCGCTAAGGACGTCCAGTGTCTCCACGTGTCCGTGTTTGTCGCAGGTACTGGACGACACTTTTTTCCCATTTTTATGTCCAAATTAAGAAATGTAATCGTTTGTGGGCTCAGATTTGTTTCTTCCTCCTGATGTTCAGGGAGGTACAACAAGTTCTGTCGCAGTCTGCCTCAGACTCCCTGGGTGATCGATGGGGAGCGGAGGATGGAGTCGTCGGTGGAGGAGCTGATCGCGGCGCCCATCCTGTTGGCCTTCAGGGCTGACGGTGAGTTCACGCTTTTAATGGCAGCTCGTGGCGTTATGCTAAATCATCATCTTCCTTTTTATTATATTACAGGATTTAATTTCTCCTCGTCCGGCAGGGAGGACGTGGACGTCCGGACTCTTGGAAACGGTGAGATGAACATTTAGTCACCTGAAGTGTGAAGGACGGAGTTTTTGCTTATTTCCTGTTTCCTGTTTTGGTTAATTTTGCAGGTCGTCCGTTTGCGATGGAGCTGCTGAATCCTCACAGATCCAGATTAAGTCGAGTGGAGATGAAGCGGCTGCAGGAGGTGCTGCTTGAGTCCAATGTCCACAATGTCCACAAATATTTAGTGAAAGAGTCGTGAAATGTTGTGACGTTCATGTTTCCCAGAGGATGAACCCTTTGATTTTCCTCTAGCGTCACCATGACGTCAACTTTTAGTTCCTTATTGAAATATCTCAACAGTTATTAATATAGGATGGATTCATCTTCCCCAGAGGATGACTTGTAAAAACTTTGATCCGAGTACCATCATCGGGGTCAAATTTGTCCAGTATTTTGTGAAAGAGCCAGCTAGCAACATTGATGGTCCCCAGAGGATCATACCAGATGATTTTGGTGCTCCTGTAATCTTTCTTGCAGCGCCACCATCAGCTCATTATTCCCCAGAGGATGAACCCTTTTGTCTCAAACCAGTATGTCTGTTTCTCTGGTGCCAGCCTCATAACAAAATCTAAAAAGGGTCAGCCTCCAGGGAGCATGAATGCGTAAGGAACTTTGGCCTGCTGGTGGCGCCAAAAAAAAGTTGGACATCACCATAAATACTGAGATTCATCCTCAGGGAATCATGAATTTGCACAAACCGACGTTAACTTGAACATAACAAACAGTTACTGAAGCTGCTTTCTGTTTTTAGACCATCAACGACTCTTCAGACAAAATCAGAGTGAGAGACCTGCAGATTGTTACCCGGTAAGAAACTAAACTTTATGGGATTAAAGCAACGTTTAAATACTGTTCGTCTTTAAAGAACTCAGCAGCAGAACAATGTTCTAAAACTCAAAGTGAGACAGTCTAAAAACAGTCAATTTACTGTCATCACTATGACGATAAAAAGCTGCAAATCTTTATAATAAAGAAGCTGGAAACTGAACATTTGTACAGATTCTAAATCCCTCTGAGACGAATGTATTATTTATGTAATGTATTTGATTTTATTTGATTTGATGCGTGTGTGTGTGTTAAACTGCAGAGAAGCCATGAGTCGGATGAAGGAGGGCGAAGAGGAGAAGACCAAGTCGTACACGGCGCTCGTCTGGACCCAGAAACCCATCCAGAGAGCAGATATCACCTTCATCGACGACATCAAGGTCACTACAACACACACACACACACACACACACTTTCACCTGAGTCTGTCTGGGTGTGTGGATAAGTCTTCAAGTATTGGAAATCATATTTGGTAAATTAAGTTTCAACATTGAAAGATTTCATCCAGACATTTTTTACGAAATATATTATTTATGTTTTGTCTTTATTTGATTCAGATTCTTTATTTTTCTGCTGTCGAGGAAATTTACTTTCAATCTGTAAACAAGAGACAGAAAGCTTCGATGGACACGTTCAACACGTAAACACTTCTGTTTGTCCCGTCAGGATCTGACTCTGGACCAGAAGACCCCTCTGAGGGTCCTGCACCGCCGGGCGCTGGCCGTCCGACAGCGAGTCATCCACAGCATGAACGCTCGCTTCCTGGACCCGCATCACTTCCACCTGGGGCTGAAGACTCAGGCCGGGACGTATCCTCACACCACAGCTTCAGTGTTTCTCACACATTAAAAACGTTAAAGTGATTAAAATAAAAACGTGGTTCTCAGCTGGGAGGTTCAGGGGTTGTAAGAAAAATCATCCTCAACATCAGCCTACAGTTACATCAAGGAGTTCGTCCACGGAGACTTTGGCCGCACCAAACCCAACCTGTGTCAGCTGCTGAAGACGGACACAGACATCCTGGAGCTGGACGTGGAGGTGAGACACACAGGAAGTAGTAATAATAGAAGCAGTTACAGTATGTGGAAGTGATTCTCAACTCTGTCCTGAACGTTTCTCTGGTCTTCGTTGATCCCTGCGTGTCCGTGTTTCCTCCTTCAGTCCGTGGATGTGGACTGGCCTCCTGCCATACCGGAGTGAACAGCGCCACGCTTCACCGACGCCACGTGGAGCCTCGACCGCCCGAACCATCGCACAGATTCAGACGTTAGAGGAAACAGAGGAGTCTGCTCTGTTTACGCTTTAGTTCTGGAGTTTTCTTTAAGACCTGAATGCAAATGAAGAGAATGGCGTTCAGACGAGATGTTAACAGAATAAGAGCGTTTAAATGTTTTTAGCAGCATCATGAGGATGTGATGCTCTTTATACGCCAGCAGGCTCGGCTTTACTTCAACCTACAAGCTAACAGCAAACTTTAAATCTGTCCTGCAGATATAAACAGTGACTTTAGCTTGTGTGTGTTTTTTTTGTTTTGTTTTAACTCTAGAAATGTTTTAAGATGTGTATATAAAATACTCTTTCAGTTAGAATTTGTCTCTGGTGGTTTTGGTTGTAATGACGTCTCCTTCCTCGTTAAATAAACCCAGAATCTGTGAATGTTAATGTGTGTTTTTTGGGTGAAGACGTTAAATAAGAAACAGATGAAATTAAGAGTCACGACAGCAGAAACCCTGAAATGTATTTCTTTTAATTTAATTCAAAATAAATACTACCACGGCAACGCAAGTCCACTACTGGGTTCTTGCCCTAATGTTTTGGTAAGAAAACAAACAAGCAAACGATCCAAAAGAAAAAAAAATGAATAGAAAGAGACTTCAGTTAATGCATCCATCATCATCATCATCATCATCATCATCCTTCAGCGACGTTCAAGAGGTGCCTGTTTTAAACGACTGAACAACATACAAGGTAACACTGCCTAGAATGACAAACATAAATAAATTGAGTACTATGGTACAAAAACAGGAGGAGGAGGAGCAGAGGATGATGGGAACAACCTGATGAAACCAGCACTGCAAAAATGAAAACGTCAGCCATGGTCCCACTTTGTGTGTTTTTTTTCCTCTTTCTTTTTAAAAGAGGGTGAAGGGAAACAGAAAAGACAGACTCCACAGTTACAGTCATGTCCTCACAGAAATCAGGAGTCCATTATTTACGGGTGACCACGGCAACGGAGGGGAGGCAGGGGGCGGGGTTTGTCTCCATGGAAACATCCTCCGTGGACGAGTCGAGGCTGTGCATCAACCCGAAAGAGGAAAAAAAAAAAGTCTATTGGTACAAACCAACGTAAGAGTCCAGTCTTTGTTTTTATTTTTTCCCCTTCTTTAATTTTTTTGTTTGTTTTTCTTCCATAAATGCAGTTTTGAGTCATTTGTGTTTTTGTTTTTTTTTTGTTTTTTTTATATATATATTTTCGGTCATTATTCTCATCAGCAAGCTTGAAGTACAGTCACACAGGAAAAAAAAAAGTTCATGTCTCGTCTGTCAAGATGCCACAAAGGAAAACAAAGGCATTGCATATTTACATCAACAAGGTGTCGGGCGACTGCTTCCTGTCCACAGTCTTCATACATGAGTGTCTCACGGCTCAGTTTTCTCGTGATCGGTGACATGATTAGTGATTTATTTCTACCCTCGGTTGTGTGTAAATATATTTTCTTGTAATACTGTAATACTGATACAACAGACGGGGACAGAGCCGCTGCGTCTGGAGCTGGAAGCCTCGTTTCTGTTAATTAAACTCTGATTTATCATCTAAAAACAGTCTCTGTGTGTGTGTGTGTGTGTGTGTGTGTGTGTGTGTGTGACATGTTTTTAGGGTTCCTGCACACTTTCCAAACCTTAACAAACTTTTACTCGTCTGATATGTTTTCATGTTTCTCTTCATGACATCAGAAAACAACACTTCTCCACATTCTTAAGCAATTGCAGATTAACCTTTTTAAAACCTGGAAAACAAACAAACAAACAAACAAATCAACAAAGTTCTTGTGCAGGAACCCTGAGGAACGTGTGTGAAGTTTCTTTGTTTTCTAGATTCTTAAAAGTCGGCAGTTTTCTGCAGATGTGAATCGAATTTGGCTGAGTCAGCACCTCTAAAGTCATCAAACTCAAATCAGATAATAAAGCTTTTAAATCAATATGACACTGATCAGCAAGTAAAGATTGTGTTGTTGTTTTGTTGTTGTTGTTTTGGTCAAACTGCAGTTTTTCAGGTTTTCTCTCCTCTAATGAAACACTGTTTCTCTCTGACACCACTAGAGGGCGCAACGTGTGTCTGCTTGTTTATAATCAATGTTCAATCATGCACACATTGATCATTGCTAACTTACTTATTTGGGCTGTTTTGTTGTTGTTTTGTTGATGGGATTACATGTGACAAGTGAAGACTGACTGACTGATTGATTGATTGATTGATTGACTAACATCACATGCAGCTGGATGTTCTTGCTGGTTTGAATAGTTTCTGCTCTTATTGTGACTCTGATCCACTCGGGGGGGTTTTGGGTTGTAAAACGAGAGCAAGCAGCGTTTTTTCCAACCTGGTGAGAGTTTATAGATTCCAGTGTTTTTAGACTCACTCTTTCAGGGTAATAAATAAATAAATAAAGGTTTCAGTATGTCAGTGCAGAGAAGACATTTACACAACACATAACGCATAAATAAAATAAGATAAAGCTAAATCATTTAATCATCTGGGAGGCGTTCAGACTCCTGAAACAAACCTGCAGTCGCCAAATTCGATTTAGTTTGGAGCAAACTGCCGACTTCACAACTGCTGTTTCTAAGTGTGAATGTGTGTGTGTGTGTGTGTGTGTGAGTGTGTGTGCTATGATGACAGCATAAGGTTGACCCCCCCCTCCCTCCCCGTGTCCCACATACATACAGTACAGTACAGACATACATTACATACATACATTAAGCCAAGTTTCCCTGTGTAAACATCCATTCCACTAGTCCTACAGCTACAATGAGCAAACAGAAGAGAGGAGGAGGAGCAGGAGCAGGAGGAGGAGGAGCAGGAGGAGCAGGAGCAGGAGGAGGAGCAGGAGGAGGAGAAGCGGTGAGAAAGCAGAGAAAGGCCTCGTTCCCCTGCCGGCTGTGGAAAGCTGGAGCGGTTAGCTGAGTTTGAACGCGGTTGTGCTCTGTGGCGCCTGAGTGAACTGTGCAGTTTCTGGCAGTTTAGTGTTTCCTGTTTCCAAAAAGAAAAGAAGAAAACGAAGCGCAAGAAATAAACGGGCTTAAAAAAAACAAAAAAACAATACGAGCAAAGTCATAACACAGATACAGACTCGTCCATCCTGCTTGTAGACGTGATTTTCGTTGCCATGGTTTTGGGGGGATGTGCGCCGCCACGGCAAATGTATGAGAAACAAGGTTGTTTTTTTTTCTTCTTTTTTTTTTTTTTTGAGTGAACCACGAGCCATGCATTAATTCTTAACTAAGAATGATCCCTCACAACCCCGAAACCCGCCCGCCCTCTCCCAAAGAAAAACAAACAAACAAACAAACAAACAAAACAAAACAAAACAAAACAACACCCTGTCGGTATGATACGAAACATCTGCACACGTAAGGCAACATTTTTGGTTTTTTGTTCCCTAAAACGGCTCTTCCAAACCAAGTGCAAAAAGTCAAAAAGAAGAAGAAGAAGAAAAAGGGCAGAAACAACAAAGATGAACGCAACCCGGGTCGACTACTGAATACTGACGGAGAGAAAGAAATAAATAACAAAAACATTGCCTTCTGCAGTAAATAGCGCTGAAAATGTAGGAGACTTATTTTTTAGTGTGGGGAGACCGGCTGGAGTCTAGCCCACTGTGCAAAAACCTCTTTTAAAGTCCCTAAAAAGACTTCTCCCCGTCTGCGAGGAGGCAGAGAAGGAGAAAAAGAGGGGAGACTGGTATTTTTTTTTTCTTCCTAAAATGGCTACGTGTTTTCCTCAAAATGGCCACGAATGGGAACGATACTGCTGGCTGGGCCGGAGCGCTCACTCCCGCCCGCTGGCTGAGTAGGAGAACTGTGGGAAATGAGGCCTTCGCTCGTTGTCCGCCGCGTCCATCCCGTCCTCGTCATCTGTAGACACAAACCAGGCGGTCAACATCAGTAACCACGACGTCATCATTTAAAGTCTTTCAGGGAACATGACAGACTGCACATCGGTAACTGACCAATCATAGCTTCATCTATCCATCTAATATGTGTCCCAGCGTCGGGCCTTTTATCGGGTAACAGTGACGTGTCGGTGGATTTGGAGACGTGCTTACATTTTTCCGGCGGAGTGATGGTGATGGTCTGTGCTGTGAACTCCTCGTCGAAGTAGCGCGTGTCCGTCTCCGAGGAGACCTGCGGCTGGAAGGGCGGGACCAGCTGGAACAGACAGGAAGTTACACACAGCGTCAGTGTGATGCTGTACACGCCTTCAACTAGCAGAAGGTTTAAGGAGAAGAATATGCAGGAAAATGTTCCCAAACGTCTCGACTGTCACAGTACTGGGAAGCTGAGTCAAGTTAGACAAAAAGGAAAAGAAGAAACATGTTGGTGAAATGAGATGAGGATGAGGTATTTTTTATTTTCTGATCTATTTTGGAGTTTACATCCAAGCCAGACGTCTTTTGAAAAATTAGGTAACCCTGATACCAGAATATCTCAGGTATGCTGTTTGAATAAATGACTATTGAAGTCAGGATGACGTCTGGCAGCTAAATCCTGCTCTCACCTTCTTGTCGTAGACGTCCTGCCAGTCGACTGTGCCAAAGAAACTGTGTCGCATGATCTCCTTAGCGTCATCCGGTCCGCCGCCCAGCCTGTCAGCGCGCAGAGAGGAAGAAGACGTCAAAGGAAAGACATCAAAATGCTGCTTTTTCCTAAAGTCTCCATCAATGGAACCAGAATATCCACCTGCGTCTGATCCCGAAATAACCCGACAGGGTGAATGAGTTTGCTCTCTGAAGCTGTACCCGTTTCTTCGTTAGAGGCAGAAAACGCCTCGAGGATAATCAGAGTGGGAAGTTAGCAGCTTCAGATTTGTCTAAGAGCTGAATACAATTATCATCAGGAGGTTTTCTAAACCTTCTAAATTAAACCTGGAAAAATACAGGAGCATGTGTTTTATTTTACAAACAGCGGCCTGTTTGCCGTGCGGGTCGGTCTGTGTCAGTCTGTGTCAGTGCGTGTCACTTGTGTCAGTGCGTGTCGGTCTGCGTCAGTGCGTGTCGGTCTGTGTCAGTGCGTGTCGGTCTGTGTCAGTATGTGTCGGTCTGTGTCGGTCTGCGTCAGTATGTGTCGGTCTGCGTCAGTGCGTGTCGGTCTGCGTCAGTGCGTGTCGCTTGTGTCAGTACATGTTGGTCTGCGTCAGTGCGTGGCGGTCTGCGTCAGTGCGTGTCGCTTGTGTCAGTACATGTTGGTCTGCGTCAGTGCGTGTGGGTCTGCGTCAGTGCGTGTGGGTCTGCGTCAGTGCGTGGCGGTCTGCGTCAGTGCGTGTCGGCCTGCGTCAGTGCGTGTCGGTCTGCGTCAGTGTGTGTCGGTCTGCGTCAGTACTTGTCGGTCTGCTTCAGTGTGTGTCGGTTTGCGTCAGTGCGTGTCGGTCTGCGTCAGTACGTGTCGTTCTGCGTCAGTACGTGTCGGTCTGTGTCAGTGCGTGTCGGTCTGCGTCAGTGCGTGTCGGTCTGTGTCAGTGCGTGTCGGTCTGTGTCAGTATGTGTCGGTCTGTGTCGGTGCGTGTCGGTCTGCGTCAGTATGTGTCGGTCTGCGTCAGTGCGTGTCGGTCTGCGTCAGTGCGTGTCGCTTGTGTCAGTACATGTTGGTCTGCGTCAGTGCGTGGCGGTCTGCGTCAGTGCGTGTCGCTTGTGTCAGTACATGTTGGTCTGCGTCAGTGCGTGTGGGTCTGCGTCAGTGCGTGGCGGTCTGCGTCAGTGCGTGGCGGTCTGCGTCAGTGCGTGTCGGCCTGCGTCAGTGCGTGTCGGTCTGCGTCAGTGTGTGTCGGCCTGCGTCAGTGCGTGTCGGTCTGCGTCAGTGCGTGTCGGTCTGCGTCAGTACTTGTCGGTCTGCTTCAGTGTGTGTCGGTTTGCGTCAGTGCGTGTCGGTCTGCGTCAGTACGTGTCGGTCTGCGTCAGTGCGTGTCGGTCTGCGTGTGCATACCGTTTGTTGGGATCCTTGATGAGAAGTCCCGACAGCAGCGACTTGGCGTCCGCCGACAGGGTTCGGGGGAACTTGATCTCCTCCATGAGGATGAGCTCGAACAGCTTCTCGTGGTCCTGGTTGTAAAACGGCAGGCGGCCGCACATCATCTCGTACGTGACCACGCCCAAACCCCACCAGTCCACCGCCCGCCCATAGTCGTTGTCCTCCAACACCTGATAACACAACATTCATATCCCATCACTTCTATTGTAAATTCATTATGAAGCGATCTAATGGTCAGTATGAACAGGAGGATGATTACAGCAACAAACACATGTTCACTGTTTGTTTGGGCTTCTGACTTGTTTTAAGATAAAAAATTGTGTCCCTAAAGAAGTTTGAAAAATTGCTCTGTATAATCATCTTTAATTTTTACAACTGAAAATAAATCACACTATTACTGACTGATAGTAAATATATGATATTAATCCATCAATAGATCAAATGAAACACTAAAGACAACCTGTGACCATCTTTCCTTCTTATTCATGTGACTATTTATGACCCTGAAACCACCGATAACCTCTTTCATATCCTTTTTAACAGAACAATAACTTTCCAAATCTCCAGCAAGATGCACGTTAGAAGAAGTGAAATTAGTAACGGACATTTTACATTTTACAAAAAAACAATATTCAGCTGCAGTTATGAGGAAGTTAATCTTTAGAGACTTCCACATCAGCTTCATCAAACAAGACAAAAACACAAGACGTTCGTTGTCTCGGTTTGTCTCTGACCTCGGGAGCGAGGTACTCCGGGGTTCCACAGAAGGTCTTCATGGTGGCAGTGTCGGTGATGCCTTCTTTACACAGGCCAAAGTCTGTGATCTTGATGTGGCCGTCTTTGTCCAACATGAGGTTCTCCAGCTGCAGAAGAGGACGAGAGAAGAAACAACGTGACTCACAAACACCACGTGGACGTGTTCGTGTATGTTTGTGTAGAGTTAGTGCAGCTTACCTTCAGATCCCGGTAGACGATCTTGGCAGAGTGCAGGTAGTCTAAAGCAGAGACGATCTCAGCGCCGTAGAAACGGGTGCGGTCCTCCGAAAATACTCTTTCTCTTGACAAGTGGAAAAAAAGCTGCCAAGAAAAAAATAAGAACAGACGAATACGAGTTCACACACCTCAAACATTTATGTCATTTCAAGCTGATCCATCTCATATTCATATTACCTCATTGCAGGTATATTTTTTTCCCTTATTGCTGATTGTTGCTGCTCATAAATGAGATTTAAGGTAAAACACGTTGTGTTTAACATAAATATGGAAAGTGCTCATTCAGTATTTGTATAATGTGCATTAGAGGTAATGTGAATTAAACTGGGGTCTTAAATTCATTTTTTTTTTTATCAGGGTCGATGCAGAAGCTCCAGATGAAAATGACGATTATTTAAAAAAAAAAAACCAACAGTGGAGACACCTGAGTGTCTGTTTAAGCTCGTCAGCATGAAACAAGACAGAATAAAGACTCTCACCTCTCCTCCGTTGACGTACTCCATGACAAAGCAGAGCCGGTCTTTAGTCTGGAACGAGTACTTCAGAGACTGCAAAACAAATAGAAATCATTATTTTTAAACTCAGCAGCCTTTTTTTTAAGCTTTGCATATTTGACAACACTTTAAAGAGCCGCCGCTCCTCTTTTACAGGTCTGTGAAAAGTAGGAGGTGATTTGATTCTAACATTAAGCAGCAAAGGTCCTCTACACTTAATCTACAGCATGATACTCACAGTTAGGAATGGATGCCGAGTGTTTTTTAATACCCTACTTTCTGTGAGTGTGTGAGCAACTTCATCCTGTGATAAAAAAGGGAAAAAAAGCAGATTGATTAATCAGGAGACACAAGCAGCTCTGGGGACGTGTGTCAAGATTAGACTGAAGAAAGAAAGAAAATATGTATTGATTGATAATATTTAGAACTAGACAACTAAAATCGGACCTTGGCTATGATGACTTCCTTCTTCAGGATCTTCATGGCGTAGTAGGTGCCGCTTGCCTTCTCCCTCACAAGAATGACTTTCCCAAAAGTGCCTTTGCCCAGAAGCTTCAGATAGTCAAAGTCATTCATTGTCTGGACAAAAAAAAAAAAAAAAACGAAGAAGAAACATTCAATAAACTCCTCGTCTAAAAAATATACCAACAATAAGAGGAGTGAAGAACAATCAGGTGTTTTCAGGTTGATTGTTGTTCTCCTCACCTTTCGTTTGTAGTGGCTGATGGAGGTGTCCATCTCCTCCTCGTTGACGTTCTCGATCTGGGAGGTGGGGCTGCACAGGATGCCCTCCTCCTCCTGCTTGGCCAGGGACTCTGCTACCATCTGAATGGCCTCGGCCCACTCGTCCCTGCAAGGGACAACAGCAGGTTAACGCACCAGCAGGAGGCGCTCTGGTTTATGTGGCTTTGCTTTGACTGTACAGCTTCGGAGAAGTTAAAGGACAAGTTCACTTTTTTTTCTTAAAACAACAGTTCACATATGAACACAAAGAGGTTTTCCTCGCTGCAACCATTCCTCCTTCAAAAGATGCTTTCAGTGTAAGTGATAAAATCCACAGTCACTCATTTAAAGTAGATGTGAAGTCATATCAGGTGGACATTTGTGGTGATGTGATTGTTGCATCGTTTAGTTTTCATGTTTCTTCAGATGTCTGATCCAGTAAATGTCCCGTTATATCCACCGTCTTACACAGCATGTAATAATAACAGCTTGTTGTTGGCCGCGTCCTGTTCATAACATGAGGTAATAAGTCATAATGTATACATTATATTGTGTTTTGGAGTGAAAGCCTTTAAAAGCTGGCGTCCAGCCTCGGACCCACACCCCGATTTCCTGCCTTTCTTCTCTCTGTGTTGACTGACTCTTGTTGTGTCCACAGAGGAGAATTAAACACAGAAACTCTACAGTCTGCTTCAGGACTGATGTTTTAATCACCTTTCACCTAAAAGATCAACTCCAATAGTATTTAACTACATTTTTATTTCTTTGTCCTAGAATATAATAAAAAAATAATCAGCAATTTGTGGAAATGTTTTAAAGTATAATATCAGTAGAGAGTCAGTTGCAGTAGGAAGGTTTTGCTGATGTGTTAATTAAACCAGCTTTTAAAAGACTAAAAGCTCCAGACTCATGTGATGAGGAGGAGGAGGAGGAGGAGGAGGAGGAGGAGGAGGAGGAGGAGGGCGGCGACCACGGCAACGACGAGGAAGGCTCACCTCTCGTCAGGTGTGTCGACATGAAAAGTCCTCTCGATGACGGTGGTCCACTGCAGACAGCGGATGATGAAGGTGTTTGGCTTGGGTCGCTCCGTCTTCATCAGCTGACATTCTGATCATCACACACACACACACACACATGAAGCCACAGATATTTATTCTCTGTACTTGCTGGAAAGTGAACCAGGCTGTTTGTCTTACTGGCTACAGAGAAGTTGTTGAGCGGGTAGGCCAGGTCAGAGTCCTGCGGTTTGTCCTTGTAGCCGATGAAAGAGCCGTCTGTCTTCAGCAGGAAGTAGCGCGGTCGCCAGTTCTTGATGTACTCACCTGCGGGGAGGAAACGAAGTGTCACTGACATGTTACTTCCTGTTCACCTGAGCTGAAGCAAACAGAGACTAACTTTCTTTTTAAAGGGCTGAAACTGGCAATTCATTTCATTTGGACGACTTTTTTTATTCAATTAACAGTTTAAACCACAAAAAAACTCAACTTACCCACATATGAGAAAGAAAATCCTTATTCCTTTAATTTACAAATATAATAATGATGATGATAATAATGGAGGATCGGTGTCTTTGTGATGTTTGTTTTTTTTAACCCTTTGCACACATCTTTCTGTTTCAGACACAGATTAACGTCCATAAAAAGGCTGTGTGTATTAATCATCAGGTTTTGAGTTCCCTCAGCAGGACGTTTCAGGTGCATTATCACCAGCTTCAGAGTGACCGGAGATTAAATCCTCCCCATTAATCCCGTCTGTCTGCTGAACTCAACGGCTCGACCCACTTTAGACTCACGTTTTCCTGCTGAGTGTCTGAACTTCCTCAGTTCCTCAAATTCTTATCCAGCAAAGCATCATGGGGGCTGTAGTACCAAAACGTACACCTGCTATATCCCCAATAAAAACTCACTATCAAGTCTCTTCATTCATATATTAAGACGTTACAAAATAAAAACCCTGACAGGCCGACAGACGTACAGGGTCGTTGCTATGGAAACGATACACCGTCTCATCTATATGCACCGGTGTAAACTGGCAGGTTTCAGAGCAACAGTCCACAACTCAAAGATATTCAGTCACAGAAGAAGAAACCAGAAAATATTCACTGAATTTTAACATTTTGACGACTGTCATTGATTTTCAAAATTAATTAGATAGTTGACAACTAATCGTCTATTTTACAGCATCATGAAGACTTTATTATAAGTGAAACTAATATCACCATCAGATTTACTGTAAGCAGGGCTGATAAATATGTACAAACATCTGCAGCGTTTATGAAATATGAACACACAGCTCTTGTTTCTATAGGTGTCGGTCTCCTGCTGCGCTGACTCATTAATTTGTGACATAATTACAACAAACGTTGTCATACGTCAACACGTCCCGGTGAGTGACGTTAGCACCAGAGCTAGCAGACAACAAGGCGCTGGAAACAAACGTGTGACTGTATCAGCGACTCGACATCCATCCAACGAATCAAACTCTGACGAGAAGCGTTCTCACACATCAGACGGGTCGAAGAGAACGGCGGCGACGAGGACGACAGAAGGTCATCTTACAAACCGGCGGAGGAGAGGACGTGAACACAAGCCAGAGATTAGAGATTAGCTGCCACTAACAATTACAAAAGGATTTATTCATTTAAGGTTTTGCTAAAAATTGAGTTTTTCTTTCCTGATGAATGACTATTAATCAACTTTTTAAAGTTATCCCTTCATTTCCTGTCAATCGAGGTTGATTAGCAGGTCGTTGGTTCGACCTGCGAAGCGGAAGGATCAAGAACAAAGATGGGAAATGACGTATGAAAACGTTAACGGGAACCTTGATTCAAATGCATCTATTTATGAATATATAGATATAATAACA
Source organism: Pampus argenteus (assembly GCA_036937835.1). Classification (NCBI taxonomy): domain Eukaryota; kingdom Metazoa; phylum Chordata; class Actinopteri; order Scombriformes; family Stromateidae; genus Pampus; species Pampus argenteus. The sequence goes on along the minus strand of CM072866.1, from coordinate 24,344,118 downwards.
GAGACTCACTTTTAAAACATCTGATATACTCGTGCTAATCCAATTTTATAGTTTCACATTTTCTTTCAATCTCAAAATAAATTCACCAAATTCAGTTTCAACGTTCAGTTTCCGACTGTCCTGAAGTGTGAGTGAAGTTTCGATGTTTAACAGCAGCTGAGGCCGGTTTCTCTGAGAAGGCTGAAGACTGAATTATAAGAGCACGTAGAGGTGCAATAAACAATTCAGGGACTTGTGGGGGCCGGAGAGGAAGGAACCGGAGTGTTAGGTCATCCTCTGTATGCTCATAGTGCCACAGAGAAACTTCCCCCTGCTGCCTGCCAGCCGACGGAGCTCAGACCACACACACACATGCACACACACACACACACACACACACACGCACATTGAAACCAGTGTGGGAAACAACACGCAGCTGCCCTGCAAAGCTTCTCCGCTCACCGTCTGGCAGGTAAACAACCATTGTTTAGAGGCGCTGTTCTTCAAGCTCGACATGCTTGAACACGACTTCACTTCACCGAGAGAAGTTGGTGATTTTATGAGTGAGTGGATGAACCTGCAAAAACTGGTGCTGGTACATTTACAAAAAATGTTTTTGTTTGCTGAGAAGATAAAAAACTCAGAGGACGTAAATATAACCTGAAACTAAGATGAGCAGCATAAAGTAGAAAATATTGATTAGATTTTTATTTGTTGTTTTTTTTACAGATCGTTTTACTTTCACACCTTATTTATGTGATGTATGTATTTGATGTGATGTTTATGGTTTAACTCTGGACTACGTTAACGTTTCTTTCCTTTCTTTAAGGACGGTTGGCGGTACAGACGCCTGCTCGGAGAGAACTGAGCGTGAAACGCTTCTGAAACCGAAAACATTTGTGTCGTCTCAACAGCTGAAATCGTCAGCATCTGATCGGGTTTATTTTACTGATACCGGTTCATTAAAACACTGATCAGCCCTGATATTGATCATCAGCGTTATGTGTTCGGGTCTGTTTTATGATGATTTATTAACAATAAACAAAATATAGAAAATTCCAGATTTTAATCCTTTAAAGAACAAACTTAAAAATCCCTTTGCGGATGTTTCAGGAGATGTAACTGGTTAAAATGACGTCTACTGCTTCTCCATCACTGAAATATGAGGAATCAATCAATGTGTTTCATCACCAGTGTTTGTTTGTGAGCTTTGACACATCAGACAGATGAACTCTCCTCACCTCGTTTCTGGACCCAGCCTTCCTTCACGACGTTCTGGTCGCTCATGGTGGCTTCTCCTCGTCACCGCTCCTCCCGGTTCTCCCAGTGTGGTGACCTGAAGGGACAGTAGTCAGCTGTCCGTCTGACCTCTGACCTCCCACCTACCTGCACCTCCTCTCACCTGACTGCTCTCTCTCTCTCTCTCTCTTTTTCCCACGATCACTTCCTCTTTCCTCCTCGTGCCCTGTCGACCCAACCCGACTTTCTCTTTGCTGTCTTGTCTCTCTCCTCTTCCTCACCTCTTTATCTTCTTTCCTCCCCCTCCCTCCTTCCTTCTCTCTGTCTCTCTCTTGTTTTACAGTTATCCTCACTCTCTCGCTCTCTTGAACTTCTTCTTCTGTGTTCAGGCTCCCCAGCGGTGAGTCAGCCTGGAAGAAAACGAAGGCAGGGAAAGGAGAGAAGAGAGAGAGAAAACACACACACACGCACACACACACACACACACACACACACACACAGCAGGTCAGTGGATAGTTTCCCTCGCACAGCAAGCCGCCACTCATTGTTCAGCTCCGTAACACACTTCCTGCCTCCTTAACACCTTCTTTCCTTTCCTACCTCCATCTTCATTTTCCTTGTTTCCTCCCATCATTCCCTCAGAACTTCACTCCTTCACCAACGTCTTTCCCTGTTTTCTTTTACTTCTTCTCCTTTCTTTCTTCCTTTTCTCCCTCTCTCCAGCCCCTACTCTTCGTCACTTTTCTTTCACCTCTCCTCCCCTACTTTCCTCACAATTTCTCCTCTTCCTCCTTCCTTGGTTCCCTCCCTTCCTCACAACCTCCTTCTCTCCCTCCCTCCTCCCCCAACTACTTCTCCTCTTCTTTTTCTTCTTTCTTTCTCCCTCCTTCAGTAGGTCCTTCTCTTCATCACATACATCATCTGTCACTCCCTTGGCTCCCTTTTCTTCTTCCCTCATTTCCTTCTTCCTCACAGAATTCAACACCTCCCTCCCTCTCTCACCTCCTTCCTGCCTGCTTTCCCCCCCTCCTCCCTTCATCAGTCCCATCTCTCCTTCCATATCCTTCTCCACAACCTCCCACACATTTTTACCTCCTTTTGTCCTTTCTTGCTTCCTTCTTTGTCACCTTCCTTGACTAGGTCCTTCTCTTCTTCCATCTATTATTCCTCCGTTCCTCCTTCCTTCCTTCCTCATCTCCTAACATTATTCTTCAAATCTTCTCTCCTTCCTTTGTTCCCTCACTCCTTCATCAACTCCCCCCTTTCCCCTTTCCTTTCTTTCCATCCTTCCTTCTCTCCTTCCTCCCTTCCTTCCTTCCTTACACAGGTCATTATCTCCTTCACTTTCCTCCATCACTCCTCTACTTTCCTTACAGCTTCTCCTTCTCTCTCCCTCTTGCCTCCTCCAGTTTCCTCTTTCCTCGCAGTTTTCGGTACCTCCCCCTCTCTCTTACCTCCTTCCTTCCTTCCTTCTTTCTCTTACCTCCTTCCTTCCTTCCTTCCTATCTTACATCGTAGTAGATTGAGTATCGTTGGGATTTTGGAGTGTTTGCCAGACAAAAGACGACTTTTGATGACATCAGTTCTGCAAAACTCAGTCAATTAATTGATTAGTTGATTAAAAATGAGCCAGCACCTGTTTTGACAGATTAATAGTTTAAACGCGGTTGATGGTCTCATGTTGTAGTAAACTGAATATATTTGGGCTTTTGGCTGTTTATTATACAGAACAAGACATTTAAAGACGTCACTTTGTGCTCTAAGATATTATAGTCTTATGTTATATAGACAAAACGTATCAACCGCCTGCTCTTTAAGCTCCGCCCCTCACATACAGCCAGGTGTGGAGAGACAGAAAAGGGTGGAGGGAGGAGATATTTCACATCCTGTTTTCTTTCTTCCTACATCCTGTCACACCTCTCCACTTACTTCTTTACCTCCTTTACTCCAGTTTTTTATTATTATCCTTTTTCTCTTCATCTACTCCTCTTCCTCTCTCCGGCCATCCATCACCCACCTCAGACTGACTTCCTGTTAGTTATTAGGATCACCTCGGGTTCACTACGGTCTTCCTGACGGTTACAACATCAAATTTTAACCATCGTTAACATCGTGTTTAATTACAGATTAAATGTTTGTACGAGCAGATTTAATTCAGGGCAGAATGAACGTCACATCCCATAATGCACTGCGAAACTCGTTTTGTATTATTTTCTTGTACAAACAGTGATTTATGTGTTATTTGCCTCTTCAGCTCCTTCAGTTTTATGCCGACACATAAAAACAAAAAAATAACCATAACCTGTTGTTGGCTCGTATTATTTAACTTCTCATGCTTTTTCATAGCAGTGAAGCATGACGGATATGTGGAAATTTAATGTGAGCCTATTTTAATAAAATTCAAATTGTGCTTGGAGAGATTTATTCAACATTATGACCTGAGAGATTTAAATATGTCAGACTTCAAAAAGAGACTGTAACTGAGCGGATATCGGAAACATGCTGACGATATCAATACCGCAAACCATTTTCACAACCGTCAACGGAGGACACTGAACACACAGCAGCTCTCCTGCCTCCAAAAGCAGCTTTATGTTGTTTAGCCACGAGGCAGAGACGTGAAAAACACAGAGTCCTCCAACAGTCCTGCAACATGCTGCTCAATGAACAAACCCTCGTGATTATCAAGTCATTTATTTTATATAGTTTAGCAACTAGGAAACGATTATGATGATAAAACTGTTGGATATGATATGTTTACCAGCACATCCCTGTTAGATAACATTACAACAATGATGATATGAAACTAACTCACACGGATGAAGCTTCACATCTACTTTAAATCATCACCGACACTGAAAACACACATGAAGCTTTTAACAGTCAGTATGAACTGTTCATATGGACACCTGACTGATGCTGATGCTGTACAGATACCCTGATGATTCATACACATTATATATATAATATATATAATTTAATATAATGTGGGTAATCATCTAATTCACCAATGTTTATGGATCAAATGTGACATTTGTGGTGGTGACACTTTCAGCATCAGCTGAGGAGAAGGACCTGAGGCTGAGAAACAACCGAGTCCTCCAATGACAACAAAAACAATGGCTGACAGGAGCAGCCGTTTGGATGTTAGTGAAGCCGGTTTGGAGCTGCGGCCCTCGGCGCCTCAAACAGCAGCAGCCCGCCTCCTCCCCCCATCCTCCACACCAGCCCTGTCTCTGATTTATTGACCATGAAGGCACCAGACACAAACAAACAAACAAACACTGAAACAACAGCTTTTGTTTCAAGGGCGTGTGGTGTCATTATCTGTTACATAACAACATCCGCTCGCCGAGCTCCGGTTTTATTTAACGGTCGAGACGCAGATAATAATAAATGTCTGGCAGAGTGACGCTTGTGCCGGTTAGCGGTGATAAAATGTCCCGGTGTAAAAAAAACAAAAAAACACACACAACAACGCCCGTTCAGGGGGGAGGGTTGTGAAAGCCAGGCTGGCCTGTGATGGCTCGGCTCGGCTGGAGGGATGCGGGTTAGCCAGGGGATGCTAGCGGGAATAAGGGGGCTGGTGGTGGGGGCGGAGGAGGGGGTGAGGCTACCGCTAACGTTAGCCGGGTAGCCGAGCTGAATGGTGGCTAACTGACGGTGGAGCCGTTTGAGGAGACATTTTAAAAACAACTCGGCTGTTTGGTCGTTTTATGTATTCAAGTTTTGACAGAGGTTGTGTTTTTGAATGGACCAGAGAGGAGGGAGGAGGAACGGGGGGAGAGGAGGGGGAGGTTGGGGGTGTCGTTCATCACGGAGATGGGCCGAGGCCAGACGGACGGTACCGTTACCGTTACTAGCCCTCCTCCCCTCCCTCCTGCAGCAGCAGCATCCCGGCACCGCATCCCTCCCCGCCTGGCAAATGACGAAGCAGCAGCAGCCCGCTAACGGCAGCTAGCTAGCGAGCTAACCTCCGCTCCTAACGGCTCCGGGCTCGAGACAAGCCCGCTGCCGACGACCCCAGCCCCCGCTTCCTGCTCCCTACCTCCATACCCCCTCCTCTCCTGATCCGGGTAAACAACCTCCACTCTACCCTGCTACACGTTAAAGCATATTATTAAAATAATTTCACCTGGTAGTCGAAGAATATGACAGGGATGCCCCCTCCTCCGCCGCCGCCTCCCCCTCCTCCTCTATGGGCACTGGAGCATCCGACGGTCCCTCAGCGGCGAAAACAGGAGGCGGACAGCGATGGATCCATAGCCGCTGATGCCGAGTCCAGACCGAGGAAGCCGTAAAAAGAGGGGGGAGGTTTGTGTTCTGTGTCCCAGACAGACAGCAGAACTGCGGCGGCAGACAGAGACGCGGACAGACCGACAGACAGACCCGCTCCTCGGCTCCTGCTCCCTCCGCAGCTCCGCCAGGAAACCTCGCTCCGCTCCGAGTCGGCGCGTCACGTTTCAGCCAGATCTGACTGGGAACACTCCTGCTGCGTTCACGGGCTGTCGGACGCATGAGAGCTTAGTCAACCAGTGCTGCTGTTCTTACTGACCATTAGAAGATCTCTTCATAATCCACAAACATGTATTTTAAAGTTTATCTGAAGCTAATATGAAGCTTCAAATCCAGCAGATATGTTTCAACGTTACAGTGTTTTTAGAGCCAAAGTCCCTCTTTTTGTTCCTATACTTCCACCACAGCTCAACAGGGAAACACAAAGAGGGAATTTGATGCTAAACAGACTGTAAATGTGTCAGATATCCAGTGACATATTAATCCTGTTATTTTCTTGTTTATTAATTTAGTCATTTGGTCTGTAAAATGTCTGAAGACAATGAAAAGTGTCGACCACTGTTTCCTAAAGCCCAAGAAGACATTCAATTTACTGTAATAGAAACTAAATCAAACCTGAAAATATTCACACTTTACAAGAGTCAGAGAAATAAAGGGTTTTTTTTCTTATAAAATGACTCCAAATTATATAAAGTAGTGAATCGATTATCAAAATAGCTGGTAATTAATTTAATAGTCGATTAATCAACTAATCATTGCAGCTCTGAAGACTTTCTCATAAGTGAAACTTTAAAATAATCTTTTTCAGCATCTCATAAATATGTACAAACATCTACACCATTTATGAAATGCTTTGTTGACAGATATGAACACACAGCTGTTGTTCATATTCAGCAGGCTCCCCGCTGTCCAGACTCATTAATCTGTGACAAACGTTGTCATACGTGAACACGTCCCGGTGAGTGACGTTAGCACCAGAGCTAACAGACAACAAGGCGCTGGAGCCAAACGTGTGACTGTATCAGCGACTCGACATCCATCCAACGGATCAAACTCTGACGAGAAGCGTTCTCGCCGTTAGATGATTGAATTACTGCCCACTGACTAATCGATCAATCGACTAATCGTTGCTGCTGTAGGCTTTTGAGTCTCACAAATTCCTTACACAGTTATTATATTATAGATTCATTATTTGTTGACTGACTAATTGATTGATCATCTTGTGTGTCAGTCGACTAATTATTGCATGTCAAGATTTTGGCTGTACTGAGTCTGCTGTTGATGGTGAGAGTTTGGACTTTACAGGGAGCACGTGAAGGCAGCATCTCTCTCCTCATGGCATCCAGGGCTTTTGTTGGTCCCCGGCTTTTGTTTCTCCCTCTTCTCTCTTGTCAGTATGTGCATGTGTCCAGATTCACTTCAGTTATAATTGACTTCCCTCTGATCTGCAGCACATTCAGCACATTGTTTCCCTGCTGATGTCAGTCTTGAGACAACCACATCAACCACACTGCCATTTGATTTTTCTTTCAGACTTTATACTGTTATTAATTTACTCTGGCTTACCAAAATGTATAGACCCACTCCCTCCCTCCCCAGCCTCCCCGTGAATGGATGCTTTGTTTGAGGATCCTGCTCCCAGTCTGGCTGCAGGCCTACATAGACGGGACTGCTGCTGCTGCTGCTGCTGCTGCTGCTGCTGCTGATGATGATGATGATGATGATGATTTGCATTAATCAATTACATCTTTGAAATAACAATTCAGTCCCACTGAACTGGTCTGTCAGGGTGTCTGCTTCCTGTCAACACAATATATCACTCCTGAAAAAAACAAACAAAAAGAAGAAGAAGAAGCAAAAACTATAATCTAACAACAATATAAAAGAAATAATTAATGAATTATTTAGTTGATGACAGAAATTGCAGATCCAATAATTTATTACTTTGACTATTTATGAAGTTGTTTGTTTTGTTTTTGTTTGTTTTTTTGTCATTTTTTTATTTAATATATTTCAACTTAAATATTACATTTAAACAACATTGAAGGCATCAGTTTGATGCATATTTGTCTTCATTTGTCACTTTACAGACTATAAAATTACTAAATTGTATTCTGAGGAAAATAAGAAATCATTTTATTTGTGTGATTGTTTTGTTTTTGTCACTTTATGTTCATACCTGACACCAAAATGTTAAATTTTCTTTACATTCAAATACTTTAAAAACATCTATGAATTATCTATATGTGTTTATTCTAATCATTGTCAATATGGCGCCTCATCAGCGACCCCTAGAGGCTGTAAACGTCCTTACACTACATACGCTGCATTGGACACAACAAATGAGAAACATCACTACTAATAAACAACAAACAAGGATACAATACTATTAATGGAACAAGACATTGATTGATTAGTCATGGAGTCACAAAAAATTTTGCAATTTTTTTTAACAAATATTCTTTGTATTTCTTTTTAATGAATGTATTTATTATTGTTGATGTTATTGATTTTTTTAGACAAACAACCAATGACTCAAACTAACAGGATGTACATTTTAAATTTGACTCATGACTTATGAAGATTTTTTTTGTGTGTGTGTGTGTGTGTATAAAACACTGGGTTGGATCATTATGCATACTGAATACTTCTGATACTTTAAGTGCATTTTGCAACAAATGCATTTAATGTTGAAAATTGGATTTTTAATTGTGAAGGAGTATTGCTGCTTTTATTTACAGCAAAGTGACACAATTAAAACATTAAAAACCAACAAAACAAAAAACAAAAAAAACATGTTGTTTTGTTTCTGTTCAAGACAGAGGAGAAAAAGAGAGAGATTATCATGACCAGTGTCAGTTTTCTGCTGTCAGAGTGTCCAGTGTTGGGTTTCTCTGTCCTGGATCCCCTGCAGAGATAATAGAAGAAGAAGAGGAGAGGGGAGGAGTGAAGAGGAGAGGAGAGGAGAGAAGAGAAGAGAAGAGAAGAGAAGAGAAGAGAAGACAAGAGAAGAGAAGAGAAGAGAAGCAGTTAAAGACAACGTCTGTCTCTCATCTGCAGGTAAGACTGATGTTTCTAATGAAGGATTAAAGGATGGTGCAGATCATGTTTTAAAACAGGAATTGTTAAAAGACTTTTTAAGATCCGTGTTTGATCGCAGCAGCCGTGTTCAATCTTAACTCAAAGCTCTTATTAGCTCTTTCTGGAGGGTTTAACAGCTGCTAACCCATATACAAAATCTATCAGCTCATGTTTGTCCAAAAATGATTAAAAACATGTCAACAAGCTGCACATGAAGACTTTGGTCATGTTAGTTTGTTTAGTTCGGCATCATGTTTCAGTCTCTGGAGAGTAGTTCTTTGTAAGGCCCTTTTATTTGTGTGGACACATTTATTTCCTGTTTTGCTCTCGGCTTCTCGACCAGGACTTGGGAAGCGGTGGTTCTCCGTCTGGAGTCTCGACCCTCTTTGGACCTGGTCTTGACTTGTCAGGCGATGGCAGGATCTGGTGCAGCTCTCAGGTTGCACGAGTTTAGAGAGCCGCAGGACTCCAGGCAGCTCAAAGGACCGAGCATGTTAACGTAAGCTGTTAACAAACAATGAACCTCATGTGACAGACGTGTTCATTCATGCAGACCTAGTTTTTAGTAACTGTTTTATCCTCGTCCTTTCAGAACATCTCGTCAGGGGAGGGATGTACATGGATTATACCCGGGACAGCTGGGTAGAGTTCATATTGTCCACTCAAAGGATTGTGGGTAAGTGCATGGGTGGGTATATGTGCTCAGGCTGAGCATTTAAGCTGCATTAAACATACATATTTTTGTAAAGTTGATAGATTGGCCTGAAGGTGGCGATAAAGAAGAGCTTCAAAGTCAAGATGACAACTGATCAAAGTTTTGATCAAGAGGAACATTTGATCTGACGTTTGACTTTTTGTGTCCCTGATCAGCCTTAAAAGGTTAAAGTTGTTAAAAAGTTTAAGGTGTCATTAGAGGAAAAGTCTGGGGATGATGAATGTGATCATAAACCTGCATGTCTGTTTTATCCTGCTTACATTTAATGTACGAGTTCAAAATCTAGTAGTTTTTAAAATATAGTCAGTCATCAGATACTATACTAAAATAAAGGTTGCAATCTGAAATGTGATATTTGCGTCCTATTTCTTCTTTTGACTGTCGTGTGTTACAGATGTTTATTAAAATGCTTGTAATTATGATATTTGATGGTTTAAATCAGAAGCTATGAGAAGGTTTAATAAACAACTACACAGAGTCTCAGTTCACTTTCAAAATAAAATTCTCTCCTCTCTTCTTTCTGTCAACATGTTGCAGACGGTCGTCCCTCCTCCATGAGTCAGGTCAGTCTCCAAACTACCAGCAGAGTTTTGACGTCCGCACCCTGAAGGCAGTAACTGTTTCCAGGCAACAGTGCCCCCCTCAGACGACCTATCAGGAGCAGTTTGGGCTGATCTCTCCTCAACTTAAAATTAGCTTTTATTAAATGTTCAATATCACTCTGTCAGTTTTGTTTAGGTTCCTTATATGGAAGATTTAAAAAGCCTAAATTAAAACAATTTCCTTTGTGTGTGCGCATTTTCTGTCATTATTAAATGAAATGGTCATTTTTTTAATCTTCTATTTTTGTTTATAACATACATGTGTTTCACTTTCATTGTAGCCCCGTCGTCTCGGTCTTTGTTTCCTAACAGGAAGTACCAACCTGCGGTCCCGCCTCATGTCTGTAACAGCTGCACAACCTGTTTCATGCTATGTGACATCTTGATGGAAATAAGATTAGTCAGATTATTTGAAAAGGACAAACATGGTTGTTTGTGTTTGCCAAACATATAATGGACTTACAATTGATGACACAAATCTTCAGCAATCAATCGTTTAATCCTGACTGCAGCAACATCCACACGCTTGTTTTATCATCATCCTCAACCTTCATTCATTTATTTATTTGGGTTCCTTCTATGGAAGATTTAAAAAGCCTGAATTAAAAATAAAATACACGTCGCTTTATGCTTTGTGTGTATTTGCTGTCACAATTAAATTAAACCTTTTTTCAATATCTATATATCTCTAATAACTGCAATAACTTTTTTAATTGAGACTTTTTATGCTGAATAAAGTCAAAGGTGGAGCGCTGATGCATATATTAAAAGAAAGTACATAAAACAATATCTGTTGTATTTCACTTTATTCATTGATTTGTTTTTATTTTAAATATTTTATACTATTTTGTCCTTGTTTTATCGTTTTATTGTTTTATCGTTTTATTGTTTTATTGTTTTATTGTAACTACTATGAATCTCTGTTTTTATCTTAAAGGACACTTTCACCGTTTCTCAAGTCAGGTGTAATCAACCTCCTGTTCATACTGACCATTAGAAGATGCCTTCATAACACACTCATAATACATATATATGTATTATGAGTGTATATGTATGTGGTGTTTGCATTGGATTATAATATATGTGTGGAGAGGAATGTATTTATGATTGATAAGTTGATTTAAAGGATAAACTCAGAATGACGCATATAGACTGACGCAATTAATCAATCACGCAATTATTTGTGATTGACTAAGAGGTGAAAAATTGGAAATATGTTCAGCAGTAACGTTTGATCAGAGACAGCAGCCTTTTGTTTCCTTCCTCAGCTGCTGCGGTCTGCTCTCATACATCAAGGTGGGTGTCCTAACAGATGCTAAATATGATCATAATATATAATAATAATAATAACTGGATCACTGCAGACATGTTTCCACTGAGAACATGGACAGAAAGAATGTGACACTTAACCTGTTTGACCAGCCGAGTCCCAAAATGGGGAAATACCATCGTAACTGCTTTACAAGAAACAGCGCAGGTGGGAAAATATTATATTAACATTGACTCATACGTCCTGTGAGTTCATAAGAACAGCAGGAAGATGATTTTCACCACATACATGATCAGATGATGCATCAAATCTCTCCTTCAAACAGAAACGAACAAACCAATAAATCTTGACTTGGCAGATGAAGACGTTGATGGAGAAAAGTCGATTTAAATTTTAATAAAGAGAAACAAAACATGTTTAAAATGTTCATTTACAGCTCGTGTTCGTTGGGTTTTGTTCACCAGAAAAAAAAAAAAGTGCTGCGTTCATAGTTCAACATGTTTTTATTACTTGATTTGTGATGTGAAAAAACTGTCTGCATGACTGTTTGTCTTTAAATGACAAACTACAATAGATGGTTGTGAGCGCTCAGGTCAAACTGATGATGCTGTTTGAAAGTCACACAGACGTCCTTTCATAAACCTGAAGCTTTAAGCTGCCTGTCACAGATGCAAATAACCTAATTACATATGTTGAAATACAAATATACAAATGCATTAAGCAGGGCTGAAAGAGGTACTTATATACTTTAAGTAAAAGTATCAACACAACATATGTAAAAATACTTCATCACAAGTAAAAGTCCAAAGAAAGATGTTAAAATATTACATAGAAAATATTTTTGACATTTTGATAAAATTGACACTAAAAACTGTAAAAGTGAAAATAAAAGTGAAAGTGAGACACAATTAAACGTCTCGTACATTCAAAATAACAAGAATCAAGGTTATTTTTAATTTATGACGAGACAAAAAAGACAAAAGACTTACAGAACAACATGAAGACAAACAAAAAACAATTTATACAGAAAAAAAACCATCACACATGATACTCTACGAGGCTGCAGCATCAAACTGTGTCTCTATTGTTGCTGTTATTTGAGATGGAAGACTGTAAAGTTCACACTGAGGTTGATTTACTGACAGAAATGCCAACAGTGACCACAGCATCTCTGTGTGTGTTTTTCAGGTATGGCTGTCATGACAGCTTCCCTGTTCCTTCAAGGAAACGACTCAGAAGAACCAGTTTGTCCACAGCTGACACGACATATAAATTCAGACACAGAGAGGCGAACGTCCATCAGTCCGTCTACTGCTGGAAGAACGAGGTGAGAGACACGGTTTCTTTTCTTCTAATTATTGTTTACTGACATTTATATTGTATGGCAGGAAATAAGGGAGAGATTAAAAAAAAAAATTACAAAATAATATTAAATAATAAAAAGAAAAAAAATGTATAAACATGTTATTGGTCTCGACTCAAATCATATACAAAGCAACAAAAAAATCAATTAGTAGCAATTAATATACACGAGTTGAGTTGAACAGCTTCACAACATTTAATAAGTTTTAAAATGACGTATTGATGCATCTAAACGTCTATTTTAACGTTTGATTTGATTAATTTAAGAGTTGTGTTTGGTGAACACTTGGTGCAAAGAGGGAAACTTATTGTTTAATATTAAAGTTATTGATATAATATATAAAGTACTCCTTTTTATGAAATATTTATTTATTTATGTTTTTTTTGCTGTACTTTGTTTATTGGGTTTTTTCTTGTTTTGTTTTACTTTGAATTCTTTTAATATTTCACTTATTAAAAATATAATTACATTTTAGTAATAATACGTCTTGTTAATAGGGATATTTTTCTGTAATATTTCCTTTATTCTCCCTAAAACCATTTCAGACTTACTGAGGAGAAACTCTTTGGTTGCACTGGTTGCATGAATGATCCTATAAATACACACGTTGTTCCTGGTGAAACACTTTGACAACTGATTGGTGATTTTTTTTGCTCCATCTGTTCTTGACTTTTTATGAGCAGCAGGTGTTTAGTGACTTTCACCACTAGAGGACTCTGTTTACTATAAACTGTCCTCAACAGAAGAACATAAAATCTGTGCTGCTGCTGTTTTCAGGTACAAAGCCTGGTTCACCGTTCCCTGTCCTCCTCTATCTGCTGTCACACGTTGATAAGATGAAGTTGGGGTTGCTGGTTGTGCTGGCTGTGGCGGTCCTGGTGCCCAGCCTGTCTGAGGGCCGCACTTTCACCAGATGTGAGCTGAGAGAAAAGCTGGAGAATACCATCAATCTGCCAAAAAACCTTCAAAAGTTCAAGGAACGAATCTTGGCAATAGGTGAGATAAATAAACGGTGGGTTAGAAAAGTCATGCTTGTAGGTAAAAATACAAAATAAAGTACCAGAGTACCAGATCATTCATGAACACATCACTGATCCTTTAAAAAAACAAACCTGTTTCAATTATAGTTTATTATGATTCCCAGATAATTACGTTAATCTCATAATTATATAATATTTGCACTTTTATTTTGAAAGGTGCTATGTAAACAACATTTATTGTCAAAATTATTATTTCAATATAAAGATATTTATTGTATTGTATATTTTGTTTGTACCACATAACCCTGCCATCAGAGGAAAGTAAGGGTCCTGTATACATTATAATTATATAATTATGTTCGTATTGGACGATACTGTAACTCATGAATGTCATCAAACGATAACGTTCAATGTTAACGAAGGAAGGATAATGGAGTTTTTATGAACTGTAATCACAATCTAACAGTATTTTATTTTAGTATTTTTCTAACTATATAGAAAGTGACGTTTCTGGAGTTTGATTATAAGATACAGAAGACATGATTACATAAAAACATAATAAAACATTCACAACTTCTTCTTCTCTTTTTTCTATTGTGTGATTGGTTTGTTGCAGTTATCTGTGAAGCAGAGAAGAGATCCCGTCTGAACACAGCCAAGGTCAGGGTGCTTGGCCGACGCCCACCTGCAAAAACAGTCAAACCAACAGTGCCAACTATGGGACCATCAACTCCACGAGCCAATGAAACGGCCACCAAACCAACAACCATCAAACCAACAGTCCCGGAGCTAATCCGGGTGACATCGTCAGTATTTAATGCAACAGCTTCTAACACTAGCAGCATCAGACGAAAACGTGAGGCTAACACCATCACTGAGGGGCCTGACACAACCAACGGTGGCTTTAACACAACCGACGGTGGCTTTCATACAACCAACGGTGACTTTAACACAACCGACGGTGGCTTTCATACAACCAACGGTGACTTTAACACAACCGACGGTGGCTTTCATACAACCAACGGTGACTTTAACACAACCGACGGTGGCTTTCATACAACCGACGGTGGCTTTCACCCAACCAACGGTGACTTTGACACAACCGACGGTGGCTTTCACACAACCAACGGTGGCTTTGACACAACCGACGGTAACTTTCACACAACCGACGGTGGCTTTCACACAACCGACGGTGACTTTGACACAACCGACGGTGGCTTTCACACAACCAACGGTGGCTTTGACACAACCGACGGTAACTTTCACACAACCGACGGTGGCTTTCACCCAACCGACGGTGACTTTGACACAACCGACGGTGGCTTTCACCCAACCGACGGTGGCTTTCATACAACCGACGGTGGCTTTCACCCAACCGACGGTGGCTTTGACACAACCGACGGTGGCTTTCACACAACCGACGGTGGCTTTCACCCAACCAATGGTGGCTTTGACACAACCGACGATAACTTTCACACAACCGACGGTGGCTTTCACCCAACCGACGGTAACTTTCACACAACCGACGGTGGCTTTCACCCAACCAACGGTGGCTTTGACACAACCGACGGTGGCTTTCACACAACCAACGGTGGCTTTGACACAACCGACGATGGGTCTGGCATGATGACCGACGATGGGTCTGGCATGATCACCAATGAGCCTGAAAGAGTCGAGGAGGGTCGACCAATTGGTGACGAGACTGACACAAATGGCGATGAGCCTGAACCAGCCGTCGAGGAGGGTCGACCAATTGGTGACGAGACTGACACAAATGACGATGAGCCTGAACCAGCCGTCGAGGAGGGTCAACCAATTGGCGAAGAGACGGATGAAAATGAAGAAGAGCCTGAAACAAGTGGCAATGTGTCAAACACAACCAGTCATGGACCTGACGTGACAGACAACAGCCTGAACGAAGTAGTGAACGAGGAAGAAAACCAGTTCGATGAAGAGGAGATGGAGAAGGACGACAACAAGATGGAAGAAGAGAGCGAAGAGAGCGAAGAGAGCGAAGAGAGTGACGAGCGAGAGGTTGGGAAAAAGGGTAAACAGCGCAAACCCAAAAGAAAAGTGATGCCTTGGTCCCTCGGCTATTACGGGCTCTTCCAGCTCTCCGACAGCTTCTTCTGTGATTCAGGTCATCGATGGTCGAAAAACGTCTGCAATACAAGCTGCGAGGGTACGTCTGTGAACCACGGAGGTCATTTGTACACGATGAGCAAAGTGATTTAAACTTGATGTTTTGCATTTTAATGACTGTTCATTTCTCCCCTTGAAGCCTTCACCGATGACGACATTTTGGATGACATCCACTGCTTGGTGAAGAGTCGTTACTGGATGTAAGTTACTGTAGAGGAATATTAAAGTAGTATTTCAGTAGTTTGATCTGCTAACAACTATACAAAGCCTGATACCTTCCTCTATGCAATAGACCCAAATACTATTAAAAACACATCAATGACATGTTCCTTCACCCCCAAAGAGTGAAATTACGGTAGTTTAGCTCCAAAGATAACAGTGACCATGTCAGTTATTAAGATCCAGGTACTATTTTTTCATCGAGCACTAGCGATGATGACTTAAAACCGGTGATGCTAAAGTCACTTTAAAAAGGAATAATAAGAAATATTTCTGCATTAAATATCCTATACAGAAGTATTAGCAGCAACATGTGTTTACGGTATCAAAAGTAAAAAAATACTCATTATACAAATATGAAACACGTTTATGTAATAATGCATATTTCATAAAGTGATCATATGTTTTATGTAAAATATACAATAGTTTCACGTTAAATGTGGTGGAACTACCTTAAAATAGACGTATTCAACTTCCACAAAATACTGTAATTACAGTACTTTAGTAAACATAATAGGTACTGGTGTTCATATATATATAATATGCAAGCTGCTTATTGACTAAACTGAACTAATAACTGTGGTTGTCTTCCTTTTTTCCAGGTTTTCACTGATGAACCCGAGTCCTCGGTGTAGTTTGACCAAGAACTTCTTCAAAAGATGTGAATGAGCTCGTCACCATTGATCCCTTCAGCTTTATTATATTTTACTACCTCCAATGTTTTGTGTGTTTTATCTCCCAAACATTGTAAACACTTTTCATTTCTCTTTCTTCCTTTCTTTCTTTACTTTCTCTTTACTGCTTTAATCAGCAATGATATCTTTGATTTGTGTAGTTTATGCTTTTTATTGTTCTTCAATAAAGATGCTCTACTGAACGTTTCTGAGAACATGTTTTCATAAAACACTCATAATTCTTCATTTGATTACTGTTTGACCCTCTAACAAAAGCCGAGGCTGCATCAAATCTCTTCATAAATCTACAGTAGATACTAATATACACAGGGTCAATGTAAATCTCAATAAATATGACCTGTTATAAACTTACGAGATAAATAACACATGTACATAACATCATCGATTTGTGTCAAAAAAAAACTTTGCTTCAACCATGAATGAAGCAGGAACGATAAGATATCAATGACATTTCTAGTTTCTCTGTTTCTCTTTCATACTGATGGGAATTTAAAAAAAACAACTTCCTTCCTGTAACAGTCAACGATTAAACGTGTTGAAGCTGAGTGACACATATTTAAAAGGACATAAAGACAACTTAAAGGATATTGGACACAGATAACGCAGTTGAATAACCCTTTAAAATGTTGACAACACAGTCAGTGTGGGTTACGTCAGGCTTTTATTACAAATAATTAGAAACAGACTAAATAAAGTACCATCACGTACCGCAACCTGTCACAGGTGAGTGAATCCAGACCAGCAGATCATCAGACGGGGTTATTATATTAATATCTTTAGATCTTAACATTATATACACGCATTAAAGCTGATCAAGAGTCAGAGATTTAACACTGATTTGCCCTGAATTATATGTCCTCTGTTCACCTTTTATGTTTTTCCTTTGTTAGACTTCACATGATACCTGTGCTCCGGAAACTGGAGGTATTATGTTTTACATGCTCTCTGTGTTCACTGCTGCTGCTGACACTCGATCCTCTGAAATGATAAATGTGTTATGATGATGTGAGAAGATAAAACTCTTTCACCATGTCTGTTTTTTTGTCTCGTGGTCAGCTCCTCTCAAGGCGTAGCCTATAAATAAGAAAAGATGTTTTCATGTCGACGTATCGTTTTTCCACTGACCTCCTTAGAGCTCAGAAACACAACGCTAAGATTGAGTATTTCAAGAAAGAGCTTCTCGGTACCAAGGGAGCGGCCTTTATTTGAAGGGAACAAAAGATGCAAGCTCTCGCTCTGATTCGCTACCGGTGTCTCTGAAGACAGTATATATATATATATATAGATATATAACGGATGTTCTCACAGCCACTAAACAGTAGTTAGAGACAAGATGAAGGTGCTTGTAGTGTTTCTCTTGGCTGTGCTGGGCTCAAATCTGATTGAAGGGAGGATTGTCTCAAAATGTGAGCTGAGGGATGAAGTGATGAAGGCGATCACTAAGACAAAACAGAGTGGACTGACTGCAGGCAACCTGGTGGCCAAGAGTAAGTACTGGTTATGTTGAGGACATACGACATGAGATTATTGTTAAGTAAACGGCATCTCATGTTTCAAATTGTAAATGATTTTTTAAAAATTTAAGTAGTAGCTACAGATAAAATGTGATTATATTACTGCAAAAATGATCCGGTGCCTTCAAGGACTGTCAAAGGGAGGTCTTTTAATTATATACCAGTATATATAGAAGAAAACTAGTTTTATGATATGATATATGGAATCAAAAATATGGTGCCTCATATTTCAGGCGACCACCAGATCCACATTACAGCTGCAGCCCTGCAGCCGGAGTAGCTTTCCAACAAGCTTCACAATGATTAGTGTATTTTAGATAAACTCTGTGATCCCACCGACAATGAAGAAAGATCATTTTCAGTCTCGGGGTAAAAGTCGTTGTGAGGATGGCGATAGAGTTAATCTCACATGCAAAGGGTTCATCCTCTGGGGATCAATCTGTCAGATTTTAATATTAGTTGTAAACAAGTTGAAATTTTGGCCTGATGGTGGCGCTAGATCACCAAAATCATTAGGAATCATCCTCTGGCGATAATGAATATGCAGAATATATTCAGTAGAGATGCTGTAAAGAGAAACCAACATCACCAAAGTCTGTTTGTTTCTGTCGTCTCTCCGCTGCCTTCAGTTGTCTGTCATGTGGAGGAGGGGTCTGGGTTCAACACCAGCACGGTATATCAGCTGGACCCCAGGACAGAAAGCCATCCACGGAGAGGAAAGAGAGAGGCTTATGCAGGTGTGTTTAGCCTAACTCACCATGGGAGCCATTTCAGCACAGTCCAGCCGCACACCCGAGATCGACGGGATGCTGAGAAACCTCCGTCATACGACCACAGCACACCGACCACCAGGCCCCAACACCTGGACAACAATGTCTGGACACTGTATGGACTTTTCCAGCTCAGCAATCACCTGGTCTGCAGCGACGGCGTCACTCCATCACCCAACATCTGTAACACTGACTGCAACAGTGAGTTTGAATATTCAAATCATCTGCAGCTTTTAAAGGAGCCGCGTGTGAAAGTTTAACTGAGCAAACTGTTTTCTTGTTTTCTTTACAGATTTTGTTGATGACGATATAAATGATGACGTTACCTGCCTGTCGAGTATCCTCACCAATCTGGTGTAAGTTCATTTTTAAATGTATTCACAGTAGGGTCACACAAGCTGATTATATATCCTTTAAGTAGCAGTACAACGATGTAAAAATACTCCTTTACAAGTTAACGTCTTGCATGAAAAATAACACTTAGACCAGATAAATCTCTCCCTCTGAAATGTAGTACAGTAGCAGTATAAAGTAGCATAAATTACTCAAGTAAAGTACAAGTATCTCAGAATTGTGTTTAAATACTTGAGTAAATGTAGCTGTTACTTTCCACCACTAGAGGGGGCTGATGTGATCTTACCAGCAGGACACAACATTATTTTAACAGCATGTTATTATTATTTTTTCTTATTATTTCTCTTTATGTTAAGTGAAATATTTTTCACGCTGTGAATATTTCCACAGTGAAAATGGCTTCTCTGCGCCCCACTGGGAAGAGTTAAGAAAGACGTGAGTTTTATCTCCACCTGTTTTTGAAAATGTACTCTTAAATCCAGTAAATTATGGGATAATTGATATGAATTAATACAATCAGCTTAACGTCTCTGTTTGTTTCCAGGATCAGGATCATCTTCCAGGAAGAGTGTCGCGATAAGCAGTTCTCCGTGTACTTTGCAGAGTGCTCATAATCTAAATCTATTACACTGCCATAAGTAGCCAATCACTGGAAGGAATAACTTTCCAAGTGAGTGATTAACAGCAATAATAAAATGAAGTAAGTGAGATGCAATTGTTGTTGTTGTTGATCATTTCTATAAATAATAACCATAAATCACTGGAAGCAGAGATATCTTTCCATTACTGTGCAGGTAGGATTGTCTGGATCTGGTAATATCAGAACTATGATACTATAAAGTTTGTTTTTATGTATGATGTATGAGTTTGTTTTCACATGGATGTGTTGTGAATGAATGGGTGACTATTGGATAGAGAAGACAGATTGAGAGGATGAAGAAGGTCATGCATGTCAGTAGAAACACCATCAACAGAAGAGGCGGGGCTACATCAAAACTTATCAGCCACCTGTAATGCTGCATGTTTGGTCCTGGATGGTTTATGCTGCTTTCTATCCCACTTTGTTTAAAGCGCTAACACCCATTCACACCTGGAATCATGTGACTCTGACGACAGGGCCTAACATGTGACTCTAACATGTGACTCCAAAGGTGTAAAGGACTTGACAGAGTTTAAAGCTGCATTTATTGATTTTGCACACTAGAGGGCAGAAGAACAAGGTGACAACACACAGACAGATCCAGCAGACACACAGCAACAACACAAGCGTCACACTGAAGTTGTGTTCGTGTTCATCAATATTCTCCTTTCAGTTAGTTGTTCCACTTCCTCCACCAGCTAGTCTCCAACTTCGTGTTTCTGCCGTTTGGAGTTGAGCAGGTCTGAAAACAGCTAAAAGAGCTTTAAAGTCTCTATAGAGCTGCAGAGTTGGATGATAATTAAATATGTATAATTAACAGACAATAAAGTAAAAAAAAACACCAAATATCTAAAAGTTATAAAGTCTTTTTAAACTGCTGCATCACACATAGCGACCGCTGGATTTGAGCTCTGGACACAACTTGGCCTCCAGATCTTCTATCTTTAACGACTCTGCATCCTTGGAGCTGGAGAGGCTGGCGGCTCGGGTTATCTTGGTGAGCGTGTCCTCGTAGGGCGGAGGCAGGTATACCATGACGAAGACCCCGTCTGATACATCGGAGCTGGTGCTGGTGTGACGCTCGGCGTTCCTGGTCAGGGAGGAGAGGAACTCAGCGCTGCTCTCTGCATCCTCGAGGTCCAGAGCGATGATGTTGGCCAGACTCAGCTTGCTGCGGGAGCACCGGCGGTAGATCAGGCCCACCAGGAGAGCCAACAGGAGGAAGGAAACGACAGGGAGGACGACGTAGACCACCAGCTCTGACTTTCTGTCATCTCCCAGATCATTCCAGTTGTAGCCCTTGAGATCAAAAATGAGGGTTGATTAAACACCTTTAATTGACTCCCCGTGAAGAGCCAAATGTCACAAGCATTGTTAGAGGTCAGATGGTGATGAGTCAGCAGTTTTAACAAGCTTATTTGCATTGGATTATAATGTTGTTCAACAGAAGGATTTTTACTTAGACGTGTTCCTGCTGCTTGGAGAGACAGATAAAGTCGAACTATTCTACCAAGTGGCTCAAACTAGCACTATGTCCTACTTCCTATTCATACATTTACGACTTAACAGTCCTGTGGTTTTATAGTCCAACACTTCTGTCAGCAGTGAGAGGTTATATGTAGCACAACACACTAGTGAAGCTATAAACAGAAGAACAGTCAGGAAGCATGTTTTTCTAACCATTAAAGATCTCGTCATAATGAACTTTCTGCACAAAAACATATTCCAAAGTTTATCTAAAGCTTCAGGCGTCCATTAGTCATCATGTGCTCCAGGTTTACAACCCTTTGTGTTATTAAAGCGTGCTGGATCTTTGCTTTTCTTATCATCCATCATTTGAGTCACAGCTTTGTTTCTCAGGACTTCACACGTCTTTGATTTGCAGCAACCTGAATGTTTTACAGATTCACACTGATCCTCTGTGAGAGTCACTAATCACGCATTAAAAACAAACTCTGTGTTTGATCCCGACAACACGAGCGAGCCGGCGAGCCTCCAGCTGTGAGAGGACAACATGTGGCGCTGCTGCAGTGTCCCAAATTCCTCCTGCCTCAGTTTTTCTAGCAATTAGTTAATGCTGCCTGGATGAGCCAGCCAGCACCCTGCAGGCTCGTCTACAGGACCGCACCGTTTAATCCTCAATCCGTCTGAGTGTCTCTCACAGCAAACTACAATCTGAGAGCCAGCGTGTGTATGTACGAAGCTTAAAGGTCTCTCAAGAAGGCAAAAAGGAAACACTAAAGTAGTTTTTCACCACTTTACACATAACAAACTTCCATTTAAGTGTTTATAAATCAAACACAGACGATATTTTCCACCACGTTCTACCAGATTGTGTACGAATGTCAATACAGTTTGTCAGATTTAGAAATCTACTGTGATCCTGAACTGCATTTGAAGTAACGTCAAGTAAAGTCCGGGGTCAAAGGTTAAGAAACTCACACACACACACACACACACACACCTGCTTCTCCTGTGTTGAAGGTGATCCTGTCACCCAGTCGTACGACCCTCTGCCCGCCGGTCCAAACCTCATCCAGCTGCTCTCCAGTAGCACCCGCATGATGCTCGGGGGACTCGGTCGGATGGACGGGTGGAGAAATGTGTGTGAAGCTGGTAGATGGTGATGAAGCTAAACTTTAGCTGGAGGCTGCTAAAGCATCCAGATGTTAGTCCAGCGGTTTCAGGAGTAAACACAGCAGGGAGGCTGGTAGTCAGGGGGAGGGTGGTGTTGGGAGTGTAGGGTGAGATGGGTGGGGTCGTGCCTGGCAGCGGGGGGAGCAGCAGGAGGGCTGGGGGAGGCTGGGGGGAGGCTGGGGGGAGGGACCACTGGCTAAGCAGTTGCTCACATGCACACACATGCAGCAGAGCAGCAGGATTCAGGCCAATGATAGAATTAAGAGCTGTACAGCTGGCCTATATCATAGGAGAGAGCGTGTGTGTGTGTGTGTGCACGTGTGTGGGTGTGTGTGTGTGTGTGTGTGTGTGTGTGTGTTTGTGTGTGTGTGTGTGTGTGTGTTCCACCAGTAAAGCTCGGTGACAGAAAAAGGCGGAGCTCCTCTTCAGATCAAATCTCAGGCACGTGAAGCATAAATTTGTTTACACACTCATGTTTTTGGGACTCGTATAATGTAATAATGTAATAATGTAAATCACTAATGTTACACACACACACACACACACACACGAGACATTGTTGTTATCAGCGGCTGGCGTGCAGCCTTCTTATATTAATCCTTATTGAAATATTGCATGAGAGAGAAAATACCTGGAAATGTATTTTGATTAAATATCTATAAGGTGGATTAAACATGAAGTATATCTGCACGTTTTATCACGTTTTGTCATATTATTATATTCTTTTATAACTTTAATAATTAAAGATTGTATTAACAGACGCTATGAGACAAAAAGATTCATGATGAAGTTTGTTATCGTCATGACAACGTAGTCGGAGCTGAAGTTTGAATCTTTACTCATTACGGCCTAAATCCTCGACACGATTTCAATCAGAGGATTAAAGACGATACTCACACTGCAGACACACACACACACACACACACACACACACACACACACGCACACACGCACGCACACACACACACACACACACACACGCACACACACACACACAAACACACACACACACACACACACACACACACACACACACGCACGCACGCACACACACACACACACACACACACACACGCACACACACACACGCACACACTATTGATGTCCAAAGTTTTTCCTCATTTTTGACCTTCTTCAGTTTTCAGTTGTGATTTGTTAACTTAAGTAAAAGTACAATATTAATATTATAAACATTATATATCATAAAAAGTATTGCAGTACAGTAGTAGTAGTAAGTACATACAGCGAGTATTGTGAGGGCAGGATTTGTCTCTGCAGGATTACGGGAGACGTGCAGACAACAGCTGCAATTAATGCTCACGTGGACAGAAATATGCACGCCGGGTTCGAATGTATAGATGTGCAGAGGAGGATCATGGGTAATCCCTCCGCCCTGACTGACACCAGCATGTATACATGTTTACTCTACCAACCGTCACTCTGATATCACCAAAGATAACTTCATAATCAATATATCAATAATGCAACACATTAATCAGAAAGATATTCAGATATTTTAATTCAGTATGAAAATAGAAAAATATTAATGAAAAAAATGAAGTAAAAGTCCTGCATTTAAAATCCTACTTAAGTAAAGTATAAAAGTATTACTAGTTAAATAAAGTATAGAAGTATTATGGTACTAGTTATTGTGTTGTGTTGTGTTGTGTTGTGTTGAGTTGTGTTGTGTTGTGTTGTGTAGTGTTGTGTAGTGGTGTGTAGTGTTGTGTAGTGTAGTGTTGTGTTGTGTAGTGTTGTGTAGTGTTGTGTTGTGTTGTGTAGTGTTGTGTAGTGTCGTGTTGTGTTGTGTTGTGTTGTGTAGTGTTGTGTAGTGTTGTGTTGTGTAGTGTAGTGTAGTGTTGTGTTGTGTTGTGTAGTGTTGTGTTGTGTAGTGTAGTGTTGTGTTGTGTAGTGTTGTGTTGTGTTGTGTAGTGTAGTGTAGTGTTGTGTTGTGTTGTGTAGTGTTGTGTTGTGTTGTGTTGTGTTGTGTAGTGTAGTGTTGTGTTGTGTAGTGTTGTGTTGTGTAGTGTTGTGTTGTGTAGTGTTGTGTTGTGTAGTGTAGTGTTGTGTTGTGTTGTGTTGTGTTGTGTAGTGTAGTGTTGTGTTGTGTAGTGTTGTGTAGTGTTGTGTAGTGTTGTGTTGTGTAGTGTAGTGTAGTGTTGTGTTGTGTTGTGTAGTGTAGTGTTGTGTAGTGTTGTGTAGTGTTGTGTTGTGTTGTGTTGTGTGGTGTAGTGTAGTGTTGTGTTGTGTAGTGTTGTGTTGTGTTGTGTAGTGTAGTGTAGTGTAGTGTTGTGTAGTGTTGTGTTGTGTTGTGTTGTGTGGTGTAGTGTAGTGTTGTGTTGTGTAGTGTTGTGTTGTGTTGTGTAGTGTAGTGTTGTGTAGTGTTGTGTTGTGTTGTGTAGTGTTGTCTTGTGTTGTGTTGTGTTGTGTTGTGTTGTGTTGTGTAGTGTTGTGTTGTGTAGTGTTGTGTTGTGTTGTGTAGTGTTGTGTTGTGTTGTGTTGTGTTGTGTTGTGTAGTGTTGTGTAGTGTTGTGTTGTGTTGTGTAGTGTTGTGTAGTGTTGTGTTGTGTAGTGTAGTGTAGTGTAGTGTAGTGTTGTGTTGTGTAGTGTTGTGTTGTGTAGTGTTGTGTTGTGTAGTGTAGTGTAGTGTAGTGTAGTGTTGTGTTGTGTTGTGTTGTGTAGTGTTGTCTCTTTTTGTTGTCTTTGTGTCTCTTTTTCGGCAGCATCTGTGTCTCTGTGTCTGACTCCGTAAACAACTGCAGCTTTAATCCCATATGAGGCTTTGCTGAAGATGGATGCTGTTGCCACGACAACAACTGGATGACATCGTCATACAAAGCATCACTGTAAAGTCTTCTTAAACGATGTTTCATTGCTGCTCTTTGTAACCGTATTAATAAAAACACATTGAATTTGTGTTTGAAATAAACATGAGAAGCTGCTGTCGTGTCCTGACGGGGAATCTTTATCACACCTGACACACCTGACACACCTGACACACCTGGTACATTTAGTTTAGTTGTACTTTGAACTTTTGGAGACGCTAAAGACAACAAATAACCAAGCAGTCAATCTATTTATGGCGCTATTAACCGTCCAGGGACAATAAACTACAGTACAATAGTTCATATTGTACTTTACTGGCATTCACAAACTAATTAAATTAAATTAGTCACAAAACACAAATCTAATGAAACATTTCAGCAATTGTAAAATATTTATATTAATATTTTTTAGCAAATATAAATAAAATATAAATTATACTTTATGAATAAATGTAGTACTGTAGCGACCCGGAACAATGAAGCTACGAAGCAACTGGTTTTTCTGGACTTTATTCTGGAACCTGAACGCTACTGTGAGCCGTAGCCAACGCAATAAACAATAAACAATAAAGCTGATTCACCTGCGCAAAACAGACCGGAATTTGACGGATTTCTTTGCTTTCAGAATAAAAGCGTCTGTTAATTTGTAAACCGTGAAAGGAGAAGAAGAAGAACCGAGAATTACATTATTCACGCATCACTGTATTTAACTACAAAGCTATAATATGTTTATCTTTCTATCTATTTATTAATAATAATTTATGTGCTTATGTTGATATATTATTTATTTTTTATGGATTTGTGTTTCCACCATGTCATAATTATACCATTGTTTATTGGTGTCTTTGAAATATTTTCAATAATTATTTTTATAAACTATGTGAGGTGAATAAAGGTTATGTGTATTGCTTTAAGCCATGTCCGTTCTTCTTTTATTTGGTATGTTTTCTTCTACTTGTGTATTTTTCCATCTACAACTCTTATTTTGAAATAAAAAGCCTTCTTATCTGTGACGTACTCAAGGTGTGTTTCCAGAGATCATAAAGCGCCAGGTTGATTGTACGCACTCACACACTCACCCACTCACATTCACACACACGTATCTGGAAGATTGAACAACTTAACTGATCTCCGACAGGTTTTATGTGGAAATAAAGAAGAAAGTCCGGACCGGAAGCTGCTCGTGTTGTGTGATGAGCTCGAGTTGGTTTTTATCGGTTTGTTTGGGATCTTCTTTCAATCATGCTGGGTGGTGCGTTCACGGCCCTCCTGCTGCTCATCACTGCACTTTTTGCTGAGATTAGTAAGTGGACTTAATTTCATTGTTATTTATGATATTTTATAGATAAAAATGATTAATGGTCTGATTTTAATCTGAAAATAAGTTCTTTATTTGGGTGTTCACATAACTTGTAGTATAAATACATAAATATCACGATGCCCGACACACAGTGCAAAGCAAACTATGTGTGAATATCATATCCACCAATTAATATTTAAGTATTTTGAACAGATTCATTTAAACGAGCCATGCATGAATATTTGTAATAAAAAAATAAAATAAAATAAAATGAAAAATAGTTGAAATAACATCATGCACACACACACACACACACACACACACACATTCCGTACACACAGAGGTACATGTCTTTGGGGCTTTAGGGAGTCACAGCTCATTACATCACACCTCTTTCCGTCTTGCTAATCATCATTAATTACTATTTACATGCTTTACTGCCTGATTAAAGTGTGTGTGTGTGTGTGTGTGTGTGTGTGTGTGTAGCGTCACGTCTCACATACAGGTTGTAGCTGAATTAAAAAAAAAACAACCTAATTACTGCTAAAAAAACATGTAATCATCTATTTCTGTATTAAAACATGTAAACAGTATTTTACACTGTTGTATTGGTACTTTTTACTTCAGTAAAGTATCTGATTAGTTCTTGACAGACAGACTTAAACATCTCACAGCCTCAGTGAGGTGAGTGTTGCAGACATGAGGGTTTCTGGGTAATTTTAATCTGTTGTACAGGTGTGCAGTCATGTTGCGTTCATGTCCAGGACAATAATATAAGTCCCAAGATCTATTGTTAAAGAAGAAGGAGAGTTTGTACCTGTGTCAGTCAAAACTAGATAAAAAAACCAAACTGTTTCAGTCCAGTACGAAACCAAACATGTTAAAACACGGATAAGAACCATAAAACTGAAGCAGCGCATATTTAATGTCTTGAACGTTGAACAGGTGCGTCTCAGCGTGACCTTCACACCTTTTTATGTCCATGTTTGAGGCGTTCTGGAGCTTTTATACTGAAATATGCAGCGTAGATGTTTAAGATAAGATTACAATGAGATGAATAAGGTGGTAACTATAAAACCTGGCAGTAGTTCAAAGGTAACCATGACAATACCTTATATACTTATATAAGCTTTTATGAGGCGGTTCAAAGTGTTCACACCCTAATGTGCCAATAATCTATATTTATCTATAATATGATCATAAATGTGCTTTTTGTTCTGGTGAAGTTGTTAAAGTATCGTTATGATTTATAATAAGATAATAATAGTAACCAGTTAAAGTCAATCAATATTGATTATGCAACTCACGATCATTATAAGTGATCGATTAATCGTTGCAGCTCTCTTCTGCAGTACTTTAACTACATCAAGCTACTTATAATGTGCTTAAGTAGGATTTATTATGCAGTATTTGTACATTGATGTATTGGTACTTTTACTTCAGTAAACGATCTGAATAGTTTGTCCGATATGAAAACATCACTGTTTATTGTTTCTGGGTGTTTTCTATAATCTTTATTTCAGTTCCACCTCCAACAAACGTGACCTTGAGATGCCAAAACCTCCAAACCACAGTCCACTGGGAATATGGACCGCAGGGACCGCAGACCATCTTCAGGGTGACCATCGGTGGATCTGCGGGGTAAGACATCCTCCACATGTGCAGGGCTGCAATTAACAATTCGACTACTGTATTTGGGATAATTAAACATAATAAATGTACTAAAATGCAACACAAGCAAAAGCAGCAAATTCCTCTCAGATTCATGAACACAAACCTTCAAACATTCATAGAAATGACCTAAAACAAGGAGCTGATAATTAAAACTGTAGCATGAACATCAATGGATGTATTAATTAAGTAAAACAAGCAGGTTTTTGTGACTCGTTTGCTGTTTTTTTTTAATTTAATTTAAGGAACTTTGAGGATGAAACTGCAGATCATCAGTACGATCTGAGTCCCTTCATCTGGGAGTCTGAGGAGCGCTACATGGGCTTCCACTACGTCTCTGTGTCAGCCGTACGGGGAGGCGTCCGGTCCCAACCGGCGACGTCCAGAACACTCAGCTACAACAGCTTAAAGACGGCGCACATCACGTGTAAGTTTGAGATCAGACGAGACCCCCTCGAGGGTCAAATGAGACCTAAAACTTTAACTTGTTTGCAGGCGAGTTACTTTTCCCTCCAGCTGACCTGACTGTGGAGGATTCAGAGCTCACAGTGAGTTTCCAGAATCCGCTTCACTACTACAAAAAACTCAGGTGGGCCAGCAGGTGGGCTGCACCCACGTTTACATTCAACGTTGATGTAAGTATGTGTGTATGAATACATAAAAAAGTTTCAAAAACAAAGTCAGAACCTCAAAGTAGAATGAAAACAATCAGATTAACAGTTTTAGTCTCAATCAAGGAACAACTGACGGATTTGAGGTTCTAAGTAGAGTTTACAGTTCATGTTCTGTACTGATGTTCTGTGATGGTTCAGACCGGGTTTACGGGGAACTGCATAAAGGAACAGGACGTGTGCAGACAGGCCATCGTGTTCCCTGACGGTGCGGAGAAGAAGTGCGTCACGCTGAGAGGGAAACTGTTTGAGCAGAACGGCGTCGGCCAGGTGTTGTTCAGAGAGACGGACGACATCTGCGTGAAGGAATCGAGCGGTGAGGCTGAACAGAGAACCAGTTATAGCTCATTGTCAGATGTTTCCTTCAGGAGTTGGTAGAGAACACAACTTATCAACTTTAGAAGATAAAGTAGGTTCAAGCACAATGCTCCACATGTATGTTTTTGATTGCAGATGTCCATGTGATGACCCTCATTATACTGCTGGCCATCTTTGTCCTCGTCATCGCTGTGATAACTCTGATCATCTATAAAGTGAAGGCTTGGACGATGAAGACATCCGATCTACCCAAGTGTCTGGTCAGGCCTCTCTGTCATCCCGTCACGCAGGAAGACTCGCAGCTCCAGACTCGCACAGCAGCTGCAGGTTATAACGCCGCCGAACTGATCAAACACAATCCCAACAAGAACCCTTCAGTCTGCCCGGAGGAGGGAACCGACGCGTACGGGAGCCTCCGGGACGAGAACAGCGTGGACTCTGACCTTCAGCCTATAGACTGCATGTACATGGAGGGAGGACTCTTACAGAGCAGCAGCGAGGACCTGGAAGCTGCAGGTCACATGACCGACGACGACTCGGGGACAGTAGAGTGTCATTTGATTTCAGAGGAAGAGGAAAGGTCACCGTACGACTGCCCACACACCCACATGGACATGGGTGATGGAGACATGGTGTTGGCTTACAACAGGTAACGGATAAAACGACCCGTAGCTCAGGTGATCAGAAAGACTCGATGAGCTGGTAAATATTAGATTTAAAGACTCATAATGAAGGATGCTGCTGCTCCGTAACGTCACTTAATGAAGGTTTACATGTGTTGAAGGTGTCGCTGGTACGATCAGCTGTTTCTGCTCACAGACGCAGATGTCTTCATTCAGTCGTTGTTTCCTGTTGCTATTTATCAAACGCAACAGCAACAAGGAAATAAGTTCGAGAACCTTTTAGTTTGTCTGTTGGTAGTTTTGGTTTTTACTTACCAAGCTTGACATAAATAAACATATTTATTTATTTTGGGACAGAGGTTAATAATCATTTTAAAAATATGACTTTGAGCACTACAAACAGAATTAAACGCGGTTCACTGTTCTGGTTTATTCCTGGTTCTTTAAACATGCAGCTACTGTGGACTTTCCCCTGTTGGCAGGTGTCGTCTACACCTGTTAACCTCTGATCACGCTGCCACACCTGTTGAACCGGCTCTGTGAATTAGATTTGATTGTATTGTTTGCACTGGATGGATTTTTTACATCGCTCAATGATTGCTCATATTTTAATATTTTTTTTGTAGCTGTGGGAGGTTTTTGTTTTGCTTCCTGTTGTTGTTGTTGTATAAAACCTTATAAATACTTGTAAATATTCTATTATTTTACACACTTTGTTTTATGATCATTTTTAACAGCTGTGACCACATGAAGGAAATAAACTGAGACTTAAAGCGTTTCACTGGATGGAAAACTTTGTTCTGTGTGAGATGAACGACCGGCCAGACGGGTTATCATCAGGTCACCAGATCTGTTCTGGGGAAACACAATCAACAAAAAGAGCATCGAAGTGTTTTTAATAAAGACATATGAACAATATTGATATCTTCTTTTAACTCCAGGGTTAAAGTCTGGTATCGCTTGACACTGTTTGATACAAATCTTGATATATCTGAGATACCAAACTAAAACTTATTTAATCTGCAGAATATTTTTGATTTAATTAATAATTAGTCATTTTGTTCAACCAACAGTCAAATGTTTAGTTTGGCATCAAATGAGGGAAATCAAACCGTACAATCCTCCTATTTGAGAAGCTGGAACCAGACAATGTTTTGACTATTATCATAGACGATAATCTATAATCTATAATCTACGTTCAGGTCAAAGTCTTCCTGGTTTTTTGAACTCAGTCTGAGCTGGTTTACTGGAGACGAGTTAAACCGACGTTCTCTGGTTTGATTTGAGGAAACTCGGCTCTGGTTTGATTTGATATTTATCAGTTTGTCGTCCTGTCAGTTCCACTGAAGCACAGAGCGTTGTGAGCTCCACCTGCTCCTCCTGCTCCTCCACCTCCACCTGCTCCACCTCCTCCTGCTCCTCCTCCACCTCCTCCATCATCAGGTAAAGAGTCTGTTCGGGGCAGAGCGCCTGCAGTCGGTTACGACAGCTTCAGGCCCTGAACATTCGTTCTCAGGTTCGACAGCTGCTTCTCCTGTCGGACTTTCTCCTCCTTGAACGCCATCTTGTTAGCTTTCTTCTCGACTCTTCTTTCCTGTTCAAACATTTTGACACACGTATGTTGATATTTATGCTGATATGTATTAATGCTGCTTTATAGTTACAGTGACTTTAAGGAGAGTCTTCCTCCTGCTCACCTTGCGCTCCTCCTTGATGGCCTGTTTCCTGGCTTTTCTCTCCTCTTTGCTCTCCTCCTTGCTGCGCGGCTGCGTGGAGACGCGCGGCAGGTCGGCGTCGTTGATCCTCGTCATGCGCTCCGCCTGCTTGGCGGTCAGGCCTTTGGCGGGGAGGACGTCCAGAGGAAGGCCCGTCTTGTTGGACACACGGATCGGCTGCAGACATAAAGACGTGGTTGAGTCCTGAACATAACTCTATTTATAAAGTATTAAAAAGGCTCTTTTAACATTTGTGATTTTGTGTTTGAAGACCGTATTACGCTAACTTCCTGTAACTCGTCCGTCCGGAAAAACACACACTGATCTCACAACAACAACAACAACAACAACAACATCATAAGTTTCTATATTTAAGGTCATAAAGTTTTTCCATCTATCTGGATTAAATGGTGAGTTCATCTTGTTTATTAAGTTTTACATCTCACTCTGCAGACTGGTTTAGTTGCATTTCCTACATTCCTGTGTGACGTGTGTCACCAGGTGACACCTGTCGTACACCTGTCGTACACCTGTCGTACACCTGTCCTGGAGGGACGAGGTGTTGGATAATTAGCTCCTTCACCCTGGTTTTCATCTTTTTTAGGGAGTGTGTATTATTTCATACCTTTGGAGGATCTTGGATGACTTTGGGTCTGTTATAGATGTTGGAATATGTGCCTGGAGGACACAAAAACAACATATTTACATTTAAACAATAAAACTAATTTTCTATCATCGATTTATTCAAATAGTTAAAACAGTTAATGAAAATAAAAGACATTGTTTAAATATTACATTAGTTTATTCTGGACTCAAAACTCACTGATGATGGTTTCACAGTCCCACTTCTCGTCCGGGGCTTTGATGACCAGAGTTTCCATCTCCTCTTCCTCCTCATCTTCCTCTTCCTCCTTCAAAACAGGAAGTTCTTTTGGACCCAGGTCATCAGGCCGCAGGTATCTGAACCACAAACGAGACCAGAATTCATTTAAAGCAGTTTTGCCTCGGATCAGAAGACAACAAACTGTCGTGTGTGAAAAGTTTCGCCGGTGTGATTCCTGCTTCGCTCACTCCTTCTCTTTCTGTATGAAGTAGTCTTTGATGACTTCCTCCAGGCGAGCGCTGTCCGGTTCGATGAAGCCTTCCAGCTCAGCGTTGTCCAGAGCGCCGATCTCATCGTCATCAAACTGCTCGTAAAACTAAAAAACAACAACAACAACAATTTTGTTATTATTTTCTAATGCTAATAGTTGATGTCAGAAACAAGTTTAATAGGTATCACACAGAGATTTAAACCCTGAAGTCAACACAGTATAAATATCTACAAACCACTAAATGATGAATAAGTATCTCTGAGAACTAAAACAGGATTTGGAGTCGAGCTGGATTTAACAGATCGAAGGCGCGTCTGTGTGGAAGCTTCATGTTCACCTTTTCGAAGCGGTCGTCCAGCAGTGAGAGCTGCTCAGTCCTCCTCATAACCGACGACGTCATCGAGTACTCCGTGAAGCGACTCTTCGTTTCCTCGTCCATGAACAGAAACTCACGACCGTGGTCTTCGTCCCCTGAAAATCCTCCCTCAGAGTCAAAGTCGCCTTCCTCATCTGTGTCCTCCCACTCATCATCATCGTCGTCGTCGTCACCATCATCACCTCTGTCACAGATTAACACATAAACAAAACTAGAAAATTAGCCGACATGCTGCTGTACATATTATTATTAAAACTCTGCTGTAGTTAGATGTAGATGGACATAAAACACGTTTTCCTTCCTGACCTGATGCCTGCTGCTGCGCTCGCACTGTTGGCCTTCATCATAAAATCATCATCCAGGACGTTGTCGGGATCGTCGTAGTCGAAGTCTTCGTCGAGAGCAGCCACGATGTCGGGGTCCATGTCCAGACGCGGCCCTGAAGGAAAAACAACGGAGATGTTTGACCCTCATGTCAACTTTAAACCTGCAGTAACTGACCTTTCTGGCCACTTGGGGGAAGCAGAAACACATCATCAGCTTCTAAGTTGATCTTATTTCCACATCCAGCAGTAACGGATCAACCTCTGTTACCTGATGAGCAGTTTACCTGAGACGGGAGCAGCTTTGTTCAGAAGTCCAACATCCTCTTCGAATTCGGAGGCGAACACTGAAGACGGCAGATTGATGGTTCCCGCCTGTTAAAGACAACAGGAACCATTTTAAAACCTTAAAATGTCCTTTTGTTATTATTTCATTACAAGTGTACAATATAATTTAGCTTTTTCTCCTTGTTTTTGTCATTATCTGATGTTGTATTCATGTTATTTCTTATAAATGAGGAGCTGTGGTCGGCTGTCCAGTTGGAGAAATTGAAAATAATAATGAATCTTTAAGCTTAAATTAATTTATTAAGCTTATTATTTATTAAGACGAGCAGTTCCAGCTCAGGGAAACTTACAGGGACGGCCTTGTCCGCGTCACCTTCGTCCTCGTCCTCTTCATCGTGGAGCTGGATAGCCTGTTTGTCAGTGTGTGAGGGGGCGGCGGCGGGAACCAGCTCGGTGTGGTCTGACGCCTCCTTCAGGTGCTGCAGGTAGTCGTAGTCGTCGTCGAAGAAAACGCCGTAGTTCCTCTGCTCCTCGCGCCTCTTCTCAACTTCAACCTGAGAAATATCGAAAGCGCAAAATTTGATTTGATGTTTGGTCAATCAGTGGTTTCCAACCTGGAGCCCTGAAGGGAAAAATAATAAGATATATACAGGTGTATGGTGCCTAGAGGCAGGTGAGGCTGTACCCTGGCGGCGGGCAGCAGGACGTGCTGCGGGGCTTTCTCATCAGCAGCCAGCGGGTCCCTCTGACTCCTGTGGACGAGGTGAAAGGTCACAGCTTTCTTCTTTTCAATGAACGACTTCTTCTTCCGATGAGGCTGAAAGAGACGAACACAGGTGATCACATGACAGGAAGATGGATGGATGATTCAGGGATAAACTGCTGTTGAAAAGCAGAATCTGAACCTGTTTTCATGATAGATTCATCTTGTCACTTTTATTTTGAAAAAAAAAAATATATATACATATATATATATATATGTATATATTCTGTGGTTCTCAAATATGAAGAGTTGCTTCTTTTCTTATGTATTAAATGTGGGTTAATCACATGTACACCTGTTATAGTTACAGTATAGTTAATATGTTCTACCTATGTTTACCTGACTTTAGCCGCTGTTAGCTCGCTAGCTAGCAAAGCTCACAAATGTCCGCTTACCATTTTTTTAACGGAATTTCTGACGGTTTTCTTCGACTTGTCAGTTTTTAGGATCTTCCACCGTCAAACCACCGGTAGCTGTTAACACAAACAACCGTTTAAACCCACAAAGTGTCGGTGTTGTTTATCCACGCTGCCCGCTCGTCAGCATGCAGCAGCGACCATCACTGGAAGGAACCATTACAGAGAACTGCGGGGGTGTTACACGGAACTAAGTTACAATTTAGACTTTAATAAGGGGAACATATAGTAGACTGTATCATATGTGTATTTAAAATATGATTTTATAATTCGGTAATTATTTAAAATATGCATACATGTGCAGTTATTAAGAAAATAATTCGTGTTATTGTATAGTGTCTGTGGTGGTAGCAGTCCCTGTATGATAGTAAAGTTGGTACAGTCTTCAGACAGAAGCAATCGATTTACTTTTTATCAGTAAACTTTATCTTCAAGTCTTAGATTATAAAATTCGCTTTAATGAAGTAAACATATGATCATATATGACACATCTAGCTATTTAAAATAATAATAAGACTTCCATAGAAATGCTCACCCAAATGTTGACATATTTTACTCTGTAATAACTGGATATTAAAAAACAAAACAAAATAATAAATAAGTTTTTATGTTTTCAAAGTATTGATAACTATATATGTGTGTCTGTTTAGATGATGAAGGCTCATCTTGTGTAAAAGAAATCAATAAACAATACATCAATAAATTTACTCAAACAATCCAACAATCCTTAAATTAAGTAAAAGAACTATGTAAAAATACTCTGTTACAAGTAAAAGTCCTGCATGAAAAGTACATAGGTATTATAAGCTTGATGTAGTTAAAGTATTGATCCGGTAAAATACAACATCATTAGGAATATAATATATAATATATAATATTAGAAGAAGTCTTTTAGAGGGAGTCTGCTTCAAAGTTTAGCCTTAAAAATGTTATATTCTATGTTTATATTTTGCTCACATAATTTATATTTTTAAGGAGTTTAAAATACAAACACTGAAGACTGTCAGCAATATAACAAGTTTATAACTACTGGAGAAACAATAATTAACTAAACATTAAATACCTGTCTAATTGTTACACATATTAAGAATGTTTTTTAGTTTCTATAAAAATAAATCCTGTAAATATAATAATTAAGCATCAATTACCCAAATCAAAGACAGAAGCTTTATTCAAAATGTTTTATTTCTCTCTGTTCATGCAGCGAAAACACAAATCAAAAGCAAAAGTCAGCAAAACATTTAAAATGTATGTTAAAATATCCGGTCCGGTTACGTCAGCGCAAGCATCATCTCACATTATATGAGATGATGAAAAACATGAACATGAATACATTAATGCAGCCCGAACATTTAACGCACTGCTTTGTTCTTCCGGTGTCTCCTCAGACATTCATCGACAACATCAGGAACTGTAAAAAAAGACGAAATAAAGTGCGATTAAATCAAGTCCCTGAATAATAAAAAGCTGAAGTCGGTTTGGTGTTGCAAATTAAAGCTTGTAACCAAAAGGACCAGGATAAACTCCACCCATCTGGAATACTAAGAAAGGTAAAACAAACACATCAGACGTATTTGCAGAGATGTGGTTACCTGCATCATGTTCATTCTCACTCGTCCCCCGTTGTTTTTGTCCATAGCCTGGAAAGCTCCTGCACAGGAGAAAACACAGACTTGTGTTTCACATCTTAACAACTAGAAATCTTTACTGTAATCATATTTAAAGTCCTCTTCCACTCAAAAATGTGTTTAACTTCTTGCTCCTACAGTTGGATGTTTGAGCCGTTTTCAGATCTCAAAGTTAAAGTCTGCAAGCATGAAATGTGACATCACAAATAGTTTGGAACCAATCGTGGTTCAATATTCAACGTGAAGCCTCCAGTGCACAAACACCGATATCTTAATACATCTAATATTACGACATGAGGCCGAGGCTCAGCTGTGTGTTTTACTTACTGAACATGTTCTCCATTCGGACGATGCAGGTGAGGTAGTCGTCAAAGTCGATGTCGTAGTTTTCGTCGGCAAACCTCAAGCCGATGAGCTGCAGGAGCCGGTTGTTCAGCTGCATTCCTTCATGGAAACAAAGCAGCACGAGATGCATCAAATTTACACCCAGTAAACAATGAAATATGTCAAATAATACAGAATCAAACACGTAAATGTATAAAAACAGAAACAAAGTGTGATAAAAGTTTAAACAGCATTCAGTCGAGTCTCACCTGCAGCCTTGAGGGCCAAACGAAGCTCATAGGACGACATCTTCCCTGAGCGGTCAGTGTCATAGGACAGGAAGAGCATCTGCAACAACAGCAGGTCACCTTTAACAATCTGCCCTCCCTAAAACCTAAAACCTCACCTGCACCAGATCTACAGTTCTACCACCATCAGCACATAAACCAACACGTACAATCCACTTCTTCATCTTTTCCCAGAAGACCTTAAACTCCTGGAACTCGAGTTTTCCTGTGTTGTCGACCTGGTTTAATCTGTCAAAGGAAAAAACGACTTCACTGTCAGCAGTCGTGATGCTCATGATACACGTGCTGCATCAGTAACGTGGAAGGATACGTCCATCAGGTTGATGATGCTGTGGCAGGTGCTGAGGCTCAGGCCATCAAATTTGATCTCTTTTCCTGAGGACAAAATGCATTGTTATAGCGGACAAATTGTTCAACAGTTTATATGCAGCATTATTACAAAATATTGAGTCAGAACGAATGAGTGAACGACCAATAGGAAACGAAACCTGCTTCCAACATGGTTTTCTTCAGGAAATAGGAAGCGATGATGGAACAAAGATAAGCTAAAACATGGTTTTATGTCCACGTTCACTTACGTCTGCTGAGAACGCCGTTCAGCATCTGCTGGAGCTCCCTGACACAGATGGCGTGGTCCTGCAGACACACGTGTTGAAGCTTTTTATCGTATGATGTTGTGCGTTATATGATCAGAAGGTAAAATCCCAGATTAATGAGTAAATTAAAATCAATGCATGCAGATTGTTTTAATATTAATTGTTATTTAAGATTTTTATGCTTGAGCCCACACAGCTGATCAGATGCTAGACGTTGTCTTACGTCTCCGGCCAGCTGTTCGAACAGCCTCCTCAGGCCTTTCTCCTCATCTGTTTCCTCCTCTGGTGCGCTGGGCATCGGCGGCTGGTGGAAACAACACAGCATCAGTACAAACAACCTCGACTGGCTCGATTTGGTGATCGATTATTCATGCCTGGGTGATCTACTTACATCTGGCAGGTCAGCATCCACGTCGTTCCCCATCTCTCTGTGGAACAAAGCCATAAAAACATCATTATTTTAAACACAGGATGTTTATGTAACATGCACGTCGACATTTTCTTTGCCGTCTGTGTTTTGTTGCTGTTCCCTGAACACTCACTGAGCTTCGGCCGCCTTCTCGGAGAAGATGCGGATGAGGAAGTTGGCCTCGTGGTGAGGCTGGAAGGTGGTGGGCACCAGCAGGTATTTCCCAGGAGGCAGCGTGAAGCGCTCCGTCACCTCCCGCATGTTGATGTAGGTCCTGCTGCGAGCCTTGGAGGGGTTGTAGCGGAAGAAATCCTTTCCCTGGTGGGCCGTGTCATCTGGGGCCTGATAAAGACACAAAAACATACATATTACACGCACACTACACACAAAACAATCTCACCTCAAGTACCATTTAGTAGCTGCAAAACTAGTACTTTTACTTTAGTACTTCAAGGTAATACGTCTATATTTTACTTAATGCAGGACTTTTACTATTTGTACTTCTTCCACCACGGTCGGTTTCTTTCTGACCTCGTAAACAGCGAAGCCGATGGTCTCCAGGTCCAGACCTTCCTTCCTCAGCTGGCGTCTGTTCTTCTGCATCAGGGCGATGACGACGCTGCACATGTCGTCCTCGTCGTCGGCGTCTTCCAGCACCAGCCTGAACTGAGGGTTGGTCCAAAACGTGTCTGAGGTTTGGAGATTCAACATGCAATAAATTCAAAACTCAACAAAGAAAAGTCTTTTATTCTTGCAGGAAACTAGAAGTGATTTCTGGGATGAATCTTGACATTTTGTTGGGTGACGTTTTATATAAATAAAATAATTTTTTATTGCTGGAAACCTCTGTGGCTGCAGGATCTTAAACTCACCGATGTAGTTCCTGCAGCCTCCAGCGGTGGAGCCGCGGATCCAGTTTCCCTCCAACATGCTGACCTTCCAGTGGCGCTTGGTGTCGTCTGCGAGGGAGTCAGGGGTCATGTTGCAGATCTCCACCTTGTCGTAGTTCAACTTAAAATCCTCAAACTCCATCCTGGAATCACAACATCATCACCGCTGTCATCTCTAAACATGATAAATCAGCAGTTCATATATTAATAATGTTCAGAGGAGTTTGGTGATGGTGATCGATGGTGTAGACTCACCAGAATTCACCATCATCTGTTGAGTTCTGCAGGATGCGAGTTTTCTCCGCCCGGTCGATGTAATCCCACTCTCTGGAGCTGCAGACAAAACAAACAAAACAAACAAACAAAAAACAAATCTGTCTGTCTTGATTTGAATCGTTTGGATGTTTGCATGATTACAGCAACCTTTACATGACAGATCTGGAAAATTGCGAACGTGTCCTTTAAAATAAAGCGTCTCTCTTTATTCGTACTTGTCGCTCCACGCGCCGTTCCACTCCACCTGACCCCAGGGGTTTCTGACCCGGATCAGCTGGACGCTCCTCCCTCTGAAGTTCACCTGAATCACACAAAACAAGTTATTTTATTTATCGGTTCAGTAAAACCTTCACAGATCAGACGAAAATATCACATCACGACATATGATCACAAAGTTAGGACAGTTTAACTACTTCAGAATAAACTTTAAAGTCCCATTCCACTCAAAACATGTTTTTCTTCATGTTCCTTCAGTAAGATGTGCTGAAAAGAGAATGGACTTCAGGAAATCTTTAGAAATGATAAAAATATTAGCATATATACATAGATCAGTGATTTATTTAATGATCCTACCTCCTCCATGCCGGTGACAGAGTAGGCGTGTCCCTTCACCAGGCCGCTGCTCGTCTTGGCTTCAGACTCTGCAGAGCTGGAGATCTGGAAAGACATGCAACACGTTTGAAGCAGAGAAGCTGGAGTGGAAATAAAAATCACAGTGAAAGTCGCTTTTCTTTACATCAATAGAGCATCCCATCATGGAGCCTTTGTCCAGAGCCTTCTTCATGATGTAGAACAGGTTGTCTGGAGCTTTCTTGGTTTCGTACATTTCCGCCACGCCGCCGGTGAAATCCTCCATGGCCTCCAAGGTGCTGCCGCCCTTCAGGGACTCGTAGCTCCCGTGTAGTCTGAAACAAATCAGAAGATTGAAACGTGTGTAGAGTTATTCTGCAAATAAGTCGACATTTGTACAGACGTTAGTCACAGTTTAAAGCTGTTAAGATGTTCATGGTGCCTTTCAGTGAGCACATTCTTGATCCCCAGAGGATGAACTGCTGCTTCGGATATTTCATAACCTTCCTGCGAGCAACAACCTCGGGACAAAATGTCGTTTTTGGGCACAAGATATGTTGTAATAATACGTGTCGTGAAATTTAAAGTACATTCATGCTCCTCAGAGGATGAACACTATTCATTTTAATCACTTTATTCATTTAGCGCAAAATCTGTATGTTCCTTCATTCCACAGTTAAGTGTAAATTTGCCAAAAAAGGGACAAAACACAAAAAAACTGTAGATATCACGATAATATCGTTATCGTGAATTCTTTTAGCCTCGATAACTGTGCAGTAAAAATCTGATATTGTGATTCCAGAGACGATGAAATAACAGAAGTATAAAAGGAGCAGAGATGGAGGACTAGTTTAGTACTTGGCGTAGGCTTTCTCCAGCAGGGCGCTCCAGAACTCGTTGTTGGAGGCCGAGTGCAGCATGACCAGACGTCTCCTCACCGACGGCAGCCGGTCGTCCACCACCACGTCCAGCCATCTGTTGTGCTGCCAGAACTGAGGGAGCAACGAAGGAGAAGAAGACTGTTGGTACGAATCTGAATCTCTTTAAGCCTTCATGTTCCTGCAAAACTAAAACGCTGTTTTATAAATGTGCCATATTTTAAGAGAGAATTTGAAGCTTTTTGATTAAACAGTTTGCACTTTTTCTCTTTATGGCTGCATTAGATGCTGTACAGTCTAAATACAATAAAACCTTTTTATATTTCATCTACAGAACTGTATTTAACGTCATATTTGTATTTTTTTAAATGTTTTAATGTAAATTTATTATTTTTGTGTACATCTGTTTGCAAACTTTTCCCTTGAAGAACAAATGAAATATTTTAAAATTTATTTGAACTGAATTAAAATTGCAAAACATTAATTCATCTTTATTATTAATCTACTGACATTTTC
The DNA here is from genome assembly GCA_036937835.1 of Pampus argenteus. Classification (NCBI taxonomy): domain Eukaryota; kingdom Metazoa; phylum Chordata; class Actinopteri; order Scombriformes; family Stromateidae; genus Pampus; species Pampus argenteus. Next base: position 24,302,844 of record CM072866.1, on the reverse strand, counting down.
CCCATTTTTTTTCTTTTTTTTAATTTATTTTGTTTACCTCTATTTTTATTGTAAACAGATATATAAATAACACAACACAATGACAGCTGCAGTAGCCTATAGAATAATAATAATAATAATAAAAGTTTGTTTATAGTGTTTTTATTATTATTTTTTAATTATTCTACGTACATTTGACATACAGTATGTGTTTTGTGACCGCAGCGTACCTGGAAGTGGAAGATGCCGGCGTATCTGTGGTCAAACCCCTGGTCAGGGGGCACGACTCTGGCCAGGGCGTCTTTCTTGAGGGTCAAGGATGCGATGGCTGCTAGGAGCCAGCAGTCCCCTGTGGTGACACACACAGGTGCATCATGGGTAAATGAGTTAAATGTGAATGCATGAAAATCACAAAAGGAGTTGAGTACAAACCAAGCTGTCCTTGACAAATGTCCGTCCTGTCCGCACCACCCACGATGAACTTGGGGTCGTCGCAGAGCTCCTGCGAACAGGAACAGGTTGGTTTATAAAAAAAACAAGAACATGACAGGTGAGAGGTGACACTGCTGCCTTCGACAGGTGTGTTCACATACCAGGCATATGAATCAGCTCCAAATCACAGTCACAGTAAAATAAAAGCAAACAAACAAAAAAACAGAAACACGCCACATGCAGGCGTGTTGAAGGATTCACGCTGCAGAAACGCCCAACACAGAAATGTGTAAGTGTGACGAACGTGAGCAGCCTCACATACTGCTGCAGGTACGTTAACAGGTGCTGGATAAACACTGAATCACAGGAAAGCCTCCTCTCATCTTCTACAGCAGATACGAGGCTGAGTGAGCCCAAGACGCTGGATCTATTTACACAACTTTCTTGCAGAACTGGTTTTTCAACACTGGCTGGATAAATACTTAATTGCCTCTTTTTCTGTATGAAAAGCAATAAAACCAACTTTAAATGAACTTTTACTGCATTTCTGCAGCAAATTATCATTAAAATATCACTTTAATTAGATTCTGCCAGCTAATTAAGTAACATTTCGACTTTTGTATTGATCGTATTGAACTCAAGAAAACAACCAGAATATGAAACCGACTGTTGACCCTTCATGAACTTTCATCAGAGGAACATTTAACGCTTCGAAGAATTTAAGACATAAACAGTCACGTTTAACTGACCGGTTGAGGCCTTTAGCTGCATCACATAATTAAAGGTAACTAAACATAAACACTCACCTTGGGCCTCCTCCATTCAAACTGGATGGGAACGCTCTCGCTGAAGAAGAGCGAGGAGTCAGTGGCGGGGAAGTCTGGATCCTCGAACAGGACTCCCTTCTGCAAACACTCCTGCCTCAGCTGCTCAAACGACTTCCCATCCGACTGCGTGTTCAAGGCCTGAGTGGATCCGGACAGAGCGGAGTGGAGAGGCATCTTCTTGTTCCTCACGGAGAAGCTGAATGATGGAGCCACCAGCCTGTCAGGTCGGTAGGGCAGGGTTGGGGTGAGGGAACACGCCCTGCAGACAGGAACAGGTTTGAACCTCGCCCCTTCTGGTTCTCTCTGTCTGTCTCTTATCTTTCGCTCTTTGGGTTCGGCCTGCAGGAAGCAGCAGGAATTCATTCCTGATGATTTGGAAACAAAGAACTGAAACGTCTAGAAGTGGCGTTGCTGAACACATGCAGAGACACACCAGCATATTTTACATTTAAAGGCTCGATACTTTTATTTTTGCCTTTAATCAAATCAAATTTGGGCTTTTTATTATATCTCAGTTTTATCTTATTCTATTTTAGTCTTTTTTTTTAATTTTATCCTTATGAATGTAACTTTTACTGATGTTTGACATAAAGTGAAAACATCCTGTCAAAGCCAAAATTAAACATCTGTGTTCATATAAGAGTAAAGTTTGACCCCAAATTTATATTTATAAAAAAGATCAGCTGCATAGAGATAATTTAGAGATAAAAATATATTCAGGATAAAAACAAACCATACTGGAGGATGAAGTAGATAATTATATGATTCAAAATATAAAAAAAAAACAAGCTGGTGAGTTTATAAAAATGGTGAGAGAAATATTCCAAACAATTTTTCTATTCATCCGTTAATTCAAAACATAAAAAAATACATTATGAAGGGATCTACTAATGATTACACCAAGTGATAAATAAATAAATAAATGTAATGTTCCCTTATGTCCAGCAGGCGGCGACGTGTCTCAGAATTATCAAAAACAGTCAGATTTAATTTTAATTCAAGGTTTAAAGTTTGTTTGTAGCGACTGAAGTTTCACGTTTAACATTCAGCTCAGTGACAGAACAGACCGAAGCGTTGCATCAAATAAATCCAGTTATTTATTTCTTATTTTAAGCTACAGGAGCGACGCAGGAAAAAAGAAACTTTCAGGCTGAATTCAGGAACAAAATATTCAGAACAACAATCCAGGAAACTTTTTGCCCTCATGAAGCAACCTGGATGGAAACGTTTGGCAGCCAAAATATTACAAAAATACAGCATATTTACACTTTGTAAGCATTGCACAGTTAATGCAGAAAATACACTATGAACAGTCTGAATGAAAACCTTCCTGTAGATGTGAAGTCATCCGACAGCGATCTGATTTCTTTCATTAAATTAAAATTTAAAAATAAAGTCTCGTTGTAAAACATGTTTATGTTTCTTAAACTAATTTACTGAAATAAAATATTGTTTTAATGCTTTTAACAAAACCTTCATGTCAGCTTTCAGCGTCACAGACTCGCCCGTATCCAGGGGGTGATTAGCCTAGCTTAGCACAAAGACTGGAAGCGGGGGGAAACTGCTAGCCAAGCGCCAACAAAAAAAACACAAAAGTTACTCCATCCAAAGACTTTTAGGAGTTTTTGGACGGATCGTTTCTTTCACATTTCAAGACAGAGCTAGGCTAGCAGTTTCCCCCTGCTTCCAGTCTTTGTGCTAAGCTAGGCTAATCACACCCTGGATAGGGCTGAGTATAATTTAACAGTTTGATATGATGACGATTATTGACATGATGCAGAGTTTTGTTTAAGACATTAAAACAATACTTCATTTTAGTAAATGAAACTATAAACATATTTTATGGCAAAAAAAAACAAAAACTTTTTTACTTTATGTAACAAGAGAAGAAACTGAATGCACATTAACCAGCAGGTTTCCTTTTTTACATGAATTGTGGCAAAGGAGGCGTAACTATATAATGCAGAAGGAGGAACCACCATCGTTTAATCCCAAAATACTCATAAATGTTTATATTTATATACATTTATATTTCCACAAACTGATGAATTCAGCATCAAATAACCAAGAAGAAACTAAACATGTCGCTATTTTAGAATCTCGTCTGTCAAACTGACGCAGCTGTTTTCTTATATACAGTTTTCATTGATTATATAAAACTTGTGCATAACAGCAGAAGTGAACACAAACCAAGAAAGACGTATTTAATACTGAGATCTAGTGCAGGAGCTTTGGTAATGACAAAATACCACATATAACAAACGTTAGCAATGACTGAACATCTAAATCAGTTTAGAGCTGCGACCATCAGCTGATCGCCAGAAAATTAATCAACTAATATTTTGATAATCGATTAATCATGACAAGCCTTTTTTTTAAGAAAAACAAAGACTCTTGTTTCAGCTTCTCAAAGGTGAACAGTCAATGGTTTCTTGGAGGTGTGGATCAAACGACTAAAAAATAATCATCAGATTAATGAAAATAATTGTAAGTTTCAGCCTAAAAAAGGTTTTTGAACGATGAGTCGTAGCTTTAAAAATGAAAAGAAAAGTGACTCTTAACTTGCATCTTTTCTACACCAAGAACTAATAAAGAAAACAAAAATCAGACCTGCAGCTCAGTTTGGCAAAAGACACGTTTGGAGTTTTTCCAGCTTTTCTCCAGAACAGAACAAGAAGCTGCGGCTACGGTTCTGCTTTCTCTTGAGCCGTTCCCGTCACCAGCAGCAGGTTGCAGGCCATGAACTGGACGTTCAGCACATTGCTGGTGTTTCCAGTGTACTGTCCAACCAGCTCGCTGGACGAGCCGTCAGCTGGCGTCCCGCCGTGGGAGCTTCTGATGTCCCAAACCCTGACCGAGTTGTCCATAGACGACGACGCCACCAGGCTGCTGTCCGGGCTGAAAGACAGGCTGGTGACGCTGTCTGTGTGTCCCCGCAGGTCTTTGAACAAAGTTCCTGAGGCCAAGTCCCACAGCTTCACCCTCTGGTCCTCACCGGCGGACGCCAAGTACTTTCCATTAGGTGAGAAAGCGAGCGACAGAACCGGCCCGCGGTGGCCTGTGAAGAGGCGGACGGATGCCCCCTGCTGGGTGCTCCACAGCCGGACAGTCTTGTCTGTGGAGCCAGTGGCCAGGTAGTTGGAGTTGGGGTGGAACTTGATGCAGTCGACGTCGGCAAGATGGCCGGCGTAAAGCCGCAGTGGGTAGGTGCGGGAGAACGTCCAGAGGCGGGCGGTGCGGTCGTGAGAGCCGCTGGCAAAGTAGAGGCTGCAGGGACTGACGTCCACGTCCCACACCGGATAGGCGTGGCCCTGGTACAGCGCCGTGTTGGTGAAGCTGCCCAGGTCCCAGTAGCGAACAGTTGTGTCCTCGGAGCAGGAGAGCAGGCCGGAGCCGTCTGTCAGGAAGGCGGTGCGAAACACCGGACCGCTGTGACCTCGCAGCGTCTTTATCTCAGAGCCGTCCTCCTCATCCGCCTGAGGAGACGCATAAGGAGGAAGGAAGGTCGTCTTGTTATCTGGTATTACTATCTACCTGTTACAGTGTGATCAACCATTATGAAATTATTATAAAAATCATTATAAAAATGAAGAGTAATTAAAACCCTAAAACTAAACAGACTGATAAAGTCAATCATCAGCTGCAGCCTTAATCAACGGCTGAGTCGTTAATTTTCAGCAGTTTAGAAGACAGACGAATCATTTGTCGACATTTACTGGCACCAGCGTTTCATATCTGGTCTGTTATACGACTGTAAACTGAATCTTTTGGGATCTGAGGATCTCACTCAGGGATATTTTCAGTATTTCCTGACATTTTATAGAGCAAAACATTAAATGAGTCACCGACAAATCAGCTGATAGTGACAATAGTTGTTAGATGTACCTAGAATAAATTATCCATAAAAAGAAATTAAATCTGCTGTTCAGGCGTCTTTGATTAATAAACCCATGTACTCACTTCCTCCTCCAGCACGTCACATGCCAGGTGGATGTGCGACACGTCGGCCTGATGCGGTTTAGCCTTCAGCTTCCTGGCTCGGAGGCTCCACAGCTTCACCGTGGAGCAGTCGAAGCCGGCGGCGAGCAGCCGGCTGTCAGCAGAAACCTCGGCGGTGTTCAGCAGCTGCTCCGTGTGGTGGAAGGCGTAGAAGCACACAGTGGTGAGTGACGGAGGGCCCTCACGGACTTTTTTGATGCAGTCCTGCAGAGCCTCCAGGGCCACCTCGCTCTGCGGGATCCCTGCAGGGACCTCCACCCCCTCCCCTCCCTCTGCCCCATCCACTCCCACCCAGGAGGAGGTGGAGTTTGGGGCAGCAGTCGCCCCGCATGCCGCTCCATACAGCTGGTAGTCTGTACGCCTCGAGGCGGTCACCTCCACCTGCAGGTGTGTGCTGAGGGCCCTGCAGAGGGCGCTGTTGTCCTCGCTCTGCAGGTAGCGCAGGAGGTAGCTGTAGGCCGGCTCCGTCAGGTGCACTACGTACTTGTGCTCCAGGAAAGCACTCAGCTTGGGGTTGGCTGCTACGTCCTGAGCAGTGAGAACATGGCGCAGCTGCTCCACAGTGGCGCGCTGCTCACTGTCCTGTAGAAAGGCGCCGTGGAAACGGGTGTAGAAGCCATCTACTGCTCCCTTCAGGCCGCTGCGCACCATGTCCAGGTGGAGGTAGATGAAGAGCGGGTAGAGGATGCTGCTCACCTCCTTCGCCCAGGATAATTCAGTTTCTGATTCAGAAGAAACATGTTGACATGTCACAGCACAAAACTGAATAAATACACTCATCTTCAGCTATGTGAGAAATCCAGTGACTCTGGTGGACGTCATACCTGACAGAAAGGAGCGCAGTCTGGAGTACTGCGTCTCGTACTGCTGCAGGTCGGACTGGCAGGGTGCAGCAGAGACGACGTTGGCACACCCCGACTCTGTCTGCACTGCTCGCAGACACGGAGAGAGGAGGAAGAGGTAAGGCATGTCATTACTCAACCATCTGTAACTATTACCATTTTAAACAAATAGAAAGTTTCTATGTTTCAACCAAAGCGTTTAGAGCCAAACTAAGTCTGACTCAGTGTCTCGGTGCTGCAGACACTTCATGTGTTCACTCACCTGTGAGGCTGGCAGCCATCTCCTCAGCTGACTGGAAGAGTTTGGCTCCTTTCAGGGAGGCTTCAGTGTCCACATACTGCCTCCGCTTCAGGTACTGAGCCACTGCATACTGGATCTGCTCCGTGCGAACCCGCTTCATGACCTGGGAACAGAAAAAAACAGCTGCTGTCATACACCTGAGACACCTACACATCACCTTCACTCTCATCCCAGCAATAAAAAACAGCATTAATTACACAAACACGTTAAATAAAAACAGAATAGTTTGCCTGGTGGAAGAAGTCATCTGCTGTTGGGCCTCAGATAGTAAATAAAACTAAGATGTTGACTATACTTGGTTACTCCTCAGTGCAGCAGCTAATCAGCTAGCAGAGCATCGAGCTAACGGGCTCATTCAGGCTAACAACGTTAAAAAACGCTCGTGCTGAAGCTATAAATATGATGATTGGATTATGAGAGACTCTGTGTGAGCTGGAGCCGTTAACAGATCCAGTCTCGAAGCTGTTAGAAGCTCAGCTAACCGGCTAGCTTCGCTGTCCTGGCAGCGGGCCTGGCGGCTGCAAACTTTTAGCGGGATTAGTCCGGTTCCGCTCCGCCGCCGGTTTGAACTCGGTACTTACTGCATATCGTGGCGTTATTCTCCGTCCTCGGTTACTGTGTCCCCGCTGGGCAGGTTTTAGTATAACTCAGTTTCAGGACGAAACATGTCGCTGCATCTCCATCGTGGTTTTCCGCCCCCCTCCATCTAATGATGCTAACAGAGCTAGCGCGCAGCTTTCATCATTGATGGGTAACGACTATCGTTGATCGACTACTTCGACTTGGATGCGCGTTTTGATTCATCTATCGATCATTGACTACACAGGTCTGGATCGTTTTTTTTTTCATTAGCATAATGTATTTATTTATTTATATTTTATTTTCCATCCTTTATAGTTCTGATTTTATCAGATGGGGATTCCTGGTACATTTTATTAAATCAATTTGGGGGTCATTAACACCAAAAGGTTTGAGAACCACCGCTATACACAACTTAACAGAGTTTTAAGACTACATATTTATAAAAATCAGAAAGAGAAAGAGAAAAAACACCAAACTACATCCAGACGTCACAATATGGCTATAACAGATGAGTGCTTCAGTGAAAAAACGCTGAGGACAATAAGATCAGCATAAAAAATGGAAATAATTAATATATACACACAGACAGACACTTTTTGTTACATTGTTCAGAGTATATTTTAATATTAAAACCATTAAAATACAGAGAAAAATATCATATATATATATATATATATATATATATATATATATATATATATATATATATATATATATATATATAAATATAAATATAAATATTGGATCATTTGAACATTTATTGATATGAAACCATGTGAGAAGTTTAGATGTAAAAATCACTATTTGGTGAAACTGTTAACTAGAAAGTGAAAGTATAAAATGGCCTAAAAAAGTTTAAAAAAAAGTAAGTAAGTAAAAGTACCTCAAAAACTGTACTTCTTCACTTTGTGAATATGATACTAATCCCAAATTAACAGTGTGGATGAATCTGAAATCAATCAATCAATAATCAATCAATCGAAACCTACTGCATGTGAAGCAGTAATAAAGTTACAGACAACATTACAGGTTTATTTCCGGGTTTTATTTTCCAAACTTTCTCACTTCCTGTCATCGTCTTACGGAAGTTAATCGCGAACCTGTCAAAATTATCATTAGATGTAACGAACAGTAACAGTCTTACCTGATAGTGGAAACACAGGTATTCACTTCCGGCTACTGTTTTGTCACTAGTTGCACTAATCACCTGTTTGTGTCATCCGCCATTAACCGACCAAGGCTGATGACGTCAGATTTAAGCGACACCATCGCGCGCTGTTTGGAGAGGTGTGTGTGAGGTTGCTTCATCGTGTCGGTGTGTTTTGTTTTGGTTTTTTTACGGTGAAATTAGTAAATATTTCCCGACAGAGAACCACACAGCAGGCATGTTTAGCCCCCGCACCGCCCCGAGCTCCGGCCGCCGGCAGCAGGGCAGGACGACCGGGAGGAAGAGCGTCTCCGGAGCGGCCGCCAGCCTGCTGTTCTCCCCGCGCAGGACGCCTCTGTCGGCGAGGTAAGACAGCGGCTTCCCGGTAACGTTTAACGGTTGTTTCTGTGTATAAACATCCAGCTGGCTGTTCATTTAATCAAAATATAGTCTAATACAACAGAAATACAATTAACCAAACTTTCAAAACACAAAACTTTCAGATTTATTTTACATATAAAACAGGAAAAAAGGGCAATTTCACTGTTTTTCCCTCATTAGACCAGTTCCAGATAAAAAAAAACATCATACTTTTGATTCATACTTTGACAATTCAAGTCATTTTTCTCTTTTTTTAAGATAATACAGAACTCAATGATTAACGGTTACAGTGTTTTTAGAGCCAAAGTCCCTCTTTTTGTTCCTATACTTCCACCACAGCTCAACAGGGAAACACAAAGAGGGAACTTGATGCTAAACAGACTGTAAATGTGTCAGATATCCACTTGATATGATGGAAGCTTCACTTTAAATGACACACTGTCATTTTGTCCCCATCACATTTCAGCATCACTCAATAGCTGGTTGCAGGTGTCTCACTTTAAACCTCTCACCTCAGGTCAACACCCACCCGAGTGCAGAGCCACGCATCTGCAGAAACTCTCAACTACGACGTGCAGACGTTCGGCTCATCGCTGCCGGTCAAAGTGATGGAGGCTCTGACGATGGCTGATGGTACAAAAACCTCGTCTCTGTTCGTTGGCTGTTTAACAGGGTTTGTGTCATGTTCCTGTACGATCACTGAACATGTCTGTCGGTCTCTGTAGCTGATGACCAGATCTCGGTGAAGGTGAATGAGAGCGGCTGGGCCTGGATGGTTTGTGGAGAAAACCTGATCATCTGGAAGATCTGCCAGACAGCTGTGGCCAAGGTACAGTAACCTGTTGTCTGTGTTTCTGCGTCAATCGAGAAAATAATCAACAATTTAATTAGTAAACTCGGCTTCAAACGAAAACATCTCTGCCAGTCATGGTGTGAAAAGTGTTAAAGGTGCAGTAAAATCACAGCAGCGACCCGACACATGAATCGGTGATAAACGGTCATGAGTTGCAGTCTTAGAAGAAACAGTCACAGTCATCTAAAACTGTCTTCTGTGTTTTCTTGCAGCTGTCCGTCTGTAAGGAGCTGCAGCTGCCCGCCAGCGAGTACAACTACACGGCCGACCTCGTGGCCGTGACGTCCGCTGCTCCTCTGGAAACCGCCGCCGTTCAGTCCATCTCCGTCCTGGCGGTGTCGACGGAGGGAACGGCTCGTTTCTGGCCCAGCCTGGCCCAGGAGGGCAACTACACCGAGACGGATGTAGACATGGGAGACCTCTGCAACTTTGTGGTTGCTGTCAGAGTAAGTCACAGTGAATGTTCAGAGAGTTGCTTTCTCGAGCGCTTTGCATTTCCGGCCGCTCAGGAGGCTTCGTGATCAAACCATGAAACAAACTATAGTTGCAGGATATCTTTATCTCGTTCTTTACTTTAAATGTCAACTTCTGCAATACACGAGAGTGCAGCCGCCTCTAGCATCTCAGGTTTTGGTGCTTTCTCCATGTTTAACATCTGATGTCATAATTGTTTATAGACAGTATATAATATAAATAATAATAATATAAATAAACAGAACACCGCTGCTGTTTTGCCTCCATCTTCTCTCTCAGGGTGGAAGCTTCGTCTTGTCCTCGGTCAAGAGTCGGCTGTTGAGAGCAGGCGTAGATTCTTCTGCGAAGCTGCAGTATCGAGCTCTGCAGCAGGGCCAGGGCATGCTGTCCGGCATCGGACGCAGAGTCTCCAGCCTGTTCGGCATCCTGTCGCCGCCGGCCAACGACGCAGTGAGTCGTGTGAAAATAACAACATTAAAAGAGTAAAATAAGAAAAGAAACGTCAGCTTCACAGTCGACTTATTGATAAACCGACTGTCTTTTTTTTCCCAGCTCCACAGCGTGCTCTGGGTGGGCGGAGCCAGCTGTCTGTACACACTGACCAGCTCCAGTCTGAGTAAATGGGAGGTGGACGAGAGCTCGGAGCATCAGATCTTCAGCTGGGACGCCCAGAGAGCTCTGACGGAGAGCATCGCTGACGCCATCTGGGTCAGTACACGAGTCTTTCACAACAAAAAGAAAAGTACTCGTAAGTCTCTCTTTCAGCATTTCCTTCGTTGTCAGACATTAAAAGATTTCTCAACATTTCTCTTGCACCAGGGGTCAGAGGTCAACTATGAGGAGATGAAGGAGGGAGTTAACGTGGCGTATCTGGATATGAAGCTCAGCCAGTGAGTCTTTGCATGACAAAACAAAATATGAACTACATGCATTACATCTGAAAGTCCCTCACATAACATGAATGTCTTTTATGGCTGAGATTATGTATTAGCCATCATCTATCAATAAATACTCCTTTTTTAATATGTGAATCCATAGAAACAGTTATTACAGATTATTGATCAGGTTGTGTTTTCAGAGCCGGTCTGGTGCTTTTGGCTGCAGCCTGGCACCCGGACGACACTCCCTGCCTGGCCTACTTCTGCCTGGTCACCCTGCAGGACCTCGGAGCCGCCGTGTCCGAGCAGTTCAACGTGGAGGTCACCAAATACAGCGCCCCCTTCCAGGTCAGTCCTGGTACTGCAGGGGTGGATTGAAATCACCCAAAAACACATTTCTTACTACAAACTAAAAAATAAGCTGTTTTCTGTTTTTTATGAGCTCATTTGCATGCAGGCAGCAGCTTGTAGAGGTTTGAAACTTGTTCCAGTTTTAATATTCAGAAAACGCTCGCTTGTCATGTGCTCAGAGTGAGGAGGCCCTGCAGGCCACGCGGCTGGTGCTGCCACGCTCCCCCGGCTCCACCGCCTTCCTCCACAACGACGAGCTGGTGTTCGCCTGCTCGACGGGGACCAGCAGGGCGGGACTACCTGATGAGAAGATCAGCTTCAGCTCACCTGGTGAGACTCAGCAACAGGAACCTGAGGTGGCTTTGACAGGAAACAGACTCAGAATTGGATTAGAAATAAGTTAAATAAATTCATAGCATGAGGTATTATGTAAGATTTATATTACAATTAATTACAACCAAGAAATTAAAAATAAATAAATATATAAAAATGAATAAAAGGGTCGGAGTTGAAAACGTTATTGGCATAAATTCAGGGTGAAAACTTGTTTCTTGTTGCTTTAATAATTTTCTTTTAAATCTCCTTTGATTTTCTCAGTTGTAATAAAAATAAAAGAGCATAAAATTGTAGACGCACTGCAGGAAGACGATGAAAAGACGCGTAAATGTCTCTCTGTGTCCGTGTTGACGTGTCCCGATCCGTCCCCGCAGGTGATGGCGTACGTGGAGGAGGCTGCTGCGCCAACCTGCCAGTGTTTTTCTCCCAGAACAGCGGCCTGGTGGCGGTGGTGGCCAGGGAGAGTGCCTCCATCCTGCCGGAGACCATGGAGGACTCGCTGTGCTCCTCGCTGGCTGCAGCTCCAGAGGTAATAAATGAAATGAAATGAAATCCTTCAGGATGAAGCTTACTGCAGTCTCGTTTGGTTCCTCTAGAGTTTAATTTAAACTTACTTTAATCCCTGTTTCTGACAAATGAAATGAAACGAATGAAAATGACTCGTCGTTCTCGTCATGTGTGTTTGTGATTGAGTCTAAAATGTGTTTGTAACGTTGGAAACTCTCTGCTGAAGGTTTCAGTCATGGAGACTCCGACCAGAGCCGAGCCCGTCGCTCAGGAGGACAAAACCAAACTGCTGAAGGCGACGTTCCTGCAGTTCTGTCGGTACGTTGTAAATAAATTAAAAAAAACACAGAAAATGAGAAACCATGAAAAACTAACTAAAATATATCATAGAAAAATAAAATGAAGAAATAATCAGCTTTTAAAATGTTATCTTTTATATATAATAAAAAAAAAGGAAATTATCATTAAAAATAATTAAAATAATAGTTTATATCAATACTTTAAACACAAAAAAGCTTGAAACATTATTTCAAAGATTCATGATCTGAGTGTCGAGTCGCTGTAACGCTGATCTCGTCTCTGTCAGTAACGACCTGGTCGGCGCTCAGACCGTCACAGACGAGCTCTTCCCCGCCGACGGAGACGGTGACGAGGGAGCTGAGCTGGACGCCGTGGTAACGCGCATCAACCTGGACCTGGTGGACGACTACCCGGCCTCTGACCCCCGCTGGGCCGAGTCCGTCCCCGACGGTGAGGAGGACAGAGGGACAAAGAGATGTAGTGTTACTCTACAGTTTAAGATTAGAAGACTAATTAATATGTTGGAGAAGCAAAATGTTACACAATGAACCTCCTGAAAATGATATTTTGTCACTAATATGATTCATACGTAATTCAGCATGTGTAAAATTACACATCTTTTCTTTTTCTTTACTGGTACATCAGTTAAAATTATGTTTATGGATCATTTCAGGAAAGATATAATATAAATGTAATGTAGTAATTTAAAATAATGTTAAAAAAATGTTTTGCTCATAGAAATTAATCTAATTTAAAAAATGCACAAAAATAGCAAAGATATTAAATTAAATTAAAGTGTGTTGATAAAATGTGTTGTTGTTGTTGTTGTTGTTGTTGTTCCAGAGAGCGCCGGCTTCCCTCTCACCTCCCTCATCATCCTCCACCAGCTGGAGGACAAGATGAAGGCCCACGGCTGCTTCATGGACTTCCTGCTGCAGGTACGCGCACACACACACACACACGCACGCAGCTCAGTTCTTCTTTGGCCAAACTTAAAAACTGAGATATTTCGCAAGTTTTAAAGTTGAATATTGAACCACATCTCTCTCTCTCTCTCTCTCTCTCTCTCTCTCTCTCTCTCTCAGGTGGGTCTGCTGGATCGGCTCGGTCATGTGACGGTGCGTTCGTCTCCCATGGCAACGCGCCTGCTGCTGTGTGAACACGCCGAGAAGCTGCAGGCGGCCATGGTGCTGAAGAACCACCACACCAAGCACGGAGAGCTGGTGAACCGCGCCATCGGCGTTGCACTGCAGAGGAGCAACGCCGCCATGCCGGCCAGCCTCACTCCCGCCGACGTCTTCTTCAGAGAGGTGACGTCTCCGTCTGCGGCGTGATCACAGGTTTGGGAGTCGGATCAGTGAGTTAAATGTTTGTTTGTTTGTTTGTTTGTGTTTCAGGTGTCTCAGATCTCCTCTGTGTTTGACTGTCTGCTGGAGGAGGAGGAGCGGAGTCTGAAGGAGAACCCGGTGGACTCGGTGCAGTGGGCCGAGGTCGTTCTCACCGTCAACAACATCATCAAGGTAAACGCCGCCAGGATTTCTCCTTTTGCAGCTTCATTTTTATCTTTGTTTTCATTTACATCCCATAAACATTTATGGAAAAAAGGATGGAAATGGCTGTAACTTAAAATCCAGGAGTTAACTTCAAGCTCTGTTCATAGAATATGTTGTCCATGTTTTCCAGTATTTTATGTTGATCAGATCGTGTGTGTGTGTGTGTGTGTGTGTGTGTGTGTAGGACATGCTGCAGGCTGCAGGTCAGTACAGAGAAACTAAGGCGTCCATGTACAGAGCGTCTGAAAGCGCTGCTGCAGAGCCCGAGTACATCCCTTGGACAGGTAAACACTTCCACCTTGTTGCTCGGTTACCTGCTAAAATATCTGTTGGAATTCGATAATTTACGATCTACGACTTTTTCTCCTCCAGCGTCGGGCGGTATCGGCGGCATTCGCACCGTCATCTCCCGTCAGCACGACATCATCCTGCGCTCCGTGTACCCGCACGCCGACTCGGAGCTGCGCAGCGCCCTGTGCGAGCAGCTGGTGGCGCTGTTGGACATCTACCTGGGCGGCTACGTGGCCCAGCTGACGTCCCTGCAGCAGCAGAGGCCTCCAGGGGCCCAACAGGAGCGCTACAACAGCCTGGAAATGGAGTACAGCCAGCGGCGCTCCGAGCTGCTCACCCCGCTGTGTGAGTTTCTGTTGATGCAGCCTGAAAATAAATAAAAAAAACCTCAACTTTTAGATTGAAGAAGACCTTTTACATCCAGATATGTTTATTATACAGTTAATACAGTAAATATTCAAAGAAAACTAGACTCAAATACATTAAAAACCATAAAGCTAACAGATGGATAGCAGAGGAACGTAACAGTGCCAGAGGTTGAAGATTGATTGATTGATTGATTGATTGATTGATTAATTTGTGTGTTGCAGTGGAGCTGGGTCAGTACCAGTGGGTGGCAGCGCTGGCTGAGAAGTACTGTGACTTCGACATCCTGGTCCAGATGTGCGAACAGACCGACAACCAGAGCCGCCTGCAGCACTACACCACCAAGTTCGCCGACCAGGTAAACAAACACACAAACAACCAGTCAAATATTGATTATCTGACATGTATGAGCATATTTTTAACCTGTCTAAAGGTTTCGTGTGGAAGGAAGTGAACCGAATTATTTTAACACCTCTTTGGACATTAAAGTTGTATTTTATTCTGTTAGTAGTTAAACTGGACTTTTCGTAAGTTAATCGATGAATAAAAACACGACTGAACTTCACGTTTTCTGACGTTTTGTTGAGCGAACGATTGATCAATTTAAGCGAAACGTGATGAGAATAAAACATTAACTCAAATCCAGTTCAGAGGTGCTTCTTCTTCTATTCTTCTTTCTTCTTCTACTGTTACATTTCAACATTATGAACCAGGTAAAGCAAAGCCTCAGGTGTAAGAGCTTTTCATCCTCCAGCATGTGGTCCTGGTCTCAAAGAACATCAGACTTTAAAGGAAACGTCCGCTGATTTTCTACATTGTATTTCATTTAAATCTCATTAACTCTCCTGTGTGTGTGTGTGTGTGTGTGTGTGTGTGTGTGTGTGTGTGTGTGTGTGTGTGTGTGTGTGTGTGTGTGTGTGTGTGTGTGTGTGTGTGTGTGTGTGTGTGTGTGTGTGTGTGTGTGTGTGTGTGTGTGTGTGTGTGTGTGTGTGTGTGTGTGTGTGTGTGTGTGTGTGTGTGTGTGTGTGTGTGTGTGTGTGTGTGTGTGTGTGTGTGTGTGTGTGTGTGTGTGTGTGTGTGAGAGAACGTTTCAGCTCACAGGACTCGTGATCACACATGTTGGTTTTTAAATACGCTTCTCACCACAGTCTCCTCCTGTCGTAGAACTTTGCTGACTTCCTGTTTCGCTGGTACATGGAGAAGGGGAAGAGAGGGAAGCTGCTGTCACAGCCGGCCGCTCAGCACCAGCAGCTGGCCGGATTCCTGCAGGCCCACCAGCACCTCAGCTGGCTGCACCAGGTCCACGTGCACGACTACCAGAGCGTACGGCACACACACACACACACACACACACATTAGTGTCGTGCCTCGGTGTAAAACCCACATCCTGTGTGTTATACAAAGACTGAAGCTCGAACGGTTTCCTTCTTGAAACAAACAGCAGATCTTTTTTCTTTTGTCTTTATTCATAATAATAATAATAATAATACTTTTATTTATATAGCACATTTCATACAAAGATTGCAGCTCAATACATGATAAAATAACAAGAAGTCAGAACACCAGTGAAGTTAAATAACGATCAATAATAAAACCAGGCTGGATTTCAGCTGATCACATGTCAGCTTGTATCAATCTGTTTATCTGGACAGAAACTTCTGTTTTCTAGAGTCATGATTTCATCATCCTTCTTTCCTCTTTTACATTTGTTTCTCCCTTTTTTTAATTTTTCCTCCCTTGAACCTTTTTCTTCTTATTTTCTTCTTTACTTTTATTCCTTTTTCTCTTTCCTTCTTTTACATTTTCTCTTTCCCTCATTCACCCCTTCAATCCTTTCTACTTTCTCACCTACTTTTTTTTTATCCTTTTACTTTTTCTTTCCTTCCCCCTATATTTCTTCTAGTTACCCTTTCCCCTTTTATATCTTACTTCCTTCCTGCCTGCCTTCCTTCCTTCCTGCCTTCCTTCCTGGCTTCCTTCCTTCCTTCCTGCCTTCCTTCCTTCCTTCCTTCCTGCCTGCCTGCCTTCCTGCCTTCCTGCCTTCCTTCCTTCCTTCCTTCCTTCCTTCCTTCCTGTCACTCAGTCTGCATCATAAAGTAAACAACCACACAGACTCAGTTTCCTTCCTGTTGTGTTTTAGCTGCTCAGTACAACCAGAGTAAAGCAGCAGATACAGTTTGTCTCACACACACACACACACACACACTGAACAGTTTCCTTCCTGCTTGCAGTTCACACTTTCATACGGGATACAGACACAAACGTGTGTATTCTCTGTTTAACACACACACACACACCCATCCTGTGTCTCACACACACACACACACACACACACACACACACACACCCATCCTGTGTCTCTCACACACACACACACACACACACACACCCATCCTGTGTCTCACACACACACACACACAGAAAGGTTCCTTTTTTTTTTTTGCAGAAGTGTTGAAACTCAGTCAGAGTTTAAAACCAAACAGAAACTAAAAGAAAACGTTCTTTTATAACGGTTTAATTTATATCTTCAGAGTTTCGACTGTGTTTTAGTTTCTCATTCAAAACAAAAGAACAAGAAGTGATTTAAAATATTCACGTTTTTCACGTCATGTTGTGATGTTCAGATTTCAGTTATTAAAGAAGAATAAAGAATACAGCAAAATCCAGTTTATCTGAAGCTAAGATGAAGCTTTCATTTCCTTCAGCAGCTTTATTCATCAAGGATAATTAGATTAACAGGTTTGTCGTCTCGTGTGTGTCTGTGTCTGTGTCTGTGTGTCTGTCTGTGTGTGTGTGTGTGTGTGTGTGTGTAGGCCCACCGGACGCTCTACAGCCAGGCCAACATGGAGACGCGTTACTTTGTGAAGAAGAAGACGCTGCTGGCTCTCAGTAAACTGACGGCGCTGGCGTCAAACCTGCCGGAGGACGAGCTCAACAAACAAGTGGAAGGTAAAAACTGGAGACTGTGAGGTGCAAACGTGATGATTGTCGATCACTTCCTGTTATCAGTAGTTTTCACTGTCACTCCTCCGTCCAATCAGACATCGTGGAGCAGGAGCGCTTCCTGCTGCACCAGGAGACGCTGCCCCGTCAGCTGCTGGAGGAGAAACAACAAAACCCAGACACCATGCCGCTGCTGAGCGCGCACAACCTCATCCAGGTTCACAACTCAGATTTAGCATCAACTCTGCAGACGTCTGATGAGATTAGTTTTTATTATTTAATCAACGAAAAATAACCTGAAGACATTTAATTTATGGTCATGGATGACATAAAAAAACAGCTGGAAACTAAATGTTTGTTGGATTATAAAAATAAATAATTATTAATAATCAAAATATAATTTCTAAATTTTCTATGATCTTGGACTTAGCAGCAGATAAAACGTCGTCTTCTTTTCGCAGCTCTACATCTGTGACGACAACCGGGGAGCCAAAGAGTACGACTTCAAGAAGGCTCTGGATCTGCTGGAGTACATCGACGAGGTAACTTCCTGTTCGCACCGAGCGCAGGTCCGACCGCAGTTAAAAGTGTGTGTGTGTTCATGCGTGTGTGTGTGTGTTCGTGTTGCAGGAAGACGCCGTGGACATCGACTCGCTGAAATGTGAGATCTTCGGCCGAGCACTCAGGCGAGACGAGTAAGATCAATCCGCCGTGTTTTTTTGTTTTTGTTTATTTGTTCTTTCAGAGCTTTGAATGAAATTTAGGATATTTTACAAATGGAAGTCTAAAACTAAATAAGTGTTTGTCACTGATGAGTTTTACGTGTTTGTGACTGTGACGCCTCGCAGCTGGTCCTCCGCTGACGGGAACGACGACCCTCTGGAAGCCGCCAAGGACAGCATCTTCGTCAAGATCCTCCTCAAACTCATACAAGAAGGTCGGAAACCAGCATGATGACGAGCTTTTAGCTTTAGTCTTCATGTTGAAACTCTAAAAACACAATAATCTTAAAACATTTATATTCATTAAAAACACAACTGTGTGTTTCAGGTGTTCCTCTCCAGACGTACCTGCCCGACGTCAAGGAGCTGCTGGAGCTGGACGAACTGAGCGCTCTGAAATCAAAACCGTATTTTGAATTTGTTCTTCGAGCAAATTATGAACATTATCTTCAAGCGCAGATGTAACGAGCTTTAATACCTTCACTGCACTTCAGCTTTTTCGTTGTCATTTTCATGATTTGTTCAAAGATTTGTGTCCTTTTCTAAATAAATGTGTTGGAACCGTTCGAGGATTTATTCACATTTAGTTTAAAGCTGGAAGAACATTAGTGAGTTTGTTGTCTTTTACTGACATCTAGTGACGCATCTTTCATCCATAATTCATTTTTTTAAAGTAAATCCACTAAACAGCAGCAGTTTTTATTAAAAATCAACATCTTTTTTTAATATTTCTCTGCAGGAACTCTTTCTACACGTTGTGTATTATCACATCATCACAACTAGAAAGTGTCACAAACGCGAGCCTGTAAAGACGCTGAGTCAGGATGTCCGGTGACGAAGCGCAGATGTTGCTTATTAATAGACTGGCTGACTGACGCAGATCATCGGTGATCAATCGCTGTGACAGCAGATGTTTGCTCAAAGTGTCACTTAAAACTAGAAGTAGGTCAGATCTGTACATGAAGCGTTTTTAAATGAGTGGATAAACCTTTAATTAAGTTTATATTAGACATTATTCATAAAGATAAATGTGTCTAAAATAATACAAATATTTAACTCATTAATTTAATAATCACTGGACAAAAAAATATAAGATTTAAAAAGTTAAAGTTAAAAAAAGATGTTAGTAAAAATATATAGAGATACATCAGGTAATAATTAAAACAATCGCTAATAAACGTGAATATTACCTTCAACTTTAAGGAATATGAATATACTGTAACATCATCTTAAGGTGACTTAATAAGATAAGTTATCTAATAAAATATCACCATAAAATAGATTAAAATATTCCTTCTAGTAGAAGTTATAATTGTGGACAAATATGACATATTAATAAACACGATTCACATCAGCTTATAACTATTATAATGTATTAAATGTTAATATACTGCTTGGAAATATGAAACATGTTCAGACTGTTTTGGCTTTATAAATATTTAATATTTGTGAGTATTTATAAGAGTATAAAGGACGAGTTTAGTTTGTTTTAGATATTGACCTTTGACCTCAGCGTTGAGGAAAATGTTTTTTTTCTACGTGGATGAAATAAACGACATATTAATCATGTTTAAGATCAGGATTCACGTCTGGCTGAAGTATTTCAGGTTGACTCATCGTGTCTGTAGCAGCGAAGTTACGTCGTCTTTCTCTGTTGGCTTGATGACGTCATAGTTTCAGCTCATTTTCCATTTAAAACGCTGCCTCTCAGTTGTCAGTTGGACAAACAGAGCCGGGTTTGTTGTCTCAGAGGACTTCTGCAGCTGTCCCGTGTGCTGGAGGTCCTGACCCGTCAGCTGCTGCCTGAACGTTGTTGTTCAAACCTCCAGCAGAGCAGTTTACAGTGAAGTCAACCTGCTGAATGTCTATGAAATCTGACATTAACAATCAAACACTAAAAACAGTGATCAGGTTCTCAGTCTCCAGAGCAGTTCTGTGTAAGACAGACGTTCTTGTTACAGCTTGTTGTTCATATCACAACCTCTGGACTTCATACTGAAGATCACAGAGACACATCAAGCCTCAGTTACTAGACACCAGACATGAAGTACTTCTGTTTGTAGTACTTTCTGTAGTACACTGGGAGGATGTGTTCCACACATGTGCAGTATATCTATTGATTGGACGTGGAAATTATAACATCGTATACAAACAAACTATAACATGATCAAACTCATCATAAAGATAAAGATTGAAACTACATATTTAAAACACACACATACTTTCCAGTTTATGTATTTTAATTCAGTAACATTAGTTAATTTCATAAGTAACCAAAGTATAATACAATGAAGTCAGTAATTTAAAAGAAAAAAAATACTTTATTGAATATAATTTGAATGCAAAAATGTCCATACTGAGTCTCCCCTTAATCTCTCACACACACACACACATATATATATGTATATATATAGTGAAAAGATTTTGAAGTTAGAAACAGAAAACATGTAAAGTTGTGAATGGGCGTGTTTGCTTTCTGTGTGTGTGTGTGTGTGTGTGTGTGTGTGTGTGTGTGTGTGTATAGTAGTTGTAGTAACGGTTGGTCTCGCTCCATACAGGGGCTCGAGCGCTGCGCTGCGGACTCGCGCGGGCTTCTTCTCCATATATGACCCGAGCGGCGCGCGAGCCTCCGTGCGGCGGCCCATATATGGACGAAGGGCCGGTTGAATTCCTGGCGGGTACCCGGACATTCCTGACGGCTGTCCGGGGGAGAGGAGAGAAAAGACACTCATGGTATGGAGGGGACGGGGTATATAAGCACCCCGGCGGCGGCTGCCGTCACCCCGCCTTCAGCTGGAGCGAGCAGCCTTACTGACACACGGATACAAGCAGAGGTAAGCGGCCTGGAGGAGCGGGGCTGGCCGGGCGGGTGGAGGGAAGGGTGACTGACTAACTGACGGGAGCTGGAAGTGAACCGCAGCCGGCTTCTGTTAACCGTCAACGGCTAAAAGCAGCTTTTATTGTGACAGGCAGCGAAAGGAATCCGTCTGCTGCATTCACAGACGGTCGGAAATACTGGATATTGAACACTTTTGCGTTAACAGTCTGATATTAAAATCAGAGTAACAACATTCAGTGTTTCCACATTTAAAGATTTGCTTGGATAAAATCAACCAAGAGAAGTATTTTTCTTACTAATTCAATTCAAATCAGGATTTGGTTTAATAGCGTCGCGTGATAATTACTTGCAGATCAGATGTAGGAGCTTATGAGGGGCACCTGAAGGCATCATTACACTATGAGGGTTAATGGGTTTCTGTTCTTGGTAATTGTAGGTCATTAAACTGTTATAAGATGATCAATGATCAACAGGCTCAGAGTTAAACATACAATACTGTTTTCATTTACATGTAATATCAAACAAATCATAGTGCTGAGTTCAGGTCTGTGGTTTTTTTCCACTCTGTTTAGTGCTTTTTTACCGACTTTCCTCCTCCAGAATCCGCAACCATGTGTGACGACGATGAGACCACCGCCCTCGTGTGTGACAACGGCTCCGGCCTGGTGAAGGCTGGCTTTGCCGGAGACGATGCCCCCAGGGCCGTGTTCCCCTCCATCGTCGGCCGCCCCCGTCACCAGGTACAAAAACACTCATCTGTTATCGAGTCCCAATAAAACCTGATTCAGTCTGTTGCTCTACTTAGTGTAACAGATCATCTTTTTGACCTTTACCAAGAGGATGCAACCTTTTCATTGTTGTTGTTTTGTTGACCTTATGACCTTTCCTCTACTGCCACCATCAGGCCAAAACATGTCTAACCTCATAAATATTCAGTCAGTTTACAATAAAAACCAACCGAGGACTCTTTTGAGCACCTTGATCTGTGATTTGTACTTAAACTGTACAACTTTAATGTATTTTTGCAGCAAGAATCTGACCTGAACATAAGTAGATTTTCTGTTTTTATTGATGTTGACCAAAATTAGTAATAAAATCCCACTTAATGAAATGAAAAGGTACACACGGTATCTTCTTCTATTCAAGTCACCAAAAATGTCCCTTTTTTTGTTTTACCAGCTAATATTCTTCATAATGTTTCTGACTGTTTGAATATGTGTGTCTGTGAGTGTGCAGCTTGCAAAAGCTGACAGCAGGATAGTTAGAAAACATGCGTCACTCCTCTCCTGTTTTTCTTTCTCCCCTCAGGGTGTGATGGTCGGTATGGGTCAGAAAGACTCCTACGTGGGTGACGAGGCCCAGAGCAAGAGGGGCATCCTGACCCTGAAGTACCCCATTGAGCACGGCATCATCACCAACTGGGACGACATGGAGAAGATCTGGCACCACACCTTCTACAACGAGCTGCGGGTGGCCCCCGAGGAGCACCCCACCCTGCTGACGGAGGCCCCCCTCAACCCCAAAGCCAACAGGGAGAAGATGACCCAGATCATGTTCGAGACCTTCAACGTCCCCGCCATGTATGTGGCCATCCAGGCCGTGCTGTCCCTGTACGCCTCCGGCCGTACCACTGGTGAGTCTGCACACCAGCGGATGGAGAAAGATGATGATGAATATTTAAAAACCATGAATACAAATGATAAAATTTGTTAAACATCCACCATCTACTAATTGTTCCAGCCTACAAGAGCTGGAACAATTAGTCACTTAATGAATTAATTAATTGCTACAATTTTAGAAGGTGGTTAATTGTTAAAGTTAAATCGATAAAGCCATTTATCAAGAACAAGATGCAACTTTTTTTGTTTCAGCCTCTCAATTATGAGGATTTTCTGACTGTTGGTTGGATCAAACAAGCGATCTGGAGACGTGACTTTGGTCTGTTTTGTCAGGTATCGTTCTGGACTCTGGTGACGGTGTGACCCACAACGTGCCCATCTATGAGGGCTACGCTCTGCCTCACGCCATCATGCGTCTGGACCTGGCAGGTCGGGATCTGACCGACTACCTGATGAAGATCTTGACCGAGCGCGGCTACTCCTTTGTCACAACCGGTAAACTCTTTAAATCAGCACAAAATGCACAAGTCCATTTTATTTCCTTCAATTGTTTTTTTTTTTGTTCTAACCTATTATTATCATGACCTGTCTCTAGCTGAGCGTGAGATCGTGCGTGACATTAAGGAGAAGCTTTGCTACGTGGCTCTGGACTTTGAGAACGAGATGGCCACCGCCGCCTCCTCGTCCTCACTGGAGAAGAGCTACGAGCTGCCCGACGGTCAGGTCATCACCATCGGCAACGAGCGTTTCCGTTGCCCCGAGACCCTGTTCCAGCCTTCCTTCATCGGTCTGTACTCATCTGCTTCTGAGAAAAATAACTCATGCAATCTAAAAACAAAATATATTGAAAGGTTAAAATTAAGCTTTGTGGGAATGAGTGTTGAGTTTTCATGATGATAAGAAAACTTGATGGAAGAGGTTTACTGTAAACTCACCACTGCTGTGCACCTGAACAGGTATGGAGTCTGCTGGTATCCATGAAACCGCCTATAACAGCATCATGAAGTGTGACATCGACATCCGTAAGGACCTGTACGCCAACAACGTGCTGTCCGGCGGCACCACCATGTACCCGGGTATCGCTGACCGCATGCAGAAGGAGATCACAGCTCTGGCTCCCAGCACCATGAAGATCAAGGTACGAAGAAACAAAACCAAAGTGGGATTAAAAAATAATGTTGATTCGTCCCAAAGGTTTAAAGGTCAAACTGGGGTTTTATGCACAGAAACAGGTCACGTTGAAACAGGAAAGAGACAAAAACAAACTGTTGAGGAACAGAAGCACAAATTATACCATATTTACAAATCACCTTCAACTAAAGGGTAAAATATTACATTTACATTGTGGAAAGACACTAAAAAGAAAAACCTTCTGTCCTGCAGATCATCGCCCCTCCTGAGCGTAAATACTCCGTCTGGATCGGTGGCTCCATCCTGGCCTCCCTCTCCACCTTTCAGCAGATGTGGATCAGCAAGCAGGAGTACGACGAGGCCGGTCCCAGCATCGTCCACCGCAAGTGCTTCTAAACACGAAGCCTCCACCTCTTCAGGCTCAGGACCCAAAGCAATGAGACGCCTCCGTCCCCAGACTCTCCCAGCAGCGTCTCACCTGTACATACTGTTATTTATTCCTTCTTCTTCTATGAATGTGATGTTCTGAATGCAAGTCTGTGTGCGTGAAATGTGTCAGAGAGAAAAACAGAAAAAAGACCAAAAACAAAACGAGAAATAAAAGCCATTTATATTCATGTATGGCTGCTGTCTGCTATTTCTGATTCTGAACTGTTTTGGGTTGATATTGATGTTTTTATCATGTGATCGACCTGATCAATACTATTGCCAATACTTTTACAACACTGCTAATAAAACTGTTTGTTACCTGAAGGCAGCAAACGAGCACAAAAACATGTTTCCTCTCAAGACCCCTCAGATTTATCCGGTGACCTTTGAGCGGGGCCTGACCCTTAGGTTGTAAACCACTGGACTAAAGTATCTGACTTTATATTAAACATTTTAATGATCTTAAATCATAATATAATGAATATATCATTCACAGCCAGAGTTACAGGTGCTTCTACTTTAGGTATATTTAGGGGTCAATACTCAGAACTATTACATGTAGTGTACATAGTGATGTTAGTATTGAAAACATACTTCATATGTTTAAATAAACGTGTTCTGGATGAGAACTACTCTGTACAGTTAAAGCAGCAGCTCTTCATTTGTATTTACAGAAGCTGAAATCTGCAGCCAGTGCAGCAGCAGAGGAAGCGGCTCTTCAGGAGACTTGGTGGCTCTTAAAAGAGCCGTTGTGTTTGTGGTTAAACAGCGGACAGTTTAAGCTCTCTCTCCGCGGATGCGGCGGGCCAGCTGGATGTCTTTGGGCATGATGGTGACCCTCTTGGCGTGGATGGCGCACAGGTTGGTGTCCTCGAACAGGCCGACCAGGTAAGCCTCGCTGGCCTCCTGCAGAGCCATGACGGCGGAGCTCTGGAAGCGCAGGTCGGTCTTGAAGTCCTGAGCGATTTCTCTCACCAGGCGCTGGAAGGGCAGCTTGCGGATCAGCAGCTCGGTGGACTTCTGGTAGCGACGGATCTCTCTCAGAGCCACGGTACCGGGCCTGTAACGGTGAGGCTTCTTCACGCCGCCGGTGGCCGGGGCGCTCTTACGGGCAGCCTTGGTGGCCAGCTGCTTCCTGGGGGCTTTGCCTCCGGTGGATTTACGGGCGGTCTGCTTGGTTCTGGCCATCGCTTCTCGTTTCTCTAAACAGGAGAAAATAGTGACAAGAAGAAGAGACACGCTGCTCTTAAACTGTCGGACCTGCTGCGTAAAGTGACGCTGCTTCTAACCTCCGGGTCCTGATTGGTCAGCGGCTCCTCCCGGAGCTCAGCGCCGCCTAGAGGAGCCTGAACCCCGGCTGCTTATTGGAGGAAAGTCCTGTGAAAAGTCCGCCAAAACGAGAGCGGGTCTCCCTCTCTGCTGCTCCGCCCGAAGCCTCTTTTCTGGTGGGTGGGACATCAGCCTCCCCCCGCTTGCTCCGTGGACATATAAAGGAGGGTTTGGTGCGTTTGCTCCACACTTTTCTCTGAGCTTTGACTCAACGATAATCTTAAAATGAGCGGAAGAGGTAAAACAGGCGGCAAAGCCCGCGCTAAGGCCAAGACCCGCTCCTCCAGGGCCGGGCTCCAGTTCCCGGTGGGCCGTGTCCACAGGCTGCTGAGGAAGGGTAACTATGCCGAGCGTGTCGGTGCCGGAGCCCCCGTCTACCTGGCGGCGGTGCTGGAGTACCTGACCGCTGAGATCCTGGAGCTGGCTGGAAACGCTGCCCGCGACAACAAGAAGACCAGGATCATCCCCCGTCACCTGCAGCTCGCTGTCCGCAACGACGAGGAGCTCAACAAGCTGCTCGGCGGAGTCACCATCGCTCAGGGCGGCGTGCTGCCCAACATCCAGGCGGTGCTGCTGCCCAAGAAGACCGAGAAACCCGCCAAGAAGTAAACATGGAGCCCCGCTCACTGACAGCAACAACACAAAGGCTCTTTTAAGAGCCACACACTCCTCTCAGAGCTCATCCTCATGTCTCTACACAACACTTATCTCTACTCGATAAACTACATGACTTCAATTACCACTAATTAACACTTAACATGGTCAACACGTTAATACTCAAACTTTATTCAGACAACAATATCTTTAATATTAATGTGTAAACTGTAAAATTTACTAGGAATCACCTTCCAGGTAAAATATTTTAAATATGATTTTTAATATCTTAACTGTATCTAGTAACACTAACATGTTAAATCTGAGCATTAGAGATGTTTGTCCTGTGAGGCCTCGTCTGGTTCAACTACAAACAGAATCAGTTTGTGTCGAACTGAATAATCAGATGTTTGGATGAACTGGACCTTTAAACTGATGTGAGTCCCTGAACTGTCTGAACTTCACATACATACATAACATACTACAACATACAACTACTACAACATACTACAACAACACGTATCTCTACTGGATAAACAAAATGATGTTAAGTTATATGGTATATTATAGACTGAGGTTTAAAACACTGTAATCATGTTTGTGGTGACTGATACAGTATAAGAGACACTAAACTATGAAGATATTTATTTAAACTGATAATTTACACCATCCACCATATTTGTTTATTGTAACCAGTTATTTATTTATTTATTTATTTTTATGTAGGGGTTGATGTTTAGCTCCCATCTGATGTCCTGGGTGATGATGGTCCCCAGGAACCAGTAGGACTCCACAATGTCCACTGGGGAATTATGCAGGTAGATGGGGGAGGATGGGGCTTGGTTCTACAGCCCCATCATCTCTACAGTTTTTAGGACATTGAGCACCAAGTTCTGCTTACATCAGGACATCAGATGGTCAGTCTCCCGTCTGTAGGCGGACTCGTCGTCAGCCTCGAGGGGGTCCGGTACTGATGATTCTTGTGTTGGAGATGCGCATCGCAGCCTCACGTGCTGCATCCTGTCAGACAGGAAGTTTGTGGTCCACATGCAGGTGGGACTTTGTGACCACAGAGGTCAGGGTGACGGGTCTGTAGTCAGTGAGTCCTGTGATCCTTGTATTTTTTTTTGGGACCGGGATGATGGTGGAGGGTTTGAAGCAGGCTGGTATGTGTCCTGTCAGTAAACACTGGAGACAGCTGATCTGCACAGTGCTTCAGGCTGGAGGGTGAGACAGAGTCTGGACCAGCTGCTTAGCAGAGGTTTTGTTTTTTAAAAAGTCTGTTGACACCCCCCCTCTAGGATGGACAGAGGTGTCAACGAGGCAGAGGTGGGGGGAGGCACCACTGAGAGAGGGGGGCATGTATGAGGGCCTCAGCTGGAGGTCCCATTGGCCAGTCGGGAGTCATTGTTGGTGTGGGGGCTTTTTGGCTTGAAGTTTGTAATCTTCTTGAGCAGAGGCAGAGTTGTTGGCTGAGTACAGCCGTTTAGCATCCCTTACCGCCTTGTTAACTCCTTATATTTGTCTCTGTCTCCACACCTGAATGCTGCCTGTGTCCCTCCTGAGTCATTTGAGTAGGACTGAACCAGGACTTGTCATGGTTGTAACTGATTTATATCTACAGGAAACTAGATGATGACAAATTATATTTCATCCATAAATAAATACATTAATATATATAAAAAAAACAATATAAAATAGTTTCTATTATATTAGATCAGTAGTTTATATGACTGTTCACATCATTCAATTTACATGAAGTGTTTGATGGTAAATGTGACTCATGTAAATCTCACTGTGCTGTTGCTCGCACAGGATTGGCTGATGTGTTAGGCAGAGTGAGCATGCGCAGGCTTAGTAACGGTCTGCTTTTTGTGTTGATTCAGTGTAGAAACAGTGAATGTGAACATCGATCATCAATTAGTGAATATTAAATATCATTTAAACAGTTGTTTGTTTTTATCCAGCAGGTCTCTGCTCAGTAAATGAGAGCTAAGAAATAACTAATACACCAAGTCACAAGTACTAACACATGTACTACTACTAGGTAACAGCAGTGCCGATATAGACACAGGTACCGTGTGGTTAAACATATAGTATGTGGGCTCTACTCTTCAGGTGAGGTGTGTGGCTCTTAAAAGAGCCTTTGATGAGGTTCATGTTGAGTGATGACAGCTCACTTCTTCTTGGCTGCTGTCTTCTTGGCTTTGGGTTTAGCGACCTTCTTTGCGGGGGCTTTCTTGGCTGCGGGGGCCTTTTTGGCCGCCACCTTCTTGGGGCTCTTGGCGGGCTTCTTGGCCGCCACCTTCTTGGGGCTCTTGGCCGCTTTCTTGGCCGCTGCGGGCTTCTTCACCTTCTTCGGGGATTTCTTAGCGGCCGCCGTCTTCTTGGCTGCCGCTGTCTTGGGCTTCTTGGCGGCCGTCGCGGGTTTCTTGGCCGCCGCTGCGGGCTTCTTGGCTTTAGGAGCCGCTTTCTTTGCGGGCTTCTTGGCCTTGGGTTCAGCCTGCTTGTTGATCTTGAAGGAGCCGGAGGCCCCGGTCCCCTTGGTCTGGACCAGGGTCCCCTTGGTCACCAGGCTCTTGACGGCGGTCTTGACGCGGGCCTTGTTCTTGTCCACATCGTAGCCTCCGGCGGCCAGAGCCTTCTTCAGGGCGGCCAGAGACACGCCGCTGCGCTCCTTGGATGCGGACACAGACTTGACGATGAGCTCGCTGACGCTGGGACCGGCCTTCTTCGGCTTGGTAACCTTCTTCTTGGCGGCTTTGGCCGGGGCGGCGGCGGGAGCTGCTGGAGCCTCTTCTGCCATGATTTCCTCTAAGTTTGGGTCCGACACTAACAGACGGTGAGAGCAGACTGTTGAGAGTCTGACGCAGGAGGCTGCTCTTAAACACACCATGAGAACCGTGGAGACTCCGCCCGCCCGGCGGCTCCTCGGTGCAGTGTGAATGTGTCGCTTGTGTTTCCTGCTGCTGAGAAAACAGTGAACAGTGAGTGTGAGAGAAGAAGGTGGAGACTCACATGAAGGCAGCAGCTAGCGGACTTGTGTCTCTTCATAGTGGACTCATGGAGACTCTGATGCCCTCTGCGTTGTGTTGCTGGAGCCGACAAACCTCACCTGTTCCCCGCCGCGGACAGCGCTGCTCGGCGGCTTCTCTCCCTCATTTCTCCCCTAAAACGCTGTAAAACACATCAGAGCTCCGCCGGCAGCAGTTTTCCAGCTTTCCGGCACGTTTGTCCGCAGACTCAAAGTAAAAAGCTCCAGCTGTTGGTCATCAGTTGGTGGTAATATGAAGCTGCTCTGGTGGCAGCAAACACACTGATGGAGCCTCTGATCACTTCACTCACTTCCTGTCTCTGACCTTAGACCAAATGCTGCTTAATGTCATTTATGTTTCAGTTTGTTCTGCTTCTTTAGGCTAAACAAACTGGACGGTTGAGTATCACCCTTACTCACAGGGAACTTTATTTACGCCACAGTCTCCTCATTTCAGGCACAAGGTTTCTTAGACAACAACAACAACTGCGCATGTGCGGTGCTTCAACTAGTGCAGTCTGTGTAAACAACTGTTTACAGAACAATCCTATTGTTACAATTTATTTCCTTATTAATGATATTAAATAAATACTCATTCTTACTCTTATTTTTCAGTATCATTTTCATGTGTTAATATCTCCAATAGTTAAAACCTGTGCTGGTGCATGTAAATGAAATTTACATGTTAAAGAGGTTTTTATAGTTATTAAATTTGCATAAATCTTAAACCTTTAAAGTTGAAAATGTATTTTGTGCAGAGTTTTGATGAAAAACAAGAAATAAAACTAGAAAAATTTTGAACAAGTGAAGCGCTGTGGATGCAATATAATAGATGATGTGGACATCATATTATATTATCTCTATTTTTTATCAAACTGGTTTTACTGCAGAACAAACTTCTGGTGATATTAGTCTATCATGAGCTTATTGGTAAAATACAGCTTCATTTTTTTTATATTTACAAATCAACATGTTGTTCATCAAATCAAATCAAATTTTATTTATATAGTCCAAAATCACAAAATACATTTGTCTCAGAGGGCTTTACAATCTGTACAGGGAGTGACACCCTCTGTCCTTAGACCCTCGATTAGTGAGGAAAAACTTGCCCACCAAAAAACCTTTTAACAGGGAAAAAGGTGGAAGAAACCTCAGGAAGAGCCACAGAGGAGGGATCCCTCTCCCAGGACGGACAGATGTGCAATGATGTCACATGTACAGAACAAATCAACACACACATATTACACTCAATGAATAACAGTGACAAATAATGACAATGAATGATGAATTATTACAGCAACTAGTGGTAAAGATACAGATGCACAGTAGCAAATTATTAAACTAAAATCTGTAATGGGGATATGCTTCTAATAATGATAATAAACACTGACATTAATATTGATCCAGCTCTTTTACTCTCATTTTAAAGCTTTGGCACATCTATTATGATGTAGAGTAATATGAGTTTTACAGTATTTAGAGTAATTGACTAAAGTGCTTAGTGAACAATACACACATAAACCAAAGCAGATCTGCTCTTCCAGAGGAGTGTGTGGCTCTGAAAAGAGCCGTTGGTGGAGCTTGAGCCCCGGGGAAAGGCTTTACTTGGAGCTGGTGTACTTGGTGACGGCCTTGGTGCCCTCGGACACGGCGTGCTTGGCCAGCTCTCCGGGCAGCAGCAGGCGGACGGCGGTCTGGATCTCCCTGGAGGTGATGGTGGAGCGCTTGTTGTAGTGAGCCAGACGGGAGGCTTCACCGGCGATGCGCTCAAAGATGTCGCTGACAAAGGAGTTCATGATGCCCATGGCCTTGGAGGAGATGCCGGTGTCGGGGTGGACCTGCTTCAGCACCTTGTACACGTAGATGGCGTAGCTCTCCTTGCGGGTCTTTCTCCTCTTCTTGCCGCCCTTGCCGGCGGTCTTGGTCACGGCTTTCTTGGAGCCCTTCTTGGGCGCTGACTTCGCTGGTTCTGGCATTTCGCTGCGTTAATACTCGACAGAGAAAACGTGCTTCGGTGACGGGAGCAAGTGTACTTATACAGGCTGCATGCAAACACGGCTGCGCGGCCCCCCTCCTGTAATTGGCTGAGCTCTCCAGCGGGTCCGTGGCGGCCTCACTCGGTTCTTACTTTGTCACATGATGGAGAATAGTTGTTGTTTGCTGTGTCACGTGGGCAGGGTGCTTCTAAACACTGTCCTTTACTTTTATTTTCAACTAAAGGGACATTACGTAGAGTTTAGCAGTGCTTCTTTAGCATCAAGAGTCTCATCCAGTCATCATGTTTTTATTCTGTTTACTTCTGTCCATTTAGGATTTCCTACTCGCTTTATTATAGAATATAACAGAATAGAATAGAATATTTGTACAGTTTGGTCCCTCTCATACAACAGTAGCAGGAACATGTTTGTCCATCCAGTAGTAGATGAGCGCTTTGCTTCCTCCCCTCATGGTTCAGCTCTTCACTCACAGTAATATTGTGCAGCGTTTGTATCACAAAATTAAAACAAGTTAAACAAAAAGTATCTAAAGGCCCATTTAGAGAAGAGAAATGTCTGCTGGTTGACCTCATAAATGCTGCTTAATGTCATCAAATATTAAATCAGATTCAGAATCAGAAGCTTTATTGTCATTGTATTTTTGTACAACGAAAATTGGAAGATGCTCCACATTGTCACCAAAATGAAAAACACAACACAAAAACAAACAACATAGAATATAAACAACACAGTATAGAGCATGAAAACAGTGCAAAAAAGCAATAGAGTGCAAATCTATATTACCAATATCAAATAAAGTGATTAAGGTGCTGGATGAGGTAGATTGTTGGTTGTTGTGGTGGTTTTATGAGGTGTGTATTATATGTGTGTGTGTGTGGCTGTTTAGAGTCCTGATGGCCCAGGGGAAGAAGCTGGACTTGTTTTAATGCTTCCTGATCTGTGAAGCAGCAGATAACATTTACATGTGATGACATAGTTAAAACCTGTGCTGTATATACAGAGTATAAATTCAAATTATTTAAGATGAAACAAACTATACACGAGAAAGAAAAGTGTCTTTATTTGAAAAGATCTTAAGCCATTTATTCAAATCAAATTTTATTTATATAGCCCAAAATCACAAAATATTTTCTCAAATTTGTCTCAGAGGTCTTTACAATCTGTACAGGGAGTGACACCCTCTGTCCTTAGACCCTCGATTAGTGAGGAAAAAGTTGCCCACCAAAAAACCTTTTAACAGGGAAAAAGGTGGAAGAAACCTCAGGAAGAGCCACAGAGGAGGGATCCCTCTTCCAGGACGGACACACGTGCAATGATGTCACATGTATATTCTACTATTATTGAAGACATTGAGGTAGATTCATTTACATGTTAAAATCTCTACATCAAGTTTTAATAATTAAAGCTTTTTATTATGTCATTATGTAGTTTTCAGGTAGTATAAAGCTGTAACATGAGTTTCTACATGTACTCATGATTATCTGGTGAAGCAGTCTTTAGTTTAGACTAATTCTGGACCAACATACTTCAGTTAAACTGCAGTAGTTTCTGATTTTACAGTAAGACAAACTGTCGTTTCCAGGACTTGAGCTCTACAGATGAGTGTGTGGCTCTTAAAAGAGCCTTTGTGTTGTGTTGTTTCAGTCAGGCAGACTTTAACCTCCGAAGCCGTACAGGGTGCGTCCCTGCCTCTTGAGCGCGTACACCACGTCCATGGCGGTCACCGTCTTCCTCTTGGCGTGTTCGGTGTAGGTGACGGCGTCACGGATCACGTTCTCCAGGAAGACCTTGAGGACCCCGCGGGTCTCCTCGTAGATCAGGCCGGAGATACGCTTGACTCCGCCGCGACGAGCCAGACGGCGGATGGCGGGTTTGGTGATTCCCTGGATGTTGTCACGGAGGACTTTACGGTGACGCTTGGCGCCTCCTTTACCGAGTCCCTTTCCGCCTTTGCCTCTTCCGCTCATTTTTACTCAGTTCTCACAGAAAGCTTGAATGCTGGTCTGTTCGGAGACGCTCACAGATATTGCTTGTGTGAGAACGTAGTTGAAGACAGGGGCGGGATGTTTTTGTATAGGAGCTCTGTGATTGGCTGCAGCTGTGCCTCCAAATATGTCTACAAAATAAAACAATAAACATGTTCATCCCATGTGTTAATACATTTCTAAACATTTTAGAAATTGAGGTTGTTCCAATATGGAAGGTTCTCCTACTGAAATTTTGACTCTCCTTACGAGACCATCCTTACCACAGTCTCTGTGATTCTATCAAGTTTCCTCTGGGTGACAATTCATCTTTGTCCTTCACTATATCAGCCACCATTAGATTTCTTCTAATGGCGTGTTGTGCAGATATTCCCGCTTCCACCTACTCCAGAATTGTTCTGTTAGAAATTGCACACAACGCCATCTTTTTGTTCCATACAAGTCCTCTCCTGGTGGAGGGAGTGCTGTATTGGACTGGATCAGTTGATTAGGGGTGAGTGGTTCAAGGCTGTCAGGGCAGTTTAAGTTATCCACAGTGAGGGGTCGACTGTTGACTGTGGCCATGGCTTCGTACAGTAGTAGTACTCACTTCCTGTCGCAGCTTCTCTGATCTTCTGGATGTTTCTTCTCATTCTGACAACTTGAACAAGAAAAGTGGACTAATGTTCAAAATTCTTAAAAAATAATATTTATTTTTTAAGAATTTTGAACATTAGTCCACTTTTATGATTTGCTGCTACATATTTATTGATAATAGGTAATAAACTATCAAAGACTGATTAGCTCAGCTTACTAATCAATAGTTCAATTTTTATTATATGATTTATTTGGTGTTTCCAATACCTGGTGCAACCCGGTTACCAACACTGAGCAACCTAAAAAAAGTACATTATTATTTATTTATTATTTCTGAAATATAATTCCTCTTCCATTAAGTAAATAAACATTTTCTCTGAATAAACATTTATCACATATGACTTGATTTAAATTAATTTGAACAACTTTAGAAATCTGTCTCACCAACTTTTCAATAATGGCATGTTTCACTTTAACAATTTCACTATTTATTGTACAATATTTACTTTACACATTTGGCATATGATTGCATAAACTGAGTTTAAAATGAGTGAAACCCTTTTGAGCTGAGAAAGTAATTTAGGATTATTTTCAATTAAAATGGTTGAAATTAGGGTACCAGGGTTGCATAAAGTAATATGCATAACTACCTACATTATTTTTGATTATAGATCATCAAATAAAAGCGACAAATAAATGCCCAAGACACCAAAGCATTGAATAACTTTTGATACCTTCTGTTGTACTTTTCCTCAAATAACATCCCCAAAAATAGAAGAAATAATAAACTTGCTTTTGTTCTGGTGTGCTGTGTGTAGGTCTGTGTGGTCATCTGTAGAATTAAAGCTTTTAGTTTTCTGGCAATTACATTCCTGATGGTTCTTTGCAGAAGACACGCAGCTGATGTCGCGGTAGAGTGTTTTTCCAGGTGAAAGTCACCTGAATCACCTGAGAAGGCAAGATCAGTTCTACACAAGTTAGTTCAAAGTGCTTTAACTAAATAAGAATCATGGAGAAACAGTGAAGTGAATACCTGGTGAAGACTCATTGTGGATGGTACCGCTGGAAGGTCAGCTGGCTTTTCCTTCACTGCATCATCTACATCTTGATCCTGGATGTAAAACAAATTCACCTTTGACTGGCCATCATTCAGAGCTTGGTAAAGGGACATTGCCGTGGGAATATTAACTCCTTGGCTGACATGCCTGTCAGCCCTCTTCAGTGTGCCATCTGGGGCTCCTTTGCCATGATTGGCTTCAAAGTAATTCCAGGTTCCCCTTGTAAAACCCATCTTAAAAACTTTGGTGTAAAAACGGTAAAAGTTATGCTGTTTATATTGTGTGCAGGGCGCATCGCTAAGAAATGCACAGTTGTCACATCTGGGAATTTTTCTCTGATTTCCTTCAGAATGGGCTGCATGTGTTTCCATATTGTAGGTGGTCCCTTAAATCTTGAGGTCGATATGGTGCAGAAGGAGGTAGGAGCTGATTCTCCCCCCAGTGGCCTGTTGGTGGGATGCACCAAAATGAACAGACTGCACTTCTGCACTGTATTTGCAAGAATAGTTTTTGGAGAAATCAACATGGACTACACATTGCTTCAGGGCCCGTGAGAAAGCATAGTGCTGCCTGATGTTGTAGAGATGATGCCCAAACGTCTGGAGCAACGTAGCAAATGTCTCCACCAGCTCTTCTTGTGAGGATTCATATTCTTTTTTTCAAAGTGACCTTTGAGGTTGCTCCAGAGTCATCTTTGTGCTTTTTCTCAACAGTTGCCCACTGAAGGAGACACGATCATAGTGTTGTAATGGCCTGTGAGTGGATAGCTCTTATTGCTGCACGTCACATTCTCCATACATACACTGCTTGCTTGTGATGTCACATGTGATGACTAACCAGAACCAGAACCATGATCCATTTGGACTACCATTAGGAAATAAAAGGAAAGAATTCACTGTAAAATTCAGAAATGTGTCTACAATATGTAGATTAACTGAATTATATCTCAGATAATGTAAATTGTTGAACTGAATTACAAATAATAGCTTCTAAAGTGGAGGAGGTCCAACCATGTTAATGTAGTGCTGTTGTTACCCTGTTAACAGGGTTGCAAATCTATAATAATGTTAACTTTACCTCAGGAATAGAAGCTAGCTGTTTATCTAGCTGTTACTGCTAACCAAGAGGACAAACTTACTTATGTAAATATGTAAAGAAAATTAGTTTTAATAATTGTCTTATTCTGATCATATACATAACAGGGTTGCACCAGGTAAAGTGAGACATTCAATCAAGGCTAGTTATGTTGTAAAAATATGAACAATAGAAGAGAGGACACGCCTTTGCTCTAAACTGTTTGATGATGTCATATCCAGGGTATCATGTTACTCACTGCTTTCTTCTTCTTCTACCACACTAAAAAGGTTAACAGGGTTGCGTGCATGTTGTGGGACACACGTTTTATAAATAATAATAATTATTTAAAACAGTATGTTTATTTAAACACATATTCCCACATTTAGAAGAGACAGCAATGAAAGAAATAATAATAATAAAAAAAAAAAAAATTTATTTTAAAGGTTTACTATAAATATTCATCACTGATATTGTTGACATGTTTATAAAATGCTGGTATGTTTTACACTGTAACATCAAGCATGAACATGTTGACTTCATAAACATAATTTCTTTCCTATAGAAAGAAACGTCTCAACGTCTCATTTAATCGTAGTAGTATGTGAAGTTTAGACAGTTCAGGGACTCACATCAGTTTAAAGGTCCAGTTCATCCAAACATCTGATTATTCAGTTTGACACAAACTGATTGTTTGTAGTTAAAGCAGACGAGGCCTCACAGGACAAACATCTCTAATGCTCAGATTTAACATGTTAGTGTTACTAGATACAGTTAAGATTATATTAAAAAACATATTTAAAATATTTTACCTGGAGGGTGGTTCCAGTCTGAGTGATGGGTAAAAATCCCAATAACCAGTTTACACACTGGGTCATGTGATCAACTACTGATGGCTGCAGAAACATTAATGAGAGCTTTAAATTTAGAGACAGTCAGTGAAAATTAAACTAGTAAATTTTACACATTAATGTTAAAGATATTGTTGTCTGAATAAAGTTTGAGTATTAACGTGTCGACCATGTTAAGTGTTAATTATTGGTAATTGAACGTCATGTAGTTAATCGAGTAGAGATAAGTGTTGTGTAGAGACATGAGGATGAGCTCTGAGAGGAGTGTGTGGCTCTTAAAAGAGCCTTTGTGTTGTTGCTGTCAGTGAGCGGGGCTCCATGTTTACTTCTTGGCGGGTTTCTCGGTCTTCTTGGGCAGCAGCACCGCCTGGATGTTGGGCAGCACGCCGCCCTGAGCGATGGTGACTCCGCCGAGCAGCTTGTTGAGCTCCTCGTCGTTGCGGACAGCGAGCTGCAGGTGACGGGGGATGATCCTGGTCTTCTTGTTGTCGCGGGCAGCGTTTCCAGCCAGCTCCAGGATCTCAGCGGTCAGGTACTCCAGCACCGCCGCCAGGTAGACGGGGGCTCCGGCACCGACACGCTCCGCATAGTTGCCTTTCCTCAGCAGCCTGTGGACACGGCCCACGGGGAACTGGAGCCCGGCCCTGGAGGAGCGGGTCTTGGCCTTAGCGCGGGCTTTGCCGCCTGTTTTACCTCTTCCGCTCATTATAAGTTTATCGTTGAGTCAAAGCTCAGAGAAAAGTGTGGAGCAAACGCCCCAAACCCTCCTTTATATGTCCACGGAGCAAGCGGGGGGAGGCTGATGTCCCACCCACCAGAAAAGAGGCTTCGGGCGGAGCAGCAGAGAGGGAGACCCGCTCTCGTTTTGGCGGACTTTTCGCAGGACTTTCCTCCAATAAGCAGCCGGGGTTCAGGCTCCTCTAGGCGGCGCTGAGCTCCGGGAGGAGCCGCTGACCAATCAGGACCCGGAGGTAAGAAGCAGCGTCACTTTACGCAGCAGGTCCGACAGTTTAAGAGCAGCGTGTCTCTTCTTCTTGTCACTATTTTCTCCTGTTTAGAGAAACGAGAAGCGATGGCCAGAACCAAGCAGACCGCCCGTAAATCCACCGGAGGCAAAGCCCCCAGGAAGCAGCTGGCCACCAAGGCTGCCCGTAAGAGCGCCCCGGCCACCGGCGGCGTGAAGAAGCCTCACCGTTACAGGCCCGGTACCGTGGCTCTGAGAGAGATCCGTCGCTACCAGAAGTCCACCGAGCTGCTGATCCGCAAGCTGCCCTTCCAGCGCCTGGTGAGAGAAATCGCTCAGGACTTCAAGACCGACCTGCGCTTCCAGAGCTCCGCCGTCATGGCTCTGCAGGAGGCCAGCGAGGCTTACCTGGTCGGCCTGTTCGAGGACACCAACCTGTGCGCCATCCACGCCAAGAGGGTCACCATCATGCCCAAAGACATCCAGCTGGCCCGCCGTATCCGCGGAGAGAGAGCTTAAACTGTCCGCTGTTTAACCACAAACACAACGGCTCTTTTAAGAGCCACCAAGTCTCCTGAAGAGCCGCTTCCTCTGCTGCTGCACTGGCTGCAGATTTCAGCTTCTGTAAATACAAATGAAGAGCTGCTGCTTTAACTGTACAGAGTAGTTCTCATCCAGAACACGTTTATTTAAACATATGAAGTATGTTTTCAATACTAACATCACTATGTACACTACATGTAATAGTTCTGAGTATTGACCCCTAAATATACCTAAAGTAAAAGCACCTGTAACCCTGGCTGTGAATGATATATTCATTATATTATGATTTAAGATCGTTAAAATGTTTAATATAAAGTCAGATACTTTAGTCCAGTGGTTTACAACCTAAGGGTCAGGCCCCTCTCAAAGGTCACCGGATAAATCTGAGGGGTCTTGAGAGGAAACATGTTTTTGTGCTTGTTTGCTGCCTTCAGGTAACAAACAGTTTTATCAGCAGTGTTGTAAATGTATTGGCAAGAGTATTGATCAGGTTGATCACATGTTCCCTAAATATACATGAAGTCTCCTTAAGAGCTGCTTCCTCTGCTGCTGCACTGGATGGAAAACATGGAAGAGTTTAATCTTGACCAGTAAACCACCGTCAGGTTCTTTTATATAGGAATTCAGGAATATACAGGAATCGTTTGTTCATAGTTTGAGGATTTCAGTCAGGATTCAGAAAGCATCATAACACTGAGGCAGCACAAAGGATTTCTCTCTGTACTTGTTTTGTGCTGCTTTTGACTTTAAATCGACTTCCTACTTCAGAGACTACAACTACATTAAGTCCAACATGAAGTCTTCAGATTTAGATTAGATTTAGTGTTCAGATTTATCCAGAAACACCTCCTGGTTCAGCAACAAGCTCTGTTAAAGAGGCGGGTAGATAATTATGAATGAAATAATGAAACAGTGATACCTGTGGGAACCATCGTAATGCTCTTAAACGTTAGAGGTCCGTGAAGTTGGATCAGTGTAGATGGCTGCAGCACAGAGACAGACGTGTTTTACAGTGACGGTATGAAAGTATTCGATATGATCGTCTTCTGACAGCTTGGAGCAACAGGCGAGAGGTTATTGTGGAGTTAGAAAAGGATTAGTTTTTCATAAAGCTCTGCCACAGACGTGTTGCTTCAGTTGGATGAGACAGTTTCAGTTCAGTTTGTCCACAAAGATGAGTTTCTATCTTGCTGTCGGTGTGTGTCAAGACCCTCAGTGGTGTCTTGATGTTCAGGTCGACCTCTGGAGTGTGTTGAGACGTAACGTAATCTACAATGACGTGAGCAGATTACAAACACATATTTCCTCTCCCTCACTCTTACTCCCTGTCTGATAGTTTTGGTTTACGTATTGAGCTTTCTGCCTCCACCCGACACAGTGGAGATCATTTAGTGTCATGCTGATATCATTATAACGCAGCAGTTAAAACATTCAACTAACAGGGTCCCTGTTAGTCTGGCTCTTATCTGAGAGTCAGAGGCAAAGAAGCACCCACAGTCAATAATGCAGTGCCAAGGCGAGCAAACAAGGTTACATCACAATCTCTATCTACAGTGAGTGAAAGAGAAAGTGCTCAGCATGTCATAATCCGGGATCTGCAAAGGCAAGCATATGAAGAGGAAATCAAATTGTTCAAATCACATTTCTCTTCTCTAAACGGGCCTTTAGATACTTTTTGTTTAACTTGTTTTAATTTTGTGATACAAACGCTGCACAATATTACTGTGAGTGAAGAGCTGAACAATGAGGGGAGGAAAGTGCTCATCTACTGGATGGACAAACATGTTCCTGCTACTGTTGTATGAAAAGAGACCAAACTGTACAAATATTATATTATATTATATTATATTATATTATATTATATTATATTATATTATATTATATTATATTATATTATATTATATTATATTAAAGCGAGTAGGAAATCCTAAATGGACAAAAGTAAACAGAATAAAATCATGAGGTCAGATGACTGGATGAGACTCTTGATGCTATACAAGCACTGCTAAACTCTACGTAATGTCCCTTTAGTTGAAAATAAAAGTAAAGGACAGTGAATAGAAGCACCCTGCCCACGTGACACAGCAAACAACAACTATTCTCCATCATGTGACAAAGTAAGAACCGAGTGAGGCCGCCACGGACCCGCTGGAGAGCTCAGCCAATTACAGGAGGGGGGCCGCGCAGCCGTGTTTGCATGCAGCCTGTATAAGTACACTTGCTCCCGTCAACGAAGCACGTTTTCTCTGTCGAGTATCAACGCAGCGAAATGCCAGAACCAGCGAAGTCAGCGCCCAAGAAGGGCTCCAAGAAAGCCGTGACCAAGACCGCCGGCAAGGGCGGCAAGAAGAGGCGAAAGACCCGCAAGGAGAGCTACGCCATCTACGTGTACAAGGTGCTGAAGCAGGTCCACCCCGACACCGGCATCTCCTCCAAGGCCATGGGCATCATGAACTCCTTTGTCAGCGACATCTTTGAGCGCATCGCCGGTGAAGCCTCCCGCCTGGCTCACTACAACAAGCGCTCCACCATCACCTCCAGGGAGATCCAGACCGCCGTCCGCCTGCTGCTGCCCGGAGAGCTGGCCAAGCACGCCGTGTCCGAGGGCACCAAGGCCGTCACCAAGTACACCAGCTCCAAGTAAAGCCTTTCCCCGGGGCTAAAGCTCCACCAACGGCTCTTTTCAGAGCCACACACTCCTCTGGAAGAGCAGATCTGCTTCGGTTTATGTGTGTATTGTTCACTAAGCACTTTAGCCAATTACTCTAAATACTGTAAAACTCATTAATCTCCATCAGATATAATAAGAGGGTGATGTAGCAAACCCGTTTTATACACACAATGCTCTTATCTGAGAGTCAGAGGCAAAGAAGAAGAGGTTCACTGCTCACTAGTGATAGCAAAGGCCTGTGTTTCTCCCACAAAAGTGACTACAATACCACGACTCGAATTAACTGCAGCAATGGTTTCAGTCAGCAATATGCTCAGAGAAGAATTGAGAAGTTTTGATGGGAAAGAGTACTTTTGGACACGCTCAAAGGCAGTGTTAGGCTACATCAGTGCTTCTCAATTATTTTCTGTTACGCCCCCCTTAGCAAGAAGAAAACAATTCGCCCCCCCACTCTCTGCTGCGTCTATAAATATCATTTGTCTATAAAATTGTAATAAGTACACCTCTGCATAACATTGTATCCTCATCAACATTAAAGAAAAGAAAAACAAAGAACTATAGTTCAACTTACAACGAAGAATAACTTTATTAACATCGTTTTTTACTCTAACAGAAAAGATTTTAAGTGCATCAATTTGCCTGAAATTAAAAAAATAAATAAATCCTTGTTTAAACTGTAAACATGTTGACCAACTTATTGCGCCATTTGATACTGAAAAATAAAATAAAATAAAATCAATAAATAATAAATTTAAATTCAGTTCAGCAACATTAACTCAGGAACACAATATATAAAACACTTTAACCTACAAAACAAAAATTAATGAAACAACTTGTTTGATCAAAATGAGGAAGTCAGGATTAATGTCTACAATGAGCACAGCTTTTCTATGGTGTGGGCTTTATATGATGCTAACAGTGCTCGCTGGTTCACTGAAGTAGCATTCACACAGCGGGATGATTGTTGGCCGTATTAAAAAACTCCAGCGGCTTATCAGCGTGATTGGGGTGTAATGTGTTTAAGTGGCGTCTTAATGTATTTGGCTTCATGCTGTCCGCTGCCAGCATCTTTAGACACAGTAAACACACCGGTCTTTCCTCGT
This sequence comes from Pampus argenteus, assembly GCA_036937835.1. Taxonomy (NCBI): domain Eukaryota; kingdom Metazoa; phylum Chordata; class Actinopteri; order Scombriformes; family Stromateidae; genus Pampus; species Pampus argenteus. The sequence goes on along the minus strand of CM072866.1, from coordinate 24,260,983 downwards.
CTCCTACTGTAGTCACAGTGAAGCCCAGCGCTACATACGCTTCGTCATATCTCCTCGTCTTAGCTTTCGGGTGACTTTCTTTTGTCTCATTATCTTCGTCTCTCTCCGCCTTTCTTTTCATCCCTGTTAAAACTTCTTCATGTTGTCTCTTGAGGGTTTTGTTGTTGAATAACGCCACCATAGACATAATACTCCCTGCGCATACTCTGACAATGAGAGTGCCACTATTATTCATTCATTATTATTCATTGTACAATATGTGGAGTGTACAATATGTGTGTGTTGATTTGTTCTGTACATGTGACATCATTGCACGTCTGTCCGTCCTGGGAGAGGGATCCCTCCTCTGTGGCTCTTCCTGAGGTTTCTTCCACCTTTTTTCCTGTTAAAAGGTTTTTTGGTGGTCAAGTTTTTCCTCACTCGAATCGAGGGTCTAAGGACAGAGGGTGTCACTCCCTGTACAGATTGTAAAGCCCTCTGAGACAAATGTATTTTGTGATTTTGGGCTATATAAATAAAATTTGATTTGATTTGATTTGACTAGCGCCAACTACTGTAGTGGATGTGCAATTACATTTTATTCGAGTATGGCCAAAAAAAAAAAAAAAAAAAAAAAAAGCATGTTCCCCATGGCAACGCCCCACTATTTGAGAAGCACAGGGCTACATAAACAACTATGCTCAGTGATTTCACACCTTTGTAGCCAACCGAGTGCAGAAGATCCGCCACTGCATCAATCCCCAGCAATGGCACTATGTCCCCACAGATAAGAATCCAGCAGATATAAATGAACTTCTTACCTCCAACTCGTTCACTGGCCCCATGTTTCTCTGGGAAAAGAGATACCCACAGTCAATGATGCAGTGCCAGAACTATCCATCAAAAAGGCACAAGCCTTACAAACAAAAACCACAGAAATAATAAGTCTTGCCAACCGTCTCTCCAAGTTCTCATCATGGTCCTGAGCCACGAGAGCTGTGGTCTGTCCGCTTTGGCGAGCAAACAAGGTTACATCACAATCTCTATCTACAGTGAGTGAAAGAGAAAGTGCTCAGCATGTCATAATCCGGGATCTGCAAAGGCAAGCATATGAAGAGGAAATCAAATTGTTGAGCAAAGTTAACCAACTACAGTGATTTAAAATTACACCATCCAGTCATGCAGGGGGTGTATGAGAGTGCCAGATAAAGACTGTCAAAAGCGTTATGAGTGCTACTCTGTTGTCCCCTCAAGGCAGACTCAACGATGCTTCATTATGGACTCTACTGTACGAAGCCATGGCCACAGTCAACAGTCGACCCCTCACTGTGGATAACTTAAACTGCCCTGACAGCCTTGAACCACTCACCCCTAATCAACTGATCCAGTCCAATACAGCACTCCCTCCACCAGGAGAGGACTTGTATGGAACAAAAAGATGGCGTTGTGTGCAATTTCTAACAGAACAATTCTGGAGTAGGTGGAAGCGGGAATATCTGCACAACACGCCACATGGCAACGGTGGCATACGCCGAGAAGAAATCTAATGATGGCTGATATAGTGAAGGACAAAGATGAATTGTCACCCAGAGGAAACTTGATAGAATCACAGAGACTGTGGTAAGGATGGTCTCGTAAGGAGAGTAAACATTTCAGTAGGAGAACCTTCCATATTGGAACAACCGGTGCAGACGTTAGCTCTACTGGTTGAAGTGCCTTAAGCTATTGGCTACATAAGAACAATGACATTCTTATTGAGAAAATTATTCATAGTTCATTTCACTTAATATGAAACACTCATAATTTTGGTGGGATTATAGCGGTGGGTTTAATGGTTCATGTTATTTCTGGAAACATGTAGTTTTATTTTTGTGTGTATGTTTGCTTGTTTTGGACATGTTTTTCACTCTGTGTTGTGTAGCAGGATTTTATTTTGAAGGGCACATTGTGTTATTTCCGCCCTGTGTTGTTCTGCTAGTGCAGTCTCTTACCATCTTTCAGAGGGTATGCTACAGGAGAACAGCTACAGGAGAACAGGAGGAGAGAGGGTCAGAGGAGAGGAGGAGAACAGGAAAAGATTTCATCTTTCTTGGATCATTTTCAGTCCAGTTGTACAAGCTTTAATAAACCCGTAGACGTGGAGTGAACACTGGGTGGGGGGGGGCAACTCTGCCCCCAGAAACAAACTCAAATTCTAAAATGTTTAGAAATGTATTAACACATGGGATGAACATGTTTATTGTTTTATTTTGTAGACATATTTGGAGACACAGCTACAGCCAATCACAGAGCTCCTTTACAAAAACATCCCGCCCCTGTCTTCAACTACGTTCTCACACAAGCAATATCTGTGAGCGTCTCCGAACAGACCAGCATTCAAGCTTTCTGTGAGAACTGAGTGAAAATGAGCGGAAGAGGCAAAGGCGGAAAGGGACTCGGTAAAGGAGGCGCCAAGCGTCACCGTAAAGTCCTCCGTGACAACATCCAGGGAATCACCAAACCCGCCATCCGCCGTCTGGCTCGTCGCGGCGGAGTCAAGCGTATCTCCGGCCTGATCTATGAGGAGACCCGCGGGGTCCTCAAGGTCTTCCTGGAGAACGTGATCCGTGACGCCGTCACCTACACCGAGCACGCCAAGAGGAAGACGGTGACCGCCATGGACGTGGTGTACGCGCTCAAGAGGCAGGGACGCACCCTGTACGGCTTCGGAGGTTAAAGTCTGCCTGACTGAAACAACACAACACAAAGGCTCTTTTAAGAGCCACACACTCATCTGTAGAGCTCAAGTCCTGAAAACGACAGTTTGTCTTACTGTAAAATCAGAGACTACTGCAGTATGTTGGTCCAGAATTAGTCTAAAGTACTATAGCTTTAATTATTAAAACGTGATGTAGAGATTTTAACATGTACATGATTCTACCTCAATGTCTTCAATAATAGTATAATATACATGTGACATCATTGAACGTCTGTCCGTCCTGGGAGAGGGATCCCTCCTCTGTGGCTCTTCCTGAGGTTTCTTCCACCTTTTTCCCTGTTAAAAGTTTTTTTGGTGGGCAAGTTTTTCCTCACTAATCGAGGGTCTAAGGACAGAGGGTGTCACTCCCTGTACAGATTGTAAAGACCTCTGAGACAAATGGATTTTGGGCTATATACATAAAATTTGATTTGAATAAATGGCTTAAGATCTTTTCAAATAAAGACACTTTTCTTTCTTGTGTATAGTTTGTTTCATCTTAAATAATTTGAATTTATACTCTGTATATACAGCACAGGTTTTAACTGTCATCACATGTAAATGTTAACTGCTGCTTCACAGATCAGGAAGCATTAAAACAAGCTTAATTTAATATTTGATGACATTAAGCAGCATTTAGCCATGAGGTCAACCAGCAGACACTTCTCTTCTCTAAACGGGCCTTTAGATACTTTTGGTTTAACTTGTTTCAATTTTGTGATACAAACGCTGCACAATATTACTGTGAGTGAAGAGCTGAACCATGAGGGGAGGAAGCAAAGCGCTCATCTACTACTGGATGGACAAACATGTTCCTGCTACTGTTGTATGAAAAGAGACCAAACTGTACAAATATTATATTATGTTATATTATATTATATTATATTATATTATATTAATTATAATAAAGCGAGTAGGAAATCCTAAATGGACAGAAGTAAACAGAATAAAATCATGAGGTCAGATGACTGGATGAGACTCTTGATGCTAAAGAAGCACTGCTAAACTCTACGTAATGTCCCTTTAGTTGAAAATAAAAGTAAAGGACAGTGAATAGAAGCACCCTGCCCACGTGACACAGCAAACAACAACTATTCTCCATCATGTGACAAAGTAAGAACCGAGTGAGGCCGCCACGGACCCGCTGGAGAGCTCAGCCAATTACAGGAGGGGGGCCGCGCAGCCGTGTTTGCATGCAGCCTGTATAAGTACACTTGCTCCCGTCAACGAAGCACGTTTTCTCTGTCGAGTATCAACGCAGCGAAATGCCAGAACCAGCGAAGTCAGCGCCCAAGAAGGGCTCCAAGAAAGCCGTGACCAAGACCGCCGGCAAGGGCGGCAAGAAGAGGAGAAAGACCCGCAAGGAGAGCTACGCCATCTACGTGTACAAGGTGCTGAAGCAGGTCCACCCCGACACCGGCATCTCCTCCAAGGCCATGGGCATCATGAACTCCTTTGTCAGCGACATCTTTGAGCGCATCGCCGGTGAAGCCTCCCGTCTGGCTCACTACAACAAGCGCTCCACCATCACCTCCAGGGAGATCCAGACCGCCGTCCGCCTGCTGCTGCCCGGAGAGCTGGCCAAGCACGCCGTGTCCGAGGGCACCAAGGCCGTCACCAAGTACACCAGCTCCAAGTAAAGCCTTTCCCCGGGGCTCAAGCTCCACCAACGGCTCTTTTCAGAGCCACACACTCCTCTGGAAGAGCAGATCTGCTTCAGTTTATGTGTATTGTTCACTAAGCACTTTAGTGAATTACTCTAAATACTGTAAAACTCATTGATCTCCATCAGATATAAAAAGTGAGATTTAATAAAAGATGTGCAAAAAAGCTTTAAAATAAGACAATAACACAAAAATACTTGCACTGTAATCACTTTTCTTTGCACAACCTGGACACTCATGCACGCACAGCACCATGGTGTACACTGTTACTGTTGATGTTTTTCTATTTATTGTATATACTTTTTGTGCCTTTACCTTTATATTTATGTTCTATATATATATATATATATATATATATATATACGTATGTGTGTGTATATATATTTTATTTTATATTTGGATAACTGGGCTGCTCCAGGACCAGGGGAAACCAATTTTGTTGCATCCCATGTTTACATGTGTTGTAATGACAATAAAAACTCCTTGAATCCAGAGTAAAAGAGCTGGATCAACATTGTCGGTGTTCATTATTAGAAGCATAAAAACATGTTGATTTGTAAATACAAAAAAAATGAAGCTGTATTTTACCAATAAGCTCATGATAGACTAATATCACCAGAAGTTTGTTCTGCAGTGAAACCAGTTTGATAAAAAATAGAGATAATATAATATGATGTCCACATCATCCATTATATTGCATCCACAGCGCTTCACTTTTTCAAAATTTTTCTAGTTTTATTTCTTGTTTTTCATCAAAACTCTGCACAAAATACATTTTCAACTTTAAAGGTTTAAGATTTATGCAAATTTAATAACTATAAAAAACACTTTAACATGTAAATTTCATTTACATGCACCAGCACAGGTTTTAACTATTGGAGATATTAACACATGAAAATGATACTAAAAAAAGTATTTATTTAATATCAATATAGAAAAAAATTGGAACAATAGGATTGTTCTGTAAACAGTTGTTTACACAGACTGCACTAGTTGAAGCACCGCACATGCGCAGTTGTTGTCTAAGAAACCTTGTGCCTGAAATGAGGAGACTGTGGCGTAAATAAAGTTCCCTGTGAGTAAGGGTGATACTCAACCGTCCAGTTTGTTTAGCCTAAAGAAGCAGAACAAACTGAAACATAAATGACATTAAGCAGCATTTGGTTTAAGGTCAGAGACAGGAAGTGAGTGAAGTGATCAGAGGCTCCATCAGTGTGTTTGCTGCCACCAGAGCAGCTTCATATTACCACAAACTGATGACCAACAGCTGGAGCTTTTTACTTTGAGTCTGCGGACAAACGTGCCGGAAAGCTGGAAAACTGCTGCCGGCGGACCTCTGATGTGTTTTACAGCGTTTTAGGGGAGAAATGAGGGAGAGAAGCCGCCGAGCAGCGCTGTCCGCGGCGGGGAACAGGTGAGGTTTGTCGGCTCCAGAAACACAACGCAGAGGGCATCAGAGTCTCCATGAGTCCACTATGAAGAGACACAAGTCCGCTAGCTGCTGCCTTCATGTGAGCCTCCAGCTTCTTCTCTCACACTCACTGTTCACTGTTTTCTCAGCAGCAGGAAACACAAGCGACACATTCACACTGCACCGAGGAGCCGCCGGGCGGGCGGAGTCTCCACGGTTCTCATGGTGTGTTTAAGAGCAGCCTCCTGCGTCAGACTCTCAACAGTCTGCTCTCACCGTCTGTTAGTGTCGGACCCAAACTTAGAGGAAATCATGGCAGAAGAGGCTCCAGCAGCTCCCGCCGCCGCCGCCCCGGCTAAAGCCGCCAAGAAGAAGGTTACCAAGCCGAAGAAGGCCGGTCCCAGCGTCAGCGAGCTCATCGTAAAGTCTGTGTCCGCATCCAAGGAGCGCAGCGGCGTGTCTCTGGCCGCCCTGAAGAAGGCTCTGGCCGCCGGAGGCTACGATGTGGACAAGAACAAGGCCCGCGTCAAGACCGCCGTCAAGAGCCTGGTGACCAAGGGGACCCTGGTCCAGACCAAGGGGACCGGGGCCTCCGGCTCCTTCAAGATCAACAAGCAGGCTGAACCCAAGGCCAAGAAGCCCGCAAAGAAAGCGGCTCCTAAAGCCAAGAAGCCCGCAGCGGCGGCCAAGAAACCCGCGACGGCCGCCAAGAAGCCCAAGACAGCGGCAGCCAAGAAGACGGCGGCCGCTAAGAAATCCCCGAAGAAGGTGAAGAAGCCCGCAGCGGCCAAGAAAGCAGCCAAGAGCCCCAAGAAGGTGGCGGCCAAGAAGCCCGCCAAGAGCCCCAAGAAGGTGGCGGCCAAAAAGGCCCCCGCAGCCAAGAAAGCCCCCGCAAAGAAGGTCGCTAAACCCAAAGCCAAGAAGACAGCAGCCAAGAAGAAGTGAGCTGTCATCACTCAACATGAACCTCATCAAAGGCTCTTTTAAGAGCCACATACCTCACCTGAAGAGTAGAGCCCACATACTATATGTTTAACCACACAGTACCTGTGTCTATATCTACACTGCTGTTACCTAGTAGTAGTAGTAGTAGTACTAGTAGTACATGTGTTAGTAGTAGTAGTACTAGTAGTAGTAGTACATGTGTTAGTATTTGGGACTTGGTGTATTAGTTATTTCTTGGCTCTCATTTACTGATCAGAGACCTGCTGGAGAAAAACAACAAACAACTGTTATAATATTTAATATTCACTAATTGATGTTCACATTCACTGTTTCTACACTGAATCAACACAAAAAGCAGACCGTTACTAAGTTTGCGCATGCTCAGTCTGCCTAACAGAACAGCCAATCCTGTGCGAGCAACAGCACAGTGAGATTTACATGAGTCACATTTACCATCAAACACTTCATGTAAATTGAATGATGTTAACGGTCATATAAACTACTCATCTCACTATTTTATATTATTATTTTCATATATATTAATGTATTTATTGATGGATGAAAATATAATTTGTCATGATCCAGTTTCCTGTAGATATAAATCAGTTACAACCATGACAAGTCCTGGTTCAGTCCTACTCAAATGACTCAGGAGGGACACAGGCAGCATTCAGGTGTGGAGACAGAGACAAATATAAGGAGTTAAAGTAGACGTTTAACAAGGCGGTAAGGGATGCTAAACGGCTGTACTCAGCCAACAACTGCCTCTGCTCAAGAAGATTACAAACTTCAAGCCAAAAAGCCCCCACACCAACAATGACTCCCGACTGGCCAATGGGACCTCCAGCTGAGGCCCTCATACATGCCCCCCCTCTCTCAGTGGTGCCTCCCCCCACCTCTGCCTCGTTGACACCTCTGTCCTAGAGGGGGGGTGTCAACAGACTTTTTAAAAAAACAAAACCTCTGCAAAGCAGCTGGCCCCGACTCTGTCTCCCCCACCAGCCTGAAGCACTGTGCAGATCAGCTGTCTTCAGTGTTTACTGACAGGACACATACCAGCCTGCTTCAAAAACCGGTTCAAAATCATCCCGGTCCCGAAAAAAAAATACAAGGATCACAGGACTCACTGACTACAGACCCGTCACCCTGACATCTGTGGTCACAAAGTCCCACCTGCATGTGGACCACAAACTTCCTGTCTGACAGGATGCAGCACGTGAGGCTGCGATGCGCATCTCCAACACAAGAATCATCAGTACCGGACCCCCCCCGAGGCTGACGACGAGTCCGCCTACAGACGGACCCAAACTGCCACCCAGGACATCAGATGGGAGCTAAACATCAACCCCTACATAAAAATAAATAAATAACTGGTTACAATAAACAAATATGGTGGATGGTGTAAACCATCAGTTTAAATGTAAATATCTTCATAATTTAGTGTCTTATACTGTATCAGTCACCACAAACATGATTACAGTGTTTTAAACCTCAGTCTATAATATACCATATAACATTTTGTTTATCCAGTAGAGATAAGTGTTGTGTAGTATGTTGTTGTTTTTGTTCTTGTTGTTGTAGTATGTTATGTATATATGTGAAGTTCAGACACTCACATCAGTTTAAAGGTCCAGTTCATCCAAACATCTGATTATTCAGTTGAACACAGACTCCACTGATTGTTTGTAGTTACAGCAGACGAGGCCTCACAGGACAAACACCTCTAATGCTCAGATTTATTTAACATGTTAGTGTTACTAGATACAGTTAAGATTATATTAAAAATCATATTGAAAATATTTTACCTGGAGGGTGATTCCAGTCTGAGTGATGGGTAAAAATCCCAATAACCACTTTACACACTGGGTCATGTGATCAACTACTGATGGCTGCAGAAACATTAATGAGAGCTTTAAATTTAGAAACAGTCTCAGTGAAAATTTAAATTTTACAATAACGTGTTAACCAACACAATTTTCTTCACTTCTCTTTAAATGAAATCTAAACGTAACACAGGATTTGATTGCTCTTGACTACAAGTTTAAGATTTAAAAAAAAAAAAATCATAGTAACACGTTATTCAAGGTAATGTCAACAAGACAGATAACACCAGTCCATACTAATCCTCAAACATTAGCAAATTCTACTTTTAACATGAATGATGTAACATGTAACTACATTGGTATGCCAATATTGGTGTAAATGTAGTGCACTATAATAGTATATACTATATATTAAATGGGGAATGATTTCAGACACGGCCTCGTAGTTTTCTTTGAACTATCTGAATCACTGATGAGCAACGCTTTTTCAACTTTTGTTGACGCGACTGTCTCTCTAAACGGCTCTGCCTGGCTCTAACCAATCAGGCAGAGTAGGGCGGGTCGTGAAGCGAGCTGTACCCTGTAGCTAGCTTTAGTCTGTAGCTAGCTTTAGCCTGTAGCTAGCTTTAGCTTGTAGCTCGACTCTCGGTGTTTGCTGTCAGTGGGAGAAGCGGGGTGATGCTTGTCGTTTAACCGCCGGACTGCAGACATAGACTGGGTGTAAATCACACCGGACCGCTCTGGAATGAGGTCTGGGTGAGTAAATTAATTTGAGACGTTAATATTCTTCCGTTAAAATCAACATTTAAACCTCACCGTGTTTACAAACGGGGCTTAACGGAGGCAGGTGAGCGTAACGGCCGTTGATATAGCTGGTAACACACCGACTGCTGTTTTTAAATTTAAACACATAATATATATGTTTTTATATATAAGTGAAAAACACTTATAAATGATGTTTCACCCGCTTTAAACGCTGAAATCTTAATCAACGCATCCAGATGTGTAACGTTATTTCTGTTGCAGCAAAATACAAAATTAAATTATTGAATAATTTGTTTTTTAGTAATACAAAAGAAATTCTACAGTAAATGTGTCATCATCGCTCCGGACATGGATGAGCTCAGATAAATGAATAATTAATGTAATTAATTACTGAAGATATTTAAAGAAATCAATAAAGATGAAGGGTGTGTAGGCGGGACGTGTCCTGGTTGAAATACACACTGTGTCGTTGCATTGTGGAGCATAAATAACAGTAATAAGACTAATAATCCTCTTCAGTTGACTGTAATCTGTTGTAGAGGGAGGTGGGCGGGGCCTACAGGTAGACCACACCTGTTAAAGCTGCAGGTAAAACCTACAGAAGAACATTACATTACTGTTGTTTTAATTGTTCTGGATGTTAGTGGTGGAAAGTAGCCCAGTACATTTAGTGAAGTACTGTGTTTCAGTACAACTATGAGGTACTTGTACTTTCCATGTGATACTACTTTATACTTCTACTACATGTCAGAGGTAAATCTAGTACTTTCTACTCCACTACATTTATCTGACAGCTTTAGTTACTGTTCAGATGCAGATTTGACTCAATGGATGTTGACATTTAAATAAAGAAAACTGAAGAAAATTCATTTGAATATTTCTACTGATAATAACAATCTCTGAGTGTTGTACACAGTCTGTATTTATGTAATTATTTTATTTCCTCCTCTTCCTCCTCTGCCTTCCCGCAGTGATCTGGACCAAGTACCAGCGTTAAGGAGCACCATGGTGACCAAGAAGATCCGGACAGAATACATGAAGAAGTTCAGGGATCCCAAATGGGAGACGTTTTCCAAATGCTACGAGGACTCGCTGAAGTACCGTCTGACCCGGCGGGTGATGGAGCATTCCCACAAGCCCTGGTTCTGGGAGGGCTGGGACAGCGGCTCCGACTCCAGTGGCTGGTCCACACCAAGGCTGACCAGGAACAAAGTCACCCCTCTGTCCGTCCCACCGCCGCTGTCCTCAGAGATCAGAGAGAACATGTGTGAGCTGAAGTCCAACGCCGGACCCAAACTGCCTCCTGAGGACGGAGAGGCTGAAGCGAGAGCCGCAGAAGAACCGGCCGTAGACGCCGTACCGACCGCAGGTGAGCAAACTAACTAGTGCTGAACCGATCAGTTAATCAACAACAGAAAAATAACAGATAATCATTTTATTTATATATTTATATTCTCCAGCACAAAGTTTTGATGTGTATTTTTTTTTCCACTTGTGCTGTTCGTACCGGTTTCCTCTACTTCCTGTTTTTAAGGTCGAGGAATAAAAATAAACCCTCAACAGGCGTTTCTTTGTGCTGCTTTGTGTGAGCGTCACACTGGCAGAATGAGCCCGGAGGCTGCCGGTTTACCTCAAGAGACACTAAAAATATTTCTGTTTCCTCCGGTTCACACGCTGAGCTCAGAGATAAAGGACGAATCGTGTCTGGAGGCCAGCTCAGCTAATTTCACCAACACGATTTTTTAGACGTAGTTTGTTTTTCATGTGTTCACAGCTGCTACAACGAACTGTTTAACTTCCTTAAATGTGAAGCGTGTTTATGAGCAGATAGTTTAAAGCCAATATGTGACTTACACATGTGTGATAAAACATGTCAAAAAGAAAATCAATGAATCTGACCTGCAGCGTTTTCTGTGTGTCTTTACTCGTTGTAGAAGACGGCGTGAACGAGGCCAGCAGCAGTTCGGTGACGGCGGCTCCAAACACCAGCGGACCCTCAGACGACACGGCGGCAGACAACGGGCCCGCCGACACGTCGTCTTCTGACGGGGAGCCGGTCAACCCGCCACCCAAACGACGTCACCGCCGCCGCACCCCACGCTCCGAGCCGGGACACCGGGGCTGTTCCCATGACGACAAACTGGCTGCCGTCCGTAAACTGCCGAGAGCAAAGAGCCAACCGCCATCCAGCACCAAGGAGACGGAGAACTGGCGTCCGTCCGGCCGTCTGGACTGGACTGAGAGACAGATGGAGGTCAGGAGGACGGCGAATGACGTGAGACGCTTTTTCTTTAAACAGAAACTGAAGAAAAAAATTAACATTTATGATGAAAAAAGATCAAGTTAAAGATTCAATACTGGTTTGTTTTAGTCTGTTAACTTAAAATACAAAAACAACACATCACTCCTAATGAAGCGTTTACGCGGACTTCCTGCTTCCTGTTTCACTTAATTCCAGCTTTTAACAACTTAAAACCTGCTTGAGATAATGAATCTAGAAATATCTCATTAATACGATGTTTTTCATCAGCTGATTTGTGGCCTCCGTAATTATAGTTTTGCTGCAGATGCACTTACTGTTTCATGACCTGAATGTTCAGTAGTGAAGGCAGGAAGTGAAAACTAGATCAGACTTTGAGCCGCTCGGCTTCGGTTCGCAGGACACCACAGAAGTGAAGCTGTGTCACCAGATACTCTGCAGACATTAATAATCAAACACCGGTGTGCTTTTCCTCTCTCTGTCTCTCCGGTTTCTCCTCGCAGAGCCACACGACCGACGCCTGCGTCCAGACCCGGCGTGAGTCTGACAAGCGGAGCTCTAACCTGGAGCGGCGGCGGGCGCGGTCAGCTGACCTGGAGAAGCTGAGGCGGTCGCAGCTGACGGTGGCGGACGACCGCTGGATGACGGAGTACATGCGCTGCTTCTCTGCCCGGCTGAGGTAGAGGCGGCATCCTCCTAAAACCCTGAAAACCACAGGAGAGAATATCAGAAGTTTATTTGTTTAGTGGAAGCAGCTGTTGTCTCGTCATCAGAGCTGCAGATACCGACGTATTTATATATATTTCACAACTCTTACACTGATGATTCAAACATCATCTATGCAAACACTGAATACTTTTAGAAACCGTCCACGTCTTTACCTTATAGTGCAGCACACGTTATGATGAAGTGACGAGACAACCGGACCGCCGCTGTCCTGGTGCTTCGGTGTCCTGCGAGGCTGAATCGTTGCTGTCGAGGAAAAAAAACAAAACACTTATTTGATTGTTAAATTGCATTTTTACGGGTCATTAATTCACCAAAATTTCAAACAAACAATTTCAAAGTTGTTACATGAGTATAATAAGAGCACAATGCTGCGCTGGTTACGGTGAGGAAAAGATCACGTTTGGGTTAAAATGTCCGGTGGTCTCGAACGGTTGTCTCTTTGTCAAGCTTGTCCCACATAGCAACAGTAACTAAGGGGGATTTGACTTTGGATCTGTCAATTACCGACATATAAAATCACTGCTTTATTGCTTTAATAATAGTAGATTTTCTTACTGGCGACGATATAAATTTAATAAATCACCTTGTATTTTTTATTGGATCCAGTATTTCAGCCCCCGCTGATTCGTTTTTCAGGACTCGTTTGTGGACATTTGTATTAATATTTTTTTTAAATGTAATTCATTTGTATATTGAGATTCCTGATTAATGCTTCTAATAGTCAGAAAAGAGTAATAACAAAAAAACATACGACACGAGTCAAACGCGTACATGTGTTTTAACCGGCAGCAGCGACAGGTGGGATTACCTTTAAAGATGACTCTTTGATCGTATTTGATTTCTGAGCTCGTCTCCAAACGCGGCTTTGCTTCATCTTCTTGTTTTTCACTTCTCTATCATGAAGGCAGCTCTGTGTGTGTTTCTTAGTGTTTAAATCAGAGGCAGCAGAAAGGACCAAACTGAAATATTTTTGATATTTAGAATATTTTGGATCTTGAAGGTTTAGCAGAATTATAGAAACGCGTTATTAAATCACATAAAATTAGTATTTAAGGTATTTTCAGAGTAAAAACTTCAGTATATTTAAGCTGCACTAGTGTTAGAATATTAATATCGTCTTAAATTAACTGCACTTCATTTCAATCAGACTGTAGGGCTGCAACTAATTATTTATATTACTCATTAATCTGATGATTATTTTCTCGATTAATCGATTAGTTGTTTAATGTATAAAAGGTTAAGATGACGTCCTCAAATGTTTAGTTTACTGTCAGAGGACGAAAGAAAGCAGAAAATATTCACATTTGAGAAGCAGGAATAAAAAAAAAATCTTAAAAATAACGACTGAAAGCGATCGATTAGTTATCAAAGTGGTTATTAAAGTATTGATTGATTTAATAGCAACTAATGGACTAATCGTTGCAGCTCTGGTGGAATGTTAAATGAATATTTCAAGCTTAAGTTTCTTCAGCTTCGCCACATTGTGTCTGTTTAGCAGCAGCTTCAATGCTAACAAGCTAAACTGTTATTTCTGTTATTTCAACATTAGAGTCGAAATAAATGAAATTATGAGAAGATGTGAAGCCTGATTCAGCTTCTTGATTTAAAGTTTCAAGTAATATGTGAAGTTGTTGTAATAATAATAATAATAATTATATGTTTTAAAACTTTGCGGCGCTGCTGTTACATTAGTCATCATGTAATATGCCAAACAGCAGATTCAGGATTCAACTATATCTGATCAATAACATCATCGTGACCCCAGAAGCATCCAGGAATTAGATCTTTAAAAACTTCTGGTTAAATCGATCACGAGATGAGATTCGGTTGGATTAAACTGGTAGTGATTATATAATAAAAATAACAGGTCTTGTAGTTGGAACACAGCAGGTCATCTGATCGAATCACCGCTAAATTAAACAAAACGGTTTTTGCAGACGTGTAAAATGAAGCGTCGCCTCGTTCAGTTTGAATCAATGTGATGAAACGAGTGGAAAAGGAAACGATTACAACAACAGAGTATGAATATTAATTTTAATAGACGTCATCACATTTTTGTTCTCAGCTGTGTTTTGATGTTAAACGTTTTTATATTTAAAATCTGTTTCTGTCAAACTGACAGGAAGTGAAGGAACGTCAGTGATTGTGAACACATGATGTCGTCGTCGTGACTCAAACTGAGGGCTAATTAGTTAATGATGTATTTATTCCACGTGCACATTTTAATAACTGAATGTAAATAAATTCACCATGAATGTTTATTTATTTCACACCAGCTGAACCTCGTTACTCAGAATGTGTAAAACGGTTTGTCTACTTTTATTATTATATTTATATTCATTTTCACTATTTATACTCACAAATGTATACACACACACATGATGGTACAAAAATTGAGGTTTAAAAAAGGAAATGGACAAAAGCAAAGAATAAAAAGAAGCATGTGTAGTTTCGAACTGGACACACTGATGTGTGCATGTCTTTTAATTCATTGTTTTATTTTGTTTTAAACTTCAGACGTGTTTGTGGCTTTAAAAAGACTTCACGCATTTATTTTTATTTAAAAAAAAAAAAAAGTCAGTTTACCAGATTTGACACACTGGAGGTGAAATGAGCGGAGCTGCCCTTTAATGTCTTCAGCATGTATGATCTAAAGTGTTTCTGTCACATCAGACTGGTTATTTGTCAGATTCCTCTTTGTTTAGCGTTTGTTGGTTAATTTTTTTTATGTTGTGGGTTATAGTAAATAATAATAACAACAACAATAATAATAATAATAATCCAGGTGGTTTAATTTGAAAATAAAGTTGGACCAAATTAAAGTTATGAAACGATAACGGAGACGCACAGATTCTGGTTTCCAGGAAGTGTCTCTCAGGTTGCTACGATGTGTTTGTGTGTTGTTGTTTTTTTATGGCGGCCTCAAGGTGCAAAACACAAACAACAAAAACAGAAAACACATGAACAAACATCACATGACCTTTGCACCTCAGGGCCACCGTACTTTTCTGTGTATTTTTGCTGACGTTGGCTTTAAATGTTCAGACAATCAGAGGAAATATTTGACAGTGAAATGTTTACGATAATATTTAAATATTAAAAACATGTAAATTCAGGAGTTCATAAACGCACCGTTGGACAAAGTGAGTGTTTGCTGTTTATCTACTTGTGATTAATTGGCAGAACATGATATGAAATATGTATCATACATCTGAACATCTGATCATATTTCGTCTCGATGACGTTTACATTTTTTGCTCGCTGTATTTGTATTTTAAAACATGCACAACGATATATTTTCATCCAGTTTTAGACGTTGCTGTGAATAAAATAATTTGAATAAAATCATATTTGAACGTTTTGTGTTTTACTGTTTGTTTATTTATTTATTTAGACATAATTTCACCAAAAACAGATTATTTGCTAGTCAGAGTTGAGAAAAGTTTAACAGTTTTATATTTATTTATTTGTTTTGTAATTTTTCTTTTCAGTTTAAATTTAGTTTTTATCCTACAATTAAATATTAAATATATTAAATAAATATAAACTAAATGTTTTAAATGTTTTTGAATAGTGCTTCCAGACACTAAAATTACAGACTTAATCAGAATTTAATATTCTCCAAATGTACCTGCAGGATTAAATTGGATTTAATTAAATTTATCAAAATGTTTGAAACCATTTTTAAATAAGATTCATTTTAAATCCAATTTCATTTTTTAGATATTTTTCATTGTTTTTAAAATGTTGGTTAAATTAAGGAGACATAACATGCATTTACTGTCTGATGCTGCAACATTTATAAAAATGTAAAAACGTCACCTGTGAATCAAACGTCAGGACGCTTCGTTACTTCCACTTCCTGTTTGTTCTGAGGTCGTCTTTGGATGATACAAAAGGAGAAAAAGATGTGAAAGACATTTCAGATGAATATAAATACAGACCTGGAATGTGTAAAAGTGTAAAATCCTTTTTTTTAATGCACGATAAATAAATAAATTCCCGTTTTCTTTTTGTCTCTTTTCATGTGTTTCATGTGTTCATGTCACTTCCAGGTGAATAAAGGTGGATTCAGTTATTTTTAGTTGCCTGCTGGAGTCAATTTGATCATGTTGCTTAAAACAAGATGGCGTTCAGGAGGTGGCTGGTTCGAACATCAGCTGTAAATGTCAGTGTTGACATGTGGACATGTGACCTGCCGCTAACCCTTTAATCCAATCAGAGGCTGTTGAGGAGGATGAGAGACGACATTTGACGGCTGAGTGGACGTTCAAGGGTTCAAAACAGCTTCAACTCCGACTGTCGTTCAAATCAAATGAAGCCATAAAACATTTTGATCCATGTACCGACCTATCAATCGATATCTACCTGAACTTATTGACATTTAAATCACAAATATTTAAACCACTTTTGTCAGAATTTCAGCTGTTTATAATAAATCTAACTAATTTTAATTTAATTGATAGTTTTTGCTCCATCAAATTTTAAACATGTTTTTGTTGTCATGATGTTTGTTGATTGTGTTTATTGTTGTTTGGTTTGATCTGAAGGCAGTTAAAAACACAACAAGGAACATCTGATTAAAATGTCTGTAAAACTGTTTATTTACAGCATAAAAATTATTTCAAACGTTTCAAATCACAACTGAAACAGATGCTGCTGTATCGTAACTGATGTTTGTTGGACGACTTAAAACGGTCGACACCAGTTGAAGAAAAAAAAAAAAATTCAGACGACTGTACAAATTCTCAGCAAAAATGAGAAAAATGTTTTGAAAATTCTCAGTTCATATGTTCAACATAAAAAAGCTAAAAAAAACAACAAAAACAAAAACCCCCATTGATCATCGGGGGAGTCCTGCCTCCAGGATGCTGCCCAGCAGAGTTCGATCCTTCAGAGCGTTTTCAACGTCTTTCTCCTCGATCTTCAGAAACACCTACAGGACCAAAACAAACCGTTACCGTGGTGACTGGATGGAGCGTCAGTGGTATTTATTTATTTATTTATTTATGGCTGCAAGTAACAACTACTCTAACTGTTCAACTATCATATTGATTAATCTTTTACTGATTAGTAAATATTTCCTTTTAAAAAACAGTTTTTAAACAGTTCAGAACATTAAAACATTCATTTCCTGAAAGGATTCAAATCTTGAATCGCGACAGTCAGTGAGAAGAACAACTCGGGCGTCGTGTGCATGATTTGTGGCTCCGCGGTATTCGTACCTTGGTGAGTCGAGCCTCTTTGGCTTTCTTCAGAGCGAAGATTCCTCGGCTTTCCAGCAGGCTGCAGAGCGACAAACACTCGCCCTGCCCGACGGCGCCGACCTGCCTCTGAGCGCACAGCCGGCTGTAAACCTCATGAAGCTGAAACACAACAGATGTTTTCACGCATGAGGCCACGTTCTTCTTCTTCTTCTACACTCTAACCTGCGGCGCTCACGTCTCGTCTTACCTTTCCCAGCACAACCTCTCTGCTCTTTCCGCTGCGTGTGAGCAGCAGCAGGCAGCAGACCAGCAGCTTCTGCTGCAGGGGGAAACTCTCTCCGTCCGAGCCGCCGCACTGAGACGCCATGCGGTCGCCGTAAACCTCCGACAGCACCCGCGCCACCTGAGGGACGCTGACCCGGGACGCTGCAGCCACACGGAGATCAGATTAACGTTTGTCAGCTACATTTCTTCAGATATCTACATTTTATAACCTGTCAATGATCATAATAACACTAAAAATGGATCCGAATCAGGTTTAGTGACATTAAATTCACTCACCTGTAGTTTCAGCTTTGGGATCGGATGTCTTCTTCCTCTCATCAGACTCCACCATCTCTACAGCTCTCCTGAAACAAAACACGACGTTTGAGTAACAGCGAGCAACATTTTATAGACAAAACTATTTATTTATTACTCCAATTAAAAATCATATCTTTAAACTATACATTTCATGTTGACTTTTTTTTACCTGCAGATGTCCAGAGCTTTCCTGGCGTCTCCCGACACCGCCGACACTTTCCTGGCACAGAACTGAACCGCCGAGGCGTCCAGGATGCCTTCAGCCGACGCCTGCGAGGAAGAAACAAAGTTACCGATAACAAAACACTAAAATCACACAAGTTTCATTCAACAAGGATTTGAATCCGTCACGATGTTTTTACCTGGGACAGTCGGTCCTGGACGATGGCAGTGAGCTCCTGCCGGCTGTAGGGAGGGAAGTGTAACAGCAGGGGGCGACAGTGAGGCCGAGCCTGCAGCCGGGGGAGGATGCGGTCCGTCAGATCCAGAGCGTTGGCGATACCTGTGAAAAACAACAACATGGTCGGTGCACAGAGGATTGAGGGTTCTGTGATAAACTCTCATTTAATGATCTCAGACCATCCTGACTGATGGAAATGAAACAACAGATGAAGGATGAACAGCTGTTAGCGTCAGCAGCTCGTACCGATGAGACAGAGGCGAGAGTTCGGCAGGTACGGCCACTCGAAGATGGTGTAGAGGACGTCCTGAGATTTACTGTCCAGCTGGTCCATCTCATCCAGGACCAGGAGCCTGAGGACAGACAGAGGACAGCTGGAGTCAGACGTTATGATTCTTTTTAGCTTTTACTTCATAACTGACACAAAAACCAATAATATTTTCATTTTTAATCGACTTTCTTGACTGATTAATTATTTGGTCTAAAAAATGTCATAAACAGTGAAAAATAGTTTCCTAAAAAGCCATGAAGATGTCAAACAAAAATCTAAAAACACTGAATTTACATAAAAAGTCACAAACAGCAAATCCTTAATGACTCAGCGTTTACTCTAAAAATCGATTATTGATATAGTTGATTTTTTTTTCTTTCCGTCATTCAACAACATAGACGAGTATTTACTTTACAACAAGTTGTTTTTCTTTTACCAAACGGGTGCAAAAACAATCAGATTGAGATAACAGGAGGCGTTTTACTCACACGACGGGCCCCGGGGCCGTCAGGAGCCGCCGCACGCCGTTCTGTCCGCCCGATGCGTGCAGCCTGTCGGCCAGCAGCGGGAAGATGCCGTGAGAGCTGCGCAGACTCATGCAGTTCACCACCACCGTCTGTACAGACGCCAGCTCCGCCTGATGAGACAGAAACAACAACAAACCCTGTAAATTACCTGATCTATTAAATGTCTCGCAGCGACCTGACGTCTCCAACGCTCCTCTCACTCACCTTCATGTCCTGCAGCACACACTTCAGACAGGCCGTCTTGCCGGTTCCCGGCGCTCCAGAGATGTAGAGGCTGCCGGGGAGACGCTGCAGCACCTTCTCCTCCAGGAAGGAGCGGATTGACGCCCGCTCGTCCTCCCGGGACAGGAGGCGCTCGGGGACGGCGGTGTGGAGAGCCTGTTTCACGCCCTGAAACCTGGACTCTGGAGGAGCAACAGAAGAGACGGAGGTGACTTTTCATGGTGAAAAAGAACTTTTAAAAAAGGCTGAAAGGGGAAACAACTGTTTATAGTTATTGATTTTTCTGCAGATTATCAGTTCTTCATTAGGGTCAACAAAATGTCACAGCTAAATACTTCATTTCATGGTCTAGTTAAACATTAGCAGCGTTAGCATTAGCTACAGCTGTACATCATGGATGCAGCTCACGTGTCTTCATTTCCACAACATGGTACTTTAAAATAGAAAAAAACAGGAAAAATGAAGTTTTGTCACATGAAATCTCAAATAAACCGGTGAGGTGTTCATTCAGCTTAAAATAAAGAAGGAAATCTGTAAATAAAACTTGTCGTACTTTCTGCAAACAGCCGAGCGACCGGCGCCTTCTTCTCAGAGTTCGGACCTCCAGCGAGCGTGTCCTGTTTCCTCGGGGACGACTTCAGCGGCGAGGACGGGACCAGCCGACGGCGAGCCGAGAGCGGCGAGTTCTCATCGAAGCCTGGCTTCGAGGCCGGAGTCGACCTGCTGTGTTTTGGCGGTGAACACAACGCGGCGGCGGCGAGGTTGCAGCTGTTGTCGTCACCTTGAGAAACAAAACACAGAATCCGGTTTTATGTTGTGTTGGTGACACAAGACAATTTAAACTTTTAACCATAAAATTCAAACATTTAAAATATAGTAATAAAAATATAATAATAAAGATTAAAAGTAAAAGGTTTCATGCGTCTGTGTGTGAAGGGTCCAGCGGGTTCGGGTTACCGGTGCGTTTTCGGGGGCTGAGGGGAAGCCTTGGCTGCAGACTGGGAGAGGAGGGAGGCGGCTGAGCTGCAGGGCGCCCTGGTGACAGCGGGCCGGGCTGGCCGGCGAGGCTTCTCGGGGACAGCGGTCCGAACACAACAGGTTGGTGTTTGGACTTTGTTGGTGATGGAGCCGGAGACTTTTCCAACTGGAGCGTCTTGGAGCGCGGCGGCGCCCTGCAGGACTTGCGACGGGGGAACGCCAGCGTGGGCTGAGTCCGGCCCTGAGAGCGTGTGCTCGGCATTTTGTGTTTGACCTAAAACAAGAAGGAAAGACGATTTACTAAAACAAATAATAAAATGTTTGGAGACGTTCTCAGCATCGCTTAGCAACTATTTGATCAAATATTTCTAGATTTATGAAGGAGAACTTTGTTTCTTCTTCTTTCCTCTTCCATTAATCATCTCAAGACCGCTCAGATTTATCTGGTGACCCTTTGGAGGGGCCCGACCCCTAGCTTGGGAACCACTTGACTAAACTAGCTAACAATACTTATGTACTGTTACTACATCAAGATCACAATACCTGCAGTCTAGTTTTACTGTAGTGGGATTTGTCATATAGGACTTTTACTTGTAACGGGGTATTTTTACAGCGATGTAGAAGTACTTTTATTTTGAAAAGCGGATATCAGGATGTTAAACAGTAGAAACAGTTTGTTTAATGGCGCCAAAAGCGAACAGCGGCGTCAACACGGAAACACATTTCGACTTTAATACGGCTGAGTTTAGACGTAAAACGTGTCGCACTGACGGAAACCCGTTTGTGACGGACAAACCTTTTGATCCATAACGTGAAGAATAAGATAATTGTTGTATATTGGACGACGAACTAGCAAACGGCAGCAGACAGTCGGCATAATTTACTTCCGCATGCGATTAACAAGCTAATTCAGCTCTAAACTAACTCTAACGTCTAAATGAGCGTGTTGGAGATGAATTTACCTTCTTAAAAAGCTCAACAAGGAGTCTCCTGAGCTCCGGGTGGAGTGTTTCTCTCGATCAGTCCGTCTACTTCTGCAGAAATGACCCAAACTAGCGCCAAACCGCCTCCTCCACTGCTGTGTTTCCCGCCGCTACTCTCTGATTGGTCCGCTGCTGGTTACATCACAACATCTGTGATGCTGATTGGACGGATGTTGCGTCACGTTTAGAAGGCGCTACCCAGGCTTGGGGCGGGAGTTTCAACATATTCCTGTTTGGCGGAATAATTTCAGGTCACGTGTTCTGTTTGATTACGTCGTTTTTTAACGCCGTAAACTTTCACACTGTAACAACGTAAAGTACTGTTTGCTTCCTGGACATTAACAAGAAGTAGTGACGCATGCGCCGAGCTCAAAACCCGTCAGTCCGCATGTCGCGTTTAAAAAAAAAGAAAATCACGTGACCCATACAGTTGCTGTGGCACAACGCTTCCGGTTTCTCTGCACTCCAGCCTCATCTGTACCGCGTGAGCAGGTGTTTTCTACAGGTGGAGAAGTTTAATAAAAAAAACAACATAGATTTTCACATTATGATACATTTTAATTAAGATATGAAATAATAAAATACAATGACTCTTAAATTATATTATTGTATATATTAGGTCAGCTGAATTCTCTCTCTATAATATATATACAGTTTGGCACATTATCGTTATGGCCTTAAATAACTCCTATGATGGAATAATACTAAGTGGAAAAAATTACTTTTTGTAATTTGGGAAGGACCAAGGCATTGAAAAAAAACTACAAACAATATTAATAATAATAACAACAATTAAAGTATTGATAAAAGAGAGAATAGCAATTTATTTATAATAATATTGACAGATGTACATTACAATACTGAACGCCGTGCAACACGTAACATAAATATAAGTAAAAATAAGTAAAAGAAAACATATAAACAAACAATAAGTACAAGAAGAAACATACAAATAACTCCAACAAAAGGAGTCGATAATAGATTCAATATTATATAAATACAAATTTCAATTGAAAGGGAAGAACCACAATAATAAAAACAAGATTAAGGCCTTGTGTTGTTTGTTGTTGTTGTTGTTTATCCAGCCAAGATAGTGTTTACAGTAACAGCAGCTTCAGGTTTGTAGATGTTTTTAAATAAATGGATGTAAACAGGTTTAAGTTCATTTAATGCTCCTGCTGATCAGTAAACCAGCTTTCAAAAATGTTTACAGTTGATGAAAATGGAAAAAAAAACAATCATATGATGCATTTTACCAAACGAACGGCAGCCTGCATATTTCACTTTTAATGATTGCAGATTCTTCTCCAAACTTCACTTTATTGGAACAATAAAGTTGTTTTGATTCAACTGGCTTTTTTCAATATAAAAAAACTAATCATTATTATATCTGCCTGTCACATGACTGCAGGAAGCAGCTTTAGAAGCACAAAAAAAATATTATATATATATCCAGTTTCTTAATGTTTTTCAAGCCATATAAAAGCATATGTGAACACTGAAATAATTCAGTAATCGAAGGACAAAAGTCAAGCAGTTGAAAACTTTAAAGATTTGATTGTCACAAGTTTCCATTACCCCATTGGCTGAGCAAAAGAGTGTTCCCATTGGCTGAGCAGCAGAGTGTTCCCATTGGCTGAGCAGCAGAGTGTTCCCATTGGCTGAGCAGCACAGTGTTCCCATTGGCTGAGCAGCAGAGTGTTCCCATTGGCTGAGCAGAAGAGTGTTCCCATTGGCTGAGCAGCAGAGTGTTCCCATTGGCTGAGCAGCAGAGTGTTCCCATTGGCTGAGCAGCAGAGTGTTCCCATTGGCTGAGCAGAAGAGTGTTCCCATTGGCTGAGCAGCAGAGTGTTCCCATTGGCTGAGCAGCAGAGTGTTCCCATTGGCTGAGCAGCAGAGTGTTCCCATTGGCTGAGCAGCAGAGTGTTCCCATTGGCTGAGCAGCAGAGTGTTCCCATTGGCTGAGCAGCAGAGTGTTCCCATTGGCTGAGCAGAAGAGTGTTCCCATTGGCTGAGCAGAAGAGTGTTCCCATTGGCTGAGCAGAAGAGTGTTCCCATTGGCTGAGCAGCAGAGTGTTCCCATTGGCTGAGCAGCAGAGTGTTCCCATTGGCTGAGCAGCAGAGTGTTCCCATTGGCTGAGCAGCACAGTGTTCCCATTGGCTGAGCAGCACAGTGTTCCCATTGGCTGAGCAGCACAGTGTTCCCTTTGGCTGAGCAGCACAGTGTTCCCATTGGCTGAGCAGCACAGTGTTCCCATTGGCTGAGCAGAAGAGTGTTCCCATTGGCTGAGCAGCAGAGTGTTCCCATTGGCTGAGCAGAAGAGTGTTCCCATTGGCTGAGCAGCACAGTGTTCCCATTGGCTAAACAGCAGAGTGTTCCCATTGGCTGAGCAGAAGAGTGTTCCCATTGGCTGAGCAGAAGAGTGTTCCCATTGGCTGAGCAGAAGAGTGTTCCCATTGGCTGAGCAGCAGAGTGTTCCCATTGGCTGAGCAGCAGAGTGTTCCCATTGGCTGAGCAGCAGAGTGTTCCCATTGGCTGAGCAGCAGAGTGTTCCCATTGGCTGAGCAGAAGAGTGTTCCCATTGGCTGAGCAGCACAGTGTTCCCATTGGCTGAGCAGAAGAGTGTTCCCATTGGCTGAGCAGCAGAGTGTTCCCATTGGCTGAGCAGCAGAGTGTTCCCATTGGCTGAGCAGAAGAGTGTTCCCATTGGCTGGTGCGCTTGTAAGGTTTTCACTGCCGTGTTTTTGTTGCCTTTTATCGTTGTGCTTAACCTTTTTTCGTTTCCATGTGAACGCGTCCTGGCGTCGTCCTTTTCTTAAATCTCTCTGAGTTAACATGACACACGTTTGTGACACATTGTAGCAGTAAATCTGTGTTAATCAACAACTTCCTTCATTTATTAGAAAGTTTGTTCTTTTCATGATCAGTTATTTAATACGGATAAAACTAAAGTAAAAAGGAGAGTCTGTCCATCAGCAAGAAACACTTTTTAAACACGTGACGCTGAAAATCACAAGTGTCAGGTAGAAAATATAGTTCCATGTGAGATATATTAATACAATTTACATTCGTTTTGTTCCTCGTTTCCTCATATGCTTCCTTGTGTGTCTCCTTGCATCCTCAGAGGGACGAACTGAAGCCTCTGTTGTACTTTCCACTCATAAAAGACAAAACTATAAAACATAACCACTATGTGTCTGCAGCTGTATGTGTATTAGCAGTATATTTGTGAAAAGTCGCTTCTTGACACAGTTGTGATCAGGTATCGAGGCTTTAAATGTTGATATTTAAACTCACCAGTATTTCCACAGATCAGACGCAGAAGACGACGATGATGAAGAAGACGACAGCATAGACAGCTGCCATGTTTTTAACACCTGAAATGACATGAGAAAATACGTTTATTTGAGAGGCAGCGCAAGTTCAATGAAGCAGAAAGTAGATGAAATAAAGGCAGAAATCTCAGAAGACATTAACGCATAAAACAACAAATATCTTCATGGTGAGACTTAAGTAAGCGTTTTAAAGACATTTACCAGGATCATGTGGCTCAGGCAGCTCTGGGCATCTAGTTTTCCTCAAGTCTTCATTTCGTGTTTGGATGCTTTGAACTTTTTTTTTTGTACAGTTGCAAAAATGAGAGAGAATTGTAAACAACACTTGTTTTTTTTAAATGACTTCCATCCTATTTGGGAACAGATTTTTAATATAAACCAGTAACTTCAGCATATTTACCAACTCTGAGCGTAACAGAACAGGCCTCCTGTTTCTGAACGTAGCATCTAAATGTTCCACTATCAGCCCGCCGTACAGAAGAAAGTTGCAGGGTCACATTTCCTCGGCTCAAGCCTTCGTGGAAGAGGACTGTTCTGCCTTTGAACTCCTCCTTCTGGTCATTAAGATAGTCTCGTCCATGTCTGTACACGTGGACAATGTTAGTGCGGTCATCTTTTCTCCACTCCACTAGTGAACTCTCCAGACTGACTTGAGGATCAAGTTGACACTGAAACAAGACGTCATCACCGTCTTCTGCCTCTTTATCCAGAGCTGGAAAGGCTGAAAACAAACATTATAATTAGATATACAACTAGAACCCAGATTAATGTTTATTTATTTATTTTTATTGAAATCTGCTCTTCAAATATATTTTTTCTGCTCTACATAATTTTACAGCAACTTAACACACATTAACATTATACTATTATTAAACCTTGTAGCATCATAAACATTTTGATTTGTGCATCTCTTATATTTCATATTTAAAATAACCAGAGTCTATTATTAAGTCCATATTTGTGCACCAAAACACAGAAAAACCTGTTTATGCAGTTCAATAACAAAAACACTACATGTGCAAAGTCAAATACCCATGAACCATCTCAAACGTAAAGAGGTCGTAAAGTGTCGTGGACACATTGAGTCATATCAACATGTTATAAACACCGGTTTAAATGTCCTGACACAAAGTAAACATCATACATGCGAGTACAATAACTTCATATTAATGAAGCTATCGACGATAAACGTGTCTGCATATCTAAAAACAGAAAGCAACTTTGCAGACGTGAAATGTCGTAAATGTTGACGCTAACGGCTACATTAACGTACCGGCTTCATTCAACGGTAAAATGAAGAATAAAAAGGCGACCAGCGACCAGTTCATCATCACGGCAAAGCCCGGAGTTAAACTACCGACTGTCGGTATGATTGAGCTACGACACCCGCCTATATTATAATAACACCGTAGCTGCCTTATTTGTAAACTTATTGTTCAATAAAGCATTAAAAAAACTAATATGATGGTCAGACGGATCCACAGAGGAACAGAGAAAACGATACAAAGCTCCGCTTATTACATGTTGAATGTTCAATGATATAAGATAGAAGTAAACACACATTTATTATAGTTATTTACAACTAAGAGACTTAATTTCGTGTTTTAGCCGGTTTGTAAAAACATTTAATAAAGTAACCCCCCCCTCCCCTTACAGTGATGGTACGCTCCAACAGACAGCGTCACGTGATTCTGACTCTGTTTGTCCTGAGAGCATCACTGATTTAACTGGATTTACTTCATTTTCCTGCTGGTTTCCACCTCTAGAAACTGTCACAATGATGACCGGAGGACCTGCTCAGACAACTGATGCCGACGAAGAGATTCAAATCTGTGAAAGCGTGAGTAGAAAATATGAATTGTTTATTTTGGTCTATTTACTGCAAACATTCACGCTGCTTCTTGTCACTCAGATGAAGCCACAAGCAGGAAACCAACTACTTCATAAAGGTCACAATCATCTGCATGGATGATGATCAATACAGAGTACCTGCTGATTGATTAGACATAAGTACTGTGATCTTGGTGTAGTTAAAGTACTGCAGTAACAGTACATAAGTACAGTCAAACTTGGTTTTAACTGATGTATTTCCTGTCATTTGGATCCTCATTCATATTCATAATTACTAAGAAAGAGGAAGGAACTCAAGTCTTTTAACACCCTGATATGTGACTTCTGCTCACAGATCACAGAGGACGGACATCTAAACAGACAACGTGCTTCTCTGCTGTAAGTAAAATATTTTACTGATATGACTTTTACATGTTGTCAACATTATTTGATGTATTTTATTGTGTGTGAAGCCTCACAGAGAGATGAGAGGAGCAGCTATGAGTTTAACAGCAGCAGCGAGTGGATTTGTTGTCTTCCTTCTCTCTGTGTCAGGTACTGTATATCTACATTTACATTATAGAGCATTCAGCACACTTATTCAGAGCAGCATTTTAATGACGTGAATAAAAACATCTCAGATCAGCACTTTTCTAGGTTGGATGTATGTGTGATGCAGTATGATGAATAACTTTTAAACTGTACAACACCAAACATTCACTTCTGTTTATTTGTGTGTAAACTAGAGCTGTTGAATGAAGCCAAAATGGTAAAAAATAATATCAGTATTCACTGCTGATCACTTTAATATTGTTATATTAAGACGTTCAGCTGTGTCAGTGTCATGGGTGGTGGGGGTGGGGTGTCCAGATAGTAAGGTTTGTTCACCCTCCCTCCATGGATTGTAAGAATCATATATTTTATACATGCATATGTATATATGCACAGTTCTATGATGGTACGACAATGCACAGAGAATTTAATCTTGTTATGAAGTTTAAATATGTTTGGTAATTTCTGCACTCTGTATTGTAGAGCTGGACAACTGTTGCTACTTCCTGTGAAAAAGTATTGACACCTATTTTAATTTTAGCTGCTCTCAGTGGTTTCACACATGTCTTCTTCTGTATTTCTTTGTGGTTTTCACACTTAACTGAGCAGCAACTTGACCAAAGAGGAAACTAAACAAGAAAAAAAAAACACTCACACATTACATTGTTGTTCCTTCACTGCAGCTTCAGACTGTACGATGTTCTGTCTCAGTATTCAGAGAGATTAACTGTAAACAGCATCTAAAACTGTTTCTTTACACTGTAAATGAAAAGAAAACAGTTTGTTTTTAGACTTTTATCTTCCTGTTTTCACTCAGACTTCACTCAGGAATTAAAGTCAAAGTACAAATGTTAAAATCATGTTTTCCAGCTCAGTTCTAGTTTGATTGATGCACAATGAGGAGTTTTGAATGACAATGACTGCAGATAAAATCATATTAGTGTCATGATGTGATTGTGGTTTCTGATGTGCTCTGTGTTACAGTGGTACAGGGTCAGAATGACTATGGAGTGACTTACACTTCTACTCAGATCTGTGCCTTTAAAGGATCAACAGTGGACATAAACTGCTCCTACAGATACCCATCCAGAGTAAATGACCGTGATACCACAGTTGATGAAACACTCTGGTTTAATAAAGGAAGTGATGATGAACCTGTGGACCTGAGAACAGAGTCAGAGTACGCAGGTCGTGTTCAGTATCACTGTGATAAGAACGACTGCACTCTGAGAATCACAGACCTGAGAGAGAGCGACTCAGCTGAGTACAAGTTCAGGTTCATAATGAACCAACCAGGAGGGAAATTTACTGGTTCACCTGGAGTCAGGTTGACTGTCACAGGTAACATTTTCATTGGAAGACTTAATATAACATCAAATAGTTAATATCTTGGAAATATCTGAACATAAATGACATTTCTGTTCTTTCTTCACATACACAGATCTCCAGGTGGAGGTGATCAGATCAACAGTCTATCAGGATCGTACCTGGGCAGAGCTGAAGTGTCACAGCAGTTGTCGTCTTCCTGATCGTTCTTCCTACATCTGGTACAAAAATGGACAGAAAATTGAGACAGAAACATCTTCTTCTTATTCATCCTCTTTCTTTCAAGCAGACAGCTATTCCTGTGCTGTTAAAGGACATGAGGATTTCGCCTCTCTTCCAGTCTGTGAGTTTTCTTCAGTCTTTTACTAACATATCAGCATCTTGTCTTTTATCTAAAGTGCTGTACAATGACTTCATGTAGTTTAATATGAGCGACTCCACTGCCTCACTTGTTATATTCACTGCAGAGAAAGATATAGTTTTATCAGTTTAGAGATGGTTTATCCTGCCTATATGACAAAATCTCTTGTTTCAAGCTTTGACTTATTGTGTCTTCAGTCTCTCTGTTAAAATTACACATTTTGGGAGGAAAACTTCAGACTTTACAATTAATTTCACATTCTGTATTTAATGTGTTGTAATTATCCTGTTTTTCCCTGAAAGCTGTAAGAGTCTGTTGTACACACACACACACACACACACACACACAATTAAGGATTCAGTACTAACTTAACTCATTATATTTCATCTTCCAGGTGTCCATGGTGAATCCTGTCACAAAGTGATTTACACTGACAGAAGCATCTGTGCCTTCAGAGGCTCATCAGTGGACATTTCTTGCTCATACAGCAGTTATGGATCTATCACATCATCATTCTGGTTCAGTTCTGATCGTCGTCATCAGGAGCAGAATCCCTCACAGCCTGAGGACCTTAGTAAAGACTCCCAGTATGCAGGTCGTGTTGAGGTCCTTGAAACAGAGAGAGGACGCTCCACTCTGAGAATCTCTGACCTGAGAGAGAGCGATTCAGCCCAGTATCACTTCACATTCAGAACAGACTTCTTTCAATGGAGGAGTAGTTTACCTGGAACAACTCTGACTGTCACAGGTACTGATGAACACAAACTGATGACTAGTGAAAGTGGTGGATAGTTATTGTTAAAGACTGTTTGTGTGTATTTTACTGGTAACAAATGACATTTTTGATCCTTCCTCACATCCAGCTCTCCAGGTGCAGGTGACCACAATAACAGTCCATCAGTCTTATACCGAGGCAGAGCTGAAATGTCTCAGCAGCTGCAGTCCAGCAGGTCGTATTTCTTACGTCTGGTTCAAGAACGGACAGAAAGTTATGAAGGAGGAAACTTCTCTTTATTCAGGGCAGTTTGATCCCGGTGACAACATCTCCTGTGCTTTGAGAGGACATGAGGATTACCGCTCTGCTGCAGTGTGTGAGTTTACATAACTATGTCACTAACAACATGTCTAAATGTGTCCAAACTAACAGTTGATTTTAACATGAGCAGCAACACATGAATCAACTTTCATTACTGACTTTACTTCTTCAGTTATTCAACTGTTGACTGACTGTGTTTTCTCCTCCAGATGCTCCAAAGCTTCCCTCAGTGTCAGTGAGTCCCTCTGGTGAGATAGTGGAGGGCAGTTCAGTGACTCTGACCTGTAGCAGTGATGCTAACCCAGCAGCTAAATACACCTGGTACAAGGAGGATGTAAATTCAGACCATCAACCTCTCAGTAAAGAACCACAGCTTGTCTTCTTCAGCTCCATCCAGTCCTCTGACTCTGGACAGTATTACTGTACAGCTGAGAACAAGCTGGGGAAGAGGACATCTGAAAACATCTTTATTGATGTGAAATGTGAGTGAAACAGTCTATTTAAAAAGAAACATACAACTGATGGACTTGTCAACCTTGTTAAGTAGAGATTTGTCTGATCATGTCTGCTGTCTTTAACTCTGGCTGCTTCACATTCAGTCTGCTGCTGTAGTTCACTGAGCAGCTCCAACACAACATGTTGTACTAATGCAAACTTCCTCGTTTTATACTTAATTCATTGTGATGCTTCTCTTCCAGATGCTCCAAAGCTTCCCTCAGTGTCAGTGAGTCCCTCTGGTGAGATAGTGGAGGGCAGTTCAGTGACTCTGACCTGTAGCAGTGATGCTAACCCAGCAGCTAAATACACCTGGTACAAGGAGAATGTAAATCTAGACCTACAACCTCTCAGTAAAGAACCACAGCTTGTCTTCAGCTCCATCCAGTCCTCTGACTCTGGACAGTATTACTGTACAGCTGAGAACAAGCTGGGGAAGAGGACATCTGAAAACATCTTTATTGATGTGAAATGTGAGTGAAACAGCGTATTTAAAAAGAAACATACAACTGATGGACTTGTCAACCTTGCTAAGTAGAGATTTGTCTGATCATGTCTGCTGTCTTTAACTCTGGCTGCTTCACATTCAGTCTGCTGCTGTAGTTCACTGAGCAGCTCCAACACAACATGTTGTACTAATGCAAACTTCCTCGTTTTATACTTAATTCATTGTGATGCTTCTCTTCCAGATGCTCCAAAGCTTCCCTCAGTGTCAGTGAGTCCCTCTGGTGAGATAGTGGAGGGCAGTTCAGTGACTCTGACCTGTAGCAGTGATGCTAACCCAGCAGCTAATTACACCTGGTACAAGGAGAACCAAACACTGTCTCAAGGACGACAAGGAAGTTATCATTTCAGCTCCATCACCTCTGAGGACAGAGGGATCTACCACTGCAAGTCTGAGAATCAATACAGTCAGATCAACTCTTCATCTCTAACCATAGATGTCCAACGTAAATACAAAACAGAAAATTAATACTCACGATTTATTGCAATTTCTACTGTTTCTGTTAGTACTGTACATCATGGCAAAGTAGCTGTGGTTCAGGAGGTACAGCGGGTCATGGCCTAATCAGAATGTGTTGGTTCGACCCTGAACTTCTCCTGACATGTTGAAGTGGCCTCAGGCAAAATACGGAACCCTAAATTGCTC
This sequence comes from Pampus argenteus, assembly GCA_036937835.1. Lineage (NCBI taxonomy): Eukaryota > Metazoa > Chordata > Actinopteri > Scombriformes > Stromateidae > Pampus > Pampus argenteus. Next base: position 24,229,414 of record CM072866.1, on the reverse strand, counting down.
CCAATATATATATATATATATATATATATATGCATATATATGCATTTATATATGTCAACAAGATTTTTCCACTTATGTAGCAGAATATTCTGGTTTCTCTTCTTCTTTCTGCTGCATGGGTGAAAAAGCAAAGAAAACACAAAATAGTTTCTTTTGTATGGTTATGTCGATGCATAACGTCTTATTTGAAGTTATATCAAAATGCTTCAACAGTAAAAACTAATTCATTCACTCATTTAAAACCTTAATAAATGATTTATTTATGGCTGGTGGGGTCCTGCATGTGTGGCCTCTATTGTTTCAGCCGTCACTGAACGTGAATAAAGACTCATAAGGCGTCTTTCTGTTCTTCAGATGCTCCAAAGCTTCCCTCAGTGTCAGTGAGTCCCTCTGGTGAGATAGTGGAGGGCAGTTCAGTGAATCTGACCTGTAGCAGTGATGCTAACCCAGCAGCTAATTACACCTGGTACAAGGAGAATGAAGAGTCACCAAAAGCATCAGGACAGATCTTCACCATCACTGATGTTAGACCTGAACACAGTGGGAATTATTACTGTGTATCCCAGAACAGAAGAGGACGTCATAACTCCACCTTATATCTGACTGTTGTGGCAGGTAAGTTATGCTCCTTCACACACACACACACACACACACGTACGCACACACACACACACACACACACACACACACACACACACACACACACATTTTACTGAGGTCAGCACTCATTAACAAGTCATATCTTCTTTCTGTTGCTCTTTTAGGTAAATCAGTATTTATAATAAACATCATCAGGTTGATTCTGTCGGTCCTGATGCTGATTCCTCTGATTCTCTTGAGTCTGTGGATTCAGAGGTAAAAAATAAATAAATAAATAGATAAATGCATTCTTTCTTATTTTGAAATATCAGTTTTAAAATCATGACTTTTATTTTGTAAAATATATTTTTGTTTTTGTTTTGAATTAATCCAGGAAGAAGAAAACTCTGAGCTCCACCAATGAACTGAAGGAACCTGCAGAGGCTATAGAGGTGAGAGAGAGAGAGAGAGAGAGAGAGAGAGACTATAGAGGTGAGAGAGAGAGAGAGAGAGAGACTATAGAGGTGACAGAGAGAGAGAGGCCTTATTGACAGAACTTATTATTATTGTCTTATAAATGCACTAGAACACAGTTTGATGTTGACATGAAGATATAAAGTGAATTTATATTTAAAATACAAATTGCAGAGTAAATCTACTTACATGTAGTTTCATGAATGAGGTCCATTAATACTCATGTTGTCGTCTCTCCTCATCAGTTGGACTCTTCTCTTGTGTACGAGAACGTCTCAGACTTGCAGGTCGTCACTGCAGCACAGACAGAAGACACAGAGGAGCAGGAAGACCTGGAGTAAAGTCCAGTCAGGTTGGAGCCTCCTGGAAGGAAAAACATCAGACATCAGATTCACAGTTACAGTGACGAGAAGTAACTCATCTAAATTTCATGTGATTTTGTTGTGATGCAGTTGAACCAGAGGCTGGTTACTAATGTCAGCTCATTTTTACTCTGTAGAGTTAGTTATATTACAGATATTTAGGATTAGAGCTGTTTTGTAAATGGTTATTTTAAATGTGCACATGCTGTAATTAATCACTTTTGAGGACTCCTGATTGGCTTCTTGTGCAGTAAACTGTATATTTACACACATCAAACATGATCTCAGTTCTGTCACACTTTGCTGAATGTCACATTATCCAGGTATTGCAGTGGCTGATAAACAATAAACAGCCAGCTTACACAACAACTCTGTAATTAGAAACTTTATTTCAGTTCCCTCTCACTGCTGCAGAGACATCAGAGCTTAAAGTTTCAGCTTTAAATAAATAGTTTTTATGCTTATTGTTCAGAATATGAATTTATTTACAGCTATAAAGACAAATAATATTTTATTTACGTTTTTTTCTGTATTTGTCTCTATTTTTAAATAAAACAGTCAGTGATGGTAAAGTGTTGTGTCAGGTTTGTGATTCAGTATCTCTGATGTTTCTCTGCCCTCTAGTGGTGAAGCTTCAGTGTTGCAGATTCAGGCTTCATCACTGAGGTCTCCCTCCACTGTCTGCTTTAAAGGATCAGTTCACCTGAATTAACAAAAAACTAACTTACCTCCTGTGGTGTCTCACCCTGCAGATAGTTTTAGATTAATTTTGCATTCACATTGTGAGATTCAGGTATTTTTGAAAAGGTTGGTATTTTTTTATTCTTTATTTTTTTAATTATTCTCTATTTAAACAATGGATATCTTAATACAGATTCTCTACAAAAGAAATAAGGACATCATTTATATCTCATATACCCTCAATATTCATCCTTCATCGACGAGAGGAGAGGAGAGGAAGGGGAGGAGCTACTCATTCATGTTCATACTTAATAAGAAAGAGGAAGTAACTCAAGTCTTTTAACATCCTGATATGCGACTTCTGCTCACAGATCACAGAGGACGGGCATCTTAACAGACAACGTGGTTCTCTGCTGTAAGTAGAATATTTTACTGATATGACTTTTACATGTTGTCAACATTATTTGATGTATTTTATTGTGTGTGAAGCCTCACAGAGAGATGAGAGGAGCAGCTATGAGTTTAACAGCAGCAGCGAGTGGATTTGTTGTTTTTCTTCTCTCTGTGTCAGGTACTGTATATCTACATTTACATTGTAGAGCATTCAGCACACTTATTCAGAGCAGCATTTTAATGACATGAATAAAAACATCTCAGATCAGCACTTTTCTAGGTTGGATGTATGTGTGATGCAGTATGATGAATAACTTTTAAACTGTACAACACCAAACATTCACTTCTGTTTATTTCTGTGTAAACTAGAGCTGTTGAATGGAGGCAAAATGGATTCACTGATGAACACTTTAATATTATTATATTAAGACGTTCAGCTGTGTCAATGTCATGGGTGGTGGGGGTGGGGTGTCCAGATAGTAAGGTTTGTCCACCCTCCCTCCATGGATTGTAAGAATCATATATTTTATACATGCATATGTATATATGCACAGTTATATGATGGTACGAAAATGCACAGAGAATTTAATCTTGTTATGAAGTTTAAATATGTTTTCTTTTCTGCACTCTGCACTGTAGAGCTGGACAACTGTTGCTACTTCCTGTGAAAACTTATTGACACCTATTTTAATTTAGCTGCTCTCAGTAGTTTCACACATGTCTTCTTCTGCATTTCTTTGTGGTTTTCACACTTAACTGAGCAGCAACTTCATTAAAGAGGAAACTAAACAAGAAAAAAAAAACACTCACACATTACATTGTTGTTCTTTCACTGCAGCTTCAGACTGTACGATGTTCTGTCTCAGTATTCAGAGAGATTAACTGTAAACAGCATCTAAAACTGTTTCTTTACACTGTAAATGAAAAGAAAACAGTTTGTTTTTAGACTTTTATCTTCCTGTTTTCACTCAGACTTCACTCAGGAATTAAAGTCAAAGTACAAATGTTAAAATCATGTTTTCCAGCTCAGTTCTAGTTTGATTGATGCACAATGAGGAGTTTTGAATGACAATGACTGCAGATAAAATCATATTAGTGTCATGATGTGATTGTGGTTTCTGATGTGCTCTGTGTTACAGTGCTACAGGGTCAGAATTACTATGGAGTGACTTACACTTCTACTCAGATCTGTGCCTTTAAAGGATCAACAGTGGACATAAACTGCTCCTACAGATACCCATCCAGAGTAAATGACCGTGATACCACAGTTGATGAAACACTCTGGTTTAATAAAGGAAGTGATGATGAACCTGTGGACCTGAGAACAGAGTCAGAGTACGCAGGTCGTGTTCAGTATCACTGTGATAAGAACGACTGCACTCTGAGAATCACAGACCTGAGAGAGAGCGACTCAGCTGAGTACAAGTTCAGGTTCATAATGAACCAACCAGGAGGGAAATTTACTGGTTCACCTGGAGTCAGGTTGACTGTCACAGGTAACATTTTCATTGGAAGACTTAATATAACATCAAATAGTTAATATCTTGGAAATATCTGAACATAAATGACATTTCTGTTCTTTCTTCACATACACAGATCTCCAGGTGGAGGTGATCAGATCAACAGTCTATCAGGATCGTACCTGGGCAGAGCTGAAGTGTCACAGCAGTTGTCTTCCTGGTCGTTCTTCCTACATCTGGTACAAAAATGGACAGAAAATTAAGACAGAATCATCTTCTTCTTATTTTTCCACCTTCTATCGTGCAGACAGCCATTCCTGTGCTGTTAAAGGACATGAGGATTTCGCCTCTCTTCCAGTCTGTGAGTTTTCTTCAGTCTTTTACTAACATATCAGCATCTTGTCTTTTATCTAAAGTGCTGTACAATGACTTCATGTAGTTTAATATGAGCGACTCCACTGCCTCACTTGTTATATTCACTGCAGAGAAAGATGTAGTTTTATCAGTTTAGAGATGGTTTATCCTGCCTATATGACAAAATCTCTTGTTTCAAGCTTTGACTTATTGTGTCTTCAGTCTCTCTGTGACAATTACACATTTTGGGAGGAAAACTTCAGACTTTACAATTCATTTCACATTCTGTATTTAATGTGTTGTAATTATCCTGTTTTTCCCTGAAAGCTGTAAGAGTCTGTTGTATACACACACACACACACACACACACACACACACACACACACACACACACAAACACAATTAAGGATTCAGTACTAACTACATTATATTTCATCTCTCAGGTGTCCGTGTTCAATCCTGTCGCAGAGTGATTTACACTGACAGAAGCATCTGTGCCTTCAGAGGCTCATCAGTGGACATTTCTTGCTCATACAGCAGTTATGAATCTATCACATCATCATTCTGGTTCAGTTCTGATCGTCGTCATCAGGAGCAGAATCCCTCACAGCCTGAGGACCTTAGTGAAGACTCCCAGTATGCAGGTCGTGTTGAGGTCCTTGAAACAAGGAGAGGACGCTCCACTCTGAGAATCTCTGACCTGAGAGAGAGCGATTCAGCCCAGTATCACTTCACATTCAGAACAAGAAGCTTTCAATGGAGGAGTAGTTTACCTGGAACAACTCTGACTGTCACAGGTACTGATGAACACAACTGATGACTAGTGAAAGTGGTGGATAGTTATTGTTAAAGACTGTTTGTGTGTATTTTACTGGTAACAAATGACATTTTTGATCCTTCCTCACATCCAGCTCTCCAGGTGCAGGTGACCACAATAACAGTCCATCAGTCTTATACCGAGGCAGAGCTGAAATGTCTCAGCAGCTGCAGTCCAGCAGGTCGTATTTCTTACGTCTGGTTCAAGAACGGACAGAAAGTTATGAAGGAGGAAACTTCTCTTTATTCAGGGCAGTTTGATCCCGGTGACAACATCTCCTGTGCTTTGAGAGGACATGAGGATTACCGCTCTGCTGCAGTGTGTGAGTTTACATAACTATGTCACTAACAACATGTCTAAATGTGTCCAAACTAACAGACAGTTGATTTTAACATGAGCAGCAACACATGAATCAACTTTCATTACTGACTTTACTTCTTCAGTTATTCAACTGTTGACTGACTGTGTTTTCTCCTCCAGATGCTCCAAAGCTTCCCTCAGTGTCAGTGAGTCCCTCTGGTGAGATAGTGGAGGGCAGTTCAGTGAATCTGACCTGTAGCAGTGATGCTAACCCAGCAGCTAATTACACCTGGTACAAGGAGGATGAAGAGTCACCAAAAGCATCAGGACAGATCTTCACCATCACTGATGTCAGACCTGAACACAGTGGGAATTATTACTGTGTATCCCAGAACAGAAGAGGACGTCATAACTCCACCTTATATCTGACTGTTGTGGCAGGTAAGTTATGCTCCTTCACACACACACACACACACACACACACACACACAGTGAGAAGAATGAATGTGTGAACGCTGATATCAAGATCCAGAAACAAAGCTGCTGCTGCAGTATGGAGTGAAGTCATCAGTGTTTAAGAGCTGTTTGTTCCCTCTGGAGTTATGTGTGTATTGTTGGGATCAGGTTAAGCATATCCAATGTGACTAAAGGCTTCTGTCCTGTTAATGATAGTCGAGAACAGAGTATCAAGGTGGAGCCCATGCAGGTCTAGAAAGCAACTGTTTCTTGTGACGTTGTGACCACCAGTGTGCCTCTTGTTCACCTGAGAGTGACACAGTCTGGATGATGATCAGCAGCTCCAAGTTTGGGACAAATGTGTTTCCCTGGAAGAAGGTGGAGGTTCCACTGAAAGACTGTTTTGTCTCTTTTTAGAGAGCTATAATTTATAAAACTTGTAAGAATGATGTGAGGAAATCTACTTTTACAACAGCACCCTCTACTGGACCAGCTGCCATTTGTGGTCCATCGCTCACTCAGCAAAGCATCACACACCAGCAGCTGTGCTGAGGAGGCTGCAGGAAGAGAGGAGAGTTGGTTCACTGCAGCTGCTCACACTGTCACCACTGTTTATACTGCAGTGAGATGATTAAAACAAAAGATTTACAGATGGAAATAAACTTAATTCATCTTTATATGAGTGTGACCTCCATCATCAGTACAGTTATTTACAGTCTGACTGACTTAGAAACAGCGTCCACTTACTGTCCAGCTGTTATAATCCAGATGTTTACACTCATCTGATACACTCATCCTAGTTGTTGGTGTTTTATTGTGAATAATTTACAATAAAATATGTAAAATATATTCTAAACTGAAGCTGTTAAAATGAAGAGAATTGAATGTACATGTATTGACTGAATCTTTGGACCCAAACATGCTGTAATAACATAATTAACTGTCAGTGTTTTCATCTGATCGCTGTTCTGCAGGATCAGGAAAACCAATCGCTGCTGGAGTAACAGCTGCTGTTCTCCTGTCTATCATAATCCTCTCTGTCTTCCTATGGATGAGGTAAGCAGCTCTGTTTCACTCAATCAGTCTTCAATATTCAGTCATTTTTATTAATTTTTTATTGATTCTCCTAACCAGAAAAAAGAGAGGCTCCAATCAATCGTGTGAGGCTGAGCAGAGAGCAGACAACAGAGAGAGGGTGAGGAGGGAGAGTTATACTATTCTATCCTGGTTCCACACTTCCACAGTCACTATCTTAAAGTGCAACTAGAAAACTCATCTGACTGTGAAGCACTTCATGTTGTTTCATAGCAATCCTTCTTCACAGAAACCAACACTTTCCTCATTTCTATCACCCTCCAGGCACAGCCGGAGGAGCAAGATGACCTTCATTACGCCAGCGTGCACTTCTCCAACAACCAGGCAGATCCTCTCTACTCCAACATGAGATCAGCTCAGCCCCACAGACACATGGAGGAACAAGAGGGGACCCAGTACGCTGCTGTCACATTTAACAGAGCCGGTACTGCCCCGAGGTGAGCAGCTCTTCACACAGGAACATAGTAGCAACACTTTCATTTCACCTTTGCCTGTTTCATCTTCATCATCACTGATGAGCTGTTTGTATTATTTAATACAACATCTTCAGAATCACCTGATTCATTGTTTTATTTTCCTCTCAGAACCAGAGGTCAGAAAACTGAGGAAGATACAGCTGTACTGTACAGCACAGTCAACACAACCAACAAATGATTATGAAGGAGTATTAGAGAGAAGATACTTTATCTCATCTACTTGTAATGTCCTATTGCTGCCTCTAGGTGGTAGTACAGAGTTATATTCTACTGATAACGGATCATTTCCACTCTCCTTTCTGTATTTACAGTAAATCTTCCAGTTTCATTATCACAACCAGTTTTATTGTCAGTATTCAAACATGATCTCATGAATTATTTCCCCTGCTTCACTGTAACATTATAATTGTTTATGTTGTTGCTTTCTTTATACATATTATTACAGTCTGGTTTTGTTCTGTATTTAATTTTAATACTGTGTGATTTCATGTGTTGTTTCATCTTAAATAAAAATGTTCTCAGCTGTAATTGGAGAGATTAGTCTCTTATTGTGACAGTGGTTGTAGTGAATCAGAAGCTGAAGTTTGTGCAGCTTGTCCTACAAACACAAGCTGCTCCTGTGATCATGTTTCTCTTAAGTGTTACTGCTCTGAACTAGATGATCAACAATCAGACAATCAATCAAGTCTCTGAGGTCAAATATCTTGGTCTAACGCTGGATGCTCACCTGAAATTTGACAAAAATAATATAGATTGACTCAGTGATCTTTTACACCTCAGTTACTGCGTCACCTCATGGTCACAGGTAAGTTCATGGGTGATTAAACCCCCAGAGAGGTTATACAGTCATACAGTACAAATATTAAACAAGTGTATATAATATACGTGTGTGTCTAAGTGTGTGTGTGTGTGTGGTGCTGCTGACCGACTGCACTCTGAGAATCACAGACCTGAGAGAGAGTGACAGGTCGGAGCCTCCTGGAAGATAAAAAGAACAGAACAACATCAGATTCACAGTTACAGTAACGAGAAGTAACTCGTCTACATTTGATGTGATTTTGAACCAGAGGCTGGACTCACCTGATGAGACAGAAAGTAGATCAACAGTGAAATATCACAGTACAGGATGATCAGGTGTGTGTGTGTTAAGCTTTTTCTATATTACAGATATTTAGGATCAGAGCTCATTAAGTCTGTTCATAGCAGAGACATCAAACTGGAAGCATCACATTCACATCATGTGCAGTATAATGTATATTTTAAAAAACTAAATTCAAACATAAACTCAGCGTTATCACACTTTGCTGAATGTCACCTTATCCAGGTATCACTGTGGCTGAATAAACAGTCTGGATCCACAAAAACTGTAATTAGAAACTTGATTTCAGTTCCCTCTCACTGCTGCAGAGGGCGACAGTGAGCTGAAAGTTTCAGCTTTAAATAAATAGTTTTTATGTTTATTGTTCAGAATATGAATTTATTTACCAGCTATGAAGACAAATATCATTTAAATCTGATATTTTGTGTTCACCTTTTTTTCTGTATTTGTCTCTATTTTCAAATAAAACAGTCAGTGATGGTAAAGTGTTGTGTCAGGGTTGTGATTCAGTATCTCTGATGTTTCTCTGCCCTCTAGTGGTGAAGCTTCAGTGTTGCAGATTCAGGCTTCATCACTGAGGTCTCCCTCCACTGTCTGCTTTAATGGATCAGTTCACCTGAATAACAAAAAACTAACTTACCTCCTGTGGTGTCTCACCCTGCAGATAGTTTTAGATTAATTGCATTCACATTGTGAGATTCAGGTATTTTTGAAAAGGTTGGTAGAGGAGAGGAGAGGAGAGGAGAGGAGAGGAGAGGAGAGGAGAGGAGAGGAGAGGAGAGGAGAGGAGAGGAGAGGGGAGGGGAGGGGAGGGGAGGGGAGGGGTGGGGAGGGGAGAGGAGAGGAGAGGAGGGGGAGGAGCTTCTCATTCATATTCATAATTACTAAGAAAGAGGAAGGAACTCAAGTCTTTTAACATCCTGATATGTGACTTCTGCTCACAGATCACAGAGGACGTACATCTTAACAGACAACGTGCTTCTCTGCTGTAAGTAGAATATTTTACTGATATGACTTTTACATGTTGTCAACATTATTTGATGTATTTTATTGTGTGTGAAGCCTCACAGAGAGATGAGAGGAGCAGCTATGAGTTTAACAGCAGCAGCAAGTGGATTTGTTGTCTTCATTCTCTCTGTGCCAGGTACTGTATATCTACATTTACATTGTAGAGCATTCAGCACACTTATTCAGAGCAGCATTTTAATGACGTGAATAAAAACATCTCAGATCAGCACTTTTCTAGGTTGGATGTATGTGTGATGCAGTATGATGAATAACTTTTAAACTGTACAACACCAAACATTCACTTCTGTTTACTTCTGTGTAAACTAGAGCTGTTGAATGAAGGCAAAATGGTAAAAAAATAATATCAGTATTCACTGCTGATCACTTTAATATTATTATATTAAGACGTTCAGCTGTGTCAGTGTCATGGGTGGTGGGGGTGGGGTGTCCAGATAGTAAGGTTTGTCCACCCTCCCTCCATGGATTGTAAGAATCATATATTTTATACATGCATATGTATATATACACAGTTCTATGATGATATGACAATGCACAGAGAATTTAATCTTTTTATGAAGTTTAAATATGTTTTCTTTTCTGCACTCTGTATTGTAGAGCTGGACAACTGTTGCTACTTCCTGTGAAAATTTATTGACACCTATTTCATTTTAGCTGCTCTCAGTGGTTTCACACACGTCTTCCTCTGTATTTCTTTGTGGTTTTCACACTTAACTGAGCAGCAACTTGACCAAAGAGGAAACTAAACAAGAAAAAAAAAACACTCACACATTACATTGTTGTTGCTTCACTGCAGCTTCAGACTGTACGATGTTCTGTCTCAGTATTCAGAGAGATTAACTGTAAACAGCATCTAAAACTGTTTCTTTACACTGTAAATGAAAAGAAAACAGTTTGTTTTTAGACTTTTATCTTCCTGTTTTCACTCAGACTTCACTCAGGAATTAAAGTCAAAGTACAAATGTTAAAATCATGTTTTCCAGCTCAGTTCTAGTTTGATTGATGCACAATGAGGAGTTTTGAATGACAATGACTGCAGATAAAATCATATTAGTGTCATGATGTGATTGTGGTTTCTGATGTGCTCTGTGTTACAGTGGTACAGGGTCAGAATGACTATGGAGTGACTTACACTTCTACTCAGATCTGTGCCTTTAAAGGATCAACAGTGGACATAAACTGCTCCTACAGATACCCATCCAGAGTAAATGACCGTGATACCACAGTTAATGAAACACTCTGGTTTAATAAAGGAAGTGATGATGAACCTGTGGACCTGAGAACAGAGTCAGAGTACGCAGGTCGTGTTCAGTATCACTGTGATAAGAACGACTGCACTCTGAGAATCACAGACCTGAGAGAGAGCGACTCAGCTGAGTACAAGTTCATGTTCATAATGAACCAACCAGGAGGGAAATTTACTGGTTCACCTGGAGTCAGGTTGAATGTCACAGGTAACATTTTCATTGGAAGACTTAATATAACATCAAATAGTTAATATCTTGGAAATATCTGAACATAAATGACATTTCTGTTCTTTCTTCACATACACAGATCTCCAGGTGAAGGTGATCAGATCAACAGTCTATCAGTATTATACCTGGGCAGAGCTGAAGTGTCTCAGCAGTTGTCGTCTTCCTGATCGTTCTTCCTACATCTGGTACAAAAATGGACAGAAAATTGAGACAGAAACATCTTCTTCTTATTCATCCTTCTTCTTTTATGAAGACAGCTATTCCTGTGCTGTTAAAGGACATGAGGATTTCGCCTCTCTTCCAGTCTGTGAGTTTTCTTCAGTCTTTTACTAACATATCAGCATCTTGTCTTTTATCTAAAGTGCTGTACAATGACTTCATGTAGTTTAATATGAGCGACTCCACTATCTCACTTGTTATATTCACTGCAGAGAAAGATGTAGTTTTATCAGTTTAGAGATGGTTTATCCTGCCTATATGACAAAATCTCTTGTTTCAAGCTTTGACTTATTGTGTCTTCAGTCTCTCTGTGAAAATTACACATTTTGGGAGGAAAACTTCAGTCTTTACAATTCATTTCACTTTCTGTATTTAATCTGTTGTAATTAAGGATTCAGTACTAACTACATTATATTTCATCTTTCAGGTGTTCGTGGTGAATCCTGTCGCAGAGTGATTTACACTGACAGAAGCATCTGTGCCTTCAGAGGCTCATCAGTGGACATTTCTTGCTCATACAGCAGTTATGAATATATCACATCATCAATCTGGTTCAGTTCTGATCGTCATCATCAGGAGCAGAATCCCTCACAGCCTGAGGACCTTAGTGAAGACTCCCAGTATGCAGGTCGTGTTGAGGTCCTTGAAACAAGGAGAGGACGCTCCACTCTGAGAATCTCTGACCTGAGAGAGAGCGATTCAGCCCAGTATCACTTCACATTGAGAACAAGAAACTTTGAATGGAGGAGTAGTTTACCTGGAACAACTCTGACTGTCACAGGTACTGATGAACACAAACTGATGACTAGTGAAAGTGGTGGATAGTTATTGTTAAAGACTGTTTGTGTGTATTTTACTGGTAACAAATGACATTTTTGATCCTTCCTCACATCCAGCTCTCCAGGTGCAGGTGACCACAATAACAGTCCATCAGTCTTATACCGAGGCAGAGCTGAAATGTCTCAGCAGCTGCAGTCCAGCAGGTCGTATTTCTTACGTCTGGTTCAAGAACGGACAGAAAGTTATGAAGGAGGAAACTTCTCTTTATTCAGGGCAGTTTGATCCCGGTGACAACATCTCCTGTGCTTTGAGAGGACATGAGGATTACCGCTCTGCTGCAGTGACTGTTGTGGCAGGTAAGTTATACACACACACACACACACACACACACATTTTACTGAGGTCAGCACTCATTAACAAGTCATATCTTCTTTCTGTTGCTCTTTTAGATAAATCAGTATTTATAATGAACATCATCAGGTTGATTCTGTCGGTCCTGATGCTGATTCCTCTGATTCTCTTGAGTCTGTGGATTCAGAGGTAAAAAATAAATAAATAAATAGATAAATGCATTCTTTCTTTTTTTTTTTAATATCAGTTTTAAAATCATGACTTTTATTTTGTAAAATATATTTTTGTTTTGAATTAATCCAGGAAGAAGAAAACTCTGAGCTCCACCAATGAACTGAAGGAACCTGCAGAGACTATAGAGGTGATAGAGAGAGAGAGAGAGAGGGAGAGAGAGAGAGACTATAGAGGTGAGAGAGAGACAGAGACTATAGAGGAGAGAGAGAGACAGAGAGAGACTATAGAGGAGAGAGAGAGAGAGAGAGGCCTTATTATTATTGTCTTATAAATGCACTAGAACACAGTTTGATGTTGACATGAAGATATAAATTGTTACTAGAAACTTGTAAATTATTTTACCTGAAGGCAATTTTAACAAAAAAAATCTATTTTAAACATGGTTTAACGCATCTTTAATAAAATCTACTTACATGTAGTTTCATGAATGAGGTCCATTAATACTCATGTTGTCGTCTCTCCTCCTCAGTTGGACTCTTCTCTTGTGTACGAGAACGTCTCAGACTTGCAGGTCGTCACTGCAGCACAGACAGAAGACACAGAGGAGCAGGAAGACCTGGAGTAAAGTCCAGTCAGGTTGGAGCCTCCTGGAAGGAAAAACATCAGACATCAGATTCACAGTTACAGTAACGAGAAGTAACTCATCTAAATTTCATGTGATTTTGTTGTGATGCAGTTGAACCAGAGGCTGGTTACTAATGTCAGCTCATTTTTACTCTGTAGAGTTAGTTATATTACAGATATTTAGGATTAGAGCTGTTTTGTAAATGGTTATTTTAAATGTGCACATGCTGTAATTAATCACTTTTGAGGACTCCTGATTGGCTTCTTGTGCAGTAAACTGTATATTTACACACATCAAACATGATCTCAGTTCTGTCACATTTTGTTGAATGTCACATTATCCAGGTATTGCAGTGGCTGATAAACAATAAACAGCCAGCTTGCAAAACAACTCTGTATTTAGAAACTTGATTTCAGTTCCCTCTCACTGCTGCAGAGGGCGACAGTGAGCTTAAAGTTTCAGCTTTAAATAAATAGTTTTTATGCTTATTGTTCAGAATATGAATTTATTTACAGCTATGAAGACAAATAATATTTTATTTACCTTTTTTTCTGTATTTGTCTCTATTTTCAAATAAAACAGTCAGTGGTGGTAAAGTGTTGTGTCAGGGTTGTGATTCAGTATCTCTGATGTTTCTCTGCCCTCTAGTGGTGAAGCTTCAGTGTTGCAGATTCAGGCTTCATCACTGAGGTCTCCCTCCACTGTCTGCTTTAACGGATCAGTTCACTGTGGTGTCTCACCCTGCAGATAGTTTTTGATTCATTTCTTCATTTCTTGCTTCACATTATGTGATTTGGGTGTTTTTGAAAAGATTGATATTTATATTTTTTTAAAATATTTTCAATATTTTCTGTATTTAAACATCAGACATCTCAATACATTCATTCATTAATTTCAGAGCCGTTTGTCGTCATCTCTGCTGTTTGCATGCTACTTCCTGCTTCCTACATCCTTTCTCTGTGAGAACATGGAAACCAGTGAGTGACAATTTATAATGTTTCAGGAAGTCAGCAAACACACAAATGCAAGTCTCAAACCACACCAGTTGTCCAACTTGGTAAGCTGGAGCAAGCACCTCTGCTGTTTCTTTAGCGGAAGGAATACTTGGTAATGGTATGAACCGAACCATCTTAGCGAAATGGTCTACTACTGTGAGGACAACTGTGTTATCCTCTGAGGGTAGTAAAGTTGAGGGAAATGTCTGACCAGGGCTGCTGAGGCACAGGAAGGGGCTGGAGGAGTCCAGAACTGGGGGCATTCCTGCTCTTGTTCTGCTCACAGGTAGCGCAGGCTGCCACATACTCACAGACATCATTCCTCATTCCAGGCCACCAAAACCTCTCACAGACCCGGGTCAGTTCTGCGAAAACCAGGAACGAAGATCACAAAAGATCACAGAAGCATGAACCCAGAAAATCACAGAACCCTGAAGTTCAGGGTTGACAAGTAACTTAGGCGGCACCTACGAAGGGAACCTGAATCACTTGATTAGTCTTCTTTACCCGCTCCTCGATTTCCAACGTGACACAAACAACAACCAAAGTCTCAGGGATTATTGTCTCCGTCTCCTTGGGGACAAATTCACCTTTAAGTAGTCTAGACAAGGCAAGAAGAAAAGGGCCCACATGGCTTGTCAAGGGTTTAGTCTTTTTGCTTTCCTGATGTACTCAATGTTCTTGTGGTCCGTTCAGACCAAGAAAGGATGTTCAGCCCCCTCCAATGTCATCCTATGTCATAGTTCCTCTCTGCTGAAGAATACCTGCAGGACAAGAAAGCACAAGGGTAGAGCTTATTGTCCTCAGAATGCTGAGAGAGCACCACCCCTGCACCCAAATCAGAGGCATCCACCTCCACCACGAACTGCCATTTGGAGTGTGGAAGAATCAACACAGGGGCGGTGATAAAGCTGCTTGAGTCTTTGGTAGGCTGACTCTGCCTGGGAGGACCAGAGAAACTACACTTTGGTAGAGGCTAAGGCGTCGAACGGGGAGGCAATGTGACTAAAGTTAGGAATAAACTTTCTATAAAAGTTTGCAAACTCCCAAAACTGCTGGACCTCTCTTCTGGACGTGGGTGTGCACAGGAGAGTCTAGAGGAACAAGAGAAAGGTCAAGTTTCTTAACCAAGTTCATATTCATGAGGCTAGCATCAGCGCCAGCGTAAATGAGAACAGTTTGAGTGAGTGACAAAGATTCAGAGAAGAATGTGACAAGAGAGAGCTGACGGCAAGATCTGTTCTTACTGGGGGAGGTACATACTCTCACAGAGGTCTGACGGGAAGAACCACTTCACAATTCGAAGTGACCCATTTGGGTAGTAAATGCATTGACCCTTGTTGCGCCTACGTATGCATTCCTCAGGAGAGAGCCGAGTGCGTCCCAGCTAAAAAAGGTTCCTCCGTATCACTCCTGGTGTCAGTCGTATGCGTGAGTCCTGGAGCTGGAGTGCATCTGGGTGAGGTTTCCCAGGAAGGATTGGAGACGGATTGACAAATGGGGAAAAAGTCTCTTGTCCGATCACGTTCCAGCAATCTTTTGTCAATTTTAGCAGTGAGGGACACTAGAGCATCAAGCTCAGAGGGCAGGTCAAGAGGAGTCGGATGGACCTTAATACGCTCTGAAAGCCCATTAAAAAAGGGATCCACCAACGCTGGTTGATTCCAACAACTATCAGCAGCTAGTGTTCTGAACTCGATGGCATAGTCCATCACACTTCGCCGGCCTTGGTGTAGTGACCAAAGCCTTGGCGGCCTCACGACCAGAAGTAACAGTCAGGAAAATTTGCGTGAAAATTTATAGGAACAGGGGCAGAGAATTGCAGATGGCTGAACGGCGGTTCCATTCTCTCAGGGCTGGACAACTGCATATGGATTGGATCAGGGGACGCAGGTGAGGCAGCTGCACTATCGCTGGGAGGTGTTGTAGGTTCTCCTTGCCACTGGCTGACCTTCAGCTGGCTTAGCTGGTAGCTAACAAAGCGAATGCCACGTCCTGACACTTGCTGGACTCGGCTACTTCAAGGAAGGGTTGAAGAACAGACCAGGTAACACACATGAGAGACTAAACACAAGGAAGAACGCCAGAAAGCTACTTAAATTAATGCAGATAATCTAACAAAGACACACTGGGAAGAAGAGACTTATATACACACATAAAGGAAATGAGCTAACACACACAGGCAAAAAGAGTGAAGGCAACTAGAATGAACACCAAAACAATAAAACAGCAAGTCAAACACAACTAATAGGCCTGACAGAGCCTATTCCTCTTCTGTGGAATAAACTACCACTCTGTGTTCGGGAGGCAGACACGATCAACACCTTTAAGAGTAGACTTAAGACTTTCCTGTTTGATAAAGCTTATAATTAGGGCTGGCTCAGGTCATCCCTTAGTTATGCTGCCATAGAACTAGACTGCTGGGGGACTCACATACTCTCTCGCTCTCTCTCTCTCATTCTCTCTCTCTCCTTATCTATCCATCTATCTAATCCATCTATCTATCATGTTACTAATTAAACTTCTGCCCCGGAGTTTCTGTGCTCTCTCGTCCAGCAGGTTCTTGTGGACTGTGTCTGCTGCTGTGGTCCTGCGTGGCGTCTACTGCATGTGTTGTCGCCGTCATCATTGTTGCCATATCCCCATTACAGATTATAGTTAGTTAATAATTTGCTACTGTGTATCTGTATCTTTACCACTAGTTTCACTGTTGCTGTAATGGTTCATCATTCATTGTTCTCATTTTGTCATTGTCATTATTTGTCACTGTTATTCATTGTGAGTGTACAATATGTGTTTGTTGATTTGTTCTGTACATGTGACATCATTGCACGTCTGTCCGTCCTGGGAGAGGGATCCCTCCTCTGTGGCTCTTCCTGAGGTTTCTTCCACCTTTTTCCCTGTTAAAAGGTTTTTTGGTGGGCAAGTTTTTCCTCACTCGAATCGAGGGTCTAAGGACAGAGGGTGTCACTCCCTGTACAGATTGTAAAGCCCTCTGAGACAAATGTATTTTGTGATTTTGGGCTATATAAATAAAATTTGATTTGATTTGATTTGATTTATGAAGTTCATAATTGTGCACCAAGATCATATTAGACCAGGTTGGGATCACAAACCACCACACTTAAGACTTTTGAATGAATACATTATTTTATTTTTTTTTAATGAACAAAACAAAGGTGTTACAAGAGGGTTTAAACAGTGTTCACCATGATGTCTACAGGAAGATGAATTGAAACATGGACCTGGTGTATCCCGTTGTTCAGTCAGGAGGAGCTGCTGTCTGACTAACACCTGTCTGTCAAATCTGTCAAGCTGTCTGTGTCTCTGTGAGGGAATTTAGGCCAGGTTAAAGGAGGTCACCTGTTAAACTTACCTGCGGCCTGTTGCTGAAAATACTCTACATGCTTAGAAAACTGTTCTGTACACGTGACATCATTGCACGTCTGTCCGTCCTGGGAGAGGGATCCCTCCTCTGTGGCTCTTCCTGAGGTTTCTTCCACCTTTTTCCCTGTTAAAAGGTTTTTTGGTGGTCAAGTTTTTCCTCACTAATCGAGGGTCTAAGGACAGAGGGTGTCACTCCCTGTACAGATTGTAAAACCCTCTGAGACAAATGCACTTTGTGACTTTTGTGACTAGTTTTGTCAACTTCATGTCCTGAAATGTTTCCTTTCAGTTTCGATTGTGTTAAGTTCAGTTTCATGATCTGTAAATCCTGTTGTAACATAACAATTTGTAGAAATACAGTTATAGAAATAAAATTATTTTCTTACTTACTGGTTTGCACATGAGAACTAGATAAACTCGTAGAGGAATCTGCCTCTCCTGCTTTTCAAGGTGTAAACTCTCCGTGGGGAGAGAATCAGGCTCCATATGCTGGTCTAATCCGGTCCAGGTGGTCCTGTCTGCTTCTATTAGTGGAGGCTGCAACCAGAGGAGCCGCCAGCCATCATCCAGCAGCTGACTCTGAATCAGAGAGGAGACACTGTCTCTAGCTCTCTTTCTTTCTCTCATGTGCGTATATTTTCATGTGAGTCTGATAATAATTGCTCAAGAGGATCTACAACAGCAGTTGATCAGCGTATTAACCCTCCAACATGTTCTTTTTTTGTACGGTGACATAAAAAGCAGACAGATGTTGTTGAAATATAAGTTCCCTAAATTATACTGAGTGATATTTTTAGACATCACACTAAAAATGTTGCTTTCATCAAATGAAATGATCTTGTTTACAGTTGTTATGAACTTTATTCAAGGCTTCTGAACATATATTGTGATCAGCAATGGTAATGAAAGTAACCATAAATATATACAGAAATTAATAAATAACAAACATGTGAACAAAATATTTATCATGTTTTGGGCCTGTTGGACGAACTCAACCCCAACCTGGGATTTTATGTGGTGCTTGTTTTAACTTCCTGGAAGGCTCAGGTTATTATTATTAATAATAATAATAATAATAATAATGATAATCAGAACCTGCAGCCACAGTCACAAAGTGATACTCAGCAGCCAAACAACCACCACCCTCTGCTTCTGTAAAATCAGGGGATTGTGGGAGAAAGATTTAAAACAATAGTCAACACTGAAGCATCAGAGGCTGAGATATCCTGAATGTGAGTCCCGATATACGAGTGAAGCTCTCTAAAAACCCTTTCAAACTCTACAGTCGCTACTGTCTTTAGCAAATGAGCAGCTCTAGATGTTATAAACACTTATTACTCAGAACTAAACTGATCTGATATATGATGAGTGTAATTTTCCTTTCAGTCTGAGGATTTTAACAGAAAACCTTTGAGTCACGAACCCTCCTTGTCCTGTGTGGTGATAATGTTTCTAGCAGGTTAAAACAATGTTAAGTGCAAACCGTATCTAAACCAGGCTTGACATCATTTCACTTGAATCCACAGCTCTGCTCTCCCATCAGACAGTTGATCTTCCTCCACCAGGTCTCCGAGAGGCTCTTGATCTTATCGGGCGTCTTCTTCCTCAGAGTCATCCTCTGCTGCTGGATGCTGCTACTGTCCGTTTGCTGGATGCTGGCTAAGATGGCTGAATCAAAAGTGTCCTTCAGGTTCTTCTGGGTCAGCGCGGAGCACTCTGTGAAGTTTACGGCCCCGAGCTCCTGGGCGAGTTGCAGGCCCTCCTCTGTGCCCACTGGACGCTCCTGGTTCTCTGCCAGGTGGATCAGTACCTGGACATCCTCCCTCAGGTCCAGCTGGGTGCCAACTAGGATCAGGGGCGTGCCGGAACAGTACTGACGGATCTCAGGTACCCACCTGTCAATCAGGTTGCGGAAAGAGCAGGGGCGGACCACGCTGTAGCAGAGGAGGAAGACATCGGCGTTCTTGTAGCACAGCGGGCGGATGTGATCCAGCTCATCCTTCATGGAGCACAAACAGAGGTCAGAATCAACCAACAATGGGATCTATTTTCAGCGGTGGATGAATGCACATTTGGTGCTGTAGTGTTTCTGGCAGCAGAATTGTATATTTTTATTTGCTTTTTATTTGACTTAAACAATGTAAAAGTCAAATCTATGTACTAGCAGCTAGCAGGAAGGTTGAATCTATAATGGATAAGAAACAAAGCTACTCACTGAGCCAAAAGAAGCTGACAGAGGGGGCAAAACGTCTGAAATACAAACATTTACTGTATTTACTCCAGCAGGGGGCGATGTTAGCTGTGGAGTTACAGGACTAATCAGCACTGGAGGCAATTTACTCTAAAAGGGGTCTTAAAGGATTTAAGACTGGGACTAAAAACAGGCTGCAGGGGGGCAACCAATACAGACACAGCAAGAACTGTGACACCAATTACCTACAAATATTAATCACTGATGACTTACATTGATTGATCCATCAACCAGACCCCATTTCTATCATAGCAAAGCAGGAAGAGATTCTCTGTGAATCAGCTGCAGACATGCTCGGTTTGTACTAAATATTACAGTTGGAGAAGAAGACGCAGCTCACCTGTCCAGCCATGTCACACAGCTGCAGCCTCACCGGCTTCCCGTCGACCACAACCATCACTGACAACAGAACAACAGCGTTACTGTACGTGTTCAGTGTCTCATACATGGATAAGCAGGTGTTCAGGTGCGTAAAACCAGCGCCAACAATCAGCCACATCGATGTCAACGTTTACCTGTGAAGTTATCAAACGCTGTGGGAACATATTCCGTCGGGTATCCGTTAGTGGTGTAGCTCACGATCAGGCTGGTCTTGCCCACCGCTCCGTCTCCAACCAGGATGCAGTTCACCTTGCGCTCAGGTGCGGAGCCGGACCGCCGGCGCTTCACGCTCAGAGGGAAATCTCGGTTCTTCAAGCGCCGTGTCGGGACCGGGGGAAAGTCGCTCCCGCACACCGGATCCGACACACGACGAGGCTTCTGCTTCCCGACATCCTGAGGAAGCATTTCTGTCCAAAGTTACCCAGTTTTGGTTGTTAAATGCAAAACTTAAAGCACCAAACAATATTTCGGTGCGTTTCGTGTGAACCGGGGCAGACGGTTGAAGCGCAGCCGTCGGGTTTCTCCGCTCATCAGGAGCTCCTGGTCGGTGTTCCGCTTACATCTGCTGCGGTGGCTCCTAAGAGGCTTACCGTCCAGGTGAAATGAACACAGCTTACTGGAAACATTCATCCCATGGAGTAAAACACACAGCAGGTCTCCATCTGTAGCCAGTTTACACAGTTAACATGCAAATAAAACTATAAACATACTGGATTTATAACCAAACAAATATTTTTAATGCAAAAACAGAAATAATAGTGATTGCAAACAACAACAAACAAGTCTTTCCCCTCTGCTGCATACATTTAAACTAGAATACAATAAATAAGTGAATAAATGACAATAATATACAAACTTCTGTCCTATCATAACTACCGCATAGTTTATCTGCAGCAGGGTGTTTATAGTTAAAATATGCTCGGATGAAGTCACAGTCTGGCGCCCCCTGGTGGCGACGACGGCTCAGCTGTGAGATGCAACACATGATTCATCATTTCTCATCACTGTCACCAGCAACATATAAACAGCAGATTAAAAGATGCTGCAGTAAAAATCCTTTATGATCCTCATCAAGCAAAACGTTCAAGAGTTATTAGTTATTTATACAATCTCCTGATATATGATTACTTTTGATTTAATATGTTATTTTTTTATACCCTAAATCATAGAAACCTGCAGATTAAACAGCAGTAATATATATATAGAACATGTTTTATTCTTGCATTACAGCCGAGATGAGCAAAGAAGAATCACTTTTGTTCTTGTGTGTGTGGGAGGTGTGTTGCCAAGCATCAAACTGCACCAAGACACACACACACACACACACACACACACACACACACACACACACACACACACACGCCTGCTGCAAAAGTCTGATCAGTAACTTTCTGTTTTCTGACTCCAGAAACATTCAAACCTGGTTTCACTGAGGACTGTTTTTATTAGGAAATATTATCTAAAGAATTTACAGTATATTCATCAAATAAGTAACTTAATAATATGAATATAAGTCGATTTTACTTCTTTTAATTCCTTTCTTTTGTACTGTAGGCCTCCTTCTCACAGATATAAACCACTCAGAGATACATGTTAAGGTCCAGAAGCACAGACAGATGTACAGCAGAACTCTTTCAGCTCCTCTGTGGTGTAAATCTGCTAAAAATAATCTTTAACCAGGCGCTGAAATCGCTGCTTAACGGGATTAACGCAGAGTCAGCGAGAGACAACAGATCCACCAACTCTGTGAATGGAGACGTTGGGCAGCTTCAGAGACTGGCACACAACCCAGAAGGGCAGAAACCCAGTCATCACACACACGCGCACACACACACACACACACGTAACATACAAAGCTGCTATTCTACTCATGTACACACAACCCCCCCCCCTTCCAACATCTGATAAACTAGACACCTAATCAGGATCTTTGGGGACCCTGGGCCTCCTTTTAGAGTTTGCAGACCAGGCAAATACATTAACTCAATTTAGAGTTTGGGATTAAGCCCCCCCCCCCTTCTAAAACACACACACATACACAGATTCAAACACACAAACACACCGTCATCCTCCTCCTCCTCCTCCTCCTCCTCCTCCTCTGCCTTTCCTCTTTCCCTCATCCTTGTTTTTGATGGGATCAGCTGAGCGGTACGTTCTCCTCTCCTTCCCCTGCACCCTCTCTGCCTCTCTCCCTCTCCCTCTCTACCCTCGGGGGACCGGGGTGCTCGGACTCTATAGTTATGGGCCGGGGCCATCTGTCACCGTGCGCATTCACGCAGCCACCAGAAGGCCGCAACATGTGCAGATTTAAATGGAGAACCCAACTTTCCCAGGACATACAGGCCTGACCCCGGCAGCCGCAGCAACCCCCTCCCCTTCCATCACCCCGTGCCTCCCCCTTCCTCCTCTTCTTCTTCCCTTTCGTCCCACGACCATCACCATCATCACTAGCACCTCCTGGACCAATCACCACCCCCTCCCTAAGTGTATGTGTGTGTACGGTACGGCACAAGCACCTTCTTTACACACGATGATGGATTTCCACCTTATGTAGCAGCTGATGGTGAGAGGTGGAGGGCGGGGGTGATGGAGGAGGGGTGAGGGTGGGAAGAGAATGAGGATGTGTGAGAAAGAGAAAGATCAGCTGATTGGTAAAAATTGATTGTGAAAGAAGAGAGAGGGAAAGGGAGAAGGGGAGTGTGTGTGTGTGTGTGTGTTGAGCAGCAATATGAGTGTGTGTTGTGGTTTTTGTGGTTGTGAGGAGGGGTGAGGGTGGGGGGTGGGGGTAGGGGTGGGAGGGTAACAGGATTGGTCTTGTCTGTGGGACCCACGGGGAGGACAATGGGACCGGCGGGGGTGGGGCGAGTGTCACACACTTTTGCTTTGTGGCTCGGTCAACAGGCGTGTGCCACGGGTGTCGTCTCGCCTCCCCTCGCCTGCTGTCCGGCTCTGCTGAGGGACCGGCAGCCATGAGAACCGGGGCCCCGGGCCCTTTAATGAGGGGCGTGCTGTTTCTTATCAAAGATGGACAAGCCATCATTACAATCATCATTAGAAGCTGCACAATGGAGCACGCCTCCCTTAGCGATGGATGGGAAAATCCTCCTACAGAGCGGCGGCAGTGACGGTGGCAGGGGGGGGGTGAACTAAAAATAATAATAAAAAAAAAAATAGCACAAAAGATCCACGAGATTTCAGAAACAGGTAACTATGGTAACTCCAACATGATGTGAACACAGTATAAGATGGGACCACGTTCTCCACCATCATCATCCACTGAGGGAAGAATTGTGTTTATTTCCACAGACTTCTTTTCACTGTTGTAACAATAATCAACCGAGTATCCGCTGACCTGACGGGGTCGGATGTTAAAGACATGTACAGTTCATTGACTTGAATATCTGCTGACCAGCGCTGAAAGTAAGATTAGCTGTTTTTATGGTTTGAGTCAAAGAGTTAAAGTCTGGATGTGATTTATTGAATGTTAAAACGTTTCCAAGAACTGACGGCTGTCAAAGTTCAAGTAAAACTGTTCCAAAACATCCAACAGCTACAACTCTTCATCTGGAGTTTCACGCTCCGCATCAAGCTTCATTTTCCTGTTGAATATCGTCTACAAAGTGCAGTAAGTATCACACCATCAGATTTATAATCTGTCTTTCTCTCATTCAGCAGTTTATTTCATTCAGAGTTTGTCATCATTAATGTTCGTCCAAAAAACGTGTCACTCTGCCACGGCCTTTCTCAAGAGTCTCCTCCAACTCCTTTTTAATGCTCTCCGCCGGCCTGTGGCCCTGGCCGCAGGGAGCATTGTCATGGTGCTGAAGGTGGAGGGGATACAGGGAGGAGGAGTGTGTGTGTGTGTGTGTGTGTTGTGGGGGGGCATGACGCTGCAGCAGTGGCAGCTGGCGGCCCAGCTTGCAGGGGCCATCTCTTCACAATGGAGAGCCTTCCCCCTGGGGCCAGTGATTTAGGACAGGGCTCTCTGGACAGGCCCCTGGAGAGGAGGAGAGAGGACACTGGCTTTGGAGGAACGCACCCTCCCTCCCTCCCTCCCGCCTCCCCTCCTTCTACTTTCCTTGTCCTCTAAAGCTTCCCTGCTGGTTCCTGTGCCCCTCCAGCTCCTCCACACACACTCCTGACACCCTCCCCTCATCCCACCGTGGCTAAGCTCTCTCCTGGGACGGGCAGCCTCTGGACAGGGAGCATTCCTGAGGTGTAGCACGCTAACCGGACACAAAAGGGGGACGACAACAGGTGCGTGTGGATCCTCTGTCGTCCAGCGGCAGCTGAGAGATAGGGACGGGGGGCTATTATGGTGCCATTATCTGCCGCTGCGCTACCGGTGGGCTGTTGGACCTCTTTTCGCAGAACAAAAACAAGGCTTTTTATGTGTAACCTGGTCTTGTACCCACCCTGCACCAACAAGCCTCTCTTTCATCCTCCTACCCCAGCTAGCACCTGCCACCCCCGGGCCCTCCAAGCAAGCCCGGCCACTTATCCCAAGACTGGATTCAATTCAATTGAAGCCCAACTGCAAGAAAACCTGAGACCACTTGTTTAAAACACTCACCACTTCATATTGGAGCCATAGAAATGATCCAGGCAGCCACCTCTGTACAAACGCCCACCCCTCCCTCCCTCTTCTGTCCCTCTGAATTATGTTATGTCTCAAATGAGCAGTCATACAGCAGATTGTTTGGTGTAGCCACTTGATATAACTGGTGACAATGCCTCAAACAGAGCGAGTGTCCTGGGGGGATAGGCAGTATTTGGTTACTGCATCCCTGATCTCTCCCCATTGTAGTGGGCTCTGGGTCCCATGGAAGGTTGAAAGGGGGTTTGGGGAGGGGGACATGTGCGCATATGTGGGCCCACAATGCAGGTGCCTACATCTGTTCATTTCTGGGCAGATGCTCATGGTTGTAGAGATAGAGAAGGGAGAGTTAGAGAGAAAGGGGGAGTGGAGGGGAGGTGGACTTCCTCCATGTACTCTCTCATCATTCATCCAGGCGCTTTGGTTTAGATGGAACAAAATTAGTTGAGTTGCACTTAAAGAAAAGATCCAAATCACCTGCGTGTTTTGAGTCTTTGTTAATGTTAAAATCAGCGTTTCATTAGACTCTCTCTGCCTAATAATGGTGATGATGAACTATGAACATCGTGTGTAAAAATGGGTTGCACATTTAAATAATTAATTATTAATAATGGATTTTTATTTTTTGGTGGAAGCCCTAATCGACCAACTGGAAGCCAGATCTTATCATCTAACTCAGCTGCATATAATTACAGCAACACAGACCACCACCTCCGGCTTAATGGCGTAACAACAATGCTTGACGCTAGCACTAGCTGCTAGCTTGGTTAGCACAGAGCATTTACTATGGGTAACTGTGATAATGCTAATTTTGGCTAACTTAAACTCCTTGACGAGTTCTTTTCGTACTTCGGCTTCCTGCTTCCTGCATGCTTCATTAAACCTTTCGCTTTTTTTGGTCGTGTTTATCTGTCTGCAGTAAATTTTGACCTTTGTTGTGGCTCAAAAACTGACTTCTTGAGTCGAAGCATCTGCAGACTTATTTCATACCAGATGTGTTATGATCCACTAAACTTAGACATGATACAAGATGAAGACTAAGATCCAACTTTAAGTGTCCTACAGGCTCCTTCAACAGACCCACAGTGAGCAGTTTTAACCCTATAATAATAACCTCTGACCAGCCTACATCATGTTGGTTTCACCCTGCAGCTTCTTCAGCACCAACGTGTGTATTTGTTGTTGGTAAACGTGTATCAGTCGTTGAATTATTGATTTTATATGTTGTGGTGCGTCACATGTGTTTTCATAAACATTGGTGGCACGCGACTTGCCACGTACAGCTCCCTCTTCACCTCCCCCTTAGGTCCCCAGTGTCTCTGCACACACACACACACACACACACACACACACACACACACACACACACACACACACACACACACACACACCCTCCCCTCTCTCACACACACACACACACACGTCTAACGTACACACACACTTGCAGGCGCGTCTCTGGGCCCCCCACGTAATTACTGCAGCACTCTTCCCATAAACTTAAGCTCAGCACGTCTCCAGTAACAGCAACGTATGCAAATGAGACAGCAGCCCGGACCGGGAGCCTCTAGGAGCCGTGGGAAGCCGTGGGGAGCCCCGAAGAGCCCTGGGGAGCCGCGGATCTGGCCTGTGGCCCCCTCTTCCAGCAGCTGGCCGCAGTAATCTGATCTGGACACAAAGAGCCTGTTGATCTCTGCGTTTGAGCAGGTAAAGCAGGCAGAAGAAGTCCTGGATCACTGGTCTAATAAAGCAGCCATGAGCTCATTCAGTAGCACAGAATAACTGTAACTCGCCACATGATTATTGATATTTACTGATATTTTATCACGATAACAATCATTGTGTGCATCAGCATCATTAAGGACTCGGGGACCTGAAGAAAGTGCTGATTCAAACCCTGATGTCACTGAAGTCTGTCTGTGCCCATCTCCTCCTCCTTCTCCTCCCTCTCCTCCTCCTTCTCATCCCTCTCCTCCTCCCTCCCCTCCCTCTCCTCCTTCTCCTCGCTCCCCTCCTCCTCCTCCCTCTCCTCCTCCTCCCTTCCCTCCCTCTCCTCCTTCTTCTTCTACCTCTCCTCCTCGCTCCCCTCCTCCCCCTCCCTCTCCTCCTCCTCCCTTCCCTCCTCCTCCTCCTCTCCTCCCTGCAGCGTTGGTTTGATGCCTTGCTCTTCCTTGCATCATTAAGGGAACAGAACCAGCAGCTTTGGCTCATTGTGGTTAAACCTGGTTGAAGCTGCATCTGTATCTCCTGAACTGATGAAGGTATCAGTGTAAAAAAAGTCAATTGATCATCACACCCCCCCCCCCCCCCCCCTCCCTCCCTCCAATCACTGATTCATATGATCGATATCGTGTGATGCGCGCCGTGTTTACGTTCCCACGAGTGACCATGTGGTGTCTCCTCTTCTGGGACCAAAGAAGAAAAAACCTCCTGGCTTCCCCCTCGCCATATGGCCCCGGAGGGCCCATACCGTTACAGGCCCTTTAACATGCTTCCAGTGAGACGGAGCCGGCGGACGGAGGCGCGTAGAGACGTTCAGGCCGGAGGAGGGAGGAGGGAGGGAGGGGAGGAAGGAGGGAGGCGAGCAGGGAAATAAACGTCGTTTTCTGGATGTGGAGGAGGAGGAGGGGGGGTATGGTGGCAGATGGCTTGTAAGGGTCTGTCCGCGTCTGAAGGCGTGTCGTGGTCCTTCACTGAAGACCCCCTCCTCCCTCCCCCCTCCTCCCCCCTGCATCCACAATCAATGGAAATTAAAGCGCAGAGAATGGATGAATAGTCAGACCCGAGTCACCCTTTTTTGTTTGGCGCAGCTACTGGTGGGCAGGAGTTAAACTACAGCAGCCCCCTACAGTAGGCTTCAGTTAAACAGCCAGAGCTGCGCGTGTGTCACTGGCTCAGTGGGCTCAGTGGTGCAGGTTCGAGTCCCAGTTTGGTTTCTTTAAATGATTGTTGAGGTTTTGTTTGTTGTTCTAAATGTTGGAGCTGATCTACAATATGTATCGATTCCTGATCAGGGATTGTTCATAAACCACCAGATTAAACTTCAGTCATTTCTTTATTATTATTATTATTATTGTGTTGGTTATTAGTTTGTTTTATCCAGATTACAGTTTTTTATCATAGAACAATAACAACAATATGAACTTTATGATTTGACTTTCTGGGTGAATTTTAAAGGCTCACAGTGAGATTTGTTCATCATAAACGTTTAAAGCGACTTTTCTTTCTGTTGTGAAACTATAATTGATTTTTTTTGTCTCTATGAGGGTTAATTGTGACGTCACGGTGCGGCTGCAGAGATGGACAGCTGTATTAATGGAGGAGGACTTTGTCTGCGTGTTGCTTGCATTGATTGGAGGTAATAAGTAACTACGGACACATCAGCTCTGTTATGTGATATAACAAGTGAATGTCATTTGGATGAGAAAGGGAAAGCATGAGGGGGGGGGGGGTAACGGACACCGGAGAGACGCCGGAAAACACCAGCAGTGACGTGAATATCTGAACACGGTGACGCAATGTTCGTGCACACTCAGCAGCTCGCTGTACACACATCACACTTCTAATGAACGACCTAATTAAGAAACAACCCCCCCCCCACCCTCATGCACGTGCACACATCACCACCACCTTTACCCACAGACAGGAGCTGAATAATGAGCCAATATGTGTTTGTTTGTTTGTTTGTTTATTATTTAAAGAAGAGGAGAAGAAAATAATAAATGTATGTGATATTTGTCGAGTTATGTTTGTTTGGTGTGAAGTGAAAAGTGTGTGTGTGTGTGTGTGTGTGTGTGTGGAGGGAGGGTATTGTGTTGTGTAAGGGGAGATGAGGGCGCGCGCTCAGCCAAGGGAAGCGCGCGCACGCTGTTATTGAGGGGAGAGCAGGTGCTGCCTGAATTACCATACAGCTGAGGGAGAGAGAGCAAACTTATTCCTCCAACACACACACACACACACACACACACACAATAACAAAAGTTCCCCCTCATGTTGGCCACGCGAGCGACTCCGTTGCGCGCGCGCCCCATCCCCCTCCCCTCCTGTTTGCAGGCACACACACACACACACACACACACACGCGTGTCTTGTTTTTTTCCATCTTACCTCACCACGCTGCGCTGCCAAGGAATGTTTTCTTCAGGCTTTTGAGTCGATTCAAAGCTTTAAATTCTTCCCACAAACAGAAATACCAAAAAATGTAGAAGGTGTGTATGTAGAGAAGGAAAGAGGAGGAGGAGGAGAAAGAGGAGGAGGAGAAAGAGGAGGAGAAAGGGAGAAAGAGGAGGAGGAGAAAGAGGAGGAGGAGGAGGAGGAGGAGGAGAAAGAGGAGGAGGAGAAAGAGGAGAAAGAGGAGGAGGAGGAGAAAGAGGAGAAAGAGGAGGAGGAGGAGAAAGAGGAGTCAGGGTTTGACCAAGAAACTTGTTTTTTGGAGGGTTTTTTTCTTCAATCAACTTCAAAATGTTTTGAGGATTTTTTTTAAATTTTCTGTTTATGTTGTTGTTGTTGTTGTTGTTGTTGACACTTTACCCAAAACATCTTTAGACTCCAGAAACAAAGAAAACAGTCCAGTGAGGCAACAGCTGGAGGGATCCGATCAGTAACATCCTGTCAGGATCTGGCATCTGCAGGCTCCTCAAAACATTAGAGCAACTTCTTGGATCTAAAAGAAAGAAAGAAAGAAAGAAAGAAAAAAGAAAGAAAAAGAAAGAAAGAAAGAAAGAAAAAGAAAGAAAGAAAAAGCTCAACTATGTTCATAAAGTCACTGAAACACTTTAAATCAACTTGTTTAATTTACAGGAAGTGAAATAAAGTCAATGTTTCCTATAATGGATGTAAATTGTGGGTTTGACCCTTTAAAAGAAGCTCTGTTAAACATCTTTCATTTACAACACGTTGATTCTTGTTTGTCTGTAAAACTTTGACACTTCTCCATTTTGGCTCCAGATATTCACACTGTGCTGCTGCTGCTGCTGCTGCTGCTGCTGCTGCTGCGGGGCAGTGAGGAGGCTGTTGGGGTACTTGCATGGGATCCCATTGTGGAGAGCTGGGCCAGATTGGGAGGTGAAGTCTGGGAGGAGGAGGGGGTCCATTTGCATGTTATTACCATAGCATGTGTCAGGCCGTATATAACAGGCTGCAGGCGGCCTTGGCTGGAGACAGACGCACAGTTCACAGTGAGGAAAGACATTAGGAGGAAGAAGGAAGCATGTTGGACCTGTGACAAATCTGTCCTTGGGTTAGACCAAGACCTTCACACACAAAGATACACACTACATTTGTCACTTTCTTAACAAACAAACAAAAAGCCAGAAGAAGAAGAAGGACGCATCTTTACTGGATTAACGCTTTAAACGGACCTGGAGGACGCAAAAGTAAAAGTTGAGAAATCTTGTTTTTGCTGGTTTTATTTTGAAGGTTTTGGGATTTACTTTTTTAATTTTGCTTCTCGGGACATGAATGAAAGCGGCGTGGCTGACAGCCGCAGCAGTTGATGAGAAAACGACAGAAACGTGCTCAATGCATCTTTCTCAGCGGGCTTGAAGAGGAGGAGGCACCCTGAGGACGCACCCTGAGGACGCGCCCTGAGGACGCGCCGAGCCCCGACACGTTTCACACTATTTATTTATTATTTATTATGTATTTATTTAATATGGGGCGCGTCATCCTGCTGACTCTGGCCGTCCTGTCCGTGTTGCTGTGCCAGGTAAGATGCTGAATCCATTTCTTCCAAACAATGAACCATCACCCCCTCCCTCCCCTCCCTCCCCCCCTCCCACCACAACACACACGCTCATCCAGGAGCGCTCCTGTACGTATAGTTGATGGTAACGAGCCGCTCTCCTCCGCAGGGGTTTTGTTCGGGAGTGTTTGAGCTCAAGTTGCAGGAGTTTCTGAACAAGAAGGGAGTACAGGGCAACAGAAACTGCTGTAAAGGAGGCCTGACGTCTTCCTTCCAGCAGCAGTGTGAATGTAAAACCTTCTTCAGGATCTGTCTGAAGCACTACCAGCCCAACGCCTCCCCGGAACCACCCTGCAACTACGGCGGCGCCGTGACGCCGGTGCTCGGCTCCAACTCGTTCCAGGTGCCCGATGTGATCCCGGAGAGTTCATTCAGCAACCCCATCAGGATCAACTTCGGTTTCACGTGGCCGGTAAGTTTTCATTCATGATTCAGTAGAAGTAAAAGTCGCGCCTTTTTTTTTTGTTTTCTTTTTTTTGGGTAAATCTGTGCGTAAAAGCGCGGCTCAGTCCCTGGGTAGTCGTGCTTAGTTTCACCGGGTCAGGTCTGCATTCAGCACGCCGGCTGTAAGGCACAATCCCCGCAGGCCTCTGCTTCATGTTATCGCCACATCTCCGCTGGCCACCTGTCTCATGAAGCCATTTGTGTTCCCAGGGGACCTTCTCGCTGATCATTGAGGCATTACACACCGACTCCAAAGACGACCTCTCTACAGGTAGGAAACAAACAACACTCGCTTTTCAACTTCTGTCACGTTTTCCAAACATTTCCCATCTTTTAATTTTCATTTCCCGTCTACACATGCGCACTTCAGAGAACCCAGACCGCGTTATCAGCACCATGACCACCCAGAGGCATCTGACGGTGGGGGAGGAATGGTCCCAGGACCTGCACACCGGCGGCAGGACGGAGCTCAAGTACTCCTACCGGTTCGTGTGCGATGAGCACTACTACGGGGACGGATGCTCGGTGTTCTGCCGGCCGAGAGACGACGCCTTCGGCCACTTCACCTGTGGAGAGCGCGGAGAGATAGTGTGTGATGCGGGGTGGAAAGGACAGTACTGCACTGAACGTGAGTAACAAGAGTGTGTGTGTGTGTGTGTGTGTGTGTGTGTGGTGGAAACTGTAATTAACACATTATGAGATCATCATGATTATTGTTTGTTTATTCTGGAAAGTGTAAAGTTAATTTTTAATATGTTGGATCTCTGAGTACCGTTATAGAAGGCAACACACACACACACACACACACACACACACACACGACCACTTGATTTATTCTAAGGAAAGTTTTTGGGAATAATCTCACGCGTGCCATAAATTTACATGCTGCCTTCCGATTCGTTACTCTCGGAGTGGGCCGGGCGCTGATTGGCCGAGGCGGGGGAGGTATTGTTTGAAGTGGGCAGCTGCCGGCAGAGAGGAGACAATGGAGCAGCTGTCGCGCACTGGCAACACACTCGCCAGCTGTCCACTCTTATCTGCCCCAATCCGAGACATTATGGGGAGTGTGTGTGTGTGTGTGTGTGTGTGTGTGTGTGTGCACAGAATGAATAAAAGAGTTTTGACCCGCAGCGAAGAAGAAGAAGAAAAAAAAGAGGGTGGTGGGGAGGGTGGAGGGGGTCTGTATATGTGTGTGTGTGCACTCTGTGGCACACACACATTCACACACTCCCCTCTTTGTCTCTGCACTATGTTAAGCAGAAAATTCTTCCACGGTGATAAGGAGATTGAATTTAAGGTAACAGCTAATGGGTTTAGGAGCCTCTCATCTTGTATTTTAATGACTTTGTTGGGTTTTAGGTGGTGCGTTTTACTTCTCCAACCTCAGAGAGTCTAAACGGTGTTTTATTTCTCATCCTGTACAGCGATCTGCCTGCCAGGCTGCGACGAGGAGCACGGCTTCTGCGAGAAACCCGGAGAGTGCAAGTGAGTTTTCCTCCAGTTCATTGAGGCATTAATTAATTAATTAATTAATTAGTGGGGGACACATGAGGTAATGTGAGTGGGCTGACCGGTGTTCCCTCCTAATTGGACAACAGGTGCAGAGTGGGATTCAAAGGCCGTTACTGTGATGAGTGCATTCGTTACCCGGGCTGCCTC
This sequence comes from Pampus argenteus, assembly GCA_036937835.1. NCBI lineage: Eukaryota > Metazoa > Chordata > Actinopteri > Scombriformes > Stromateidae > Pampus > Pampus argenteus. The sequence goes on along the minus strand of CM072866.1, from coordinate 24,196,764 downwards.
CATGGGACCTGCCAGCAGCCCTGGCAGTGCAACTGTCAGGAGGGCTGGGGGGGGCTCTTCTGCAACCAAGGTGAGTGTGAGAAGAGTGAGAAGGTGATGTGAGGGTGCAAAGACCTTTTGTGTCAGAATCTAACTGAAAGTGAAAGTATATTCACCGAAAAGCTGAAAGAATGATCTCAAAAACGTCCAGGTTTGACCTGGGTGTCGAGGTGTTTTTGATCAGGTCAGTTAAAATGACCAAAATCAATCCAACAAGCCTGAGAGAAAAGGAATAGAAAGTGGACGAGGTGTTCGGAAAGTAAATCATGTCACCGATTTCTCTTTGAAAACTGTTGTTGTAAAGATAAAAACAGCTGTAAAGACAAAGAGACAAGAGAAGTTAGTGAAACATTAAGATACCAACATAAAAACACTGCGGTAAAGAAACAACAGAGCAGCAGCTGTTTCCAGATGAACAGCAAGGACAGGAAACAAAAAAGTCAAGTGTGCAAGAGGACAAAAAGACTTTCTGTCGCTGCTGCTGTTGTCCTGCCATGTGTTGTGCTGACGCTAATCCACATGTGCCGCTGTGTCTTTCCAGATCTCAACTACTGCACTCACCACAAGCCCTGCATGAATGGAGCCACTTGTAGCAACACTGGTCAGGGCAGCTACACCTGTTCCTGCAGGCCCGGATTCACTGGGGCCAGCTGTGAGATCCAGGTCAACGAATGCGCTGGAAACCCCTGCCGCAACGGAGGAAGCTGCACTGTAAGTGTTGTTTTGCTCTTCTTGAATGAACGTGGAATCAGAGAAGAGTCAGTTATCAAAACAGAAACCAAACATGAGACATTCAACAACACACCGACATTCATACGGCTGCAGTTATGAGAACAGATCATGATGTCAAGCCTGTTCTATTTTTCCAACCGCAGGATCAGGAAAACACATATACCTGCACTTGCCCTCACGGTTTCTATGGCAACAACTGCGAGCTGAGTGCCATGACGTGTGCTGATGGGCCGTGCTCCAACGGCGGCCGCTGTGCTGACAACCCTGAGGGAGGCTACTTCTGCCAGTGCCCCACAGGATACGCAGGATTTAACTGTGAGAAGAAGATCGACCACTGCACCTCCAGCCCCTGCTCCAACGGTGAGACGGACTGACCGATGGCAAACTGTCAGATTAGATACGTCATACCAGACGCTAATGTCAGCCTTCTGCTTTGTTCACAGGCGCGCGCTGTGTGGACCTTGTCAACTCGTACTTGTGTCAGTGTCCAGATGGTTTCACTGGCATGAACTGTGACCACACCGGGGACGAGTGCTCGACGTACCCTTGCCAGAACGGCGGTACCTGCCAGGAGGGTCTTGACGGCTACACCTGCACCTGCCCACCGGGATACACCGGCCGCAACTGCAGCTCGCCCATTAGCCGCTGTGAACACAACCCTTGCCACAACGGGGCCACCTGCCATGAGAGAAACAACCGCTACGTCTGCGCATGCGTTCCTGGCTACGGTGGCAGAAACTGTCAGTTCTTGCTTCCAGAGCACGCTGCGATCCGCGGGTCAGAGGTGCCCTGGATGGCCGTCGGGTCCGGTGTGGCGCTGGTGCTGCTGCTGCTGGCGGGATGTGCTGTACTTGTTGGATTTTTCCGATCAAAAGTCCAGCGTGGCGGTCAAGTAGAAACCTCTGGAGAGGGAGAAACGATAAATAACCTGACTAACAACTGTCACCGTGGTGACAGAGACCTGGCGGTCAGCATGTTGCCGACGCCGGGCGTCAAAAATATCAACAAGAAGATGGACTTCTGCAGCGGTGACCCTGATGAGGGATCTTCACCAGAAAGGAGCAGCTACAAGAGCCGGCATCCGCCTGCAGACTACAACCTCGTACACGAGGCGAACTACGAGCAGGCGGCTAAAGAGGCCATGCTGGAGGCGGCCAGCGAGGACAAGTGCCAACCCCTGGACTCATTTGAGTTTGAGGAGAAACGCAGCAAACGTTTAAAATGGTAAATGTCTCTTACTGAAAGGTTGACATTTGCTTAAATGAAATCAATACTCTTAAGCTAACGTTTCTTTTTTCTTTCCTTTTCTTCCCAAAAGCGATGCATCAGAAAAGAAAGCCCCAGAAATGTCTGCATGTGCGGACACCAAGTACAAATCTGTGTTTGTGATGTCAGAGGAAAAGGACGAATGTATAATTGCAACTGAGGTGAGTTTGATATGTTGTTGTTCCCGGTTACAACGGAAACAAGACGTCCGTCTCTGGTCATTTGGCCGTCAAACTAACGTCTTTTTTTTGTGTCTCCAGGTGTAACGAGCCACCAATGGGCTGCCCGTTGCTCATTTGCTCTATGGGAGAGTTTTTATACTCCTTCAGATGCTGCTCTAACCCTAGGGGGAGGTGTCCCGCCTTGAGACTGCTGCTGATACTGAGACGTTTAACTGATATTCAGAGTGAGCTGGTTCTCTACTGGAAACTAAGCGCAGGCAGCGGCGGCCTGTGGGATAAGAACTGGCGGGGTAAAAATAAATAAATAAATAAATAAAGTTTACGGTTAAAAGTAAACTTAGCCACTTAGCTTTCTGGGGATATATAATAAAATGTAAAGGGACACTGTCCACGTTACCGTGAGACACTACGAAGTTTGTTTTTGCAACATTTGCACCCAGGCCTTTTCTGTAACCCACACGCCGTTGCTGAGCGCAGGAACTGCATCAAACGGTGGATGTTTGGCCATACTGGCCTGTTCTTCATGAGGCTGTGCACCCATCACTAGACCTGTGAAGACTGTATGTATACTTGATCACTGTATTAACTGAAGTGCGTTTTCTTCCCGAAGCCCTCCAAACCATTTATGACATAGTATTGTTTTTTTTGTTGTTTTTTTTTGTTGGGACATGAAAACTTTTGTCTTAATTAAAAAAAATATTGCTTTTTGATAACAGATTGTCCATTTGTAAAATAAATAAATAAAAAAAAAACAAGAAAAAATGTATGATTTAAAATTATGATTTAATTTAAGTTAATTTAATGATCGTTATTTTTATTTTATATTGTATATTTGTGATGTTTGTTATGATTATTTAAGGTGGTTTCTTTAATGATATTTGCAAAGGCACTTCAGGTCAATGGGACTTTTTTTTAAATTTTTTTTTTTTAATAAAATGTTATTTAAGAGGGATTGTACTGTACAAATTGTTATGTTACTGTCTCCTTTACCGTTTTTGAATGAAGGAATTAGCCAAGACTATTTTTCCAAATAAATATTGCTAAACATGAAATTTTTTAATTGCGTCCAACTTTTGTTTTGTCCATCTGCAAGCACTCTCTGAAAAACACTTCTTTAGGGGTCTGTGAGCAAAGTTAATCAGTAACATCTGTTGTCTTCCCCTGGCGACCCCATAGTGGGCTTTTCTATGCCGACACTGTTGGCTACTGCCAGAAGTTGAAAGTGTCTCCCTGGAGACGAGAGAGGGGGCCTATTCATAAAAAACAATGTCCCTACGCTAGATTTACCACTCCTATTTCTCCCCCTAAAGAACAAGTCAGGTAATTCATGGCTCTAAAATCCAGATCAATGCAGAGAAACGCCTACTGGACATCCAACACTTTAGCTTCCACTAAATAACTTCCGTATCTGAAGCTTTTCCTTTTCTCATATTTGAACGCAGCCATCATGTCGAAGGAGAAACAAACGTGCCATTTCTTTTCTCGCCTCTTTAAATTCCCTTCGGTTTTCTTTCTTAATTGCTTCACAAAGATGCTGATTGTATTTAGACACAAATAACTGTAAATCATCAGCCCGGTAGAGTTGGCCTCTGGAGGGGTTTATAACCCCACTGCATTATGGGAGCAGACTTCACTAGACAATGATGGAATTGACAATGGGCCACACAAAAGGCCACCCTTGGGAGAGCCTGCGTGTCCCTCGGCATGCTGGGAGAAAGAGAGTAACAGGAACAGATGTTGTTGAGTAACAGATGCCTTCTGGCCAGAGTTCAGCCACGACCAGCAGACCTTCAAAGGGCCGAGCTGCAGAGAAAAACAGATTAACTACGAGCCTTCGAGAAAGGACAGCTTTGACTTTGTCTTCCTGATAAATTTGTTGGGATTTTGAGAATTGGCAGAGAGAAGAGTGATGAATCAGATAAAGAAAGTACAGTATGATTCAGTACAAAAAGCATTCAATCAACATCTTTTCTTTTTACACATTAATAAAAGAAAATTAAACCAGAGTTTAACAGTTTTTTTAGGGCAAAAACATTTAACAAAAGTAAAGAAGATGAAAATCTGATGAATACCAATTAATATTTTAATTATTAAATCTGTCAAGTTATTAATTAGTTGTTTGGTCAAAGCTTTGAGAAGCTACAACCAGCTGATTTGTGGCTTTTTTTTTTTTTTTTTTTTTTTACTGGTGTTGATTAATTATAAAAACTGTTAATTTACTGGTATTAAAATCACTTTTGTTATTTCGTTCTTTGATATAAAAATGTTTCTCTGCACAAACTTATTTTTAAATTTTTTTAAAATGAGGAAACTTCACATCAGATAAATATGAAAAAAAAACGTCGTTATTCTGCACGGCGACAGTCAAACAAAACAAAGCAAAAAAAAAAAACAACCGAAATAAATAAACAAACATAAATAAATAGTTGACTGGAAGGAGGCTTTGAAGCCTACAGGTAAATATTCACCATCGTCAGCTGAACAAACTCAGATCAGGACGAGCGGCTGGCCTGGAGCCATAGAAGACTTTTATTTGGAGAAAGAAATCTTTGAAATCACTCATTTTTAAAATTCAATTAATTCATTGAGTACGACATCTAAATTCTCAGAAAAAGTTAAAATCATGCCTTTAGTCTTTTTATACACAAAAGATGTGGTTTTACGATGACAAAGTGAATTTTTTTTTTTTTATAAAATGACTTCTTCTTCTTCTTCTCACATATTTAACCTCTGTTAAAGAAATAATAATGTAGAAAAACAATTATCAACTTCCCTCCCAGTAAAACAAAGAAACAGAAAACATAAAAGGCATAACACAGTACGATACAATGCGCTGACATGGCTTCAAAGCACAAATATTACAGTACTGTACAAGGTCCGCCTCAGACAAAATGCACCAAAACCACTTCCACTGCTGAGGATAGATCAAACCTCTGAAACAGCTCAACACTGCTTATTTACCAAACCCAGGCCGCAGCATGGCGTTGGCAACTGGCAAATGAGGTAAATATTTCAAAAAAAATAAAAATAAAAAAGCACCAAAAGGTTTGGCGTTAAATTTCTTTATAGCTTATAAACAACGGTGAGTTGGTAACGTCTCAGTTCAGCTTCTATTAAACTGTTGTTGCTGCTGAAACAAACAACTGCAAATCAAGTTTGCATGTTCAGAGCCAACGAACGCACGCTGCCACGCCCGCTCTGTGTAAATAAGCAGTTCATCCATATTTAAAAATGGGACATTTAATGTCAGTATTTATAGTGACGTCCAGACACAAAGGATTTGACTTTACATCTTTGCTGGATTCACTCTTTTAAATGAAAAAAAAAATTTGATTAAAGTGATTATTTGTTTTTGTTTTTTTAGTCAAATTATCTCATCACTCGCAAAGTTCTCAAGCTCAAAGTGTCTCACTCGTTAAGGAGGTCCACATATGAAATCAATTAGAAGGCTCTTACAAAGCTTAAGTAAACTACTGAATATCATATAATGCTGACAAACATGAAGGAAAATTAGCAAAAAGCAGGGACATGAAAGATCACCTTTTAGGTGTCAAAAAGAAAAAAAAGAAAACAAAAAACAATTTTAGGCCAAATACTTTGAGGGGAGAACAACATCTACGTCCAAGTAACATGATGTGCAAACTTAACTGTGCATAGAGCTCAATTTGTAACAAATATTAATGTGATAATTAATATCACGAGTTTGACTTTGTCAAAACTTGCAGGGGTGATTGTACATTTTTATGATTAATTTAGTTTTACTAAAAGATTAAAAAGTTTATATATATATATATATATATATATATATATATATATATATATATAGTGCTGCGAGAAAAAAGCTTTTATTGTTTTTTGTTTTATTTTTTTTTTGCTTTTTTTTTTAAGCAACAAACACTTCCCATTTATTATTAACCAGAGCCCCAAAAGACAAACACAACCAAACACTCAATAAAAATCCTGATAAAAATCACTGATTTGTCATATTAACCGTCTCTTCCTCTGAATGGCTCTTTCACTTTAAAAGTTGTTTTTTTTTTTTAATGTTCTGCCTTATTTCTGCATCAAAGAATCACATGAGCAACAAATAACAAACTGAGCGTTATAGCGATGTACAGGAACTTTACATAGAAGTACTTTAGTAAGCTTTCAAAAAGTAAATGGATCTATCTTAGATTTAGTTTTTCACTGTTTCTTCGTTTGATGTAGCTTAAAAGATGTGAAGCATAATGCCTGTCTTTGGACCACCGAGGTAATTGTAGGTGTGTGTGTGTTTGTGTGTGTGTGTGTAAGTGTGTGTAAAACATGCTGAAATGTTTCCCACATTTCAAATGAGAAAATAGTGTCCCTCCGAGCTGTCAGGGGCTCGTCCTGGTTCGAGGTATATGATCCTGGGGGCGACCGGTGGCGCCTGTGGAAAATGTTACAAAGCTGTCTGATGGATGATGGTGAATTTCATTCATGCCGCTGTGCATCACGCCTCCCCCTGCTCCCCCCTGCTCCCCCCTCCATCCCTGCAGTCTCTCTGCTTGGACTCATCTCCTTCTCCGCCTAATAATTCATCAACCATCTTCTTTTTCACCCTGGTTTGCATCCTGAACAGCGCCGGGCTCCATTCACAATCAATTCAGTTAATTCAGTAAGTGCTTTTCCGCCCTTCAAAATAACAAAAAAAACAGGAAAACTTTTATAATAAAGTGGTTCTTAAAGGCCCCATGAAATGAAAAATACACTTTCCCTAAACGTCTTCCTATAAAATGGTTTCAGGTTTGATGGCTAGCTACACCTGTCGCTCTAGTTCCTGTTTCATGGGGCCTTTAAGGTGCGCTCAGAGACGAGCTAACCAAACACAGACAACTCTTCTTTTTCCCCTCGTCTCTGTTACGTCCAGCAGCTTTGGCCATCATTTTTTGGTCCAGCTGAGTCTCATCCTCAAGTTTGCGCCGCCTAAAACAAACGTGCGTCTGTTTGCTTCATTGCTTTTAAACTCTCTATAAGTGGATTCATTTACATCCATAATTTTACACACACACTGTATGCTAGAGATGTGCTGGTATACAGCTTTTATTGTGAAGCATTGTGATGGTAATAATACCATTTAGACCATTTCCATTCATGTTTCCAGCTTTAGCTTCTCTGGTCATGACTCGCTAACGTTAGCTCGTTGCTGTAAATACATCATCTACACGTGCAGGACGTTTTGGTTTCTTTCATAAGTAACGCCGACTGCAAACTGCTTTAAATTCTCCTGAAACAACCAAACCTGCTGTTTGTGCTGTTTTTAGCATTTTAATTCGAGACGATTCATGTTGTAGTTTGAGTCAACCTGAGGTTTTATCATATAAAGTAATTTTATTATATAGCAGTACTTCAGAAAAGTCTGATAATTATCATGATTATACTATTTACTGTGATATTTGTGTCCACAATAATCAAATAATCAATTCCCGGCACATCCCAAGTGTAAACGTAAACATCAGTGTGTTGTTCAACCTCACCGACATGTTAATTTCAAGCTATTATATCTTATTTTTTATATATATATTTTTAGAGGCTCCACTGGTTACATAATGGAGCCATAACGTGGCTCAAACACCTTTTCATTTGTTACATAGACGGCTTTATTTTTCACATTGGATGCTGATGCTACGAGCTGTTGTTGTTGTTGTTGTTGTTGTTGTTCACAGTAGGCTGCATGCGGTCATTACAGTTGGTAATATGTAAACTAATTTACCCGTACGATGCTACTGAGAAAGCTTTCATATGTAATCCTGATAGTCTCGATCATCGCTGAAAACTGGCAACGCGGCCACGTCGCTCAGGTGGGCTGTAAACAACCAGGTGGGCTGTAAACAACCAGGTGGGCTGTAAACAACCAGGTGGGTTGTAAACAACCAGGTGGGCTGTAAACAACCAGGTGGGTTCACGTTTGACTTTAAGCACTTGGCAACAACAGAAACTTCTTACGCGACAACTGAACTCTAATTTCCAACGAGAATTAAATGAACTGACAGTGAATCAAACCCTGCAACCCCCTCCCACCCCCCCACCAACCCTTCCCTCACTTGCATCTCATTATAACCCCAAACCCCACCCTCACCCCACCTACGCCCCCATCAACTCCCCACTCCCCGACCCGCTTCTGTATTCCTAACCTCTTTGGTGACTCTCTGGTGTCTTTGAAACAGGGTTCCTACACATGGTCCATGTCAACGTTTTGTCTGGATTGTTAGCGATGTTGTTCTATAGCTTATGATGATTTTTTTTTTTTACAAACTTTGCAAGGACACCTTCTATATTTCCAACTTTTTCGGCCTTCCAGACCTGTGTAGGAACCCCGATTGAAAGTGTTGCTAAGCTAAAACAATGGGAACCTCTTAGCGTTGTTCCCACCTGAACAAAGGATCAACAAGGCTGTTAGGACCAAATAAGTGTTGGTTCAAGGAATGGGCTAATACCTCCCCTTCTCTCTCTAGGTGGAGGAAGCTCCGTGGCTGGGCATGTTGGCCATGCTGCCGACCATGCCAGCCGCGCCAGCCATACCTGAGGGCCCTCCCAGAGCCGGAGGACTGTGCTTGGTAGGTGAGGTCATGTCGGCGCCACGCCCCTGGCTTTGGGGGGCATGGTGAGCGTGCTGCAGGGCGTGGCGCTCCAGCAAGGTGCGGTGGGTGAAGGCCCTGTGGCACACGTTGCACTGGAAGGTGCGCTCGGCACGGTGGGTGCGCATGTGCACGTTGAGCGAGCTTTTCTGGGTGAAACGCTTGCCGCACATGGAGCACTGGAAGGCCCTGACGCCAGTGTGCACCACCATGTGTTTGAGGAGGTAGTCACGCAGGGAGAAGGAGCGCCAGCAGATGGAGCACTGGTGAGGTTTCTGACCTGGAGGTCCAGACGGTCACACAGACACAGACAGATACAGACAAGCATACACGAGCAAAAGAATCAGTGTTTCTGAATCCTGCTGAAGTGATTCAGGCTTATTGAGGCAAGTGAGGTTGGACACATGATGACTTATCAAAATTATTATGACACGTCAGCAAAGCACTGCCTACAACAATATATATCAGGAGTCATGTTTGTGTCTGCTGATGGATTTATGCCCAAAATTCACTTTGCTTTTAGCTCTGCTTTGGTCTCCACCAAATCCTGAGGAAAATATCTGGCAGCTAAAATGTTCTCACTTTCTTCACCTGCTAGCCTCTAACCTCGTCTGTCTGGTGGAAACACAGCAGACAACAGCAAACGTGGGTTTATCCTAAAGGCTCCACAGAGCTACAGGTGATAATTTTACAGTTCCATATGATTCATCATTACATAAACAAAATACGAGAAGCATTAAGTGAAGAAATGATTAGATGTGTTTTACCGGAGTGGATGAACATGTGCTTGCTGTAGTTCTTCCTGGAACGTAAAGATTTGCCACAGTGCGTGCAGTCGAACGAGGTCTCAGATCCCTGGGAGGAAGGGGAGGGGCCTGCGGAGCAGGACGAGGTGGATGGAGGCGGGGCCGGTGTCATCGGGGCAGGGGGCGGAGCCTGCTGACTGGGCTCCGTCCCCGCCATGCTGTCAATCCCACCCATAGGCCCACCTACATAGAACGGAGCCGGCTGCGACTGGCTCACCGGGTACTGGAACAGAAGCTGAGGAGCGAAACGTCGACTGTGAGCGTTGGATTAATATTCTGGACATTATCATCGATTCATGTAACTCGTTCATTCATTCATTCATTCACTCATGGGTAACCCATCTGCCTTACTGAAGGTATAGGAGTGTCTTTTTTTATTGAGTTAATTTTAAGCTTAAAGCACTTTAGGGCCAAACATAAACATAACATAGGGATATTCAGTTTATAATTATATACAACAGAGAAAAGCAGCAGAACTTTAACATACTCATTATGATTATATAGCATACATTAACTCTCATGACATGATGCGGCCGCAGCAGCACCGACCTGGTTGTTGATGGACTGTGTGGTCGGGGGCGGAGTCATCGGCTTGTTGACCCGTCCTCGAGGGTTAAAAGCCATGGCCTGAGGAGGCTCGCTCTGAGGCCAGAAACTCTCTGAAAACACCCCCTGCTCATCATAGAAATCCTGCAAGACACAGACACACACAGTCATAATTACACACACACACACACATCATCATCATCAGCTGAAATATCTGACAACACCAGTTTTGTTGGTATTCATGTTTTGGCTTCAGTCCAAGGTCTTTTTTTTATTTTTTATTCTTTATTTAAACCTATGAGAGTTGCATGGTGCGGTTTGACCAGTCAAGCTGCACCGCTGCGTGGCTAAGAGAGATAATAAAGAAGAAAACTGCTCTAATTAACACGTACAGAAAGAATTAAGAAAAAAATGCTGCAAAGTGAGAAAACAATCAACTACACAAACAAATATAGAAGCAACGCAAGCCGCTCAGCACACGACAGAAATGATACCAGGTATCTGTAGAGGCAATAAATGCATTCAGTGCAACAATAGTCTGATTCTGATGCTTTAACATCCTGCTTTCATCCAATACAGCGCTACTGATGAATGAATGAACTCTTTTGCTTTGCATGAAAAATATAACGTCTTAAATACGGTGGATTTTTCCATTTCCAACGATGACTTCCTATGCAGCACTTTTGGGAAAACTGACAGGCGAAGCTGAATCCTTCTGACTGTGTGGCAGATGTTCCTTGTTTAGTCTGCAGGGTGCAGCAGGCTGCGGCATAAATCAGCTCCACCGTGTTGTTCAGTTGTGACAGAAACGCTGAGCATAAATTTACAAGATAATTCTCAAAGTTTGTCCTCTGGAGCAGAAGGTACCATTTTCTACCAAATTATTACCTTGAAATCAAGGCTGAATGTTTCTAATCTGACTGAGCTCTTGTACTTTCTTTGTGCTTAATAAATTATTACAATAATAAAAGTTACCTTTACATGTCTCATATGACTTTACATTTTTTAATTTCTCACCGCTCAGTTAAACCCACCTGCCCAAAGCCTGCCATGGATTCCTGGGAGCCCCCCTGCTCTCCATCTCGTCTCCCGTCCTCCAGGGTGTAGACAGTCCCGTCTGTGTCCTGAACCCCTTCATCTTTCACCACCACTCCTTCTCCTCCCAGCACCTACAGTGGAAGGAATTTTAAACAAGTATAATTATGCTTATAACAGTGGTGCTAAAAGGCAGCAGATAGAGACTATAAGAAGAACAGAGCAGCTACCGCCCTGTCAAGCAGGTACTAATAAGTTTAATGACCTACAGTAAATATGCAGAAGTCCATAGAATGTCAACAAGGCAATTACTGATGAAGTTAAGACGAGCGCTTCTCTACAATTGTGCATAGTGCAGAAACATCTCAGCAATATACGCCAATGCAGTGTGAGAAGAGGGAAAAGCAGAAAAAGAAAGGAAAGCAAACCGTTGCAGCTCTGCATGCCTGAAAGCTGTAACCATGGCAACCCTTCCCCTTATCTCCCTACCTGGAGTCTTAGCGGCTGTCTCTGCTTGCGGCTGTGGCCCGCCCCCCTGTCTCGGTCTCCGTCTCTTCCCCGCTCCCTCCCGTCCAGGTCCTCCTCCTCGCTGTATCTGTCCATCCCCACCAGATCATCAGAGAGGTCGGTTGTGTTGCCGCGGAGGCTGTCCCTGCCGATGCTGTCAACACTGCCCACACCGGAGCTGCAGCCTGCGGAGAGGTTCCCTGTGCTACTGGTGCTGGCTCCGTTGGCCGTCTGCGCCAACAGGTCTCGGAGCTTGTACCTGACGTCCTGAGTACAGCTGGAGCTCTGCTTCATGAGGATCGCCCCGGAGCCGAGCCCATCGCCGCCGCACATGGAGCCGGGGCCCATGTCCCCCAGCGCCATCAGACTCACGGTGTTAGCTTGCTCCATCGGGCCACTCTCACTGACGCTAACGCTGGCCCCCAACCCCCCACCCATGTTACTGGCTCCACAGTCAGCCATGAAGTTAGAGAAGTTTGGGTAACTCCCGCCTCCACTTGCACCACCCGAACAGCTTCCACTGCCACCGCTCTCCCTTCCTTTCCCCCCGCCACGCTCTTCTTGTTTAGGGAGAACCCCTCCGAGCATCCCTCCTCCTACAGCTGCTGCTGCCGCCGCCGCCGCAGCTGCACTCGCCGCCCCTGCTGCCGCCTTCCTCTGAGAGATGATCTGGGTGCACTCGTCAATGACCGTCTTGATCTGCAGGATGCTGGCGGCGGTGAGGATGCACAGGGCCTGCGACTGCAGCACCACCAGCGAGCCGCTGTACATGAAATCCACAAGCTGCTTCACGGTTTCAGCGGGCACCAGCGGCGGCACAGAGATTTCAGAGTGACCCAGCAACAGCTTGTCCTGAAAGAAGGGGCTGCCGGCCGCCAGCACGCAGGCGTGGGCTCGCAGTGAAGCGTCATGTATCCGCACGGTCACATCACAGAAGAGGCCCTCGCGCCGCTGCGTGCGCAGGGCTTCCAGAACCGACTGGCTAGAGTTGTGAAGGTGGATGTAGTGCACGGTCTCCGTGCCCGACGCCATGGCGGGAGGCGGCGAGTCGCTGGGGATCGGGTGGGAATGGGGGTGGGGGAGGGGGGGAAGGTGTCTGGGGTTTTGCGTCAGCTTGAGGGATAAGGAGGACAGGGAGGGAAACGGGTACAGTGCATGGGCCACGGTGGGACCGTGTCCCGTCAAACAGTCATGAGTCTGATGGAAGCTGAGACAGCTGCGTTGGCTCTCCTGAGAGGGCTGAACTGAAGAGGACTCCAGGGGCGTCACTGACTCAAAGCCTGTTGTAATAAACCAGAAATACAGCGATTAAACATCAAATGCAGTCGTATTAAATGTTTTCAGTGGTGCTGAAGGCTTATGTAATAAACAGGAAATTCATCATGTTTATCAATAAAAAGAGCCAAATATTCTTCTCTGATACGAGACGCTGATGTGTTTCTCATTGTACTGTTGGTTGGGAAAAAAATACCATAAAATTGTATTATTTTTTTTGCAAAACTGAAGTAATTAGTCAATCAACGGAAAATAATTGTCAATGTTTCTAATAATCAATAACTCCTTGATTCTGTCTTCTCTAAGCTGATGATTTCCTGCTTTATGAAGGAAATGTTTCACATTCCTGGTCAGACACAACAAGAAGAAGACGTCACCACAATCTGCAAAACTGAGACGGACATTTTCACTGTTTCCTCTCATTTCACAGATAAACAATGAACCGATTCCTCAAATAAACAACAGACGGATTCATCAACAATAGAAATACTCGTTAAATGCCGCCTTAGTTTATTTATTTATTTACACCTTTTTGTTACATTTTCAAGCCACATATAATGAATCTCTATTAACTGCCACGTTAATTAAACATCAATTGAATCGCGCGCATCATCTGTAACACCTGTTCTGGACAAATGACAGCGCGTGCCCCGCGCGAGACCAACAGCTCCTCAGGTCAGTTTATCTGGCGACTCCGCACAGTAGGTGGCCGGTAACGCAACACCGAATAAAAAATAAATAAATAAATAAACAAAAAAAACCAACAACCAACCCACAAACCGACTGTTAGTTGTGCTAAACAGACGCGTGAAGACCGAGGAAACATAAACACACGTCGGTAACTTAAAAACGAGTCTTTTAACCGTCGTTTCCAGTAAACAGGTTACCGACCAGCCGCCGTTTAGCTCCAGCAACAAGCAGGTTAACGGTAACGTCGCTAGCTAACGTTAGCTAGCGTTAGCTGTTGACATTAGCCACTCAACTCCCGTTCCTGAAATCTGCAGAGAAACATTACAGATTCACACATGCAAACTAAACATCGTAATCGATTAAAAAAACAACCGTCAGTTGTTAAAACGTCTGATGGCAACTGTCGAAGTGTCTTAAAAAAAAAACAAAAAAATAACTCAAAGCTGCTAGCGGAGCTCGCCCCCACGCTCCAACACAATGCTAACCTAGCTACACTGCTAGCTAGCCACTGCAAAAATTCCAAAGACACAACTAGTAAAGTTAGCTTGGCAGCTAACAGGCTACCACCCGTCCACGTACGGAGCGTGTTAACGTTACACCGAAGTAGTTTACAGCTACGGCGTCGTTGCGTGTGGTTTAATCGTGACTACATACCTGCAATGTGCGCTGACAGCTCGGCGCTTGTTAGTTTCGGGTAGATTGATGCAGCAGGAAGCCTTCAGTATAACGCAGCCAACCTGGTGAGAGCTGGAAACTCACTCACTCACTCACTCACACACATACACACACACACACACACACAGACCAGACACAAGGCTGCGATGTGGAGTTTTTCCTGCTTAACATCAAATAAACCATCCACAAATGTTCATGTACCTGCCATACTCCTCTCAAATCAATGCACACAAGCTCACACACTTAAAATACCTGCACACGTAGCACACATAGCAGGGTAATTATACATGCATGTGCACACACACACACACACACACAGAAAACATACAATAAAAAAAATACATGACACATAAACACAAACTCTGATCTTAATGTTTGATTATGTGTGTGTATATATATGTGGGGAAGTGAGCCATTGACAGCAGTATAAAAGAGGTCCAATGTGTGATAATACATTATATATACAGCACAAAGATGATGCTCTGATGCATAGTGACATTAATGACGACAGATTTACACATTAGTTGACAGGTGCAGCTAATTCACAGGGTGTAAACACGTGTAAAGAGACTGAAAGGGGCGTTTATTTTATATATTTATCCCCTGTAGCCTTGTTCCGGGTGCATCAACGTCTGTGACAGCGGCGGCGGCTCCAGTGACCTGAGCACAGTGACATACCTGGATCAACCTGTACTCTCGAGGATAAAGACAAGAAGTGAGTATAATGCAGTACTGCACACACAAGGCACATATAGTGAACATAACACTGAATTAGATTAAGATAACAGAAGTGGTGGATGAAGTAGTCAGATCCTTTACTGTATGAAAAATCTTACTTAAGTAAAAGTATTAAAGTAAACAACTGGTTTCATCTTTAACAATGTGTTGGATTTTAAAAGCTTCTTATATTATCCATTGAGTCAAATCTGCATCTGAACAGTAACTAAAGCTGTCAGATAAATGTAGTGGAGTAGAAAGTACTAGATTTACCTCTGACATGTAGAAAGTACTAGATTTACCTCTGATATGTAGAAAGTACTAGATGTACCTCTGACATGTAGAAAGTACTAGATGTACCTCTGACATGTAGAAAGTACTAGATGTACCTCTGACATGTAGAAAGTACTAGATGTACCTCTGACATGTAGTAGAGTGAAGTATAAAGTAGCATCAAATGGAAATACTCAAGTATAGTACAAGTACGGTCCGTGTATCTTTTGGTCGTTTGATTTTCTTTTCAGAAACGGGTATGAACAAACAAAAACAAAAGCAACATTATAAAGATCACTGAATGTTATTAACACAACTAATCAAAGCAGACAAAAGATAAATTCAAGACTTTTATTGGTCAAATCACACATAACACATAATGACTGAAGATGAGACACAGGAGCTTTTACCAAAACAAAAACAGACAAACAAAATAAACAATAACTTAAACTTTAACTAAACAACTTACAGAAAAATTGCATCGCTCTATGAAATAAACACAAGTGTATATTTACTTGACAAGCAGCATCAGGTCCATTGATCCACATCTCCTGATGATATTTCAGAGTTACAGACGGTGGTGGCTGTAAAGAAAATAAACTCAACCCAGCGAGATGACTGGCACTCATCAGGACTGATAAGCTGTGGGATTATCTGCATGATGCTGAGCTGCAGCTCTGTCGTCATCCGGTGTCCCGTCATCAATGAGCGGAAACACGGAAACCCACATCAGGAAATATTTCAGTTTTTTGTCAGTAAGTCACTTTCCACCACTGGATAACGGCTGTAATATGTGTTTTAGTTGACATAAAAACACTGTGATGGATGATTTTCCACTATTATATGATATTTTAAAGATCAATTGACTATATAATCAATCACCAAAGTAAAGAAACAACACATTTAAATTCTTGTACAGATGTTGTACAGCACATTTGTAGCAGATGAGTGATGATGTTAATTATGTATGACGTCAACAAACGGCGCCAATTATACTACAAATTGTCTCCCAGCCAGGCTGAAAAATGATGTTAGGTTGTAATTAAGATTATTTCTAAATCTAATATTTTTGCATATTAATCAAAAGTGGCATAATGTCAACCAAAACTGGGTCATGTTGTTAAGAAACCTTTTTTATATACACACACTATCTAATGCAATCAGTTTATTGTTGAGGTCACATTAATAATATTTCTCAATATAATGACCTAATGTTCCTAATAAAGTGCTCGGTGGGTGTATAATGATGCCAAGAACCTTTATAGTTTAAAATAAACATTTCGTGAGCAGACAGGCTGTGAAAACCCATGAAAAACAAAAGCAAATATGTTGTATTAACATTAGAAACAGTCTGTCTGAACTGTTACGGCACCTTTAAACAAATACAGGCATCAATTACTGTCACCGCCCCACACTTTCTTTTCTTGACGTGTCATTATCAGGTTCCCTGTCTGGTATTACAAGTCTAAGCATGCCGCCGCTGCTGCTGATTTAAAAGTTTAAGAAAGAGACACCAGGATTTAATCCACAATTTAATGAATTCACTTTTCACTGTGTCGATCACAAATCTATATTGATGTAAAAAAAAAAAAGAAAAAAGGATCCAGTACTCTCCTTTGTCTTAATGTAAGGCATGCAGTCTCCACAGAGCTTTGGACATTGAAAGCTACAAGTCATTACAGTAGGACACACTGACACTCAGTCACAAATACACACAAAAGCGCTCACAGTATCCACTCTTGTCTTGGGGCCCAATAAACATTTATTCTTTGCACATACAATGAGTAGAAGTGGGATTCATCACAACACCAAAAAGTATAATATTTCACAAATAGCAACGGGGTACGCTAACAGCTTCCACTGGGCCTTTTCTACCTTCTCAGCTCGTGAGGAATACATGTCATGGTGCTGCTGGAATACTTCAATATGTGAGTTACATTGACAATTACACAAAAAAAGGGGGGTTAGTAGCTTTAGCACACGTGTGAAATGAGGATGTTTTTAACAGCCGTGACTCTTGCATTCAAACCCTTTGCAGGAACTAGTTTTTCTGAACCAGTGGAGCCTGTAAAAATGAGTTTCATCATTCAGTGAGAAGGACGCCCTTCATTTGGAAGTTACACTAAAATGTTGCTGTTGTAACTCTCGTATAAAAAGTGCAGACATGTTTTCATGTGTCTGTGGTGCAAAATCCTAATATGACCTCTGGGATTCAAAGTGGCCTCAGCTATATAAATACAATTATATATTTGCCTCCATATAAAAATAAAATTAGCAATACACAAATACTGCACACCTAAGAAGTTTTGATTTATCAGATTATTGACAAGCTATTGAGGAAAATGTACAAACATGGAAATAATAATAAACCCTCCAGTGCAGTATAAATAAATATTTAGATATTCAGTTTAAATTCCCCTATGCATACACCATGTCTCTCTGGCTGCAGGGCGGGGGGCAGGCGGGGCAGAGGTGGAGTCACGGCTGCCAAGGGGTGATGGTGTTGGGCTGTGTGGTGGGTGAAAGTCACGGTGGAGCAGCAGGTAGTTTCTCGAGGACAAAAATAGGCAGAGCATCTCAGTGCTGCTGTGCTTCCAGCTCCCTTTGGCGGCAACCCACTGCAGTGATGAGAGCAGCTCCCTTGCCGCTGCCGTCCTCTGATAGCAGGAAGGTGACTTCACATTTGGGGGCGAGTTCCTTCACTGTCTGCTGGAAGATCCGAGAGAAGCTGTGGAAGGAGAGCAACAGGAAACGGTGGTCAGGAGGCGGCTCTTTACTGAAATCAAAGCAATGAGAGATGAAACGGATGCTATCAGCTATCAGTTGAGATTTACAACTAGGATGAGCATCAGGGTGTAAACAAGGATGTTAATTTAGGGCCTGTCTCATGAAAGATTATGAAGTTATCTGGAAAGCGGAGTAAGAACTGAAGTTAATACTTGAAAGACTTTCTCATAATTCAGACTTTGGTGCCTAAAAACAGGTCTGTTAAATGAAATACAGATTACGAGTCAACATTAACCACAGAAGCAACTACTGCCTCTGACATCATCTGTCAAAATATAACAAATATAACATCTGTAACACTGCAAGTAACGATTACTTTCATTATTGATTAATGTATCTTTACCCTTACCTTTTAAAATAGGAAATAGTGATTCCTATTTAGCCTGATCAACAGTCCAAACCATCAAATGTTTTTTTACTTCATACATTTTTACATTTTCCTTTTCAGCTATATTTTATTTTAACTATTTAGAATAATTTAAACCAACTCTGATATTTATCAATCAAAAACGAGTTCCCTTTTACTTGAGTCACACTGCTACTCTTCCAAAAGGAAAAAAGAACAACCTTTGCAAGCTGCTGAAATTCAATACATACTGTTGTGTTGTAGGTTGAATGAACCTCTTTTCACCCCAAACACTCCCGCTATTATGTTCTTACTGTGGGTGCAGCTTGTAGAGCGTGCCGTCCACGCCCACGGTGACGTCTAGGTGGTCCAGTCTTCTGTTCTCACGGATCTTGTCCACCACAGCAGCCATTCCGGCTCCGCAGATCTGAGCCGCGCGGCGGGACACCGTGCCACACACCTCCTTGACGATAATACTGTCATCACAGGTGCTGTCGAGCCCCAGCTGCTGCAGGATCGCCCTGACCTGCAGCAGCGCCAGACGATCGCTGTAGAGCAGGAACGGGCGGGGTGAGAGCGTGTCAGAGGTCAGCCAACAGCAGGAGAGTCACTGGATACCTCACAGCTGTTCCCAGAGGCTAAGGTAGGCTTAAACTGTGTATAAACTCAAGTCGTCACATTGCATCCCCCTCCTCCTCTCATCCCACTACATACTACTTTTCTGCAAACAAAGCTGCTCCTTTGAGCCACAGGTTGTATATAAACACATGTATATCCTGTGTTTTACACTCAGGCCAGTTATGTCTGGTGTGTCTGGTTTTTTAATTAGCTTTTTCCTATCTTGCAGGAAGCCGCTAGTTAGCATCCATTTCAATGGGAGTTGAAAACAATAGAAAGGACAAACACACTGGACGAGGAACCCTCTCTGGGTGCTTGTGTCTTGCTCAGTTTGTTTCCTACATTTCTCATAGTACACCTCACTGCCTTATAGAGAACATAACATACAGCTCCATATGCTGAGACCACTGTCTAAAGGACAGTTGAGCATTTCATCCAACCTGGTTTTAGTTGCATTAAAATCTACATATTTAAACTACGGTACACCACCAACAGATTTTCTTTTTCAAGGCATATTCCAGGATGATTTTTTTAAGTATCACAAGGCTACTGTGACTTTGATGCATCTATATGATACTGATGTTAACTCAATGTGAAGTTATTTACTCACCTCTCTATCTGTGACAGAAACTTTGTCTCAAAGATGCCCCTGGTCTTCAGCGTCTCTGAGATTTGTCCCCGGAAGAGGAATCCACGCTTTGTCAGATCGATCAGGATCTGCCTGACGATCTCTCCCAGGTACATGCCACTGCACATCTTCTCATATCTGACATGGATAAGAGAGAAAAAAAAAATTCTTAGTTTGCATTAAGATGAAGAAATGAGAACGAAATGTTCAATCCCGAGCGGAGTGAAGGATTGTTTTTACCTTTGTTTTCCCTCGTTGAGCGAGTTCTCGTCCACCGACTGGTCGTACTTCGTCCTGATGTCATCCAGGCACCCGTTGTCTCCGAACGCCCCCCACTCCATATTGACACACATACGGCCCTCGTTTCCCTCCACTATCTCAATGTTCTTCACCTCTTCCATATAACAGGCGTTACTTCCCGTCCCTGAGAGGAGACAAAGCCACAGCTCATAAATCTCAATTTCTCTATGTCATACAAGTATATAATTTCACCTTTTTTTGTTTTTTTTAAATGACATTTTAAAGGTGTTGAACGCACCTGCGATCAGCCCCACTTCACAGGTGGGTTCCTCGTATGCGCAGGTCATCATCGTTCCCACCGTGTCGTTGACTATGGCAACCACATCCAGCTCAAACTCCTGTTAAAAAAAAAACAAAAAAAAAACAAGAAAATGTGTCTGAGGCAGCAATACGATGAAAGGACATATTTACACTCTCACTGTTTTAGGTAAATTCAAGAATTGTGTTAAAATCAATGCAGATTTACTGTTTGTTTAAGTCTGAAATAAACACTGTTTAGCTGTAAGAAAGGTAAGACGGATAGTTGTTTCTCTTCATCAAACCATCATTATTAGGTCTGGCAACTTTTCAAACACCACACTGAGCGCAATGCACAGACAATACGGTAAAAATGATGCTCTGCCAAACACACAACATACAGAGGATCATCCTCGTCATCGCTGTTCACAGTTTAAATAAGACCCTTCACTGCAGACACAGACAGGCACACCTCTCCACACGAGTCTGAAGGTACGATACTGCAGGTTGTTCCAGGTGTTAGACATGCTCTAACAACAATAAGCACACACTGCTCCAGTCCCGCACTGGTTTTACCTGTCGGTTAATGATTTAGAGTCACTTAATACTTACTGGATTCTCCATCTAAAAGAAATTGATATAAGAACCTCAAAATCGATGATACACGAATTAACAAAACTTAGAGTTCAATAAAATGTCACAGATCAATCAGTATTGAGATGTGTTATACAGAGATCTGCTGTATGAGTGTTCAGTTAGGGGTGGGCGTGTCTTTATGATGATGTGGTCATGTGATGTGGTTGACAAGTACTACATCCTTTTAGTGTATTTGGTATTTTACAACATGTTATGATTTAAGTTGTATCTTTGTATTGTTTTTGTGTGGAGCGAATGTTTGAATTTATATATTTTCTCAGCAATTTTGCACAGTAGGAATATGATGAGTAGACAAAACACATGACGAAGGCCTTCAGCTCAGCAGTGACAGAAAGATGCTGTGAGTGACATTTACAAGATATGAGAGACAAGAGACTGAGCGGTTAGATTGAGCTTAAACTGCAGGGACAGTCGGTCCAAATGCATCATTCATATTCAGTTTTTGTTTAACTATGTGTTGTGTGTGTTGCTGGAGGTGTTAACGATGCATCTGTGATTGATTACCTCTTTCCTCTTGATCGCTTCCCGAAGAAGCTCCACCACATCTTCACCCTCGCAGTCTGTGGCCTTGAAGCCTTTGGTCCAGGTGACGAGGATACCCTGAGGATCGCAGAATATTTATAAAGACAATATCTATGTTTGTGCTGTTTCTTTTATTTTTATTAAGATAATTTCTAGACAACATACTGCGTCCAGGCTGGTCTGATGGCAGGGGAAGGAGAAGGTGAAACCCAGCGGCAGACGAGCGCTTTTCATTCCCATGTAGTCCAGGAAGTCGGAGATGCAGTGCACAATGTGGTCAAAGAGCTGGAAGGAGACATGTTTCCATGGTGAGTCAAAGATGTCAAAATTCACTCATGTTTGGATGGATGCATCTACCGAATTATTTTGACCGATAGATGTTAAATAATAAAAAATAAAATAAGGAGTAAAGCTATAAAAAAAACAAAACAAAAGGGACGTTCGGCAATAAATCTGTTGTATAAGAAAAGTACTGGATGCTAAGAAGCATTTCAAGCAAAGGCAGAGAAAAATGAACAAGATATCTCTAAATAAACAAACGAAGAAACAAGACTGAAGATCACCTCTTCTCCTGTGCCCTGCATGACTTCTATGGGAATAGCGTAGATTTTGTTGTGCATCTCCACTGATCGCCTCTTCCCGCTACGAATCTTCACCAAAAGCACACGGAAGTTTGTCCCTCCGAGGTCCAGAGCGAGGAAATCTCCATTCTCTGTATTACCAGAAAGGCCTCGTTAGCCAACAGCAGTAGAGCTTTCACCCCTAAATGAGTTTTACTGCCATGCACACAGAAACTCTGCATCTATAATCTTCTACATTAGTCTTTTAACAGCCAGGATTATGTAAAAGAGATGTTTATTTAACATGTCTGCAGATCTGATTACTGTGCTGCTTAGTCCAGTTGTTTTGTAATATTTACAGACATCAACCTTCTGGTCACGTGCGTCTACTTTTCCACTGAATTATTAAAACGCTGCTTTTCTTGTTTGATATAGAGCCTCATTTTTCCCTTCAGGGGATGTTATATTTCATAAAGTATAATAACTCCCTTTGATATAAGCAGAGACAGAAATCACTACACTTCATCATATAGACACATATACTGACTTGAACTGAAAATAAGTTTTCTATGTAAAATAATAAATAATGGCAGTATAATATTATTAATTGCAAGAGGAAACAAACTGTAAATACTTGGCATGTTTTTAGTCACCTGTCCCATCCGGTGTTCTTCGCACAAAGGTGGGCAACATCTTGACTGTAGCCTCCTTGTGGCTCTCCTTCTTGAGGCCTCTTTCAATCTCCACCTTCATCCGTTTCTTCACCTCTAACAGCTGCGCTTTGCTCAGCCGGAACTCGGCCATCGTCTGCTGAATCTGTCGCGCCTGCTCCGTCAGACGGTACGCCACCGCCGTCACCATGGCGGCGCCTTTAGCACTCCCACTCTCAGACAGCAGGAAGCGGACATCTGAGTCTGGGACCAAGCGACGCACCGTCTTGTGCAGGCGGCGGGCATATCTGTTCAGAGAGGAGAAAATATCTTCTTCAGAGAGTCCCGATAACGATGTAAAATGTTTGTAAGATCACACAAATAATAAAACTAATGTTCAATACATTATATGCATTATATAATTTAGTTTTTAATTACAGCTGGTTGATTAATCTGGAATACAAAGCAAAATAACATCAGAGGCTTTGTGGATTTATGTGGGTTTATTTGTTTGAGGAATGTCTGGTATCTCATCCTCTGTATTCCTCAGAGGATGATGTTGGTCTTTTTAGGGGAAAATCAATGCAAACAAACATAAGGACACATTTCCATCACATATTTCAGCATTGCTTGAAGTTTGTGAAACTCACTGAGGGTGCATCTTGTAGAGAGACCCATCGATACCCACGGTGGTGCGGAGGCGTGCGACTCCTTTGTTTTCCTTTAGGCGAGAGAGGATGCCACCCAGTGTGGAAGCAATCAGATTAGCTGAGCGGAAGGATACGATGGTGCACACATGCTGCACAGCCAGACAGTCTTCATCTGAAGGCTCCACACCGAGCCTCGTCAGGATTTCCATACATTTCTTCAGACCTTCCTTAGTCCTGAAATCACAAGTATTTAAAGTTAACATCGCTCACCCTTATCTATAAAACCTCAGTGTATATTTACCTATTGTGAATTACACTACGACTCACTTTTCAATGGCAGAAACGTGTTTCGTCTCAATCTTCCCCTTCGTGAGGAGCTCCGGGGTTATCCGTCCCTCAAACAGCAGACCCTCTTTGGCCATCTTGACCAGGATGAGTCGCACCAGCTCTCCCATGTACATCCCACTGGCCATCTTTTCAAACCTGAGACCAACACGCTTGGCATTAGTCACTCCATCATCCTTACAAAGATCGATAGTAGAACAGACAAGCTACTGGTGCTTGAAAGGATGCAGTTTTGATATGTTTATAATTTCTATAACTACTTCTATGAGGGACATTTTGGCTGCACAGAAATGAACAAACAGGGACGAGATCTCCAGGAAATGAAGCACACTACTTTGATGTAGTAGATAAAATGCCTCTGCTGACATGAAGATTACAGCCGTTTAGGTTTATCTGAAGAGTATTTAATGTTGACCAGGATCACTGAGCCCACTGGCAAAATGAGGGTTTTTAAAAAGGCACCGTAGTCTGCAGCTACAGAAAGACGAAAACATCTCACAGCTGCTTCCCTGGGTTGATGGAGCCCCTGTCGATCTCGCGGTCAAACTCTGTGCGGATGTCCTCGAGGGAGCCGTCATCCCCGAAGGCGCCCCACTCGGTGTTGATGCACATCCGGCCCTCGTCTCCTTCCACCAGGTCAATGTGACGCAGTTCCTCCATGTAGCAGGCGTTGGTCCCCGTTCCTGAAACGATGCAGAGCTGCATGAGTCCTGTGGCGCTGTGGCTTTTTACTGTGCTCAACATGCAGAGTGCTTTTGTCCTAATGATGCCAGGGCTTGGATTATAACATCTTTGGCGCCCCCACATGTAAAAACTGTGCTCATGATGTTGAGAAGAGCTTTGCATCTTTACCTATGATGATACCCACTTCACAGCGCTGATCATCAAAACCACAAGTCATCATGGTGCCAACGGTGTCATTGACCACCGCCATGATGTCTGCCTCATAGTCCTGAAATAACAAGAAAGAAACATCAAAGGTGAAAAGGCTGTTAGGTTTGGAGTACGTCCTGAAGAAAGAGATTTGAGTTAAACTCACCCCTCGTTTCTTGATCGCCTTGTTGAGAAGCTTCACGACATCCATGCCTTCCACTCCGCTGGCTTTAAACTTCTTTGTCCATGTCACTAAGACCGCCTATAAAACAAGTGCTTTTATTAGACCACACTGTAACTTACAGTTAGACAGCTTTGGCAGTGCTGAAGTTTCTGTCTATTGCTATTCCAAACACAGTTTTGGTCTCCAAACAACACAGTAAGGAACACTTTGTCCAAAGGATACTGTGACTACAATTACACTGTGTTTAAGTTTCCCTAAAATTATAAAAAAAACAACATTTCTGAGCATGTAAAAATCGTCGTATATCTGTTTTCTAACATTCTTTGAAGTGTTTACCTCGTCCAGTTTGGTTTGCGAGCAGGGAAAAGAGAACGTGAATCCTACAGGAAGCTTCTTGTCCTTGATTTTCTGTTTCTCCATAAAGTCGCCCAGACACTCTGCAACATGGTCAAAGAGCTGCAGACAAAAAAAGACACAGACATGGATTCATATCACATCACTATATACTCAATCAAATAATCATTTGTTTATTTTTTTATAAGCAAAAAATGCAAAAAAAAACTTGAGACATAACAGGCATAGTTTTGGCATTTTATAGACAATATTATAAATCAAGGAAATTATTAACAAATCATTTGATAATGAAAATAATTATTAGTTGCAGCCTGTAATAAAGTTTAAGATCTTTTACTCAGTTTTAATTTAAAACCTGACAGCGTCACAGGATTAGTGTTTGTAAGACTATCACATATTATCAATAATTAACTTTTGGCTTTCAGACCACGTTTTGAAATATTTAATATCAGCTAACATAGAAACTTGTTTTTCCACTTTCCAACTCTGATGACAGAAATAATTTATTTATAATTTTTTAATATTTTTGCCAAGCTGCTCTCCAGTAAAACAAACCTCGTTGTTAACCAAACCTATTCATATATCACGTTACTCCTTTGGCCAGCTGTCCGCTTGACATTTCATTAGACAGCATCTGTCTGTGTAAGTCATGCTCTGAACCAATCACAAAGCCTCAGACAGGCGCTCGTGTTTTGGTTATCGTGTTACAATAACGACTGCCAGCTGTTCTCTACAAGTTCAGTATAGGTCAGCGTAGCTTCAGACGTCACCATCATCACTCTTAGCGCTAGTAAAGAGCTCGTTTTACACTAATTGATCCTGAACCCTAAATGCTTCTGGGCTCTGTGCTGAGTAATATACTCGTATTCAACAAGTGTTTGACAGCTACGTTTTGTCATAACATTCAGATATTTTTAAGAATATATGATTCAGGTCTGATTAGGCAGTAGTTTCTACTGCAGTTTGTATTATGTATTTTCTATTTTGTGCATGTATGCCTTAATGGAAAAACAGACAAGATAGCAGAAAGGATAGTTGTCTAATAAAATTTGACTTTTCCAAACTGCTTTTTTGAATTTATGAACATTTAACCACATTTTTTTTTTACCTGAGTCCCGCTCCCATGAATGATGTCGTCGGGGGTTTCATAGACCTGGCTCTCCATCTGGACCGGCTGCTTCTTGTCCTGCGTCACCTTCACACGCAGGATCCGAAAGTTTGACCCTCCGAGGTCGAGAGCGATGAAGTCTCCCTTTTCTGTCAGTATGAGAACACAGTCGAACATTAGAGATTTAAACATTTTTAATTGTTTGTTTCATGTCAGAGGTAAATCTAGTACTTTCTACATGTCAGAGGTACATCTAGTACTTTCTACATGTCAGAGGTAAATCTAGTACTTTCTACATGTCAGAGGTAAATCTAGTACTTTCTACATGTCAGAGGTAAATCTAGTACTTTCTACATGTCAGAGGTAAATCTAGTACTTTCTACATGTCAGAGGTAAATCTAGTACTTTCTACATGTCAGAGGTAAATCTAGTACTTTCTACATGTCAGAGGTACATCTAGTACTTTCTACATGTCAGAGGTAAATCTAGTACTTTCTACATGTCAGAGGTAAATCTAGTACTTTCTACTCCACTACATTTATCTGACAGCTTTAGTTACTGTTCAGATGCAGATTTGACTCAATGGATAATATAAGAAGCTTTTAAAATCCAACACATTGTTAAAGATGAAACCAGTGGTTTCAACCTTTTAGTCTTTTGACGTCTTACTAAAAGCAGTGTGTAGTCGGGTCACATTTCAGATGTCTATGAGTTGTTAACAGCTCCACCAAATAGTGATTTTTACCTCTAAACTTCTCACATGGTTTCATTTCAATAAATGTTCAAATGATCCAATATTTCAGCAAAAATCAAAGATTAGAGAAAAAGTCCAAAAGCTGAAAACAGATTTGTGTATCAGAACTTTGTTTCTTCTTCTTTCCATCTCACGACCCCTCAGATTTACCTGGTGACCCTTTGGAGGGCCCCGACCCCTAGGTTGGGAACCACTGGACTAAACTAGCTAACTGTATGTCACAAACATTTATTCATTTGTGTTTTCTTTTTACTAAATTGATTAATTTATCTTTGTGACGTACAGTAAATGAGGATTAACGTTTGGCTAAAGGACACGTGATGGTCTGTGGAAGTGTGTTTCCTGTTGCCAGGATCAGATATGTGACCTTTTATATGTACAAAAAGGAGCTACTAGGATCTATTACCTCCTGATAAAACAATGCTGTTCATGTGCTGCCACCATGACTGTAGTGTTTGCTGCATTTGTGCTATTTATCCTCTTGACCTGAGTGGAATGAGCCGTGACCAGGCTTTGACATATAGGAGTGTTACTGATTTGCTGCAGAGCCTGTGTCCTTTTTAAAACCTCTGACCCACTATAACCTCAGCTGTATGTGTAAGCTGTAATGATACTTCTATACTATACTACTATCTACTTTATATACCTGTTGAGTGTAGAGTTAGATGAGTAAATTAACAACAGTCTCACATCTGTTTTATAAAATATAAATCTACAGCCAGGAGACAGTTAGCTTAGCTTAGCACAAACACTGGAAACAAAGGGAAACAGCTAGCCCGGCTCTGGCCAAATGTAATTAACATGTTATATCGTTATAGGAGTTAGGTTATTTTTGTTCATAATTATCATGTGACCAATGTTTCATGCATACTGGAACAGATGTGGTTGAAAGCGCATCAATGTTTTCAGGCTAAAATCTTGATTTTCTCTCCTCACACACAGAAAGTCAGAGGATTAGATTAAGTCTTTCTGAAACTAACAGTTATATTTCTCTTATTCTCTGCCTGTCACGTCTGCTTTTTAAATGATAATAGAGTTTAACTTCAGGTATAACCTTCGCTTGGTTTCCTTTCAGCCTCAACTGAAACCTGAAGCTATTTATAATGTGAGAGTTGGAGCGACCTGTCCCTCTCCACCGGCCTCATCTGACATGCACTTGATGTTATTTCTGTTTACAGGCACTTATTACTAACAAGGACGAGTCACGCGGGGGAGCACACAGGCCTGGTGGGAGGAGGTGTGAATCCTGACTTTGTCCGGTGTCGGTGTAAGAGCTGCTCAGAGGTGGTTTTGTATTCCTTTTATCTAATATGTTTTCCTTTTAGCAGGCCAATCCTCAGACAGATGATCATACATATTTCATATTTTCTAAATGGTTTTTAAAGGCTTTTATGAGCCCAGACAGTCATTAAATTAAAATCAGACACAATAAAAATTGAGATGACATTTTCATCTGGCAGCAGCTGCGTGATGTTATGATATGAACACAGTGTGTGTGTGATCGGGCTGTTTGAACTGTTTGGCCCCGGGGCTAAAACAATACTGATCTACTGAGTCTAAATCCAGAGCACAATCACAGCGAGCCTCATGTCACAGAACAGGCCTGACGATTTCAACACATCAGCACATTTTTTACAGACGGATAGAAACGGGGTACATCAGGCTGTAACACGCTTACACTGTAGGTAGACTGTACATGACACTGTACTGTAAAACAACACTGAGCGGGAGGACTTTACTGTGGTCTGATGACCTCTCATTCATCATCATTGGTTCTATTCAAAATGTCCAATCAGACTGATGAACTGCTGATTAAAAGCCTCAAGCTATGAAACTATTGTTTATATGGTGGAAGTTAGCAGCTGTAATCAAGTTCTTCAAACCTTTCTTTAAGATGCACAGATTGTGAAAGGTGCTAATTTGTTTCCCACAATTTCCCTTCAGATCATTAAATACTATGAAACTCAACAGTAAACTCCTGCAACAGGAAACAAGTCTACCTGATCCGTCTGGGATGGACCGGACGAAGGTGGGCAGCATCTTGACCGTGGCGGTGACGTTGGTGTCATGGCCGAGCCCGTACTCCATGTCCCTGCGGAACCGGTTCATGATGTCTTTAAGCGTCTCGTCCGAGAAACGCATGGAGTACAGGTACTTATCGATCTGAGGAATGATCACAGGACACAAACACAGAGTGTTAGTGAGCAGCTTTTATAGCTCTTCACAGTATGATAACAGATTATGCATTTGAAGACATTTCAAATAATTAACACCGTGTGCTTTACTGATTAACTAATTATACTCTTATAACATTATTAGACTCATGATAGGCAAAATAAACAAACTAAATATACAAATAAACAGAATCAAAACTAATGCAGCAGAACCAGAGACACCATCTTATTTATTCTATGCATTCTTCTTTGTTGTCAAACCTGTTGCCTACAATACCCACAATGCAACTCGACTCGATTCACTCAACTGTACAGACTTGTGTGTGTTGTGCTAGCAGCGGCTAGTGTAACCTGGAGCTTGCCAGCCTCAAGCAGAGTCCTCCCCCCCCTTCAGATTTCACCCAGTAAACGTCTTTATACAACAGTTTCACAGTAGTTCTCTCCAACAGCTGGAAACAGACTTCGATACATAAACTGCTGTAACTTCTAAGATGACCATTTAAACTCCTCCATCTCATCCTTTATTGTCCTGTATCACCTCATTATTGGATTACTGCTTGCTTTAGTAATTGCATGAGAGGCATGTTGAGTGATACTGAGGCTGAGTGGCAGTTAAAAAGTCAATAGATGGATTCACTTAAGAGAAAGTACCACGTTTTGGCACCTAAACCATGACACTGTTGTATAAAACACATTAATGTAATTAATCAATTCAGCAACATATTAATCAGTCTGTGAAAAGCGACTATGTTGTGCAGTTTATATTGTTGTATTACAGTTAATGCATCTAATTAATGGGATGATGTTATTTGTTATTTGTTGTTGTTACGTAATCACAGCACATGTCAGAAATCTATTCTGTGCCGTGAGACACAATCCACACATTTGTCGGTCATTATGTGTGGATTTACTATTTTTAGCGTCTCTATAACGTGCACTGTGTCCTCGTTTAGGAGGCTGTATGTGAGTTTAATTAATTATCAAACATTTAACTAATTTACACATATTCAGTTTCTGCTTCTTTACAGCTTTATAATGCCTAAAGTGGATTAAATATTTAAAACCAAAGACATTTATTGCTGCACCATTACATTAATGGAAATTAAATATTATACATCCCCCTTAAATTTAGCCTTTAGTCATATTTGATTTCTTTGGAAACTTTGTAATGTCCTCAGATTTTGTAAAGAGGTTAAACTGCAATTTTGATTATTTCCTCACTTCATCTAAAGTAATTTTACTACTGCTATATTCCCACATTACTTAATATGGATGTAAGCGTAGCAGCCTACACCAAGACTTATATGGTTGAGCATTTTTTCCCCAGTAATTCACCGGAGGCACGTACATCTACTGCACTGTGACATCACACGTGACATCATGAATCTCCCACTCCCATCAGCCACAAAGCTCTCCATCTCTGCCGACGCCCCCCTCTGGGAACAACCTGCCGGTCTGTTATCCCATATATCTGTTGATTTGCAGTTTCTCTGGCTATCCAGAGGCTGCAACCCAACTCAGATTTCACTGATGACACATCTGCGTTCTGCTAATGAGTTTAAATTGTCTTTGCCAGAGGTAATGGTGAGAATAAAGGAATAAATGGAGAGAAGAGATGAAACAGGACAGAAGGATAGCGCAAGAGAGTAAGAAGGAGTGAGTTTAAAAAAAAAAAGCAGTAAGGGAGGGAGGAGAATCGCAGAGCTCACGACTTTCCCCAACAGCCTCTCACAGACACCTGTGTGCTTCAGACGAGCCACCGCTCGATAACCGTCTGCACCACATCACCACCATCACTGGCCACAGCCCTTCTCAAGGACACCCATGTGCAGCACTGCTAACCCCTGAACAAGCTGCAACATAATCAAATCCAAATTTGAGTTCATCATGGCCTCCTCCTCATCCTCTTCCTCCTCTACTACCTCATAAATGCTGCATCCTCCTCTCCCAGCCTGATCCGCCCCACAGGCTCAATGCTGACATGCAGCTGCCGTGAACACGGGTGTCCACTAGGCTGCTGTCACATTACACAACTCTCCAACACACAAGGACATCTGTGGCTTTCACTCACCTTTTTGAGTTGATCATCCTTCAACTCGGTGAAGTAGTAGGCCAGAAGCTGAGCTGCTATCATCCTGCCTGCACGTCCGCCAGGAGCTGTCAGCGACTACAAGATGGTTTAGATACTAAAGAAAAGAGATACAGGAAGGCTGCCGTCCGTTCTCTTCTGTCCCCCCACGCTGATCCCTCTTTATCCTGCAGTGGAGGAAGTGGCAGGCTTGAGCTGATCACCGTGGTGAGGCAAGGTTAAAAGAAAAAAGTCTGGTGAAACAGGAGTACAGCAGTAGCCCTGCCTGCTAGTCTGCGACAGGCACACACTCACAGCCTCATACACACACACACACACACACAGACTGAAACACACAGTCACACACAGAGGCTGGGTTTGACTGTGTCTCCTCCCTCTGAGCTGCTAGCTCCCTGTTAGCTCTGGGGAGATGCAGCAGCTCCACACAGGAATGGTGGCTTTGCTATGCCCTGCCCCCACCGAGTGCTCTGATTGGCTGAGCTGGGGATGTGAAGGAGAAGGAAGAGGGGGGGGCTTCTCCTACAGCAGCAGGGGAGTGAGGAAGAGGGAGGGGAGGAAGCTGCATCTGCATGATAACCTGCTGCACTCCTCCCACCCCCCACCTCCCCCTCTCCCGGCCGGCACGTCTCACACGCTGCCACAGCAGCCAGGAGTGGACGTGCAGAGGTGGAGAGCAGCCACATGATGATGTCATCAGACCGCTTCCTGCTTCATCACACTCAGCATCAGCTACAGGCTGAAGGGCAACCGTTACAGGCTGCATCATCCAACCAGCTCCTCACAGCTCCTCACATACTACAGTTAGAGAAATAGACTCGTGACTGGCGGCTTCTTATCTCCTGACGCAGAGACTACACACGGCAGCTTACATACATTCATGTCATCGCTTGGAAATGAAAAGTTATCAATACAGGAAAACAGCTAAGACGATATTAGTAAACTGCACAGAGTATGTTCATTTTTACAAACCCAGTAGTTTGTGTTGGTGACCAAAGGTTAAAAAAAATAATAGAGAAACAGAGAAGACACATGATTCTCATTAGAGGTCCTGAGTTTAATTCATAAGTAACATCAGCAGTTTATCTCACCAGAAATAACATGATATATAAACTCATTCCTCTTCCAAAGATGACCACATGTTTAAATTAAATCTCAATGTTTATTACAAGTTTTATTAATTAGTGCACAAAGCTTTCCTAACACAGAAACACAACTGTGCTCAAACAAAAGGGACAAACTCAAACGGTGTTTTAAAAAACTTTGTTCCTTCACAGAATGATAAAAATACACATTTTCCAGCATTCACTGTATATTTGCTAAAGTTTTTACCCTTTTGTCTCACGTGACAGAAACAGAAATGTGCTGAATGCAGCAGCAATATTATTATTATTATTATTATTTATTATTATTATTATTATGGAAACAAATGGTTTGAAGGCCCTCTTTGAATCGCTGATTCGACCTGATGCAACAAATCTGGGCTTTGCTGTACACCGTCTGAGCCGACCCTCCTCTCTCTCTGCAGCTTCATAACGTCACGGCGCTCTGCGTAAAACGACCCGTGTCTGCTGACTCAATGACGTGAAAAACCTCTGACATCCTCCTTTTTCCCCCCCGTCTATCCCGCTCACACTCCCACCTCCTCTGTCCCATCTCCTACCGCGAGTCAGTGAGTGCATGAATGAACAAAACGGCTTCCCTGTGCCGTCTTTCCCCTCCGCTGAGCCCCAGAGGAGCGACTCAAAAAGGAAAGAGAGAGAGGGAGGGAGGGATTAGCATTCATTCACTTCCCCCTGAGGTAGAAAATCCTGCCTGTCATGGCTGCTTCAAGGTGACCTTCATTTGTGTAATTGAGTCAGTGTCCACTCTGACACACAAACCCAGTTCTTCATTACTATCCGTCAGTATAATCAATGAATCTATGTGTAGACAGATTCTGTTTTCAAACCTGCATACAGACATAAACTCTCATCCTGCTGTGTTTAGTTTGTGTATTAATATGTTGTAATATGTATTTTTTAGGGTTTAGCAGGATTAACAATCCCAAAACTTGCTTTTTACATTTACTTTATTTACTTTAAAATCAAACAGTAACCAACTGTTAAACTTTACATCAACTTACATCTAACGTTAGTCATTATTTAACATTTCTGAAACTGTGAAATGTTTTTTTTCATTCATTCATCCACAAGAAACAAGAAACAGGTCAACGAAAATACTCAGTACATTTATTTCAGTGAAATTATTTGGAAATTTACCAAATGGGAGGTATTGCTAGAAAGTCAATGAAGGGTTTATCCTCTCAGGATCAAGTGGTCCATTGTGTGTAAAGATGACATTTTGTCCAGTAGGTGGCGCAAGAGGAAAGTTCAGGTTGTCTAAAGTGGAAGGTTTTTATTTACTGAGGAGTTTAAATATGCTGATGGATGGATTACTGTTTGACCGTTTAAAGCCATGATGCTCAGCCAGGAGCAGTAATGTCATGTTTTTCATGCTGCTGCTTCTTTAATGTGAATATTTACCAGCATCAAGTCAGATCTAATATTTATATTTATAATGTCTTTCCTAACATGTCACACTAAGGCAGCATTAAACCTTTTAAAACTCATTTTAATGTACGTTTGGAGTCGCTGTCATGCTGCAGAACAAATTTGGGACCAATCAGATGCCTCCCTGATGGTACTGCATTATGGGTAATAATTTGAACACATCTGAACATAGTAAACTATAGTATTTAGTATGATACAGCAGGCATTGAATCAGCTGTGGCAGGAAGCTTTAGGAAAGATCAGACCTGTGCTCTGATAGAGGGAGGCGTTTTACACACCTGATAATCAGGTATCATAATCAGGTCCATGAATGAGCTCAGTAAAGATCAGAGCAATGAAAACTGTTTTCAAGATATTTTGTCTGGACTAAAAGTGGGCAGTTTGACCTGACTGTGTGCTTTAGGAAAAGGTCACAGGGTCAGCCAGGTTAACTTCAAAGTATAGTTTCAACATCCACATGTGGCCGTACAAACAACCGTGTTTATGTGCAATCATCCTCTGAAAGGCATCCATGAAAATCTGTCCCATGAGCTGTCAGCAAAGTGTTGAAGTGGATGAATCATCCAAACATCCCGATGTGACATAACATAGAAAATATTAATATATCTGTTTATAATCCAACAGAAAATAATGAAAACAAAACACGATGAAGTGATGATGAAGTGAGTGTTGCTCCGTGGTGAAGAGGCCCCCTCGAACCTGTGAAATTCCTGCTCATCATATTATCATGCTCCAATAACCTCTTTTATTTCCACTACAAACATGCTGTGTACTGGGGCCACAGCGAGGAAGGAGACTTAACAGAGTCACATTCATACGGGCTGCTCTGAGGGGTGGACAAAATAATGTGAACTGACTGTCTTTTTGTAAGGAGGATCAGAGGTGTTTATTTATGTGAGTTAATGTTGTTGACAGTCTATTTGTTGCTATTTACTGATGTAGTGTGTCTGTTTCACATGCTACAACAAGCTTTGCCGAGTTATGAGCGTTTCCTGTGAGCATGATCTGCACTCAACTGAGCGTTTCTGTCCTTGAAATCTCACAGGTCAAAGATAAATGAACATTTAAAACAGGACAGAGCCCGTCTGGGTCTGAGGTTCAGAGTTTGAAGGCTCTGTTTTCCCCAGATTGCACACAAAGAAACACATTTTCAGTCAAATTCATCATATGTCCAAATATACTAAAGCCAGTAAAGCTGATTCGAACTCTTATTTTGGGATTTCTAACCCTCCACACCAACATGAGTCAGACACTAGAGGGCAGCAGTGGACTTAACTAAACAATGTGGAGTTTTAATGGGAGATGAAAAGATGCAGCAATGGTCCTTTAAGCATGAAAAGTGAAGCGATGCACACAGTGATCTCATGTGTTACATGTGAAGTAATGTGGATATAATATTATGTAATATTTTATTTTATCCTGTTGAGCCTTTTCACAACAGACATTTTGACTTGTCAAAGCAGGATGATTAAACATTTTGAATACTTTTTTATTACATATTTCTTTCATTTTTGAGGGTATATTTTGTCTCATTTGGTTTAAATAGTAGTAGTTAACCATGTGGGTCCAAAGAAATGTTCAAATCCTACTTTAGGGCTCGAGGGGGACATAAAATCCAGCTTTTCTGGGTTTTATGTGTTTTTTTTCATCTGAGCTCTTTCTGTCATATCTTAGTTTCACCAACTTTGTCTCATGACTGTTTTTTTTTTCCTATGTATTCAGTCAGTAATTTTTAAATAGACTTGTGAATAAAAATAGCTGCAGGAGCTCTCGTACAGTAAGAATTGGGGGTATCACTGTATCGAAGGACTTGCAGTTAAAAATAACCTGACTGCTGCTCACAAGTGTTGAGCCAAGGAGGACAGGCCGTCTCCAGAAACCTAAAAAGGCCTCATAAAGGTCTCATAAGGCTTACAGTGTCGGGATCAGACAGAAAATCATCTAGAAACGTGTGCTTAGATTAATATGTTTGATATCCAAAGATGAAGTGCATATTATAATTATTCTTATAAAAGTAAATCTGTCTTCCTGCCCAGTAACGGGAAGGTACGCAGCACACCATTTAACCATTGATTTGACTGTTTCTGTTGAGTGGAAACAATATTTGATTTTTATAAATCTAAAGCCTCCATGAGTGTTTTATAGACATTTAAAATGTCCCTCAGCCTTTCACCAAAAATAATAATAAATAAATAAATAAAATCCTTAAATTTGATAAACGCAGCTGACAAAACATACCTCCAATAATTCAATACATTTGCAGGTACGGATGCAGTCTCTCCATCTGCAGAGTGCAGAATGAGAGCAGATTTTGGAGGTAAATGCTATATATAGTCTTAAGTGCGTCCATACATGGGGTGGAAGGGGAACAGCATTCCTCCTGCGAGAGGGTAATATTTTTGTTACCATCAGCAAGTGCTTCCCAAGTGGCATCAGGCTGGTCTGCCACCGCTTTGCGCTGTTTTAATCTCTTGGGGTAAGTCACTTTTCTTTTCTTATAATTTCCTTCCTCAAACAAAAGATATAACTTTTGTTTGAGGAAGTAGAGAGTTGGAAGATAAATGATCTGTTGTCTTGGATTAGTGACATGTTGCTGTAATAAATGGCTCAGATAATCTGTAGCTCCTAACAGACCTAACAGGTGAGTTAAGGGGTTGCTGACCCTCTTGTTAATTTAATAGATGCAGGTAAAAATGTCCTTTTATTGAAATCATTTATTTTATAAAATAGAAGAATTATCCTGAAGTGGATTTGACAGCTAGTTTAAAATTATAGTCCTACTCTGGTGATCAGGTCAGATTCAGTCTGATCAGCCTCATTGATCAGACTGTGTGAGTGTTGTGTGCTGCTGATAATCACTCTTATTTCCTTCATTTCTCCAATCATGGAATAAGCAGACAGGCTATTCATAGCTGAGCTGTGTGAGGTTGTAAGGTGAAACAGTTGAAGTGCTGAGCTCTGGCAGTACGTTACATCTGTCCTGATGCCTCCTAAATGTTGGGCCTCCAATGAGATAAATATGCTCATATAATATTTATGTATTGCTTTAGTTATTTTTTATGAGAATATGAATAAAACTACAAATGATTCTAGGAGGAAGCAACACTCAATTTCTATATTGCACGCTGATGTATTGTTGATGCTTTTAGTATTTGTTAACCCTGACAGCAGTGACACTAATGTTAAAGGGAAGACTTGTATTGACGTTGCTGTCGTGGCTAACACATGTTTGGTCTTCCCCTCCCCCCCTGGTGCTGTCAGCCAGGTCTCCACGAAGTGATCCAGTCATGGCTTCCAAAGTCATACCTTGGTATAAGAAGAAGCATGTGAGCCAAGTCAAAACTGATTATGCTTACCACCACACACACAGTGTTGTCAAGCAGCAGACAGAAAGGTATGAAGGTGCAGCTCACCTGCCAACTTGCTGCTTCGCCAGGTAGAGCCGCTGCTGAGGGTATCTGATGCCAGAGTTTCTTACTGCGTGTGTGGCTGCTTCCGAGCTTTTCATTTGTCTTCTGGCTTCAGACTGAAAGCTGTGCAGCGAAACAAGTGATATTCACCTACACCGCCTTCATTTCTACAACACGTAATGAGTATTAGAGAACATGTCTTTATATATATATATATATATATATATGCCTATAGCAGCGTTTCTAGTCAGGAAGTGAATATAAAATGTGCTCAGAGTCATGTAACAGTTAAAAATGTCCACCAGTGAGTGACTCCACAGCTTCACTTTATGATCTCTGTTCACTGTGCTGCTGATGTGCTGCAGCTTCTCTCTGGTTTTACCATACAGGTCATGACCATTATGTATTTTGCTGTCCAGCTGTAGTGTGCTTTTAAAAAGGATTGCAGCCAACCTGGCTCTTAGTCCCGCTCTGATTACCGGGTCTTCGTGTCGCTGGCTGTCATGTTGTCATGTAGCCCATGTCTTATGTCACAGGTCGCACGCTGTTCCCCTGAACCTGACCTCCATCTGAGGTGGTCAGTGGTCAGAGCTGTAGATACTCACATCTGTAATGAGAAAAGAAATCAGTTTTGATTTTAATGGATCCTTTCAAATGTTTTTTTTAGGATATAATTTAAGTCCATGTCCTTGTTGCTTATTGGTCGAATTCTCATCTGTATCAAACTATCATCAACCTTTTCAAATGGATTTGGCTGCAGACCCTTTAAAGTGCACAATGAATGAGGATGTGTTCTTAAAACATCCAACTTTTGCCAAATATTTAAATTTTTCTGCATTACAGATGACTTTTTTTATCATTTGAAGAAATAGCTTTGGATATTTAGGAAATATTATTGCGTTATATTGACAATGTGTCCAACAGCAGAAGAGAAACCATAAATACAGCCTCTAAGTTGAATATGGACTCAGACTTACAGACTTTATTTCTCAGAATTTGTGCTTTTTTGTAAACTCAGGACACATTTCCAGGTGATTTTGGGAGTTTTTACCAGAACAACCACTCCTCCAAAACTAAACCCTGAAAGCTTCATGCTGGTGCAGTTTCTCTTCTGTGGCTTTTTCATAGTGATTCACTTTCCCCTCAACAGGAAATCAAGTTCTAAATCGGTGAGTAAGGTGCAGGCCCAGGCCACCGAGGCTATGGCAGAACCAGCCTATACCATACCGGCGTTCCGGCAGAGGTGAGCTCCCATTGGCTGCTGACATATGTCCGGCTATTTTAGGCGTAAGGTAATACTGAACTACAGTCTCTACTATCTAAATCAAGTTAAGGCAGCACATTTCTTCGGTATTACAAACTTTTCACTGATGATCATTTAGTTAATCCTGCTTGGTTTCTGATAACTAGCCGGTTCCTCGATTAGAAGTAGATTAATTGGAGATCTTGTGTTCACAGGACTGCTGAGGAGACTGAGGAGTACCAGAGAGTAACCAAGAATGTTGGGAAAGGACTGGCTGTTATTCAGGAGGAGCTCCACAGGATGCGCATTTCCACCAAGGCCCAAGTGGACAGCCTCGCTATACAGAAAGAGGTAAGAAAGTGAAATGGACAACAGTGGGCTAGTACATTTTGATTTTGTAGTGTTAACGTTCAAACAATGTTTTAATAATTAAATTGAAATAATTAAATTCAATATTGTTTACAGAACAATGAATATCACCGATATGCAGACGACACCCAGCTGTACATTTCTCTTATATGAGAGCCATGTTTTTTTTTTAACATAGGTATGCGAAAAACCTCTCAAATAACAGGCAAAAACTAAGTTGTCTCTTTACACGTAGAAGTATTTCTGCTTTTATTTTGTTAAAAGAGTCTTCCCCTGCTGTATATAGATAGATGCATGATGCTGACATTAAAAGTTAAATTTTGCTGACTGCCTGCTGACCTCACCTCTCTAATCCTTCTTGTTCGGGCAGATTTCAGATTTGTTAATGGAGGTGTCAGCTGGTAGATGATGATGATGAGAACATGCTGATGACAACATGATGGCATAGAAGTGCTCACAGCAATGTGTTCTTTTCATAGAAACAGCTGGTCTATATATTTACAATGCATGATAATCACTGGTGAGAATAATGAAAGATATGTAATTGTCCTGTAACTTTAGAGTTCATGTTGCCATCTTCTGTCTCCAGGTTAGGGACATGATGTACAAGAGGTCGGATTTGCTGGACGAAATCCCCAAGATGCCGGACTTCCTGCTGGCTCTGCGGCCTCACACCGTGTGGGAGAAGACTCCTGTCAAACTGTTCTGCACCGTGCAGGGAAACCCAAGACCTGTCGTTCAATGGTCAGAATATTCACATCTCACTGGATTTAACATGCAGACAACAAAACAACCTACGAGATTAATTACAAACCATCAAGCAACATGTCCAATGAACTTAATGACAACATACTTACAGTTTATTATAGTCAATCATGTGTTTTTATTTACTTCTCAGAAAGGGATGTCTTGATAGTTTAGTGTCTAGTCTAGTTGTTTAAATTTTGTCCTATAAATATGCTGCATTAATCCTTTAATCTCTCCTGAAAGGGCTTGTTAGCATTGTTGGCATTAATTTAATCTCTTTAATATCTATTTACAGTGTTGGTGACGTTCTCTTAATGTCCTGCATCTTGTGAATATCTCCTGCTATTATTTAAACATGCAGCACGTTATACTTTATAGTTGGATGGATCATCAGAGAGACATGCATGCTTATATTTTATCCTTTGTTTAGCATTTACTGTAGGTGTGACTCTTTGCAGGTATAAAGGTGGAGTGCCAGTCAACCCACTGAATGCTCCCGGAAAGTACAAGATTGAAAATAAGTATGGAGTCCACAGTTTGATCATCAGCAGGTACGACACAAATACAACCGTGTTTTGATGTAAATAAAAAAATACCCCTAATTTTATCTGCTTAAACTTTAATCACACACTACAACAATTAAATCATTTCATGTTGGTCATCAGAAGTGGTTTTTAGTGCTTTATCGTCATTTTTGGCGTTAAATTTAAAAGAAGTTTGACCGGAGCGAGAACAGGGAGTGAGAGGAGGGAGTGAGCGGAGGGCCCGCTCGTCATCTTGAAGACTCCTCAGCTGTTCGTGTCAAAGTGCTGACCTTTCTGTCATCCGAGACATGAATTCCTCCCACTCCCCTCTCTCTGTTTCTGTCTCTCTCTCACTGAATATCTTCAGTCCTCCGTTACTGCATTACAGGGTCATAGCGGAGACTACAGTTTATGTCCCCACTATAACTATTAAAACTTAAAAATTAGGACTTTTCCTCATTCAAAGCACAAACGAGCAGAGGTGTCAGAAGTATTCACATTCATTACTCAAGTAGAAGTATAGATACTAGGGTTTAAAAAGACTTCTGTAGAAGTTGAAGTATCACCTCAAGATTTGTACTCAAGTAGAAGTGTAAAAGTACTGGCTTCAAAACTACTTAAAGTAGAAAAGTAAAAGTAATTTAAAGAGAAAAAAAAGCCATCAAATGTTATAGGCCCTGCGCCACAGGCAGTGGCGCAAAAAGTGGGTATGCACTATATGCGGCGCATAGGGGCGCCGCGTTAGAGGGGGC
Organism: Pampus argenteus; assembly: GCA_036937835.1. Taxonomy (NCBI): domain Eukaryota; kingdom Metazoa; phylum Chordata; class Actinopteri; order Scombriformes; family Stromateidae; genus Pampus; species Pampus argenteus. Next base: position 24,155,992 of record CM072866.1, on the reverse strand, counting down.
GCCAAAGCGATGGGGGAACAATAATTTCGAGTCGGCATTTTCTGTATTTAACAGCTGTTTGTGTATGTGTAAATGATATGATCAATAACAGAGGGGCATGTCACTAATTAGGCGCCCCTTCGCTCCCTCACCTCTCCTCTCCTCCTCTCCCACACACACACACACACACACACACACACTATAAGCGTTCCAGTGCGCGCCCCTCCGGGCACGCGCTGGCGCGGTTTTTTTTCCATTCATTTGAATCGCGTTGTCACAGCTAAAGATGGAGAGGCAGAAAAAAAGCTGTCCAGAGCACAAAGCAGAAAACGGAAGAGGGAGAAGGAGAAAGGTTTTGAGGGGATGAAAAAAAGCTTTTCGAGGAGGTTGAAAGACAGTGGGTAAGTTATGTCAGTGTATCAAGAGGAGGCTTGTAAATATTCAGGATAGCAAAGCTACTAGCAAAACGACAGGTCCAACTGTGGGAGGAAGGACTTGATACACGTTCTTCATTCTTTCAAAACTTCACTTTATTTAGATGTCAGGAATATGGTTTCATTTAGTGACGTTTTAGATTCGTTTCCAATGAGATATTATTGATATAACTGCCTCTGTGTCAGTTGATGTTTAATATAAGTTCCTACTTATTTTGTTTTTGGTTCCTACCTACCTGCATGTAAGTTAATGATGATGATAATTCCAGCACTGGTCATCATAAAAAGGAACCAGAGAGGCACTTTAGGTGCATGGTTTTCAATGTTATTGTCGACACAGTCCTGCAAGAGTTGTCTGACAGGTTTTCCAATCTTCAGCTTGTGTCTGAGAAATTTAAATTCATCACTAAAATGGAGCACATGACACAAGCTGAGCTGGAGGAATCAGTTACCAGATATGCCCTGACTACCTGTGATGTTTCCAGAGATATCATTCAAGAAATGTACCCAGCAAGCCGTCTACTGAAGGGTTACAAGGCTCTTGAGAAGTTGAATTTCCTCATACAGGAGAATCTTGATTTGGTGTTCCCAAATTTGACAATAGCCCTTAGAGTATTCCTGACCATGCCTCTGACGGTTGCATCTGCAGAAAGATCCTTCAGTAAGCTGAAGCTTATCAAAACATACCTTCGTTCAAGTATGAGCAATGATCGCCTGACCCAGGGCACGACATGTAACAATTTAGTGGTAGGTAGAGGACTTATTTATGTTATTACATTGTTATACATTATTTTTTGTGTTTTATTGAGCTGATCACCTGCTGTAATACATAAAACAAAAGTCTGTAATAAAAGTCTAATATTTTATAAGTCCATGAATAAATAAGATGTATACACGTAAACATTGAAGGGGGGGGGGGGGGCACCTGTAATGTGTCTGCATATCCCTCAGAAAGGAGGTAGTTGCGCCCCTGCTGTAGGTGATCAGTGCAGTGTAACAGTGCAGCGCAGTGAGACAATGCAGTACAACAAATGCAGTGAAGCGAAACAATGCAGTGCAACAAATGCAGTGAAAGTAACAATGCAGTGCAATAAATGCAGTGAAACGTAACAGTGCAGTGCGTAAAATGCAGTGCAATAAATGCAGTGTAACGTAACAATGCAGTGCGTAAAATGCAGTGCAATAAATGCAGTGTAACGTAACAATGCAGTGCAATAAATGCAGTGTAACGTAACAATGCAGTGCGTAAAATGCAGTGTAACGTAACAATGCAGTGCGATAAATGCAGTGTAACGTAACAATGCAGTGCGTAAAATGCAGTGTAACGTAACAATGCAGTGCGTAAAATGCAGTGAAGCGTAACAGTGCAGTGTGTTAAATGCAGTGAAACGTAACAGTGCAGTGCGTAAAATGCAGTGCAATAAATGCAGTGTAACGTAACAATGCAGTGCGTAAAATGCAGTGAAACGTAACAGTGCAGTGCGTAAAATGCAGTGTAACGTAACAATGCTGTGCGCAAAATGCAGTGAAGCGTAACAGTGCAGTGTGTTAAATGCAGTGAAACGTAACAGTGCAGTGCGTAAAATGCAGTGCAATAAATGCAGTGTAACGTAACAATGCAGTGCGTAAAATGCAGTGAAACGTAACAGTGCAGTGCGTAAAATGCAGTGAAACGTAACAGTGCAGTGCGTAAAATGCAGTGTAACGTAACAATGCTGTGCGCAAAATGCAGTGAAGCGTAACAGTGCAGTGTGTTAAATGCAGTGAAACGTAACAGTGCAGTGCGTAAAATGCAGTGCAATAAATGCAGTGTAATGTAACAATGCAGTGCGTAAAATGCAGTGAAACGTAACAGTGCAGTGCGTAAAATGCAGTGTAACGTAACAATGCTGTGCGCAAAATGCAGTGAAATGTAACAGTGCAGTGTGTAAAATGCAGTGTAACGTAACAATGCAGTGCGTAAAATGCAGTGAAGCGTAACAGTGCAGTGTGTAAAATGCAGTGTAACGTAACAATGCAGTGCGTAAAATGCAGTGAAGCGTAACAGTGCAGTGTGTTAAATGCAGTGAAACGTAACATTGCGGTGTGTTAAATGCAGTGCGATAAATGCAGTGTAACGTAACAATGCAGTGCGTAAAATGCAGTGTAACGTAACAATGCAGTGCGTAAAATGCAGTGAAGCGTAACAGTGCAGTGTGTTAAATGCAGTGAAACGTAACAGTGCAGTGCGTAAAATGCAGTGCAATAAATGCAGTGTAACGTAACAATGCAGTGCGTAAAATGCAGTGTAACGTAACAATGCAGTGCGTAAAATGCAGTGCAATAAATGTAGTGTAACGTAACAATGCAGTGCGTAAAATGCAGTGAAACGTAACAGTGCAGTGCGTAAAATGCAGTGTAACGTAACAATGCTGTGCGCAAAATGCAGTGAAATGTAACAGTGCAGTGTGTAAAATGCAGTGTAACGTAACAATGCAGTGCGTAAAATGCAGTGAAGCGTAACAGTGCAGTGTGTAAAATGCAGTGTAACGTAACAATGCAGTGCGTAAAATGCAGTGAAGCGTAACAGTGCAGTGTGTTAAATGCAGTGAAACGTAACATTGCGGTGTGTTAAATGCAGTGCGATAAATGCAGTGTAACGTAACAATGCAGTGCGTAAAATGCAGTGTAACGTAACAATGCAGTGCGTAAAATGCAGTGAAGCGTAACAGTGCAGTGTGTTAAATGCAGTGAAACGTAACAGTGCAGTGCGTAAAATGCAGTGCGATAAATGCAGTGTAACGTAACAATGCAGTGCGTAAAATGCAGTGTAACGTAACAATGCAGTGCGTAAAATGCAGTGAAGCGTAACAGTGCAGTGTGTTAAATGCAGTGAAACGTAACAGTGCAGTGCGTAAAATGCAGTGCAATAAATGCAGTGTAACGTAACAATGCAGTGCGTAAAATGCAGTGCAATAAATGCAGTGTGACGTAACAATGCAGTGCAATAAATGTAGTGTAACGTAACAATGCAGTGCGTAAAATGCAGTGAAGCGTAACTGTGCAGTGTGTTAAATGCAGTGAAACGTAACAATGCAGTCCGCAAAATGCAGTGAAATGTAACAGTGCAGTGCGTAAAATGCAGTGCGATAAATGCAGTGTAACGTAACAATGCAGTGCAACAAATGCAGTGTAACGTAACAATGCAGTGCAATAAATGCAGTGTAACGTAACAATGCAGTGCGTAAAATGCAGTGAAACGTAACAGTACAGTGCGTAAAATGCAGTGTAACGTAACAATGCTGTGCGCAAAATGCAGTGAAATGTAACAGTGCAGTGTGTAAAATGCAGTGTAACGTAACAATGCAGTGCGTAAAATGCAGTGAAGCGTAACAGTGCAGTGTGTAAAATGCAGTGTAACGTAACAATGCAGTGCGTAAAATGCAGTGAAGCGTAACAGTGCAGTGTGTTAAATGCAGTGAAACGTAACATTGCGGTGTGTTAAATGCAGTGCGATAAATGCAGTGTAACGTGACAATGCAGTGCGTAGAATGCAGTGAAACGTAACAGTGCAGCGAAACAAAAAACGTCAAAGCAGTGCAGCAGTGCAGTACAGTGCAGCAGTGCTGTACAGTGCAGCAGTGCAGTGCAGCAGTGCAGTGCAGTGCAGCAATGCAATGCAACAATGCTGTCGGAAAGAGGAAGTCAATTAAGTAGCCTACCCATAAAACTCCAAACTACCCCTTTAATTCCTATTATTCTTAACGTAAACATTGAAGGGGGGGGGGGCACCTGTAATGTGTCTGCATATCCCTCAGAAAGGAGGTAGTTGCGCCCCTGGCCACAGGGCCCTACAGTGCTCTACACGACCCCCCCCCCCCCCCCAAAAAAAAAAACAACATAATTTTTCTAAGGGCTATAATAAATAATGTTATATTAAAATGTTATGTTGAAAAATTCAGCCCCATATATGCCAAATGAAAATGAATGCATTTTTGTATAATGCAAATGCATTAAAGAACCATATATGTGTGCTACTGAGCACAGTACTGGCGGCAACGCGAGTGGAAGCGCAGTACTGGCGGCAACGCGAGTGGAAGCACGGTACTGGCCGCAACGCGAGTGGAAGCACGGTACTGGCGGCAACGCGAGTGGAAGCATCGCTACGTGCTTCACACCTGAACTACAATTCCATAAAACCACTGCTTCGAAGCTTGCTTGCGTGTGACGTGATTTGTAACAGGCAGGGGCGACAGACCAATAGTGTGTCGGAATGGTATATGTTTATACTTCTCATCCAATCACAATCAAATTCAGTCTACGTCTTTTTTTAACAATGAAAAAACCAAGGCCGAAATGAAATATGAGTAACGAGGTTGTTTAAAAAATGTAAGGAGTAGAAAGTACCGATAATTGCATGAAAATGTAAGGAGTAAAAGTAAAAAGTCGACTGAAAAATAATTACTCCAGTAAAGTATAGATACCCAAAAACTCTACTTAAGTAAGGTAACGAAGTATGTGTACTTCGCTACTTGACAGGTCTGCAAACGAGTGTGCAAAAATGAAATGTTCAACTAGAAAAAGAACACAGAAAAAGTCTCATTTTATGTCCCTCACAGCTGAGAAAATGAATCACCTTTAAAATAGTTCCCGTGGAGGGTGAAGGTCACATTTCTTCCTTCTATTCTCAACCTCTTCAATCGCTGTCACAAGGCCGACGCTGCCGTCTTTTTCAATACGCTGCCAACATGTGAGATCATTCTTCAAAAGAAGCAGTGCATGATGTCTGAAAGAGCTGCCGAGGTGTTGTTGAGGGAAGGAAGAGCTTTACTGCGCCTCCAGTGTGACTCTGTGTTACAGGCCTCCATTTTCAGCATGTTTATTGATTACAGGATTTCTATTATGTTCTGCTTAAAAATATTAAGTTACAGAAAAAAAAAACCAAGGAATGTAAAATGCAGATAAAGAAAAACCAAACTACATAATGACATGCTTCCTTGCTGTGTGCTCCTGTAGGTGTGTTGTGAGTGATACTGCTGAGTACAGTGCTGTGGCCACCAACCCACATGGCACTGCAACCAGCAAGGCTACAGTTACCGTGAAGAGTAAGCCTCCCTCGTCCTCTGACTCTTATGAAGACACCGTCTACCTGTCATGTTGCTCTCAGTGATCATGGTTTTCATTTCTCTACAGAGCCAGCAGGAACCGGGGAGTCCTGTCATCTTGGTCTAGGTGAGAGGAAAGAGAAGGCAGTAGCTGATGAATCTAGCCATAGAGGGGACTGGCTTTTATTTTATGTTGGAATCAGGCCCAGACAGTCAGCTCCACATGGGATCATTGAGCTACAGATAGCAGAGCATGTGACAGGCCTGATAAGAAATGGAAACTATTGTCTTGTTGTTCTCATCCAGATCCAGACAGTAAAAACAAGAGAAACGTCTGCTGACAATAAATATTTCAGGCCCTGATCGAGTTAAACATTCATGTTGCTTCATGTTGAATAATTTCCTCCTTCATTAGTAGCTCTGTGCTCCAAACAGACCACAACGTCTCCTGATCTGTTTCCACAGAGCTCCCCTTAGTCCAATTAGTAAAAAGAGTAAACGGGGCAACAGGTAAAAACTTTATTAGTTTATTAAGAAGCAACAGAAGTGACCTGATGGGCCGACCAAAATTAACAAAATGCAGGAAAGAATGAAAACATGAGTACCAGACTAATCAACAAATCTGAACATAAATCATGTCAGTCACAAAACACAAACTGCTGCCAAAACTGGAGGCTGGAAACAGAGCGAGCCAATTCCTGCACCTGTTTTATTGGTTTTCCTTCAATCAGACCGGATCAGAAACACCTGAGGGAAGAACACGAGTCACCATCAGTCAAATACGAGGCACATCATGACCACTGGGGGGAGCATGTCACTGAGAGGCATTATTAAACATGCACAGGAAGCTGCTTTAGCTAATCAGTGAAGATATTAAAGATAACATGACACTTACTCGAAGAAATATTAGATTTCTTCAATCTACAGTTGAAATATTCAACATGTTATGGGAATCCTCTGGAAACCTCAGTGATGTCTTAGTTAATATTTCACCACTTGATATAAAGAGGAAATAATTTGGGGAATTTTTAATGGTAGTTTTGGCAGGTTTTAAAGGTGCATTAATTAATGATGATGTTTAACATACTGTTTTTTTGCTGGCCAGTGCCTCGTCTGACTGAGATCCATGCTAGTAAGCTGGAGGTCAGCCTACTGGATCGCTTCTCAGTGAGTTTTGGTGTGGAGGGCGGCTCTATCAGCCTGGTGTGCTCCATGGTGGTCGTCCCCGACCTCCCCAACGTCCCACCGCTCGCCCAGTGGTACAGAGATGGTAAGACATGTACCTCCAACCACCAGCTGGTTGTGTGTTAACAGTGTATTTCTGTCTCTCCTCACTGTGTCGTCCATCTCGTCTGCTGACAGATAAACTGCTGAAACCAGGTAAGCTGGCTGAGATGTCGGTGGGTGGAGGCGAGGCCCGTCTGACGCTGCCCCACCTGGCCAAGGACGACGAGGGCCTCTACACACTCCGCATCTTTACAAAGGACGGCACCGCCGAGCATAGCGCCTACCTGTTTGTGTCAGGTAGAACATCCACAAATCCATCATTGATTTTAGGGATTAATAACCTGCAGGACTGCTTTATTGTAAAAATAGACAGAATGATAGTAAAAGGTTCAATGACAGCAACCATGGCTCCATCTGAAGGAGATCAAATAAAATAATCACAGTAAAGCCACACACTGTTTGATTGACAGATGCCTTCTGAAAAATGCTGTGCTGCAACACCACGCCTAGAAACAAATATGGATGAAAAAGCACTAGAAATATCTGTAGCGAGTAATCTAGTGCGCGTTTTACCTGTTATGTCATCGTTTCATTTTAATCTTGATATTTATCTTGTTTTCAGCAGTGTCAAAGTCCTAAAGCTCAGTGAAGTAAAGTCTCATTACGTATGTAGCATCAGCAGCACAAAGCCTGCGACAGGCTCGTAAACTGAGTTCACTCATTTCTCACCAAACTGGATTTCACAATGTGCCTCAACATAGCAAAAGGTCAAAGTATAGATTCATTATTTTGAAATAATTAAGTGAATGCTTCACTTCCCACGGTAGTTGCATAACGTATTCAGCTTTAATTTATGACTCAGAACGTTAAAGGAAGAGTTTTGTACCATAATATTCAATAAACAGGAACAGAAATACACTTACAACAAAGGTGTGTGTAGAAACAGGAGCAAAAAGATTTGAATCTATTGCTGCTCAGAAAGAAAAAACTCTTGTTTCCTTCTATTCAGTGCTGCTGTTGTGTCATTTATTATTACAAGTCGATTATTGGTACATCCTTCCTTTGTGTTTCTCCTCCCTTCCTATCTTATGTCATGGTTTACTTGCTCCATAGATGCTGCTCCCTCTGCAGCCGGAGCCCCTGGTGCACCGATGAGTGTCAAGGCGTATGACATCAACTCTGACTACGTCCTGGTTGCTTGGAAACCCCCCAACACCGTCAACGAGGCGGCAATCACAGGATATTTTGTGGATCGGTCAGTCTGCACCCTGAAATCTCTTCAGGCTTTCTTTTTATGGACCAGAATTGGCACACAGACGTACGCTGTGCTCACGGCCAAGAAAATGACAAGCAGTCATAGTGATAATTTAAAGCTGCACTCATTATTTTTCCAATGAACCCACAGATAATTATCACCAAGTTCGTTTAAGTCCTTTAACTCTCCTCATCAACCACGTTTCCAGCAGCTGTTTTTAATAACAAGCCTGTGATGAACCCGTTGAACACAACGTGCCCAGCAGCACGTTAGAAACCAGTTAGAGATTAAAACTGTACAGTGAAACAGTCTCAACCCATCACCACTGTGTGAATTATACAGTAATGAAATCATTAGAGTGATGATGTTATCTCCTGGTGTGTAGGTGTGAAGCTGGAAGTGACACCTGGGTCCAGTGCAATGACGCCCCAGTGAAGGTTTGTAAATACCCGGTGCATGGCCTGAGCGTGGGCCACTCCTACCGCTTCCGGGTCCGAGCCGTGAACAACGCCGGCATCAGCAGGCCTTCCCGCAAGTCTGACAAAGTGACCGCCCTGGACGCCGCTGAGAGCGAGCGGCTGCAAGGTACCGAAGAAGGTAAATACAAAATACAGAAGAGCGGGATGCGAGTGTTTCCTGACGGATCTGTTGTCGTTTCCTGCAACAGTGATTAAAATCGAAGGAAAATACGACATAGTGATCAAGGATGATGACCTGGAAGGTACGGCAGTGTACGGAGACTGATCTGGGTTTATCAGCTTCCTCCCACCTTATAAACCACTTTATCTAAACCAATAAACACACACCAAATACTAAAACAAACCCCTCTTTCCAAAGCTAACAAACACCAACATTTCAAAAGGAAACCTGTACTGTGAATTAAATTCTCATATATCATCCTCACATCTCATCCAGTCACAGACATAATGATCACATAATGATTTATTTCTGATGGCCTCAATCACTCAATTAATTCTCTTAATTGAATTGATTCTTAAGTAATCTAAAAAAAAAAAATTCTGACATTGTTCACATACAGTTTTTTTAATTAATCTCATTTTAACTTGGTTCTTAATCTCTTATTAACTGATATAAATAAATGACTTGACTCTGAACTCAACTCTGCCACACCGACCAAACCGTTTTCCTCCAACGGTTGTGGTGCCATCTTTGATCTAACCGACTCCTCTATTAATGTTTTTTTTTTATTTTTTATCTTAAACCACAAAATTAAACCACTTAAAGAGTTTTTTTTGTTCCTACTCTGAAGTGTGCTGAGTTTGTCCGTCTTTCCTCCGGTGCTAAACTATAACACCAAAACTAATTTAAAAACCAAAACATAACTGTTAAAACTAAGATGCAAATCAGGCTGTTGTAGACGTCCCACATTTACTTTGGGTTTTAAGAGCATATTAAGGAAACATACAGTACCTGAAACATGATACTGGAGTCTCACTTCCATATGTGAGGAAGGAGCTTCTACTAATAGAAGTATTCAAACAACTTGTGGTTTTGGTTTACGTTTGTTAGCACTCAACAACAACTACACTTCCCATAAGTCCTTTTGTAGCTGTGGATATATTTACTACAGAAGTAGAATAAAATAAGGAACTGTTCAACTCTTTAGAAAGTAAAAGTAACCCTTAATGAGACAATACATTGTCTAGTATGGAGTCTAGAAGAGTATAGGCCTGTTTTAAATGGATAAATTAAGATTAGCTGCTACTGTTAACTAAGCAAGTTAATCTTTTTTTAAAAATGTGGGACTTCTGCAATACCTGCTGCTGTATGTACTTTATGCCTCAACGTCGTTCATTCTCAATCCAGGCTACGTAACTATCCCGGGGGAGCCCGCTGACGTGCATGCATCCGAGATATTTAAATCGTACGTTGTCCTGAGCTGGAAGCCTCCCAGCCCTCGCGGACGAGCCCCGCTGTGGTATGTCATTGAGAAGGTGTGTGGCCATTTCCATCAATGTAGCTCACTGTTCAACTCAATGCACTGTAGCGCAAAATAAACAAGACATTGACCTCTTAAACCCTGGAAACCCTTCAATTTAAAAGAAAATGTCAAATAGTTTCACTGCTGCAGGATAGTATAACTGCTAGAAAGTAAAGGTTGGCAGAGGATGTGATGTCACCTGACTACATGTGCCAATAAGAGTGATGAAGGTGTAATATGTAAACAAAGCGACCAGGTAAAGGTGCTCTGAGAAAGTTTAAGAGGTTATATGTGTTGTTATTTTTTAATCCAAGTGTAATATTACAAGCTCTTAAAACTCACATGTATCACTTGCACTATTGGAGCTCCACTTATTTAAAGTATTATTTAAAGAAATATGGCGAAAACTTACAGACTGAGAGCTCCTCTTTGTGTTCGTGCTGCACTGATGAGGTTGTCGCAGATGGCTGTACCTTCTCATGTCCCCCCTTCCCCGATTCTCCCGCAGTGCTTAGCAGGCACTGGAGCGTGGCAGCGGATCAACACAGCAGTCAAACTGCACTCCCCTCGTTACCCGATTTTTGATTTGCAAGACGGACAAAAGTACCAGTTCCGAGTGTATTCGGTCAACATGTACGGCTCCAGCGAGGCCTCTGCGCCCTCTGAGCCCATCCAAAAGGTTGATGAGGATGGTAAGGGTCGAGATCAGTGCACGGACATTCAGACACACCGTCTACAACATGCACAAATACTGTGAATAAATGTAAGACCAAATAAACACACATGTTAATATAAGAATCAAACACAAACAGGTGTAATGCTCATATTTAACTGTATGTTGCAGGTACTGAGCTGCCGATTGGTAGGTACAGTTTAATATAAAAGAAACCTAAAAGACCTTTTTAAAAGCACTGTTCACACTTCCACTGTGTGTGTGTGTGTTTTCTAACCATGGGTGATGGCCAGAGCATAAAGGAAAACTAATAATTGTTCACAGCTCTTTGTAATATTGATAGTTTGAACGCCAGCCTCGGATAAGGTGCACCACATTAGAAAAATCAAACCTTTTTTCAGATATCTTTCCTTCATTAAACTGAACCACACGTCTGATGTTTCCTGTTAAGCTTCTGTCGTATAACGCGAGACGTTTTCCCCTCTGACGTCACCTTCTGCCTCAACTTCCTGTTTTGTCTAGAACTACGTTTGCTCACTTAAAGGATGAGTTCCCATTTTTTCAAGTGATTTCTCTCTGATGGGGGATAAAAATCACAATCCTGTTTCTGAGCAAAAATGCTTTTAATTCAGTGATGAGACAAATCAAGTGGGTATCTTCCTTTTTTTAGTTTGAAATTCCCACTTTATGCTTCGAGCTGTAGTTGCAGTAAAGGAACAGTAACACCGACTTCGAAAGATACCAACAGACCTCTTTTTAACTTTGATGATTTTTTTTTACACAGAACCGCGATTTTGAGGATTTCGTCCTCCATCACTCATATTGAAATAGTTTTAAAATAATGAGATAATGTAAAAATAAGAAGGGACCTGTTTGGAGCCAGTATGGACAGAAGGGATGAAAAATGTGAACTTATCCTTTAATGTACAATGACAGCTAACATTTCATGGAAAATAGCAGGAGGACACACTTTTTGAGTTTTGCATGTTTCACAATAAAACAACAGCAGTAATTTCAAGAGCTGCAGTTCAGTATGTGGAGGAGAGAAATGTTGAGATACAGACCAGCAGTGATACAGACTACAGTGATACAGACCTGCAGAGATACAGACTACAGTGATACAGACCTGCAGAGATACAGACTACAGTGATACAGACTACAGTGATACAGACTACAGTGATACAGACCTGCAGTATACTGACCTGCAGAGATACAGACCTGCAGAGATACAGACCTGCAGAGATACAGACCTGCAGAGATACAGACCTGCAGTATACTGACCTGCAGTGATATGAGTTGGTTGGTAAAGTTGGTTGGATTTAAAAGTTGGTTGTGATCTGATGCAGACCTCATCTTTTCATATCTCTTGGATAAACAGCAATGTCAAAATAATCAATAAATTAAATTTCTGCATGAAAATTCCAACATAGTACATAAATATTACCTGCAAAATGTCTAATATTAAAGTATCCAGGTAGACATACACACTATGGAAAATGAACCAATTCAGAGTCTCATCTTTATCATACATTTATTTATATAGAATATTAAAACGGATTAATTGATGTGAACATGTAAACACCATTTTATTGTTTTTTTATTGTTGTTTATTGTTTATTTTATTACTGTATACTGTTGAATAGTCTAATCTATAATACAAACTGATCATATGTTTTACATATAAAATCTTGATCTGAAAAGCAACTAAAAAAAAAAAGTTACTAAAGCTGCCAAAAACAATTTTGTGGAGTAGAAAGTACAATATTTCTTTCTGAAATAAAGTAGTGGAAAGAATAAAGTAGCAAAGTACGTCGAAATTGTACTTAAGTACAGTACTTGAGTAAAAAGAAGCAAAAAGACTATATGTATTTATATGTTTCCCTTTACTTTATATGTTGAATGTTGTTAATTTTATAATCAGTAAAATAATTAAATGGTCCTCCATGTAGATCCATTTTTAAACACATACGGTACATTGAGGGATAAAGATATACCAGTTATTGTAATCAGTGGTATGAATAAATGATATTATTGATCAGTAATTAATACCAGGTTGTTTTTCCCGGTGAGCAGGCGTCCCCTCTGCTCCCGGCCAGGTCATCGCCACCAGGAACACCAAGTCATCTGTGTTTGTGCAGTGGGAGCCTCCCAAGCATGCGAAGAACCTCATGGGATACTACATCGACGGCCGCGCGGTCGGATCCAAGGATTGGTTCCCCTGTAACCACAAACCCTTCAAACACACCAGGTGAGCGGGTCACAAAAGTCTTAAAATCAACATTAAACATCATCAGCAAGCTTGTTGCTTGTTTTTTAATTGCTTTCTTTTCATGTTTCTATCATACATAATTTGATTTTGCAGGATACCACTTTATTCTAGTAGCTGTTAATGTTATTGATTTTAAATAAAGATTGTGTGTATGTGTGTCAGGTTTGTGGTCCATGGCCTGATCCCAGGAGAGACTTACGTGTTTCGTGTTCAAGCTGTGAACGTGTTCGGCCTCAGTGACGAGTCTCAGGAGTCGTCTCCCATCGCTGTGGAGTCGGCTCTCGGTAATTCACAAGGAATTAATTGCATTTCTGATATTATTACTCAGTGACTATATATGAAAATGTGTCTCAGCTGCACAAAAATAAACAAATATTTCCATTTTTGGGTGTTGAGGTTTAGATGTTTTTACTTAACGAATCTGGAAATTTTCACAGTTTCGGAGACATAATTTTTCTTTCATGTTATTTATGGCTCGTTCCATTGTTCTAGGTGGGGGGTTTCAATATGGTATGTATTAAATCAGATGCAGATGAGGATTTGTTACACACTGTTCCCACTTTGCATTACGTGTTGTAATCACAGGGTTGTGTGTTTTAAATGTCACTGTACACTGTAGTAACACAATGCACTGCTTCACTAAACATGAGCACCAGGTAAAACATTTCCTGATCACGTGATGTGGTAGGTCATATGTACGTATACACAAATGCATGATGTGCTTATGTAATTTAAAATCATCCAAATCCTTCTACACAGCTGAGTTATTTTCTAATTGAAAACTGTTTTGCAGCTCTGTATCAGGGTGTGTGTGTGTAACAATGTGTTGTAAACATGAAACTCTGTGATTTAGCGACTCCCAGCGCTCCTTTCGGCATCACCATGCTGAGCTGTGACGGCTCCTCCATGGTTTTGGCCTGGAAGAGTCCCAAACACTGCGGCGGCTCCAAGGTCAACGCTTACTACATCGACAAGCGTAACGCCGACACTTCGGTCTGGAAGGAGGTCAACCTGACACCCATCACGGAGAGAATCTGCACTGTGAGTAGCATTAGGCTAACAGAAATAAAATATAAATCACTTATAGTCATCCACCACAGTTTATGATCCATCCATCATTGTTTCTTCTATATAATCACCTCAGATCACTTTCTTCGTATCTTCAGGTCGACAATCTGACGGAGGGAAATTTCTATGAGTTCAAGATCCAGGCAGCTAATCTGGCCGGTGTGGGCGTGCCCTCTGCTCCCAGCGCCCCATTGAAATGTGAAGCTTGGACCATGGAAGAACCCGGTAAGAGTCACATTAACCCGAATGTGTCTCATTGGACTCTTTGGGGTTTATATACGATAAAGAATAATATGACAAACTGAATGTAGTTTGTCTCTATAATGGACGATTGAACAAAAAAAAGGAGAATTTCTAAGGAAAATCTGTATATCACCACAATATTCCCACTGACAGGTCCAGCTTATGACCTGAGCTTCAGTGAGGTCAGAGGTCACTCCCTGGTCATCTTATGGAAAGCTCCAGTCTACACCGGAGCGAGTGCAGTCACCGGGTACCTGGTGGAAATGGCCAAAAAGGGCTCATCTGAGTTTGTCACCCTAACTCAGGAAGCTGTGAGCCACCGCTACCTGCAGGTGAGAAACCGCCCATCCAACTGATAAATACACAAACCTCCCCACTCAGCCCGGTCACAGTATACATGTTTCCTGCAGGTGAAGAATCTGGAGGAAGGTGAATCCTACGTGTTCAAAGTTCGTGCAGTTAATGGAAACGGTGTCGGAAAACCTTCCCAGCTCTCTCAGCCAGTCTGTGCCAAGGCTCTTCCAGGTAACGACAGCTCAACGCCGCTGACATCTGCCGCCAAATACGTTGGATTTACTCTGCACCACGCCCTGCAAATTAACATCAGCAGTATCAATTAACATGTCATTCGCTGTCATTGTCCACACATAGATGCATCTAATTATAAGTAGGAATAAAACATGTGTCAGATAAGTCAAACTTTATAAATGTAATGATTTTAGATGCGCCTTATAGTCTGAAAAATACGGTACTTGAAATATCAGCAGAAAAGAGGCATAAAGACTTTTATTTTAGCTGCTGCAAGATGTTTTCTTATCTCAGTTTGTAAAACTGACATTACCAGTCTTTGTGCAAGCACAGCTCTCTTATTTATTTATACCACAACCTGGTGAATAATATGAAAATCCTGCATTGTTCAACTTATAAGGTGCAAAAAAAATCAGCTCAGTCTTGACAACCGAATAATAAGCTGAAGACAGAAGCTAGTTTCTGTTATTTTCTTTTACTTGAGAGGTGACTCATGTTAACAGGCACCAAGGAGATTGTTGCTGGTGTGGATGAGGAGACCGGAGACATCTTCCTGTCTCTCGAGGCCTGTGAGATCTGCGAGACCTCCAAGTTTGTTTGGTCGAAAAACTACAAACCCATCGGCGACTGCCCGAGGATCTCCACCTCAACAAAAGGCAGAACGTAAGCTCTTGAACGCATCACAAAGGCTTCAGGCAGAAGTTGGTGTCTATTTGACTTTAGACAGGAATGATTATCTTGAAAGAATAAATGATTGTAACGCACAGACGCACGCACTGTATAAATACAGCAGAGCAAACAGCGTGCTTCACCTCCAGGCTCTGACTGTTTAGTTTGATTGTCAGCACGTCCTCTCTGAACTCACAGCAATAATGTGGAAATGAGCTCATCAGACAGAGTCGGATTATAACAAACTCAACAATCAACACCCCTAAAATGTTCTGCTCCATTTATCCATTAATCAGAGTTTCTTAAATCACTCAGAGCTCAGAGAACAAATGTGTTTGTACAAGTTGTTTGCTTTTGTAGTTCCAGCTATCACAGCACATGATGCGCAGTGTTTCCGCAGCATTGAACATCTTTATGGACATTTGTTTAAAAAAAACAACAAATGTGTTTGTTTCTCAGCTCCAGACTGACTTTCATCAACCCTGATAAAGACGATTTGGGCAAATACTCAGCGGTCGTCACTGACACAGATGGAGTCTCTTCCAGCTACACTCTAACTGAGGACGGTACGTCATTTACAGAGTATATGTAGTAAACAGCTCTGCTAACAGATTTCATTATTCTGACTCTTTGTAGTCATCACGCCTCAGGTTTGGTTCATGTTGGTTTTTTATTGAATCTGCAGCCTTGAACACGATGCTGGAGCTCAGCCACGCCATCAGAAATCCAAGTGAGTGATTGTGAATCTGCAGCAGACGTGTTGCATCTGTTAGATTAACACGATTTCCTCAGGATCTAATCTGTGCGTCTTTCTTTCTGTTTGGGTGCAGTTGTTCCTCTGAAACATGGTCTGAACTATGAGATTTTGGAGAAGGGTCACGTGCGTTTCTGGCTGCAAGCAGTCAAACTGTCTCCATCCGTGTCCTACAGGTTCATTGTTAACGACAAGGAGATCACCAGTGCAGAGGTACCAGCTTCAACAGAACAAAACTTATGCTGCATTTACATATACATACAGAGTGATAAATCCTGTCCTCCTTTTTCTTCTCAGGGACAAAAGATCAGCCACGATGTGTCCACAGGAATCATCCAGATGACGGTGGATCTTTTCACCAGAGCCAACGAGGGCACGTACACCGTCCAGATCCACGACGGCAAGGCCAAGACCCAGAGCTCCCTGGTGCTGGTTGGAGACGGTGAGGTTTACTGCCACGATGCATTTACAATGCTATTTATCAGATTACGGTCACGGTATATCACAAAAGTGGAGGGGTGTGATATTATGTTTATGAGGATTATTTGTTTCTTGATTTATTTTTAGCCTTTTAATTTCAGTTTTGTCTGATTAAGGGAATCGGCCTCATGTGACCTGTCACGTCGTCTTCAGCTCATCTATGTGGTTGATTTTTTACTGAAAGGAGTTTTCTTCTAAACAAACAAATTAAATATAATTGTTTTAATCTTTGTAGTCTAACAAACACGTTGGATGCATTTCCTTCCTCTTGAAACAGTTGCAAAGCTGGTTTTTCAGGAAAGTTTGTGTAGTAGCTTGTAGTCTTCTTTACACATATTGATATGTTTCTCTGAGCATTAAAGCCTCTATAACTCTAATAGTGGTCAAAGAACTACATTTACACACATTATGTAAATGCTTGCCCCTTAGACTAATCCAGAGGAAAGTAACTATGGATTTAAATATATGATTGCGTCTGTTCTTGTGGTCTTTAAATGATCTGACAGACAGTAAATACTGAACATTTTCCACATGTTGGATTTTTCTCTTTCAGTGTTCAAAGCTGCTCTGAAGGAAGCCGAGTTTCAGAGGAAAGAGCACATCAGGAAGCAAGGTACCGGCAGAAACGCTGAGCAGAAAACGCTGAGCGCGACTCAACTTTCACACAAACCAAAACGCCCGTTAACGCCCTCTTAATCAGACTTAATTATATATAATTGCGTTTGCTAATTAGCAAGATATGTATAAAAGAAAAACAACCGGTTAATCTTTATTCACGCTATAATATATAATACGTTTTAAATATTTTTATTGTCTGTGAAATCCAAAAATATCTAAATATTTTTATGATTAAAATGATTTTTTATTACCTCCATTGTTACTTGAACTGATGATTTACCTGAAACCTCTTTATTGTCCTTTTAGGTCCACATTTCTCTCAGTATCTGTATTTCACTGTGACCGAGGATTGCACCGTCATGCTCGCCTGCAATGTAAAGTTATCATGCTCACCTTTTTTATTTTTATTTTTATTTTTTTACCTTGTTTATCTCTCACTCGGATAAATCAAATTCATGTGTGTGCTGTTTGTGTGGCAGGTTGCTAATGTGAAGAAGGAGACGACTTTCCACTGGTACAAAGAGGATGAGGAGATCGTTCCAGAAACTCCCCCCAACGTCATGTCTGGAGCCTGTGCTATCCCCCTCCCACTGGTGATATATATAATCAATATGTCCCATTTAGCATTTATAGATATAGATACTTGTATGTGTTCTGCCATCGCTTACATTGGAAGCAGATCTGTCCACAGCCGAACAGGAGGAAAGATTACTGAGAGAAAAACCTGTTTCAATGTCAATCTGGGCACCTGTCTGTTGTTTTAAGACGTGAACCAATCCTGTCATTTATATTTTCATATTAGTTACTCCTGGACAACTTGTTAAACATAAACATAAATCTCTTCTTGCTTTAAATTCAGCGTAATCTTTGTTCGTTCAGTTCTCCAGAAAGGATCAGGGCGTTTTCAAGGCCACCGTCAGTGACGACAGAGGAAAGGACACGTCTCTGTTAGACATTTCAGGACAAGGTAATTCCTATTGTTGGTAGTCTGTGATGCGTATAGTTGTTGTAGTAAGCATGTTACACAGCATTTTATATTTAATACTTCTTTCTGTTTTGATTTCCAGTGTTCGATGACATCATCAATGCCCTCGCCCAGAACGCTGGTAGGTCTGATCAGCTGATTCATACATCATCTCAAACGTCTGCCAGGATGACATGACTGGCTTTGAATTGACAAAAGCACCAGTGTGAGCTGCCCGAGTGTGATTCTAGATAATATGTTCTGGCAGGTTTTTTCCCTCAGGCGCTTGCAAAGAATGTAAAAGAGAAAAAGAATTAACCTTTAAACAATAGCTTTAGGTTCAGTTTAGTATTTGAAAGGTCATTTGTGAAGAGGTGTGAAAGTGCAGCCAGCGGCTTCTACTGGGATGTATGCGCTTGCCAAAAAGCTGCTTCCTTTAGAGAGGAAACGAAGCAACACCCTGCAATCAACTGGAACAACATATGTACTCCCAGCTAAACACATCATAGTACTGGAAAAGTTTAAATGAGTGCACAAACAGTATCCTGACAACATAAGTACACAGTGTGTGTGCTTTGCTAATATGTTTTGTGAGTCAACGTGGCCGTCAGACATGTTAAAAACGTTGTTTGTGATCGTGTGTTCATGCGTGTTTGTTTGTGTCAGGTGCATCTGCCTCTGAGCTGGTGTTGCAATGTACTCCAGAGGGCATCAGGCTGCAGTGCTACATGAACTACTACACAGAGGAGATGAAGACCATCTGGAAACACAAGTACCGTTTAAACACTTCTTTAAGTTTACAGGATTCAAATATTCACTTTTACATGGGTACCACCTTCTCATACATGCCTTTATAAAGGCTTTATAAGCATTATTTATGATTAATAAATCACTCATCAGCCATTAATTTATTGGGTTGCCAGGTTGTGGAAAATCCTCCTCTAGCATCAAACGTTCTTTGTGAATTAAGCTTTGTGGATCACATCAAGACCCTCCAGTGTCTTTAATACATGGTTCCATTTCACCTTCAAATAAGTCATCATATCTGCAGGAATAAGAGTTGAATTTATAATAAGCCATCAGAAAAACCTTTTCACTTGTTATTATAAATGATTTTTAAAACATTTTTGATCCACCTCCAACATGATGGGGAACGAAAGAAACTTTACGATGTTTTAACTGACCAACCGAAACACGTCGAAACACGTCGGTCTCAAACTGAAGTCGTTCTTTATGCTTTAAGTGTTTTTGGAGGTTTGATCTCTTGTCAGAACGATAATCAGCATTTAAAGGCTGATTGTAACGTAGTAACGAGGCCAATAGTATAATATCAAAACATGATCAGCTTGTACTGCATTAGTTATGACAGTTACACACACACACACATGCGGTGTAGTCCTGTGTGTGTGTGTGTGTGTGTGTGTGTGTATTCCCTCAGGCTTTCACTGTAAATCATCCCTGATTCACCAGAAGACAAACATACGTTGCTGTTCTGGCCAATCAGTCACATTACAGCAGGTTTTTTTTTCTGTCAGCTGACAAAAGTAAAATATGTTTAAGAAATGTGACACTTCTCACAAAACATGTAAATGTAAAAAAAACATGTAAATGTAAATGTTTGGATATGAATCCCTTAAAGGATTCACAGTTTCAAAGTCTTTCTCAAAATAATAGTCCAAAAATGTATTATTTCTTGCTGTATTTTATAATACATGTTTGTTTCTCTCCCTCAACTGCTGCTAGAAAAGGGCAGATTTTTTTTTATTTAAAGTTTGTAGTTTCTCTTCACATATTGATATTTTCCTCTATATGGTAGAAAAAGCTTTACATTTTCTGTAGTAAGAGTATTTAACCCCTGCAGGGAGAGTAAGATCGCTTCCTCTGAGAAGATGAGGATCGGTGGCACAGCGGAGATGGCCTGGATGCAGATCTGTGATCCGTCCGACAAGGAGAAGGGTCACTACTCCATCGAGATCTCAGACGGCGTGAAGACACACACCAGGACCTTTGACCTCTCTGGACAAGGTGAAGATAGACGCCTCTTATCACAGCATCCATGACATATTTTCTTTTTTACTTTTTCTCATTTTATGACTGTAGCTTCTTGTTTTATTGTTTTATGAGTTATTTATTTATGTATTTAATGATTGTTTTCATCACGCAATCATCTAACAATCATCCATAATTGTATTGCACCTTTATTAACACAGTAACAAAAGGACATGAGAGACAGAAATACAATTATTCATTATACAAAAGTAAAATCTGATAAATTACAGACAAATATTAAATAAAATATAATATTCAGTAGATATTAAATTGTACATGTCCGTTAAAAGCCAGTTTAAAATATTCTACAGTGTAAAGTGACAGGCAGCAAATGTCATGTTCGGCTGCATGTCTAGACTTAAAAAGTGTACGCCCTTATTATTATATTAATACCTATATGTTATTAACCCATCACAGTTATAGCCGGGAGGTAATCTGTTTCAATGCGTGTAATTAGCTGAATTTTAAACTGTAATTGAAGCTCCACAAGTTGCACTTTGGACTAATTGTAGACAATTTAGCGCTTTCTTTCTATTTAGAGCAGAGTTTAGATATGAAATCGAGACGGGATGAAATAAAAGCATGAAGTCAACAACAGACAGAAACCAAAAACTAAAAATTTGGTTTCACACAAAATACCCAATTTACTGCAAACTTTACAGTTTGGCCACCAAGCAATAAACGTCCTTCACCTTCCATCACATACCTAGGTCTCTACACCATGATTGGCTGATTCAAAATCTGAAAGAACCAATGAGGTGTATGAGTGACATGCATAGGCAGAGGTGGAAACCAATTAGCTGATGGCACATGAATATAGAAAAACAGGCACAGTGTCCCTAACTGACAGTAACAGAAATGGTTTGGTTTTATAGAAGCTCCTCAACTGACAGAACAGGAGTGAAAACCTCTAGTAAACTGGTTTTCAAAGGTCAGATCTGAATCAGAGATTACTCCCAAATATCTGGAACACGTCCAAGTATCAGTTGTCAGCTTTTCTGTTACATCATCAAAAACTGGAAAAAGAAAATATGAAATAAACAAAAACTGCCTTTTTCTTTTCAGGAAGAGCAGGAAACCTTAAATGTTTAAAGAGTAAAGTGAGTGTTAATGAGAGTTTGTTTGTTTGCAGCATACACCGACGCCTATGAGGAGTACCTCAGACTTAAGTAAGTTATCTGATAACATAAATACAGTACTTTAACATGAATCTGTCAATTATATTTAAAAGATTTTAATCATCCCAACTTTCTCTCTTCTCCCTGTAGGGCAGCTGCATTTGCTGAGAAGAGTGAGTACATCATCACTCAGACGTTGACCTACTTAGGATTTCTTTAAAGTGTTATGTGAAATGTGGAATTACGTCATGCAGCCACAACAGCTATCTGAATAGTTTTAATATTTTAATATTTTCAGGCAGTTCTTTGATTTCAAGGCAAAGTACGAATGTTAAGATGTTAAAGCTTAAAGAGTTTTTACAGAGTTTTCCTTTTTCTGCTCTTAAGATTGTCACCAAATGTTAAACTTTTTTTTTTTTTTTTTTTTTGTCAGACCGCGGCAGAGTTGTTGGTGGTCTGCCCGATGTGGTCACAATTATGGAAGAGAAGGTGAGATTTTCTGATATCAATTAATAATGTTAATAATATGTAAGAGGACATTTTCACAGGTTCATTCTGGGTAATTTGTTTCCGTGTAACGAGGATGTTAAAGCTGAGCGATGCCCTGGCAGCGTTACTGGCTGCTACGCCCTCTTATTTTTATTGTGTCGTATTACGTATCATACAAATTGTGAAAATATAGATTTTCCTACATAACCGTAATGGTGTGATGACATATGGATACTTTCAGTTTAATGTCTGTCTTTATGTATCAGTTCATTCATGTTCAATGCTAATTGGCAACATGTTAAACTATGTTGTGAACATGATAAAATTATAGCTGCTAATGTTATCATTGTCATTAGGAGCATATTAGCATGCTGATGTTAGCCTTTAGCTTCACATAGATGCTAGCATGGTTGTAGACCCTTTTCCTGAAGGTGTTTTCTTCCATTATGTAGGTGAACTGAACCTTTAATTGTTTTGTTGTTGACAAACCCAGCGTGTTTAAAATTGCTGCCTGAATAAATTTGACTTGAGTTGACTCTTGACCTTCTCCAGTCCCTGAGCCTGACCTGCACCGTGTGGGGCGAGCCCATTCCTGAGGTCACCTGGTTCAAGAACGAGCAGGAAGTCGCCTCGTGCGAGCACACCAAGGTCACGTTCGACGGTGGCAAGTTCGCCAGCCTCATCATCAACAAAGTCACTCCCGATGACTCTGGCAAGTACAGCATCAACGTACGGAACAAGTACGGCGGTGAGTTCGTCGAGATCACCGTGAGCGTCTACAAACATGGCGAGCAGATCCCCGAGCCCAAACTGGGACATCCCAAAGCAGCCACACCTGTTCAGCAAAAGTCTTCTGCTCCCAGCTCCAAGGCGCCTACCCCTGCCCCTCCTAAAGCCCAGACCCCAGCGCCGTTGATGAAGAGCCCGACTCCAGCCTCAACCCCGGTCCCCAAATCCCCAACTCCGGTCCCCAAATCCCCAACCCCGACCCCCAAGTCTGCAACCCCGGCTCCCAAGTCTCCAACCCCGACCCCCAAGTCTCCAACCCCGACTATGGGCCGCGGCGTCAAGTCGCCCACCCCGCCCAGATTCATGAAGTCTCCAACCCCACCGAGGAAGTAAGCGGTGGTGACGACTGAGGGGGAAACATCTGCTGAAAGCAACGCTGATTTATAGCATGAGTGTGAAACCACGTTGTTACTTTTTGACATAATTACTGTTAAAGTCTCATTTTCTGAACTTCTGTACCTGAATGTTCTCTACTCGCTTGGAGAACTAGTTGCAGGATACATAAAGGACTTTTACAGTGGCTACTAACATACAGTAGATGTTTAGAGGTTACATGTCTTCAACTGGTCACTGTGCTGTTGACACAGGTGGAAAAAAGAAAGTAAAAATGAAGAAAAATAAAAGACCAGGTTAGATATTAAAGTTCAGTGTTTTTAAAAGCTGCACCTTCCACTCTGCAACATTAGTGGAATGTATCCGATGTTTTTGTGGCGTTTATTACAACTTGGGTCTTGTTTCTGTTGTTGCGGCCAACGTTTGAGGTTAAATGCTGATTTCTGAGAAGCAAACATGAGACTCTGAGAAGCAGTCGTCTCAGGTTCGGAAGAGAAAACAAATACAAACAGTGAAATCGTTACCCAAAAACATCACTTTCAGTTTGATAACTGACAACCTGTCTGATCGCGTTTCTTTCGTTCTGTTTCTGTTGTGACGTCATCATGTTCCCAGATTTTAGTAAGTAAACTGGTGAGTGCAATATTATATATATATATATATATATATATATATATATATATAAACTAAAACAGCAACCAAAACTCCAGAAACAAGAGTGAAGTGGTGATAAACCAGTTGTCCTTTGAACTGGATGTCCTGGGAGTGAGCAGGTACTGAGCTGTCTGTTGTTGGGAAATTAACACCAAATGCCAGATAGTTTTTTGTTGTTTCTTCTCTGGGATGGTTGAGTTTTCCTTCTTTTATTACAACCTACTTTTCTCCCAGGTAGGTTTCTCTGTTAGTCAGTGGCTCTGTGAATAAAAATAGAGAGGACTATGTCTGTGATGTGTTGTGCTCGCCTCCCAATGCTTTGTGATGCCAATAAACTTTACCCATCGACCTCTCTGTTGTCTCTCTGTTGTCAGTAATCTCCTCCCTGCTTCACCTGAGGGGCGGTAACATGATTCCTTCTCAATAAAGTCAATAGTAACAGAAAGAAACTCAGGTGTGCTGAGGTGGGCGGGGTTTGTTGCAGTATGTGTCAGTGGATCTAAAGGGCAGGTAGAACACAGAGACTTCACACCTTCATGGAGGAGACCGACTGGAAGCTTTAACTTTGCTCCTTTTTACTTTAAGGTCTGGGTCAACGTTGGACAAAGGAAATACAAGATTTCTTTCGCCAGTCATGCCGTAATTTGTTCAATAACGTTTCTTTTTTAAGTGATTACTTGTTCAGGGATAATGTTCAGGCATACAAGATGCCACACGTCTCGTTCTGTTGACCTACTTCTGGTGAATCACGCTTGACAGGCAGGTTTTTACATCTTCATTTTGCATATAAACCGTTTTTTTTTTACTTTACCAGAGAATCTTTTTCAGGTATATTACGCAGGTTTTGTTAATGGTCCTTTAACTTGTCACACATAGAGGCTCTAAAGGGATCTGTAATCAATGGAGTCCAATCCGTCCTGCCTGTCCCTGAATCATGAAGACAACCCGGTTTACATTCAGCCACACTACAAAGAATCGTACCGTTTGGCCATTTATGCCCTGCTCACCGGAGGGAAGGAGGCCTACGAGGAGTTCCTCCTCGCCGAGCAGATCAGACACTTTCTGTCAGAGGAGGAGATCTCGTTCATTTTGGAAAATGCAGAGTTACCGATTGCAGAGGACAACACGGACAGACAGGTCACGGACAAGCAGAACCCCTCCACCTACTTCCCATTAGAGTCTGATGAGGAGGTGCCAGACTTGGACCTGGGCTGGCCAGACGTGGTTCTGAACGGCCTGGACACAAGCATCAGCATGTTGTTCCACCCGCCCCGACAAAACACACCCACCATCAAAGAAGTGATCCGAAAACAGATTCAGGAGGCGAAGCAGGTGAGCGATGTGAAGCAATGTGTTTGGATTCATCATGTGTAACTCTGCACGCAGGACAAACTCACAATGGAGGGTGTTTCTTTACACACAGAGGAAACCTGCTGCTGGTGTTTAAACAGACAAAATGTAAAATATGTCATCATAGGAAAATTTATATTAACTGACAAATACTGTTAATAGACACTCAAATGTGTCATCATATCTGCTCATAACTACATTATAGCGTCTTTAGGGATAAGAATGATAATAAACTGTAATGGACCAACCCTAAACATTACTGAGACTATAATGTTTTATAGCTATCTTCGTTATATTATTCTCATTATTTCTACAAATTATTGCTCTAATATCAATCATAATATCATACAGAAGCTCCACTGTAGTTCTTTTACTAATACAACTGAGGCTTTACAAGTTTCTGGGCCATAAAGCAGCAACAATAATCAAAAGAGAATAATACAAACAACAGATTTTTATAATGGATGTTAACTTGAAGAACTCAATTAGACTTAAAGGGAAAGTCCGCCTGATTTCAACCTGATGTATTTCCCATAAACCATATTTCCATTATGGCTGCATATGTCATGCTAACTGTTCAGTCATTGAGATTTGGAGGAAACAATTATCTTTAGACATTTAAAACTTTTAAACTTAAAAGTCATCAGTTGTTCCAGTGAAACCATCAAAAAATCCTGAGCAGTGACATTAATTTAAACAAAAAAAATGTGTCAAATTATTCATCACAACTCCGTTTATGATAATAAATAACAACAACAAGGGTCACAGAGAGCTTTACAACTTTAAATACAAACAACAGTTTGTATGCACTTCATGTTCAGCCTCATTGAGCGGCCATGTTTCAAACTGTCCAACATGTCTCGACTTGAATGTGCTCCATGTTCAGCTCCCGGTTTTCAGAGCTGACATTCATACTCGCTAAATGACTGCAGGGTGTGTGTGTGTGTGTGTGTGTGTGTGTGTGTGTGTGTGTGTGTGTGTGTGTCTTTGTCTAAGTGTAGAAATGGACTTTCATGCCACAGATACACACTATAATGTCCAGTGCGTGTGTATATACGCTGCAAACAGTGATGTAGCTGCGGCACAATCCTTGGTGACGTCACTCAGGCTTGAAATGTTAAATTAACAAACAAGCAACAACACAAACAACAAGCAAAAACATCCTGGTTATGACTCATAAAATGACTCATTAAATAAAATTTAAATATGGCATAAAAATAATAACTTGTAAATCTAGATTCATTCATTCGTTCTTTAGAGGCTATGACAACGTCTCCATCTGCAATCTGTAAAGTCATGCTTATATAGTAACTGATTTGAAACACTCTGCTTGTCAATAACATGTCTTCAAATGTCCTTAATGTCCTTTAAACTGTTTCTCAATCCTTTGTCTTCAGATCATTGCCATAGCGATGGACATCTTCACCGACGCCGACATCTTCAAAGAGCTCGTCAGTGTTGCAGTCAAGGGAGTGGTGGTCTACATCCTGCTGGATGAGTCTAACTTCGAGAGCTTTTACAACATGTCACAAAGGTTGGGCGTCAACATCAAAGACATCAGGGTAAAAACAGCACCAACAGCACCAAATACAAGATTAAAGGAAATGTGATGTTTTATATTTTTCCTGTTGCCAACAAATCGGAGCCAAATGTTCGGAGCCAAACCGACAATTAATCAAAGCCTGACATAACTGATTGCTTCGTTGCTGTCCTAAACCGGTTGAAAACAACGCTGCACCGGGTCACATGTTCCTTCATTATGAACAATTCAGTCACGTTATTTTTTAGGAACAGCTCCAAAGACTAATTACAGCGATCATGTTTCTCTCAGCATGTGCGGGAACGCAGCTTGCTAGCTCGTTGTGCTACATATCACATGTCTACATTGTAAATCATTTTAATTTATAATTTCACAGGTTTTCCTCGCTGTAATTATTCCTGGCTGTTAAAAGATATCTGACACATTTACAGTCTGTTCAGCATCAAATTCCCTCTTTGTGTTTCCCTGTTGAGCTGTGGTGGAAGTATAGAAACAAAAAGAGGGTTGAAACATATCTGCTGGATTTGAAGCTTCATATTAGCTTCACATAAACTTTTAAATACATATTTGTACATGAGGAGGACAGTGGACAGGAGGAACGATCACAGCAAGAAAAAACATGTTTCACTTTTCATTTGGGCTCCTGACTGACAGTTTATAATGAACAAATTATTATCATTATTATTATTATTATTATACCCCTTAAAGTTATTTCTTAACAAAGATAGAAACAAAGAAACAAAACCACCATGTTTGACATGACATTTTCTGGCATTTTAAACTAGAAAATCAACCCATTTTCCCGCTTTTTTCAGATGCTACAAAATCTTTATTGAACCAAGGTGTTCCTGCCGGAGGAACATTCGCCTCTGGCGTGACCTGTTTCTTATTGTCAGGAGTACTTAAAGTTTGTAAATTAAATTTGACATTTGCTCCACACCCTGTTGAAAACTTCCTTGGTGCTGTTGTGCCCATTATCAGACAAGACAACAGACAGGTCTGTTCGAACGGCTGGATTTTCCTGTTAAACAGCATCCAGGTGATAGTTCACTTGTTCAAACAAGAAGTCATCAGACTGCACACAGTGACCGTTTTGTGATGTGTATGTGCAAATTTTGTTTTAGCCAGTAGCCACAACTAAATACCTGCTTCAGAAAAAACTGACACACAGGTCTGGTCTTGTCAGTATCACAAAGACTGTGTGTGTGTGTGTGTCAAAACTACCAGCGTGGAAATGGGAAGAAAATGAGTTTTTTCAGAATTTTTCAGAACTGCTGTTGTTTAAAGTTTAATTAAAATATGTGTATAAATCTAATCATCATCATTTGAAGGCTCTTATGTTACAGCCGTTAGTGCATCTTACTCACTTCCAAGTAAAACAGAATATTTGAGGTGTGTACAATTACACTTATAAGACAGGTTTAAATTAAATCATTTGCATTTTGATTGGACCACTAAAGAGTGGGCAGGGCTTAGAGTATAGTGACATACACACACCCACACACCTGGTAGATCAGGAGATGAATTTGAATTGAATTGTATTAAAATATACATTTATTCCTCCATAATGCTGTTAGCTGATGTGTAAAGTGCATGATGAGTCATAAAACATGTGAAACCGTTGTACCGGAAGATAAAAGGATGATATCGATTGATTCTTTTATAGTCACCAGTTAGTCTTTAACTAAGCAACATTATGCTAAAATAATTGCTTCAAAGTCATTTAAAATCGTAATTGTCGTAGGAAGGTTTACGCTTCTTTTATTAGCACTCACAATAATACAATAATGTTGTTGCACTTCAAATAGTGCATTTACGGTAATGTGCTCATTATTATTATATTATTTAATGAAAATAAAAGTCTTCAGCTCTGATTCAAAAGAACTGAAAGTTGCGGCCAACCTGCAGTTTTCTGGGAGTTTGTTCCATACGTGTATGTTCAGTATATAATCGTTCATTACTGAGGTGTCTGATTGTTTTTAAGTGAAGCTTAAAGACGGCAGTTTTAACGCCTGAGAGAAGAAACGTGTTGACAATTTGTAGAGGATCAGAGGACATTTCTGGAAAAGCCTGTTGGCAGAATATCAAGGAAACAGGATTTCAGATGATGAACAATAAACCCTTAAGGTTTTTATGGTTAATTGGATAAAACTGCATCACACATACTGCTTGACTGATTGATATGGAGGCGCTGACTCGTCTAATCTTCTGGATTTTATCAGTGAAGAAGGAAGTAAATTCATTGCGGTTCCTGGCAGATATAAGTTCACACGAGGCCCGTCGACAGCAGCAAACAAGCAACATGTATTATTATTGTTTTTGGCGATGACATTTCTCAGTTTATAAATGTGAAGTCTTTCTTTATAGATCTCATAATGAACCTGGAGATTCAGCTTTTCGTCGTTCTCGTTTTTCTATTCAAACCAGCACAGAGAGATATTTTCTTACCAGAGACCACTTTCACCTTAACGGGCGTGACGGCATCGTTTTACAAAATTTAGCACCTTAAAAATCCCCAACAGACACATATATTAATTTGTGTTTGAGTTCAGTTCTTCTGAAAAACACTTAACTGTATGTGATGTCCTTTAAGTAAAACTATAATTACTGTCTATAAATGGCACATGTACACAACAACTCTTCAGTTACAGTAATGACAGAAAACGTTTGTTTCCTCGCTGCAGGGTGTGGTTGTTGTAATTCTTTCTCCTTTTCTCCATCAGACCATTCGTGTCCGGACAGTTCGGGGACAGCAGTATCGATGTCAGTCTGGGATGAGGTTTCATGGAACTTTGGAGCAGAAATTTATACTGGTGGACTGCCAAACTGTGTTGTATGGGACATACAGGTGAGACGATGCTGCACGGTGAAAAGTACCTAAAAAAATAACTTTAACACGACCCCTCAGATTTATCTGGTGACCCTTTGGAGGGCCCCGACCCCTAGGTTGGGAACCACTGGACTAAACTATCTAACTGTATATAAAGTAGTTGAAACTAGCTCCACCTCCAGCAGCTACAACAGTAACATGCTGCTCTAACACTGATGCTTCAGTATTAATAATATAATGATGTCATATATAATAATATATCAGTCACTACTGATACTGCAGTACTTTAACTACATCAAGATCACTATACTTATGTACTGTTACTGCAGTACTTTAACTACATCAAACTCATAATACTTTTACTTAAGTAGGATTTTTCATGCAGGACTTTTACATGTAATGGTGTATTTTTACATTGCTGTATTGGTACTTTAATATAAGTACAGGATCAGAGTACTTCCACAACTGAAGGCCTGTCAAACAATTTGGTTAATTGTAAGCTTTTGTCATGTTTATTTTAGGTAAAATGTTTTAAAGACAGATTAGAAAGACTTTTTCCTGTCACTTCATCCCTGCTACCTGTCTGATGACTTGCTGTCTTTGCAGCTACACATGGTCATATGAGAAGATCAGACTGAGCATGGTCCTGGTGATCACGGGTCAGCTGGCTTCCTCTTATGACGAGGAGTTTCGACGCCTGTATGCTCGCTCCATAGTCCCTGAGCTTCTGTCCACATCTGGCCAGGGTCTGAGAAGCATGCTCAGCTCCAGCCAACTCTCCCTCCAACAAATGCACATGAGGTCCAGAGGGATGCCTGGCTTAAGAAGTGTTCAGGATGACAGGTTTAGCAATTCCAGCATGTTGTCCAGGGGTGTGAGCATTCAGGACAGACTGCATCAATCTCACTATCCTGAGATGGGGAATCTAGTGAGGGGACACAGTTATGGGGGAGATCTGCACAGGTTAAACCCCATGAGTCGGCTGAGGATGGGGAACAAGGACGTTGGTTATTCTGAGAAAACTAACTTGTTGGTAACCAACAGCTTGTCGCAGCAGCATCTTAGACACCGGACGCTCTACGGTGCAGACCAGGATCTGATACCGTTCAGCTCTGAGACGTCCCTCAACAGGTGGAAAATCGAGACGTACCTTAATGTCAGTGATGCGCCCCAAGATTCTACATGTGATCTGATGTCCCCTTTGACATCCCCGTATAACAGTCACATGGGCTTAAACGATCATCAGTCACAGCTGATTCACAGCAGGTCGAGGGACATTAAGTCCAGGTTTGAAATTGATTATAGGCACAGCAGACATGGTCTGCAGGAAAACTCCAATTTCAAGCAGAGCCAAGAGTCCTTGAGGACCACTTATTCAACTTTGGAACGACCTAATGTAATGTCTTCATTAAGAGGTCTGGACATGAAGCAGAGCACGACAGACTTAAGGTCACATACACAGGACAAGTTGGACGCAGCCAACCACCAAGACAGTGAGACAAAAATGCAAAGCCGGCTCACTGATGGACACCGCTCTACATCTCACTATGACATGAAAACAGTTGTAGATCAAAAGCCAGCGTACAACTGGCATGAGCCTCTTAGCAGGACCACCTCAGTTACAGATCTAGATATCAAAGTCAACGAACCGTCGCTCAAGCATACTCAGCAGCCAAGAGGAATGGAGTCTTTAGTTGAAATCCCCGAAGAGAAAGAAGGTTCAAATACACGCATACTTCCAGAGTCTCAGCAACAGAATGCACACAGAGAAAATGAGGGCTGTGTGGATTACGGTTCAGGGTTCACTGCTCAAAAAGAAGTCAATAAATCAACATATAATGACACAGAAACCAACCCATGGGTCGTAAACACAGCTGTAGGTTCTAACAGTCAGAAAGAGGAACCAATGCTCCAGAGGAAGAATTCCCTAAGGTTGAAAGTATGTTCGCTGCTCATGTCAGACGAAAAGAAAGCAATCAAAAAAGAGGATAAATCGCTGCAAAGAAAGACCACATTGAGATCACCGAATCTCTCAGAATCAAACCAATCACTCAGGGCAGACAACCCACAGACGCAACCTGTTACAGAGCAACCAACAAACAATGGTCAATCACTGAACGTCTCCAAGAACTCTGCTGCACTGGAGATAGAAAAGCATAAATCTCCATTCTCCTTTAACAGGTTATCTCCTCAGCGTACAAGCAAAAAGAAGATAATCCCCGTAGAAGAGCAGAACCTGGGCTCGAAAAGCACTCTGAATGACGAGACTCCACCTCTGTATCAACCCAGGAGAGAGAAAGTCTACAGTCGATTCGAGTATTTCCTGAGCACTGAAAATATTCCTCTAGACAAATCAACAAAGCCTACAAGCTCTTACCTGAACAGGAATGACTCTGGCTATTCAATGTATCAGACACAAAGTAGTAATGAAAACAAACTGGGGCGATTCATGCAGCGAGTAGGAAACCTCATAGGCAAAAACAAGTAGCGTCGCAGGACGAGGAGAAGGCCACCACGATCCCAGGAATGAAGGCAAAGTTAGTGCAAAGTCTGTGAACTGTTCCTTTATTCTGGCAGAGACACAGATGCTGTATGTCGTCGCCCCTGCAGCGTGCTGCATTTGGGTTTGATAATGTGACAAAGGTCTTATAAAAGAAGATATTTATTATAGGTGCCAAAACACAAGATGTGTGATGTGATGAAAGTTATGTCAATGTGATGATACCGATACGTCAAGGTGTTTACAGACAACCCTGTTGTTTCACTAGAAAAGTAATGCTGGCTGAATTACATTTATTCTCTTAACATAATGAGAAAATGTTGTTAATAAACGTATTTCTCAAGCTGCAAAATCGTTTACACTGGTCGTTTTAGAGAACGTATTTTGTCGGATCTTGCAGTACAATATCGACTAATAGAAACCTCAGTAGTGTCAAACTTTTTATGTTTAGGCATTTAAACCAAAACCACAATCTGTCACTAACTTACTTATGAAGCCTTTCTGATTTTCCATATTTTTCTTGTCGAGTAATCTCATGTTTGGAGCCATTATTATCATATTCCTCTGTGCCGTAGACCTCCGTTGTTGTCCACAAACAATTAAAAACAACATCAGTGAGCTGCACCTTTGCACTAGCTGACATTCATCATGAAACATCTCCAAAAACTAATAACAGCAATTATGTTTTCAGTCACTGGAGTAGTTCTGAGCATGTGCAGGAACGTTTACAGTGTAGTACAATGGTTGTGATGAAAGCTAGCTCTGGATACAGAACTGCATTCCCGCACATGCTCAGTGACGTCTGCTTTACACAGGACTGCTCTACTGAGACTGAAAACATAATCTCTGTTTTTAGACTTTCCAGTCGTTTCTAAACAAACTGTTCCTGATGAAGGAACATGTGACCCATTGCAGCCGTCTGACTCACTGATGTGTCGTTTTTGGACAACGACAGACGAATCAGATATATCAGGCTTTAGATTTACAGACAATACTTAAATTGAATAGATCAATTCATTGTTGGTTTGTCCTTATATAGCGTTTAATTATTTAGGAAAAAATGTTGCTTGTGAACATAATTCAGGCAGGTTTATGTTTGCCAACGCAGCATGATTGGGAAAATAACCAAGTTGTATATAAGTGTAATTAAGTGTAATTTCAAGGAGATTGTTACAGATGAAGTTAAAGAAGGGTGAATATGACCGTAGTGCTTGTAGATACGAAAAAATTAAACCAAGTAAGCTTAAATGTAAAAAATACACATCTGTTTTCATGTTGAATGTGTTTATTATTTTTCTTAGCCAAACTACTTTTGTAAAATATACATTTTCTAATAAGCAGTGATGTGATACATTTTCAATCTGATGTTTGAATCGTGAAAATGTTTAATAAAACATAACATGTAGTACAACCACCCTGACTAAAGGGAAATGTAGTTTTGAAAGCAGCACGGTTCACACCAACTACTAACTGGACATGATGAACATTTGAAAAAACGCTAACCCCGACTCTATTTTTGCAAATATTTGCACACTTTCAACCTATTTTCATTGGTCAAAATTGATGCTGATATCCTTGATGTTTCTAGAAAGCTGTTTAAATATCTTGTTTTATATGTGTTTTGAACTTATTAACCATTGATTGATCACTCACTGTTGGCGGAGAAATAAAATCAATGAATTAGCCGCTGCGACATCCGTTGAAGTTCACTCACTAGCTGTATGTTAGGATTACTGTAATTACTGTAGTAGTAGCGCAATTGAATTTAAAAGCAGCTAACCAGACCGCAGTCAAAGCGTTCCACTTCTAAAACCAAAACCACATCACAGCGGGAACACAACGCAGCTGTGCTCAGTGGAATCACGGCCCAATGAGGTATCCGTCATCAAGAATTCAGTGCACATGATTTCTAAATTAATTTTTAATAAGTTTTTAGAAGTTTTTCCAATTTTTCTTTGGAAAAATTCCAATTACTTCCATTGTTTTGGTGTGGCAGCAATTTCCAGAGACACATAACACATAACTGAAACTATCTGCAAGTACTAATGGGGGTAAGTGATGAGTTTTTTCATCAATCCGCATTTTCATATTTGACTATTCACATTCACATTTTTCAGAGCAGTTACTGAATTGGATGAACAATCTGAGATATACACTGTAAATATAAACATAAGTGTGAAAATATTTTTAAATATTAAAGGAAACTTGTTTCCACCTTGTTTCACTTAATCACAAGTAGAATTTTACTTGTGCGTTTTTGTCATGAGATGGAGGGTTTAGTAGGTAAACTGTTAAACTGAATGAAATAGAATTAACTCTATAGAAAAACAAGCTAGCACCCCCTACAGGTTCAAATAGTCATTACACACCAGAAAATAAAATGGATGGACAGATTCTGACTGGACAAAGACCTTTTTAATGTTTCTTGGTTTAATGAACTTATGGACTGTAATGTTCACAAAAGTGTGGCAGCTGTCAATATTGTTCTTGAAAGTAATAATCAACTAAAAAATTCACACAGCAACAACAAACCTGCACAACACTGCTTTGCACATTGAGAGTCAACTTATACCTTTATTTTTAAATGAAAAAATCTATAATCTGTATATTGATAATAATAAAGCATTAATATGATATATAAAATAAAAAAGCTTTTTGTATTCAGATGTTTCTCATGTTTTTATTTGTTTGGCAGGAGGAAGTGGTTTATTACGTATTATGTAACAAGAAAGATTTCTAGATGAAATACTCCAGGCACTTGTTCCTCTCATCATCCAGTTCTTGAGTCTCAATCTCAAACTTTTTCATAGCGATGAAATACTGAACAAACGGCTCTCCGAGGGTGCTGCGGATGACGTGATCCTCCCCCAATGACTCCAGAGCATCGTCAAGCTTCACAGGAATGGCAAACTCCTTCTGCTGACCGGGGGCTTTGTTCAGAGCGCTCTCCACATTCAGGTTGCGTCTGATACCGTCCAATCCAGCTGCCACTGTAGCCGCCAGCACAACATAAGGATTGGCCATGGCTGAGCCCAGCTTGTTGTCGATGTGAGTCTCCCTCCCACCGTGGCACTTGATGTTGAAGGAGCTGCTGTTATCGTTGCAGCCGCAGGTGGCATACAGCATCCGTTTGGGGTCTTTGATCGTCTTGGCAATGTGGCTCCGACAGCCCAAGCCAGGCGACATCAGGCAGCTCAGGGCAGCAGAGTGCGTGAGGAGCCCGGCCAGCCATTTCCTGCCAATCTCAGAAAGCTCGTCTGCCTTCTCTCCGCTGTGGAACAGACTACGACGCCCATTGGCATCCCAAAGGCTGTGTGAGAGCACCCCGGCATTGTAGAGACCATCATCAGTGAAGAAGCTGGCGATGTAGCTGTGTTTACGAGCCATCTCTTTGATGCCGGTGCGGAAGGTGAAGGCGCTATCTGCGGCTGCAATCCCGAACTCTGGCCTCAGGTTGATCTCCATTTGGCCAGGGCCGCTGGCAGAGGCGATGCTGTCTATGTCTGCACCCATGCAGTACATGCTGTCCACCAGTTGCTGGAAGAAAGGCAGGTCGTGGTTGCTCAGCAGGGTTGTGGCGGGGAACAGGAGGGTCTTTGGTCCAATCCGGTCCGGCGCCCCCAGAACACAGCATTCATAGGTGAAGGAGGAGTGCAGAGAGAATCCCAGACTTTGGAGCTGACCCAGGAGCTGCTTGGCAATAAGGCGAGGTGAAGTACGAAGCGGGCTTCCTGTCACC
This sequence comes from Pampus argenteus, assembly GCA_036937835.1. Classification (NCBI taxonomy): domain Eukaryota; kingdom Metazoa; phylum Chordata; class Actinopteri; order Scombriformes; family Stromateidae; genus Pampus; species Pampus argenteus. Next base: position 24,120,414 of record CM072866.1, on the reverse strand, counting down.
GTACAAGGGTCGCAGATGACGCGCGCTGTCTGCTCGGCCCAAGGTAAGACCCTGAAGGTCGAGAGGTCAGGGATCAGAAGTACATCGCTGCTGAAGTTAGCAGTGTTGGCGTGGTCAACTTCATTGCTCTTAGGGCTCAAGGTCAGCTCCAAGTAGCTTCTTGGCATCGGTACACCATATACTGCTTTCTCCTGCAGGAGCGACAGTTACATTAAAGGAATAGCTTAACATTTTTTAAGGAGAAGATCAATACCACTCTCATGTCTGAGCCAAAAGTTAATTAGCTTAGTTAAGCCTTAAGACAGGAAGCAGGGGGAACAGCTATTCTGGTTCTGTTCAAAGTACATTAAATGTAATTAACACTTGTTTCTCATTTGTTCATAGTAGTACAAAGTAAATTAGTAATTTACAGTAATGTAAAACCAGCAATGCTTTAAGTCTTTATGTTAAGCTAGGCTAATAAAAAGATAAATAGAGGTGATTACATGGAAGAAGCGGACAGGCACTGTCTTGGATCTGGACACCCCATGGAGGTCGGTTGCCTCAAACCGGACAAAGGTGATGTTTTCTCGGGCGATCTGCTGCTTTATCTGCTCCATGGCTGAAATGAACCTCTGATTTCCAGAGCTCTCAACACTCTCGTTTCCGTTATCTGTGGAAAAGAGTTTGAAATATCTGCAAAAATATGCCATTGGAAAATTTGATTTTAAAACACTAATCATCCCATTCTTAGAAAGACAAATCCAGTGGCATCAATTCAGATTAAAAAAAAAACAGTCAATATTAAAATCGACACCAAAATTCCCAACAAATAGTGTATATATATTAGGGATTGCAGTAGTAAATAATCAGTTTATAGAAGTTAAAATATCAGCACAGACAACTTAAAATCAAACACAAAAGAGGAAAATATCTGTGAAAACTCTAAAAAATAGAAGAAGTCAACCGTCCACTGATGGTTGAAACCGAGTCAAGTTAAAACAGGAACTAGACGGAGACAAAGTCGTTATATTGGAGAACCTGTGAGCCAGAATCTTGTCCTACTGGCCAATTAAACTTTGTAAAATAATACACCTGTTCATTAATATCAGGAATAAAATTAACCAAACACCACCAACCTGTATGAGAAGCTCCAGTGTCGCCGCAGGAGCCGCCACTTGCATATGCGTGTGTCGTAACTCCGGGCTGCCTATTTGTGTTGGCATCAGCCCTGAATGAGCTGGATGAATCCATGCTGGAAGGCTGCTGAATAGATGTGCTATCTCTGGATGTGGGCCCCCTTCTGGAAGCATCAGAGTGGGGTTTGAAGGTGCTGAACTCCCTGTGTGGGTTTCCATCATCCTGCCGTCCATCGGGCCGGCCACCACCTCTGCTGATGCTCCCATGGAGGTATGTATAAGGACTTCCTGGTTTCCCATCATCTTTTCCCCAGATGCTGAGCAGAGGACTGTCCTTTAGAATCGTCTTCAGCTCCTCCATGGTTTTCCTGGGAACGCCCTTCTCCCTAACAGCAGGTTTGTCCATCCTGGGATCATCAACTTGCTCTGGAGGCCTGTGAGGCAGAGGGCCAATGGAGATCACAGTGGGGGTGTCTGGAGGTACAGGGATGCTGGTGGGCGGATGGACGATGGATGGACCCCCTCTGCTGCTCCAGTCCACAGGAGGCACACATTTCCCCGTCACCCTCACTCCCTTCCTGTTGCCAAGGCTCATCCCGGTCCCATCTACTTGGTCTTTGCTTCTACTCTGGCTCTCCTGTGTCCGTCACCAGAATGGTAAGAGTGCATGAAAAGAATCATCAAAGAGTGTAAAGAACTAAATCTGAAATTATAGTGAATACAAATAAGGCACAAAGACTGGCAAAGTAAAGTTTTTGTGCTGAAACAAAACTTAAATCGAAAAGTTAGACGTGGAATTGTTACCTTGAAATCTTCCGAGTCATTCATTTCTTTGTTTGCACTCTTTCATGAACTGTGATTGGAATTTGATAGCCCTCATATGAAGGCAGAGCCTCACTTGCACATTAATTTTTATACACAATTGGTACAATGGTGACAGATTAGAAAATTCTTTTTGCCCCCCAACACCCAGAGGCGTCCGGCTGGAAACTGGCACCCACCAGCCGCCGGTAGACACTGAACCACTGCTGCTTTGAGCTCATTGGCTGCCAGCGAGGACCATTCAGAGTCGCTTTTGTCTCATTGCAAAGTGAAACTGCAGAGCTCAGCAGCTCTGTTTGTGTTTCCAGAAAGATATAGGAGCAAAAGTATTTATTCCAGAGATGAAAACACACAACTACGAAGGACCAGACAATGGCTGCTGTTACAGATGCTCGTTGTTTTAAAGAACTGCCGTCTGGGTGAAATCTCAAATCTGCACAATGTTTCTTAAGAAGCGGCTGAATAAAAATGTTTAAAGGCAGAATTTTTAGATTTTGTTTTTATGCATACGTTTCAGTTCAGGTTTGAGTATTTCTATTATTGTAGAAATAAGATGGTACAAATATAAATAAATAAGATCTAACAAGGATTTGATGTCTTTAAAATGAAAACAGAAAACACTGAAGACTGAGCAAACTCTCTCTGCTAATGAAGCTCATGAGATACAATCGAAAGCTCCTGAACAACTACTCAATGGATCTTGCCGTGAGATTGTTTTGAGTATCAGGTTTAAGTTTTGTAATTAATTTGTATTAGTTAATTAATCATTTATTAATGCTTTATTAAATCATAATAAACAATTTTATAAATAATAAATATATAAAAATAAGAATATTTTAGGTTTGATGTTACATTTACATACATTTGACAGGTGTTTATTATCCTCCAACATAATAATAAATATAAACAATATAAAATTACATGTTGAAATCTTTATATTTCTGGATGTTTTCTGCACATGTGTCCCAGCAGCAGCAGCAGCAGCAGCAGCAGCAGCAGCATGGACGCAGAGAGACGATGTCTGGACAGAAAACCACATTTTCAGGGTGGGGTTTCAAGAGCTGCATCAAGCTAGAGACAATTTAATGTAGGAAATACGGAAGCTTATTAAGGTTTCCCTTCAAAATAATGCTGAAGGTGTGTCCTTTATGGGAACAAAAACAGTCGCAGGGAATAAATCAACAACAATATATGAAAAAAATATTAAATATGTCACGAAACTACATACAAAAGTATATTTAATTACATTGTTGAGAGTGACTTTTTCTGTTCTCAGTATTTCTTAAATTTGCACACTAATATTTTGTTGAAAATATTATACTTTCAACTCTACATTTAGGTCAAGATCACAATACTTATGTACTGTTACTGCAGTACTTTAACTACATCAAGATCACAATACTTATGTACTGTTACTGCAGTACTTTAACTACATCAAGATCACAATACTTATGTACATTTAGTTAAATAGGAATTTTTTATTTTTTTTACACGGGTGTTTTATTGTGAAGGTTGTGACCGGATGTGGCTGTTGTCTTTCTTTCCAGCTCTTCGGCTCTTCGTCCGAACTATTCAGGAGACTTCGGCTCCGCTCGGAGAAACAGCAGCGGACTGTATGGTGGAGAACCGTTTCATATTTTTACCTTTTTCTGGGGACCGGCTGTATGATTAAGCTACAATCTTCAATGAGTAAGCATATCCCAGTAAGTGACATGTTATTCTTAATAACGACTGGAGCCATTTTGTTCCTGCTCGGCTTGTGTTGTAGTAAATCAGGACGTTATCGTTAACTTAACGTTACGAGCTGGCCTTTCTTCGGTGAATCACGGCCTGCTTGGGCACAAACCCGGCTTCAAATCCCCGCTACCAAGACGCTTTACATTTAGTTTAACGCTTTAACTGTTACAATAACCGACTAAACCGGATATTTCTACCGGATATTTAACCATAACGGACGGTTTATGAAAATGTTCGTCGTGGTGACGGACGCGCGCGGCGCGGGTTCGCTTCCAGCGAGTCACTCGAAGTTTCTACCGGATAAAACCGACGCGTTTCTTTCCTTTTTAAAACACGTCAACGTCGTCGGTGACATTTGCGGTGTGGTTTTTTTTTACGTTAACCACCTGTCCGCTGCTCTTAACGGGGCGTCGTTATTTGCCACCGGGAAGCATCGTGTAGCTCGCCCGGCTCCTGACAGCGTCTATAGGCCTCTAACGGCTATATGATGGCGGCCAGTCGCTGCTCACACAAAGGACACTTTACAGCCTCCAACATGTCTCCTGTTAGCAGCACCGTGTTCGTGTGTCTCCTCCTCACATCACCACGTTAAATGAACCGTCAGTGAAACCAGTTATGAGTCAGATTTATGATGATGGTGCTGATAATAATAACATCCACAGCAGTTTCTCATTTCCTCTTTGTCTTGCATCATCATCATCATCATATGTGACATTTTCTCACTGCACACCTTTACCTGTCCAGTATCGATCCACAACCTGGTTCAGTGTTAACCTGACAAACACCAGATATTAATCACCGTCAATGACACCAATAATAGCTGCATCTACCTATCAATTAATCAGCTGATTATTTTCTGTATGAATCATTTTGTCTTTTTTTTTTTAAATGTCTCATTTTATTCAACCAACAGTCAAAAAACAAAGATATTGACTTTACTGAATTAATCGATCATCACAACGGTTTCCAAATCGTTTTCTTTCCATCGACTAATCGTTGCAGCGATTTTGAGAATTTTGCTGCTTTTATGTTCATCAAGAAAATTAACATCAGATTAATCTGTGATTGAAATAACTGTTAGTTGTAATATTGGTCAAAATCCCAACCTGTCAGATTTTTCTTCTTTCGTGGATCTTTTCTTGTATAATTGTTTTTCGGTTCTGGAAATAATCGTCTGAGGTTTGATCGTACATCAGACTCAGGATGAAGCGTCGGTATCGATATTCCTCCACGCCGCTGACGTGATTCAGTAAAGTCAGCGGTTTAAGTCGGACGACAGCTGAATGAATATTTGTGCTTATTGCTGAACATGTTTTCAGTTAATCATCCTCTTCCTCCTCTTCTTCTTCTTCCTCTTCCTCCTCTTCTTCTTCTTCCTCTTCCTCCTCTTCTTCTTCTTCCTCTTCCTCCTCTTCTTCTTCTTCCTCTTCTTCTTCCTCTTCTTCTTCCTCTTCTTCTTCCTCCTCTTCTTCTTCTTCCTCTTCTTCTTCTTCTTCTTCTTCTTCCTCTTCTTCCTCCTCTTCTTCTTCCTCCTCTTCCTCTTCTTCTTCCTCTTCCTCCTCCTTCTTCTTCCTCTTCTTCTCCTTCTTCTTCCTCTTCTTCTTCTTCCTCTTCATCCTCCTCTTCTTCTTCCTCTTCTTCCTCATTCTCCTCCTTCTTCTTCTTCTTCCTCCTCTTCTTCTTCTTCTTCCTCTTCCTCCTCCTCCTCCTCTCGGTGTCCGTCTGTGTCCTGCAGCAGTTCTGTGGTGTTCTGGGTCACACATTTATGGAGTTTCTGAAGGGCAGTGGGGACTACTGCCAGGCTCAGCACGCTGCCTATGCAGACGAGTGAACGGCCAAACTCACCGATCGATCCGACGCACTTGAGCCACAGGAGGGACCCCCGAACGTTGGCAGGACCGGGACGCCTCCCAGAACCAGCGACACCTCGGCCTGGATGGGGTAACTCCACCCGCTGCACACTGCCCCCGTCGGCTCCCGCCTGGCCAGAATCAAGGTGGAACCAGCCTTGTTTTTTTTCTTCCTTTTGTTTTGTTTAATCCAGAGAGCGTTCTGAGTTATTATTTTTCTGATTGTTCCCTCATTGCTTGTCGCAGCCTTCGTATTTTTTATTACTTTTTGTTTTTTTTAGCCGACCTCAGAAGGATTTCTGTTTCTGGAAGCGTGTTGGATTTTTTTCGTTTGACATTCCCTGCGGGTTGAAATAAGTGTTTACATTGGTGTTTCTACTCTGTGGACGACATTTTGGTTTTGTTAAGTTTTATTTTCACGTTGTCACAATGGCTCGTATGAACAGACCGGCCCCTGTGGAGATCACCTACAAAAACATGAGGTTCCTCATTACCCACAATCCCACCAACGCCACCCTGAACAAGTTCATCGAGGTGAGCAGCATCAGTTTAAAGACGGTGGTTTTAAAAAGACAGAAAGTTCGAGAATTAGAGCAGCCGAGTGTATTTTTATCAGACGTATGCTTTCATTATAATTCTTTACGTTTATTTATTTATTTATTTATTTCTAGGAGCTGAAGAAATACGGCGTCACCACCGTCGTGAGAGTTTGCGAGGCCACCTACGACGCCACCCTGGTGGTGAAAGAGGGAATCCAGGTTCTGGTGAGTTCAAACCTACAAACCTCCGACTGCGACTCGATTATTAAACCAAAGCCAATGTTGTTGTTGTTGTTTTTTTGTTTGTTTGTTTTTTTTGTCATTTTTATCCCCCGAACATGTCCGGTCACGACAGACATAAGATGCTGCGTTCAGACTTTTATCTTTTAGTTTTATTGAGGATTAATAGTTTTAAAAACAGCAAGCAGCCCACTGAGAACAATGATTGACGCTGCTGTTGTCGGGCAGACGCTACAGGTACGGCCTACAAAAGAAAGATATTTAATTTAATATAATATAATAACTGTTTTAAGCGATAAATAGTTTGTCAGTAAATAAATAGAATATTAATATAAATGTAATGACATAAGAACCGACAGTTTGGTATTTTCCATAAATGTGTAATAAAACAAACTGACTGTGGATGAAAGCCGTCCCTCCCCCTACAACAACATTTTTCTTCCCCTGCAGCCACTTCAGCCCTCACACTTCTTTTGTTTTGGTTTCCAAGAAACTGACGTCATTTCCTGCCCCCCCCTCCTCCTCCTCCAGGATTGGCCGTTCGATGATGGCGCTCCGCCCTCCAACCAGATCGTGGATGATTGGCTGAACCTGCTGAAGCTGAAGTTCAGGGAGGAGCCCGGCTGCTGCGTCGCTGTCCACTGTGTGGCAGGTCTGGGGAGGTGAGAGAGTTTACACAGCAGTTAAAAAAGATTTTAAATTCAGACATTTAATTGATTAATGAGAATTATTGACAGAATAATTGTAATGATGATACTTATGAAGTTATTAGAAGCTTTTACTTTGGCATAAATGTTGTTAGCATCTCATTAAGACGGTTAACATTAACATTAATTTTGTGACGACGCAGCCGAACAGCAACGTGTGGATTTGATCTTTTCTTGCTGTAAACTTTTTCTTACGTCTGTTTTTACTCTCAAACAGGTCGTGTTGTGTTTTTCATCCCATCTGCTTTAAAATAGCTGAACGTCGTCTCTCTGAACTCTTTAATTAGGACAAAGCTCTCGTTTAGATTCAGCCTTTAATTAGTTCTGCTCAGTCAAGAAGGTTTTTGCTGATTCACTTTTTTTTTTGACCACAAACTGGATTCCCAGAAAGTCTTTCTGAAACCAGACAAATCACTGAAAGTTAAAATAAAATGTTCCCTCCGTGTTTTCTTCACAGAGCTCCTGTTCTGGTCGCGCTCGCCTTGATCGAATGTGGGATGAAATACGAGGACGCTGTCCAGTTCATCCGACAGTAAGCAGACATGTTGGCTTTGGTTTCACTTCTTTATTGTCTTAAAGATAGAAACACGTTGGACCTCTCTGGTGAACTGACCTCAAAGCATGTTTATATATGTGCAGCAAAAAGCAAAACCAGCCGATAATATTGACAGTATGAATCACTCATAGTTCAGTTAATGATTAAATAACAGGAAGTGATTTAAAGTCATCTGGATTCAAAAGAGAAACTAAAGAAATCTGTTGTTATAATATCTGGCTGCATGTTTATAATAAGGAGATGAAATATCTTTTAAAATCTAATATGATCAAAAACATTGTAGGGTTTCATACTGTCTCAGAATATACACACAACCCTAAATATGTAGAAGAAAAAGGATGAAAAGCATGAAATGTTTGTTGCACGGAGCTGATTTCGACTCCGCTTGTGTCCTGCAGGAAGCGTCGAGGTGCGTTCAACAGTAAGCAGCTGTTCTACCTGGAGAAATATCGTCCAAAGATGCGTCTGCGCTTCAAAGATTCCAACAGCCATCGCAATAACTGCTGCATCCAGTAGAGCCGAACCCTGAGCCGCAGCTGAAGACTTCTCGCTTCTTACCTGGCAGGCTTGTTTTCTTCGTCATTGTGTTGAAGTATCTTTCCTTAAACCATGATTGGTAATTCTGCTGTTCCCTTTCCCTCTCCGGGTTCAAAATGAAGTGTCAAAAAAAAACCGGAAAAAAAACCGTGCGAGTCGTGTAAACCGGAATCACAGTGTGTTCTCTTCATGTGGCCGTTTGTTAAAGATTAGGAAGGGCAGCGCTGAGTCGTGTATCATTGTAAGAGTCAAGATGTTGGATTAACTGTTTTCTTCAAACGCATCCCAAAGATTTTGATTGGCCAGTGCGTTTACCTGAGAATGTGCTTTTAAACAAAAAAAAGGAAAAATATTAATTTCACGTGAACAATTATGTACCCCGTTAAATTCTAGGGTTCCGTTTCAAGACTAGAAAGAGGTTTGCCTTCCTTCAAATCAGATGGTTCATCCATAAATGCCTTACAAACGAAGCGGATCAAAGGCGGTCGAGGCGGGATTTGGAAAAGGTTTCATTTTTCTACTCCGGAACAAAACAAAACAAAATCTTTGCCTTTGTCTCGTGCAGGAAGTCTTACACACAATTATCTCGTAACTATTTTTTAATATAAAATGCTTAATTGTTGCAATATTTGTCAATTGAAAGTCTAGGACCTCGTACTTTTCTGTTCTCTATCGAACCTTCAGTTTACTAATTAACTGCCATGTCCAAAATGTGATTTATTTCTTTTTTGTTTTTTATTATTATTTTGTTTTTGTTTTTTTGTTGGTTTTTGTGTTTATTTTTTGCTTCAAACTGGACTTCCAACGTCTGCGATATTTTGTATGCCTTTTTATTTGATGTCTGTAACTTAAGACTTGGATACTTGATGATTTTATGTATTTGAAAATGTGTACTATTATTATTAGGTTGGCTATTTATACTATCAATGGATGTGTGATTTAGTACCGTGAGCGACAAAGTTGTACCTGTTCACCAACTTGTGAGAGTACATTAAAATGATACACTGAAAAACAACACATAAAACTACTGAGTGGTTATTTTAAATGGTTTCAATAGAAAACAAGATGTTTTACTTTATTTATGTTTCTTTTGTAATATTTTACAGAATAAAATCGGCCCCTGCAGGGTCCGGCACGTTTTTGTAATTACTGCAGCAGGTTTTCTCAACAAGTGTGAGACAATTTTCATTGTCAGTTATGTTTTGTTTTTGTGGTAAAATTAAAGGAATTTGAGAAAATGGCAAATAAAAATAAACTATTACATTTGAAGAGTTGCGTAATCAACAGCTGTCTGTCGATTTGAAGCTTTGAACGCAAAAGAAATCATGAATATCGCAGAGATTAGTTGAATTTGCATAAATTATTACATTTTCATTTTTTTTCTGTCAACCAGAGACTGGAAGGAAATTAATTTATTTAGAGAAAAAATAAATGTGCTGACATTAAATGATTTTATTTTTCACCAGAATAGATAAAAGTGTATTTTGGAAACTGATTTAACAAATAAAGTAATAACTTGGAAAAACTGCGAACCTCATAAACCTGTAAAACATTAAAATAAACTGTTTTCTCTATAATTTATTTATTCAAACTGAACGTGATTCTCTTCTTCCAGACAGTCGTTTTTTTATTACAGGTTGCAAATCTTTTAATTTCAGCTCTTTTATATCTTCCAGAAACTTTGGGAACTGTTGTTTTTGTTGTTGTTGTTGTTGAAGTTACAAATAGACGGTCTGTAATTATGGTTTTCATATAATAACTACTTTCCCTGTTTAAAGGTCGCTCACTTTGCCGCTACATGAACTGACCTTCATTCATTCATTCATTCATTTATTCACTTCCTTGATGTTCTTTGTGGTTTTAGTAGCTTCTACCTTCTTATGTGTTTTGCCCCCTTGTGGTCATTTTTAAACTTACAGCTTCAGGGATAAAAAAAAGAAGAAACATTTTAAATAGAAACTGTTTAAGAAAGTGTGATAAAATGGATCCATCAGAATTAGAAGATTTTGTTTGTTTCGATTTCATTAAAACGAGGAGAGACGCCGTCGTCTTATAGACAGGAAAAAGTACGTTTTTCTTTTTTTTTTAAAACAAAACGCTGAATTTTGAAAGATTTTTGTGAGCTAAGAGTCAAGTAAAGCTTTTATAAATTGTGTTCTGTTTTTTTTTTTGTTTTTTTTCGGCCGTCCATACAAAACATGCAAGAGGTTATCAAAATGTGTTTATTTTCCTCCTTTTGTACAACTTGAAGATGTCCCGTCGAACCTTGATATAATAAATAAGAAGTCATATAAAACTGCTCGAGAGGTTTCCAAACAACGCCACCCTCCAAATCACAAAAACAACAGTCGCCATGACAATGAGAAATTATTCAACATGTAGAGGAAAAGGCACAGGGGGGATTTTAGTTGGTAAACAACAAAGATGCTCACAAACATGTACGTCATCCAGCAGTATAATTTGCGTATTGACACATTTACATAAACATACAGAAGAACTTTTAGATTTGCCTCGTTGCTGCGTTTGAGGGAAACGGGCGTGGTTGTTTTCTACGTAAACACTGAGTTTCTGCTGTTTCTGCTCCTTTTATTTTACAGTACAGAGATGACAAACGTGAGGTAAAAATGAAACGTGTTGTTTCAAGGAGCTGTTCAGTGTTCACCCTCATGTCTGTTTATAACCACAAAGGTGGCTTGAAGAGAAAAATAAAAACACAAACCAAATGACAAAACCCAAAAAGAAATCTTCCATGGAGTGCTGCTTCCTCCTCTAGTCTCTCAGTTTTCCTCCAGTTCAGCTTCAGCTCTTCCTCACATCTCACTGGGTCCCTTCATGCTGGAGTCCTTTGCCGAAACCGGCGACGCCACCATGGGCAGAACGCACTGCGACGACTCGCAGTAACCGTTCAGACCGGCAGGACCAGGAGGCCCAGGAACGCCTGGAATACCGGGAACGCCGCGAGGTCCCCGCTGTCCGTCACGGCCGTCTGTGCCGTAAGCCGGTCTGCCGGGATCACCTGACAGGAAAGAGGGACAGAAACAGCGTTAAAAAACAGCGTTCTGTAGCTGACCTCTGACCTTTCACCCGCCTGTTGAGGGGAAAAAATTCACTATTAAAAAGATTTTTTTTTTTGCCTCTAAATTTGATATTAAAAGAAACATTTCTTGTAAAAACAGAATAATTTCATTTGTACGTAGTAATAACGAGAAAATATCCCAGAAATAACATGAAAAATATTGGGGTGTGTTCAGTGTGATGTATGTATAGGTGGTTTTACATGCTGTTAATGAGTGTTTGAAATGAGGACATTTATTCTTAAATTAGATATCTACCCTCCATCCGTCACTTACCTGGCAGACCTGGAGCACCTGGAGCTCCTTTGGGTCCTCTCGCCGTGGGTCCTCGGTCTCCTCTGTCACCCTGGTCACCTGCAGAGCGGGAGAATTATTACTGAGAGGAAACACATAATTGAAGTTGCTATAATTAGCTGGAGTTCAGGTTCAGGTCAGACTGATCTGGGACTCACCTTTGGGTCCTTTGCGGCCCATTAGCCCAGACGGACCCTTCAGACCGGGCAGTCCTCGTGATCCGGTGTGTCCGGGGAAACCGTTCTCTCCAGTAGCGCCCGGAGGTCCAGGTGGGCCTGGGGGACCAGGTAGACCAGAGATACCTGAGTCCGGCCTGCTCAGGCTGGCTGCTAGCTGAGCCAGCTGCTCTGTGACGCAGGAAGACACGATTCATAATTAATACAAGTAGAGTCTTATAGTTAGTTTCAGTTTTCAGTGTCTTTATTTGTTTTGATTCCTTCTTGTTGGAAATTACAGATTTAATTAAAAATGCATTAAACATAATTTAATCGCCTCTTTTGATAAAAACAAATAAAATAGCTTTATTGATTTTGGAAACTCCAGTGTGAGAATGAGTTTAAGGAGGATGACGAACACTTACCTTGCATTACTCTCATGCAGACTTGTTTGATATGTGTATCTGTCGGTGATTTTCCCTGCATGAACAAAAATAAGACTTATTTAAGTCTGTGTAGCCGAACTAAAACATTACGTCTGCTGAAGTTGGAGGATCATTTTGCTTCCTTGCATGCAGGCTTTTTCTGTGAATAGCCAGAATTGTCCTTTAATTCTCCTGAATTCAGAGATAAGACGTCTCACCGCTGGCCCCTGTGTCCCCGGCAGGCCTGGCACACCCATGTCGCCCTGCATGCCGCGGGGTCCCGGCTGGCCCGGCTTGCCCTCTTTGCCCGGCTGTCCTCGGCTGCCCTCGGGTCCTTTGTTTCCTGTCTCTCCAGGTGGGCCCAACTGCAAGCAACAAAAGCAGGTAGACAGTAAACGTTAGAGAGGCTAGATGGAGACAGAGAGGGGTGGAGGTTGTTGGTGAACCTAATCTAAACATCTAGTTTTATAAAAGTCAACATTTAATTAAAAAATGGAAAGGTGAGATTATACAAAAGAAGGAAAAGCATCGTTAACAATGAAGGGAACAAGGAGTCATATTGCATCCTGTAAAGTTGTTAAATGTTCCCGAGGTGAACGTACCGATCCTTTCTCTCCTGCTTCACCTTCATCACCCTGGAAGAAGAAAAAAACACATAGAAATCATTACATGTCAGAAACTGCAAAGAAACAAACCGCAGCTAGAATTCAGATTAGAGTTATAGCGCTTAAAAAAACGGATTTTTGATGGAGGAACGGATCAAACGTTTCTGAGAGCATTGTTTCGTGTATTTACCTACCTACCTACACGCTGCATACACCTGTTTATTGAACACTTCAGCAGTCGGTCACTCACCACGTCTCCTCTATCTCCCGGGGTTCCTTCATTTCCTGCAGGTCCCTGAAATAAAGACACATGACACATTAATCAGCTTCATCTCAACAGGCTGTAATCTGATTGGTGGGTTTTTTAATAGCAGGTGTATGATTACAACTTATGAAACACACCTGATCTCCCTGTGAACCATCGAGACCGACTGCACCCTAAAAAAAAAGAAGGACATAATGGATATTTGATTATTTAAAACTAGTTATAATATAGATTTATTGTGATCCAGATCCATCTTTGTTTGTCTGCCGGTTCGAATTTGATCAATATATGTTTCTGATCTGATCAATAGCTGGTATCTTGTGTCAATATTCAGTATTACTAAATATATATATGTATATATGTATATGTATATAATACATAATATTATTCTTTATCTTTCCCATTCACTTCAATGGAAGTCGAATGATGAACAAATAAATCATGTTTTAAAAGAGAGAAGTTACTATTCTGAAAACGCCACGTTTGGGATGCGATTAAGTAATAAATATTGATCAGAGCTGCACTGCAGTGCAAAAACAAACAACAACAAAGCTGAACTTTGACTTCTGAACGTGTCGGAGCAGCGAAACAGGAAACAGGAAACAGGAAACACGTGCTTCAACTCATCCGGTGGACGTGAACCGAAAGCAGCTAACGAGCAGCTAATGTAATGAGATTTTACCTCCGAACACATCACAGTTAATAAGCACTGAAAAACATTTCAATCATTTAAACCTACAATTAATCTAATTAATCACCTGCAGTAGAGAAGCTGTTAGTGCTGTTGAGTAAAAACACTTTAAAATTCACACAGGCAGCTGTCTCCTGATGTCACTCAATACTTCAATATTTTACTTGAGAGATTTCAGGCACGAAAAAAAAACAAAAATATTAGCAGGAAGTAATGCACATGTGGATTTGTTAAGGCTCTATATGAGTTTAAGTCTAGAAAGTGTCACATGTTGTACAGATTATAAACCCTCTTGAGGCAAATTAGTGATATAATATAATATATATAAGTATATTTATTTCTTACTCTGTCGCCCTTCTGGCCTCGATAACCAGCAGGACCTGGAAGTCCTGGAAGGCCCAGATTCCCTTTGCTTCCCTGTTAAAACACAAATAAACACAAGATCGACTGTGAGTTTAGAAAAGTTTAGAAACGTTGAACGCTGCGGCTCGTGAGGACCCCTCAGAGGTTTGTGGGTGTGTGCGGGTACTGATTGAGGTGTACCGGTAGGCCGACCGGTTTCAAGCATTCCTGGGGAACAGAGAGCTCTTTCAGGGCTCCTCAGCTTCTTTTCCTGTCCTGAATCCCCCCTCCTGAGCTGTAGAAAAACCCTTTGGGCTTTCAGACGTGTGTAACAAGAGGCCATTCATGCCCGCTCGCCGGCGGATTAGAGACTTAACTGAGTCCACTCTTTAAAAACACCAAAGCACACGGCTCCACTTCCCAGCAGTGGATGTCTGAGCACGATACACGGTTTATTCTGTTGAATGATCCTCTTGTTGAATAATAACGTTCAGGACAGAAGTTATTTATGAACACTGAAGTGTTCGCTTTAGATTTCAGGGCCGATCTGAGCAGCATGAACTTTTTGATTGATTCTCCTTTTACTCGCGTCCCTTCCCAACAACAGTATTATAATAATCCTGTTGTTTTCCTCTGAGCTTTAATTATTTCTACCAGAGGAGGAAAGTTTTTACCCCCTGCTGTAGTTTGTTATCGTGCCAGCAGGGAACATTTGAGGGAAATTACAAAGTGCTTGTTTTTTATAGATTTAGGGCAGCAAATGGCAGTGGGTCAAATGTCCTTAATATATAAATAAATAATAATATAATTATATATATATAATAAAACGTTAAAAATGGTCAATTCCTCAACGTCACCTGTTATTCTTCTTCTTATCAGGACTGTGAGGTTCACTACTGATAAAATAAGAAGAATTATACAAAAGTTGTACATGTGTTTATTATCATGTGTAGACTCGAGCTGCATGAGGGAGTCAGAAAGTGATCTCACCTTGTTGACTGTTGATTACATCTTCAGTTCATCTTTGTTTGTTTTACACTAATCAAGGTGTTCTTCACATTAAACAGACTCTCTCAGGTCTTACCCTGGCTCCTGGCAGTCCTGCAGGCCCTTCAGGTCCTCTCTCTCCTCGTTCACCCTGAAACAAAGAAGAAAACAACGGTCAACGGTTTTTCTCTTGTCTCAGTGAGGTAAACTGTATCGTGCAGCTTTAAGCTAAAAGAAAACTGATGATTAGACTCACTGGTCCTCCTCTGGGTCCGACAGGTCCCACTTCTCCCTGCTCGCCACGCTCACCCTGGAAACAAAACATCAGTGACATTAGTTTTCTTGTCTTATAGTTTGAGGAAATGTCCCGACCCTTAAAACACTTACAAAATCCATCTAAAACTCACTTGTTTCCCTGAAGATCCCATCAGTCCTGCAGCTCCTGGACCACCTGTGTTACCCTGGTAACAGAAAGGTCATTTTACTATCTGGATGTCGCTGTTAGTATAGTAGCTGGTATCACGTCATCATACCTTCACACCGCTGACACCTTTCTGGCCGTAAGAGCCTGGCAAACCCTACATGGAAAAAAATTAGATCAAACGTCAACATCTGAGATCAAAAAGACATTTCTGATGAATCAGAGATGTTTTGGTGTCAAAGGTCATACTTACAGGGAGACCTTGTGGGCCGGCGTCACCTGGAGCCCCATTTTTCCCTGGAAGACCCTGGATAACAACAAAAACATGTCAAAACTGTCAAAAATCACATTTTCACACAGTAAAAGGTGGTTGTTACCTTTGACCCCGGCAGCCCGGGTATTCCTTCACGACCGTCTGGACCAACGAGGCCCTGTTGACGAGAAAAAAAGAATAATTTCACACAAAATGAAAGAGAGTTTGAGTCTTTTTGGGTTTTTTGGTCGGCACAAAACAAGACGTTTGAGGATGCTTGAGGACATCACCTCCGGCTTTGGGAGGTTTTTGACCATTTTCTCACATTTTATAGACCAAACTAATTGATAAAATAATCAAAACATTAATCAATGATGAAAATAATTGTTAGTTGCAGCCGTGAACATATTGTCAGAGTGATTGATTCGTTACTTTGGTAAAAACATATGAAAGAAGGTAGCAGGAAACCGGACTGATGTTTGACAGAAAAGTGGATTTATTTATTGATTATCGAATAAGAAGATAAAGTAGTGCTTACAGGTTCTCCTTTTGGCCCCGGCACTCCTCTGATTCCAGATGGACCTCGATCCCCCTACAAACAAACAAACAAACAAACAAACAAAAAAACAAACAGTCAAACTTAACTAATTATTATATTGTGAGCTAAAATAAATTAAACAGAGATAGAAAATATGTTAAATAAAGAGTCAACGTCTTACCGTCACGCCCCTTGGTCCCGTCTCACCTATCGCCCCTCTTTGGCCTGGATCACCCTGAAAGATGTCGTCACTTTCTATCAGTATTGTGTGTAGATGACAGCAGGAGTCAGCAGACTGTGACGTGGGGACTTACCGGGCCTCCCTGGACACCCTGAGGACCGAAATCACCAGGCTTCCCACGAGGTCCCTGTTTTAAGAGACGGGAAGTTGAGTTAAAATTTATGATTATTTATTTCCCGCCGGCTGTTGGATCTTTTTTATTCTTTATCTATCTATCTATCTATCTATCTATCTATCTATCTATCTATCTATCTATCTATCTATCTATCTATCTATCTATCTATCTATCTATCTATCTATCTATCTATCTATCTATCCATCCATCCATCCATCCATCCATCCATCCATCCATCCATCCATCCATCCATCCATCCATCCATCCATCCATCTGTCCATCTATCTAATAAATGAGCCACCAATGTCCAGTCGGAGATTTAATAATCTGGGTTTAGTCCCTCAACTTTATGGAAGTGAAATATTTAATTATTGGATTGATATTTATGTCATCACAGTTATTTAATATTAATATTTAATAATAAATATTTCTGTCTTTATTTAATTAACTTTTCATATTATATAGTTGTATATATATAGAAAGATAAATGTAGATATACATGTTGTGACGGGTTGCATTATATTCAGTATGAGAGTACGGTACATGTTATCTTGTATTGGGAAGAAGTGCTCTTATTGTGAGGAAACAGGAAGTATTAGTATGAGATGAAAATGATTGATTGATTGATTGATTGATTGATTGATTGATAGATTGATTGATTGATTGATTGATTGATTAAAAATGATTCATTTTCCACCCAATAACCTTTTTTCATGTTGCTAGAAAAACTTGTGCAACATTATTATTAACGTACAAACCTTTAAGAGCCATATTTTGATTCTTGTGTATTTTCTGTGTTTCTTATCTTTTGTGTCTTTGTGCTTGTGTTGGTTTCGGTTTGACTTCTTACCCTGTCACCTTTGGAGCCTATTATTCCTGGGAGGCCTCTTGGTCCACCTGGGCCCTAAAATTACTCAGCGGAGAGGAAAGAAGATAAACATGTCCCATGTTAATATGTTTGACTGTGTGGAGGAATCTCAGTCTCTCAGTGTGATGGTCAGATGAGAGAAAAGTTAAATATTTTACTGGTAGTCCTTGAGCTCCGACTTCACCCAACAGGCCTTGCTCGCCCTCATCTCCCTGAAACAGAACAAAACCCAGATATTTTATGACTAGAAATACTTTGAAATCTGCAGACTATACTAGTTAGTTTACAGTACAAGAAACTCATACCTGCAACTAAACATATTATTCTACACACTGTGGTGTACATTATGTAGATTTACTCTATATGTTGTTCTTAGCTTTAATGACGTCTTATTTCCGTGTTAGAGGTGGTGATCAGTTGCTTTGAATGTTGCAGGATTGTGTGTAATACAATGAAAGGGAAGATGAAAGTATTTAAACCTTGTGTCCTTGTCTTCCAGGCTCACCAGATTCACCCTTAACCCCTTTGTGGCCCTTGAGAAGGAAACAGTTTATTTTTGATAAAGATGTCATAAATGAAAATTACTCAATGTCACTGAGAGAAAGTGAAATTTTATTTACCTTCATGCCGGGGAGACCGGAGTACCCAGTCAGACCAGAGGGGCAGGCATTGGGACACTGAAAAACACAACAGCCTATTTGAGGTCATGGAAGAGCCCTGCCACCAGGGGGCTCCACTGACAGCGACCCCAGACCCAGCTAGCAAGAGCAGGGACAGCAAACCAATATGATGATGCATCTACTTGTACGAGCCCAACAATGTTACAGGAGTGAAATGATAATGTTGTACTCTTTAAAGTGTGAGATGTCGGAGCTTCCTTCCAGCACCTGAACACACCAATCTGAATAATCTGTTCTTTCAACTCTGCTAAAAGACAATAATAATAATAAAACTTAAATACATATAAAATTAAAAAGTAGGAGCAACACATTAATTCATCTAAAAACCTATGGGATAGTTTATAAAATTACCTGCTATACTACATTTTTTCTGTCTTTTATATGTCTTTTATATTTATGCATATTAACTACAAGCACGTTACAGTATACAAACAACTTTAAAGGATTTTGCTGATAAATAGTTTTAATGAATCAGACTTACCAGGTCCTCTCCTTGATACACGGCAGGAGGTCCCTAGAAAAACAACGTTTGAGTTTTTATTCTCTTTTCATGCAAATCACAACATTTTTTTCAGAACATACTAAATGAATGTTTCATGTCATGATTTCAAACACTGTGCTTTCGTTGAATCAGTGTATCTAACACGTCACTGAAACAAACGCTGTGGTTTTTACCCGAGGCCCAGCAGCACCTGGAGGACCCACTTGACCCCTCCGGCCTCTTGCTCCCTGTAACACATACAAACCTTCTTATTAATGTATAGACAAGAAATATCATTCATTTTCAAAGCTTCATGCTGCATCATAATACATTAATATCCTAATTGATTATCATTGTCTTCTTTCCTTTATTTTAATGTTGAACTTAAATGCTAAGTTTACTCACAGGGGGTCCGATTTTTCCCAGTTCACCTGGTAGCCCGTCTGTCCCTGGAATACCCTGTTAAAAACCAAAACACGTCTGAACTTTGATTATTACAAATACATGCAACAGTTCATATGAATTAAAGTCTAGCTTAACACCGGCTGAAAAGGTTTATGCTGACCCCTGGTGGCTGCGGTGATATAGAAGTGTACGGGGTGTGGTCAGTACAACGTGACATCACTGGTGGGTGTGGTTACAAACCAGGAACCAGGTGCAAAATTAAAGCTAACTAAATTAAAAGTGAATAAATAAAAACTGTTGCAGACATGTAGACGCACATATTTCTTAAAGGACCAGTGTGTAGGATTTAGGTAGATCTATTGGCAGAAATTAAATATAATATTCATAATTATGTTCACACTGTGTTTATCTAAACATGCTAATCTGTCTGTAGCGTGTGTGAAATATGATTCTGTGCTGTAGATACTCACATCAAGGCCGTCAGGTCCTACACCCTGTGAAAGAGAAATCATGAATTGACAACAGGCAAAAAGACATAAATCGCCCTTTATTCATAATGTATTTATTGTTGTAACATTGACACATTCAGAGTATACATTTACTACTACTAGAAACAACAAATTAAATCAGTTCACTGAGTTTATTAACAAAAAAACTGTGAAGAATCTGCATTCATACTGACCAGTCTAATCTTGAGATTAGAGATTAAAGTCTGTGCTTCCCCCCCAAAGTAAATATGTTACTGAATGATTTTTATGGTTATAATCTACACTTACAGGCTCTCCTGGAGGTCCACTTGCTCCAGGATCCCCCTGAAAACAGGAACAATACATCTGTTTGTTATAAAATTGAAAAGGAAATGCAGTTGCAGCAAGTGTAATTCTACTACTGTAAATTTTAAAAATATATATAAAAGAATAAATATGCAGTGATTCTCATAAAAGCAGAGACAGTCTGTTTCAGTACCTCCGGGCCGTAGAAAACATCAGCTCTGCAATGTGAAAATCAGCACTGATGTTTCAACAAAAATGACAAATTCAATCAAATTTATTGATAATAAACTTACTTTTGACCCTTTTGCGCCAACTGCACCTGGATCTCCAGGAGGTCCAACAGGTCCCTACAGGGGCAACATCAGCAGCAGCACATTACAGAGGGTTAAAGCTGTCAGACTTAGTAGGAAGTAATGAAAGCAAAAACAACAGCAGCAACCAGCGAACATCCTGCAACTAGTGACCTCGTACCACTGATACTACACATACATTTACTTCTCTCAAGCTCCTTTTTCATTCATCACAACATCTCTGTGGAAACAACCAGCTAAAAAAACACAAACACCCTGAAGAAGAACATGTGAATCATTTACCCCATTTGTACAAAGTCATTGTGTTACCAAAGACATGCAAATGACACAACCAAGAGGAGTCTTAGATGATTATAACTGTTCTCACCAAAGTAAAAGCTGAGATCTGGGACATGGTGACAGTGGTAAACGGTGGTCAGACAGGGTAACAAACTAGAGCCGCAACCATTAATTGATTGGCAGAAAATTATTTGGCAACAATTTTGTTAATTGAATAATAATTTAAGCAATTTCTTGAAGCAAAAAATTTTAAAAGTTCACTCAAATGTAAATACTTGCTGATTCAATAGATTAGCACGCTTTGGGCTAGTACCACATGCTCACAAAGACTTCTGTCAAAGCACAAATCAACTGAATGGAAATGGAAACCACAAAGTTCTTACAGCACGTCCCACAACAACACAAACACTACACTACTCTTCACTACATGTGGCACTATATTGCTGCAATGTCAGGTGCGTTTATGTCCGCAAACTCAGGCTGGATGGATCCTGTTTCCAAGTTTCTGACTTAATTGACTGTTTCGTTGCACTTGTCCATGTTGGAGATTTTTTTTCCAGTTTCCAGTTCCAAGTACAATAAACAAATTATCTTTGGATCATCTGTTAGTCAGACAAAACAAGACATTTTGAAAAGTAACTATAGGCTCTGAGATCACAATTTGCTGATGATATACCGATATATATACACAAGCAGTCAGACAAGCCAACAGTCTGACCAGATTACGTAAACTTCTTTACTTGTGGGTAAATGTCTGTAATAATCCTTTATTGCACAGGAACTGCGTCTGCAGTCGCTCAAAGATGATAGAGGTCTACAATAGACTGTTAGAATAATAAATGTTTTATCATTTAATGTTTAATAAACCGGAATTATCCTTTAAAACAAGGACTAGTGGTTCTTCTATCAAACTTATAAACTTTTCTCTGCATATTTTTTCTGTTTCCATTAAACTTGTTATACAGTAAAGCTGCAATGATTAGTCAGTTAATCGATTAGTTGATTGACAGTAAATCAACCAGCGGCTATTTGGATAATCAATTGATTGATTTAAGTAAGTCTTTAAAGAAAATTCTTTGATTTTAACTTCTTAAATATGAATATTTTCTGTTGTCTTTAATCTTTTATGATAACAAACTGAATATCTTTGGGTGTAGACATGATGGTTGGAACTAAACAAGACATTTGAGGTTTCATCTTGGGCTTTGAGAAATGATATAAATCTACATATTTCACATTTTATAGATGGGACATGTAATCGACTAATTGTTGAAAATATTTAACATTAATCGATAATGAAAATAATCGTTAGTTGTAGTCCTATTATAAAAGTTTGCGTAATAATTTGTCAAATGATGTCCTCAAGGTTATCTCAGCTTGTCCTTGGAGATATTACAAGTTATGAGTTCTGAGATGCATTATGGGAAATGTAGGATCCAGTGTTTTTATCTCATGACCCATTTTAGGAGGATGTGACCATCTGCTGTTCAGCTCCTCCCTTCAACTACCTTCACAACAAACACCCTCTAAAAACCAGATGTTCATCCTACAGTATGACTAGAAAGACGATAAAATCACCCTCTCAGATAGTCGGATGGATCAGTGTATATCATCAATTTGCAGTGATGACGTTGATTTTCCATTTTTCCAGAAACACAAAACAAAACCTTTCTTGTTCTGCTACTGTGGGTACAGAAACTGGTCTCATTCTCTGCATCTTCTTGGATTTTTTTTAAAGTTATGGTTGTGTGGTGGTTTAAGCGTTTTTTTCCCTGTTTTGATGCATATACAACTCTGAATCTGCCCATGTGTTCTCAGCAGCATCACCGCAGCAGACACCAAACACACTGGGTCCATTCTGAGCCGCCTTTCCCAGCATACAGTTCTCTTCTGTCAGCCATCTCTGGACAGCCGATCCCCCTGCACACCCCTCGATCTCACACAAAAAGACCCCTGTTTCTGTGAGGAAGCTATCCGAGACTCTCCCTTAAATAGCCAGATTGATTTATTCAAGGAACGTTTTTTTTTTTTCTCTCTCCACACTTTTGCAGAGGAGGCCAAAACAAACTGCTCACACAGCAGCACAAGTCCTCAGTTTCAGATCCTACACAGATTCAATACATCCTCTTATTCATCCTCACCTGCAGGAAGATCAAACAGCTGGAGGATTCAAAATTCAACAACCGCTTTTGTTGTTTCTCCAAACAGTTTTTGGAATAGAGACGCAGAGCCTGCTGTAAAATGTGTCTGATTAGGAGCAACGGTATTGTTTCACTTACGTCTGCACCTGGAAGGCCTGCAGCTCCGGGAACTCCGTCTTTGCCGTTATCACCATCAGGACCCTGAAAGCAGAAGTCACTTCATGTTGACACTGTTGGTTTAGGTTAATAAGCACCAAAGTCAGTATTTATTACACATTTCTGCATGTGAGAGGAGTGATTAAAAGCACACTCACAGGTCCACCGTCCACTGTGGAGTCGTCTCCTCGTTCACCCTGAAGATACATGAAAAAGTCGTTCAGATTATTATGTTTTGTTTCAACGTCTATTTAACATTTTCTTTATTTTCCAAAAACCAAATTCAGAAACTGAGAAAACAACCTCGTTTCATATTTGAGATTATTGAATGAACTTCAAGCAGTCGTAGATTTTTTTTCAAGCTTTAATGAAACATTTAATCTTCCAGGGTTGTCACAGTAGACCATGACATTAAAGAATGTCATTCCCTGTCGCCTTCTACTTTCATCCCGTCATTGCTCTACTGTTGACTCTAAAAGAAACATTTATTTTAAATATCAAAAATATTAGTATATAGGAGCTGAACTGAAACATTTATTTTTAATACGTTCAGTTTGTGCATCGATGCAGGCGCTGAGAGTTTTGCTTATGATGCTGCTTGGGAAAAGGTCTCTTAGTGTATTTGTACACAAATTGAATTTTAATTTCTCTTCATTAAATAGCTTACCATTCTTCTAAAAGCTTTTTGCTCATTTGTGAACTCATGTCAGGTCAGTCAGTTCTGAAAAACTACTGCTACTGCTCGGTGCTTTCTTGTGTAAACCAATGAAAAGCTGCTTCACTGATCTGATTAACCCAGAAATGAACTGATCCACATGACTGAGAAGACATGAAACGCTGACTCACATCAATGCCATCCACTCCAGGCACGCCGGCTACTCCGGGGGGCCCCGGGGGGCCTCTGGGGCCAACCGGGCCCCTCTGTAGAAAAAACCCCACAAAAAATCAGTTTTCACTACCACAAATTCATCTCCAAATATCAGACGATGCTGCTGCTGGTGTGAAGTGCAGCTCACACAGAGTCTCTTTGTTTGGGTGATGTGAGGGGAAAGGTCATGAAACTAAACCTGGTTTACTATTATAGTCACATTATTCTGCATAAGTAGCTGCATGTGTTCAGATTATTGCTGCTGTCTGGACCTTATTGGTGCCAGGTGTGCACACTGAGATAAATGGACCACAGTTACTGATAGATAGAAAGAAAGAAAGAAAGAAAGAAAGAAAGAAAGAAAGAAAGAAAGAAAGAAAGAAAGAAAGAAAGAAAGAAAGAAAGAAAATATAAAATGAAAATGTCATAAAGTATAAGTATCTCACTGGTAGCGTATGTACAGTACAGTTTCTACTTACTACTGAGCACAACAGACAAGCTGAAAATGCAGATTTGGGTATAAAATATGATGACACACGAGACTAAATATTAATAATGATGCATAACAAATAAAACACCTTAAAAGTACAATAAAGTCTCTGAACAGACATGCTGTAAACACCTAGAGAACTATTTTAGAGGAAAGCGCATCCATCTCTCACCTGAGCTGAGCAAATCAGCACGATTTGCAGTAAAAGCACCAGCAAAGACTCACGAAAGATCCTGGAGCGAGCCATGGTCTTCCCAGGGACGAGGAAGACGCTGTAAGTCCCTTTTTCCCAGATTAAAGACGGGGATCACGGACGGTCCACCTGTCAGTCTCCCCCCTAACTGAGACCCCACCGCCTGCTGGAAGGGGAGGATGTTAGAAAGTGCTGTTTATTCATGAGAAGCTGAGGCTCTGCAGGCTGAGGAGGAGGAGGAGGGCTTCACTGCACAGGCAGGGAGGGGTGTACTTAAGTCTTCCAGGTCTCTGAATGCTGTCCATTAAACGACAGCGTCTGTAGTGTGTTAGATGGGTTGCCATGAAATGTGGTCCAGATATCCACGGTGCACCTCTATCACCACCAAACAAACCAAAATAGTTCAACATTTTTCATCATTTTATAGACTAAACGACAATGTTCAATTAATCGAGAAAATAAATGACTTAATAATCAATAATGAATCGATTTGTTAGTTGCAGCCTTTTATTGCAACCATGGTAAACATTATCTGGTGAACACATGTTAACTTTGTCACTGTGAGCATGTTAGCATTTAGCTTATAGCCTACTGATCAAGTGCAGCTTTGTTTACTTTTTTTAAATGTTTCCAGATTAAAGTTTAATAATTCAAAGTTCTTTTTCTGACTAAAATCTCCTTCATGTTCTCACTCCATTTTCTTAAAAAATATAAATACTTAACTAAGTACAGTGAACTAGCTGAACTAGCATCATAGTACAGTAAGCAGTAGGTTGTTTACTGCAGCTGCTGCTCCAGGCCAGTAAGTGGCGCTAATAAAAAAAACACACGAAGAAGAAGAAGACGCAGACCGGAAGTTTATGAAAGACGAGCGTCCTTTTCAAAGCTCGTTAACGGCTGTTGTCCTGGTGCCGTGTGTGAGCCTGTAAACAATAAAACACCCAAACCGGTAACGTTACCGTGTCAGAGTCACTATAACAACGAACCGGTGAGAAACAAACTGAACTATCCAACGTTGTTCATGTTTACTGTCTGCTTTGACGGCTAACTGTTAGCTTTCTTAGCTTTGTTTAATTTCTGAACTGTTTGCCAAACTTCTTTCAACAAACCCGACAGTTTACGGTTGGCGTATGTATTAGCAGATATATGGAGGTATTAGACACATATTTAGGATGTTTTGAAATCTTAAAGATCCTCTGTTAAATTCAGCCTGTACAAAAACCACCGAAATGAAGCTGATTTTATGCTGTTTTACGTTAAACATCAACTGAAGTTCGCTTCCGGTTCAGGGTTAAAGGGAAAAGTTAGAAGGAAACATAAATAACGACATTCAGCAGCTGGTTTTCTGTTTTTACGACACTTACACATGTGAACATGTGTTATACATCTGCTGTTTAAAACCTTTATGTTGAATGAAAACAGAAAAAAAGGGTCATTTCACTAATCCTGATTTGTCAAATCTGTATTACATTAACAAGGAGACTCCAGAAACTCATTTAAACAGTTTCTGATTTGTGAAACCTTTTATTTTATTTATGAAAACACAAAAAAATTAAGATTTCACTGCTTTTTGTCACAATCAAATATTAAATATCCCCATTAAATCAACTGCATTACTCTAAATAAGAATCTGGGACCTGATCTCTTAAGATCTTTCTTATTTTTCTTAATCTATGAATTTTAAATTATAGATTGAATTTCAGGTTTAATGCTGCCGTCGTTGAAGCGAAGCTGAAAATATGGACAACCTGGATTTTTCTGAAGAGGAAATTCAGGAGCAACTGGCGATCCTCGGCTACACAAATATACCTAAACACAAACTGCACGAATTCAAACAAGGTTAGACAGAAACTATCCAACACAATAAAATATCTACTGACTGCATCTAGTTTTAACCCGTCTTAATGTCACTCTTTGCATCATGTTAGATCTTGATGAGCTGATTCGATGTGGGAAATGGAAAAGCTTCACCTCGTCTCCGCCTGTAAACTCCACCCAACCTCAGACAGACACATTTCAGCCGAGTCCTCCGGCCTACATCAAAGAAAAAGGTGACGGTTGAATTTCTTTCTTCACTTTGTCATGACAATAAAAGTCAAAAGTCTGCATGTCTAAGATTTTGCGTTAATTATTGTGTGTTGTGTTTGCAGTTAGTCGGTGCTACGCTGACGCCTCTGGTGAAAGTTTCTTCTTACATGCAGGAAAAGTGGACCCGGACAGACGGGTAAGTGTTTACCACAACAGATGTTTTGTTGGTTGTTTAAGAGTCACCTTCAGGAACATTACATCCACATTATTGTTAAACAAAATAAACTATTCAGACAAAACCTTTTGAAATGTTGATAATTCCCCACAAACTCTTATTTATTGTATTATTCACCACACAGGTGCTCACCACCTGTCAGAATAAAGACTACGGGTGGAGGCAGGGCCGCTGTGACTCTTACGCTCAACACTCGGTGGCTCCGAAGCTCCACCTGCCTCCCGCTGCTCCCAGCAGGCTGCAGGTGGAGTCGGTCCCTGAAGACACCCTGCAGCCACCGAACACCGACAGCTACGCATCGAGTCCCGACATCCTAGAGAGACGCTTCATCAAGAGAAAAGTCCTGAGGTAGTTTTAAGACTCGGAAACACGGAGAAGCCGAGTTCTGAGTGATCTGTGGAAATTAAACACAAAATATGTTACAGAAAAGAGGAAAAAATGTAGACGTTTGAATCTCAGGATCAGCATGTTTAGTTTTTATTTTTTTAATTTAATATATTTACTAGTTTTTTAGTCTTTAAAATGTCTAATTATGAAAAGTAAGCAGAGCCCTGTTGTTTTTCTTCCACCTACAGGAAACATAAAGGACAGTCTCTTGTCTGCGATGAATCAGTGTACAGCGAAGACTCAGGTAACATGTTCTCTACTGATCAAAGTTCTTCACAAAAGAAAATTACAATAAATTATAAAGAATCTAAAATGTAATTAAATAGGAAATCTTTAGATAATAAAAGACTGAACCAGAATAAAATAGACAAAACCAATTTCAGAAATGGAAGATAAAAGACATAAAGAGACAAAAAAAGTAAGAAAATAAGTGTTTAAAAAGAGATTTAAAAGATGATACAGAGTTCAAATACCTAATATTTGAGATTATATTTGACTGGGAATGTATATTAAATACATTGCTAATCTGGAGACTCATAACATGTAACTCCTTAATTCCTGCGTCGCATTCCCGTCACCATAATCCAGAAATAAAACCCTGGAATGAGGTGAATAAAATGAAGTTGCATAAACTCCCAAGGAGCAGAGATGTAATGTCTTCAGTCACCAGCAGTCGGCGCTGTTCCTGCACTGAGAAGAAGCGTCTGCATGTCAGATAATCCTCTTAGCGCCTTTCCTTAAGCCCTGTGCTTCCACAGATCACACACCTCAGCAGGAGCGGAAGACGCCACCATGTATAAAATGTACAACTCTCAATGGGAGCAGGACAGCGACGACAAGAATTCCCTCAGCTCGTCCTTCTGGTCTGATGGAGAGCGTGAGGAAGATGAGGAAGTGGAGCTTGAGCAAGTGATCGATGAGGAAGACTCTAAACCTGCTGCCAAGGTAGAAGAAGACGAAAAGCCTGAGCTGAATGTCCAAGGCAACAACGGCAAGGAGAGTTTGAAAGACAGTGATGATGGTGATGAAGATAAAGAAAGCAGCAGTTGTGATAGTCCAGCACCGAGTCTGATGACCTCCGGCTACGGCACCTACAGACCGGAGGAGCAGGAAGGAGGCGACTACAGAGACGACCAAGACAGTCGGGGAGATCTTTCTGAGACGAGAGATGACGAAGAGGACGACCAGTCGATCGTCAGCTTTGGCGGGTTTGACATCGAACCTGCACATGAGCCAGATCGCGGTGAGACTCCTCCACCGTCCGCGCTTGAAGACGACGAACCTGAAGCGTTTTGTTACAGAGGCGATGGTCCGGGAGAGGACGAGCTTCACGACGAGTCTGAAGATGAAATACCAGAAGAACAACAGCATGACGCTTGTGTGGTTGAGGATGAATTCTTACACGACGTTGATCTTGACGAGGGTAAAAAATACGAAAGGTTTGAAGCAGAAGAAGAGAGGAGTGAAAACCAAGTGGAACCGGACGAGTCCTCAAGCAACAAAGACATCAAGTTCATCGACTCTAAAGTGTATTTGAGCTGGAAGATGTACGAGTGGGAAGGAAACCTCCGACAGAAGAACAGACAGACGGGTAAATGTTCTGTCTCTGCAGTAGCAACATGCTGCTGTTTGATATCAGACCTTTAACAGCCTAAAGTTGACCACTGCAAGGATTACGTCTTCATCCTTCCCCAATCTTTACAGCGACTATAATGAATATCGTCCTTAATAATGAGCCGACAGTGTGAATTATTATCAGCAGCTTTGCAGTGATTTCAGCTCATTGTTTATCTGTCCAGAGAGCAGAAACGGAGCTAAAACAGAGTAAATATAAAAAACAGGCCTGAATCAAGTCAAACTTCCTGCTCCTCATTGTTCCACGTTGTCAAGCTGACTACAAGCCAGACATTTTAATAATTACAAATGTCTTTAAGATTTGAGCTGTTTTGTTTATTATTTTATTTTTTTACGCAGTGAGCTGTCTGGAGGAACGTCTGGCCGAGCTTCATGTATCAGCTGACGGCGACTCTGAGACGGAGAACGAAGACGTAACCGGTCAGAGTGAAGCACGCAGCTCTGAGACCGACGACATCTCCATGAGCGCCTTCGAGTCCTACATCAGAGGGATGGTGGGTAGCTCGTCTTTTATTGTCTGAAGCCTAAATGTCACGATTCTTCCCTGAAAATCACTTCACTGTTTTATTTCTGACAGACTCGAACTCAAAGTGACGTTGACCTGAGGCCCAAACCGAAATCCTGTAAGTCACAAGCAACATAATACTCACATATTTAAATAAAAGTAGAAATACAACAACGTAAAAATACTCTGTCACAAGTTATTATTATTATGACATCATTAGATTATTAATACTGAAGCATCAGTGTTAGAGCAGCATGTTACTGTTGTAGCTGCTGGAGGTGGAGCTAGTTTCAACTACTTTAAATGTTAAATCTTAATATGCAACATAAACAGTAATTATAGTCGCCAAACACAAGGACAATATTTCCTTCTGAAAAGTAGCAGAAGATAAAGTAGGATTTTGAGTTAGTTGAGTAAATGTACTTAGTTACTTCCACCACTGCCTAACACACCAACGTATGTTGTTGTTGTCATGACAACCTGCTTTAAAATTGATCTAATGTGTGTTTTAGTCATCCGACCAGTGATGAGTCAGAAAACCATAAAGAAAACCGACCCAGTGGCCAAGTGAGTTAAATGACCCGATTTTGGTACCAAAAATATTTATTTTATTTTAAATTGACTGACAATAGGTTCATGTTGCCTCATTGGTCGTGTGGCGTCTCGTCTCTGCAGGTATTTCCAGTACAAGCAGCTCTGGAAAATGTTTACACTTCCAGGAGAGACGGACAGGAAAGCGCTCCGCTTGGATGTAAAGGTCTGAAAGAAAATATCTTGAATGGAAGAAAAAAATTTAAAGTGTTCAAATATTTACTTTCCAGTTCCTCCCACACGTGTTTAAAATCCTCCACAAACGACACTAAAAACGTTTAACGTGTCTTTAGTTGTTTTCTAGGAATTCACTCAGTGGCCTCGTTTAAACTGCAGCGTGTTGAAACGTTTGTTCAGTTGTCGCTTTAACTTTGTCCCGCTTTTGTTTTCAGGAACGACTTGCATACCAGCCTCCACCAGTAAGTATTCTGTCACATTATGTACAAACAAGCGCTGTTAGTCTAAATCACCTCCTCCATAACCCGAACACACACCCTTTTAAAATTCACTTCAATAACCGGATTACTCAGCGTTAATCTGAGAACACGCGTTAGAAGATGTCAGTTTGTTTTCCGTTGTGTGTTCCAGCCTAAACCTCGGAGAGTCTACGTGCCGAACACCTACACTGTGCCAACGGAGAAGAAACGCTCGGAGCTGCGCTGGAAGATCAGGACCGATTTAGCCAGCGGTCTCCTTCCACACACGTACAGCTATCGATTTTAAGCCTTCATATGCCTTTTATATACTTTTAATGAGACGATGCATTGGTTTTTATCAGCGTTATTTATTAAATGAAATTTTTTTTTGTTATACATAATAAACACATCAAACAAATGTCTCGGTGCAGTGAGTGAATATATTACAGCTTATGGGAAGTCGGAGTAGGGCAGTTTGAACGGGTACAGAGGTGTGTAGCGCTGGTCGTGCCAAAGCAGCTTCTCTTCCAAAAGATTGATAGTTTCCAAAGTGAGGATGATGGATTCATGTTTCAGCATGCTGTGGACATTCAGACCTGACGGAGAAAAGAAAAGGAACATCTGAGACTGACGGACTGTGACGTCTTCATGCAGCGATCCTCAAAAGACAAAACGCTGAGCGATAACTTACCAATAAGAGGAATGAGGTTCACTGTCTTTAAACTAGCTGTGGCCTGAAGGATGTTTTCAGGAAACTCTTCACCTCTGAAAGCGACAGGAACAAGTTGAGTACAGAGAAACACAGCGTAGCACACGATCTCTGCTGATGATTTACTTACATGTCTACGATTAACACAGACTGTCCCCAGTGTCTCTGCTTGATGAGGTCCAGCAGGTACTGAGGGTCGGGGGTCGGGATGTTCAGCGAGTCCACGATGTGAAGGTAGTCCTAGAAAAAAGGTTCAGTTTATAATGTTATAAAACACCACAGTAAAAGCAGATTATATTAAGATAGTATAAAAAAAAAAACAACAGATGTGTTTGAGGTCAAACGCTTTGTGACATGTTGTCCATCAGGGGGCGCTGACAGCTTTACCTGCGTCATCTTGGAGCTCAGCGCCACTTTGAGTCCTTGCACTCGAACCTTCATGGGCAGCATGTAGTAGTAACTGGTCGGCCCTCTGGGTCCATGAGACACTCCACCTGAGACAAACATCACCTGTCAGACGCTTCCTGGTTTCTAAACTGTGAAGCACCTTAAGATCAAAAGACTCAACACATTTTGTTATTTCTGTGCGTCTCCAATGACGACAAAGCGATTACCCCACAGATGGATTCACTGTGTCTAATTTTTAACAATCTGTTTTCACCTCCTCTCCATATCGGCGATCGGATGCTTCCATGGCGAGCTCTTCCAGATCCTTTCTGTCGCCATGGTTTCTTGCCTCCTCCTCTGACCTCCGACCTGACCTTTGTGTTGGCGTGACTCTGACAGGTAAAAACACATCACACGTCAGTTGCTTTAGCACCGTTTCACTCTCAAATAAACCGTTTTTCTTCTTTTGTTTTCTTCCCAAACAAACTGGAAATATTTAAACTTAAAACCTGGATGGTTTTCATTCATAATTTAAGGCTTCTTTCATGTCATAATGAAACGCAGGTGAACACATGAAACATGAAATGACATCAGAGCGAATCTGTACTTACGATCCTTTGATAAGCTCGCTGCCATGTTTCAACCGTGTGCAGAATATCAAGCCTGAGAGGAGCGAGAGCAAACGTTTAATCACAGCATCTCTTCTCTGATCTGTCTAAGTTCACGTCACAGCTCTTACACTGTTGATCGTGATGTTTGATACAGTAACTGAGGGCAGAACCAACCAGATTCTCCTGATATAAAAGGTAAAAAGTTGCATAATGAAGCTTTAAAACTGTGAGCTCAGCTTTACCGGGGAGCCACAGCGAAGACATCAGGGTGGAGGTGAGCCACACCCAGCGGCTCGCTGTCTTGCTTTTCCAGAGTCTCCACCCACGTGTGGACGGGGGTCAGGTGAGAGGGAACGACGGCATTGCATGTCCTCAGGACAGGAAGGGAGCAGTCGGGAGAAGGCGGAGGGCGCTCTGCAGAAGAAAAACAACATCAGTCTGAGCAGAGACCACAGACGATTATTAAAATGATATGAAACATCTGATAACTAAAAACTGAATGAAGACAAACTTTAGGTGCAACTAACGACTACTTTTAAACAAAGTGCACCCCAGTTCATCATTACAGGGGGTGTAGTTGGGCAGAAAATAGTTCCTAGCCTCCAGCGGAGATGAGGACTTTATGTTTTTAGACTTGAAACAAGTTCATGACGTACTTAATCTGGCAGGATCCACCAGGTTTGTAGGCAGCAGTAAGTTGGAGGGCAGATTGTTTTCACTGGAGAACGACGATGCAAACTGGAGACAAGACTGAGAGTTAATGGAGCAGCTTCAGAAAACACAAACAACAGCTACTACAAGACCTTCAACTGATGCACACGTTAAAATACAATCACAGAGTCTCACAGGCCTGTATTCTGAAAAACTGTCATTCAGACCACTTTATTTACAATAAAAACACTGTATATCTACTGGATGTGACTCATTTGGACGCTGAAGCTTCATATTAGCTTCACTATTTCCTTAGTAAGTGTATTATAAAGTGATCAGTATGAACAGGAAGGATGATTAACATGTTCATCACTGTTCATCTGCGCTCCTGACTGTTGTAATATAAGACTAGCTGAGAGTCAATAATATGGAACTAGCTGCAGGTTAAACGTTTCTCACCCTTTTAGCGACTCGTCTGCCGCAAACTACCAGAGATAAACGAAGCATTTCGGTTCGGTTTTCTTCTTCAGTCACATAAAGTTAAATCCCTCTAAAAATTAAGAGGATACAAACATTATAAACCGAGTAAAATCCCGTTAGCAGCTCTCTGCTCGCCGCATGAAAGGTCGTGGAGGCGCTTCCGTGTGGTACGTTGTCGCGTGTTGATGACGTCAGGCAGGCGGCCTAAAGCTAACGATTATTGTTGTAGTTATTATATAAACTTTAGAGCATAAATCATCCACAGTGCAAAAAAAAAAAAAATCCTTCATAGGAAAAATTTTATTAATTGTTTTTATTATCTTTCAGGCAAATATAATATTATTTAAACTGAAATTAAATTCTCAAAAAAAAATCCCATTAATATTTTATGCAAATTGCATTTTTGCATTAGAATGAACCAGCTTTATGAGTCTGGTGGTGTCTTTTATTTTTATTTATTTATTTATTTTCCATGTATTTATTTATTTATAATAATTTTATAACTTACTACAAAAAGCTACATTTTTATTATTTTTACTTAATAAGTTGTATTATAAGCCCGAGTGACTGTAAAATACACTAATCTATCTAATGCAATCCAATAACAAACAACTCTGCCATTAAGATTGTCAGAAAAATGAATAGCTCTGCTTTATGTTCATTAGTGGGGTTGTAGTGTGTGATACACCATCACCACCCACTGGAGCATTTCAACACCACCTAACAAAACAACATATCCTTTAATAAAACAATCACAGGAGGTTTAACTTTTAATGTAAATAAAAAATAATATTACTTTTCAAACAAGAATGATATATAAAAACACTTTTTACAACACATTTTTACTTTAAATAAAATAAAATAAAATTTACATATAAAATAAGTGCTGTATAGTTTTGCATTATCACAAAGGTACAAGTACAAAAAAATCCCTCAATGAGACAGGCAGTGATGCATTTCATTAATATACATAAATCATACTACAACATGTCACAATAAATAAACCTGGTACAAACATCTGTGGTTTGAATCCTACATGAGGTTGGAGAAGAAGAACGTTGACCCTTTCAGATAATTTTCATCTGGAACTTCAAGGTTCACGTTTCCTGGATAAAAGTGGGGCCCCCCGAGTGTGTTATATTTGCGGTTTGGCTTTTTTTGATTTTGTGCTTTTGTGGGGAAAACAGTGACGTAGTATCCGTCTGAACTGTCAGGTAATCTCACAGGTGAATCCTGCTGTGGCAAACGTGCATCAGTTACAGGCTGTGCTGCTCCCTGGTGCTTCCCGTCATGTCTGGGGTCTTTCATATTGACACCAGATGGGGAACCTCTGGCCTTAGGCACATGAAGCTTCCCTGTGAAGTCATCAATGTTGAGATCTGAGTGGTTGAAATCTAACTTGGGGTCTAATTTAGCATCCATCACAGGATGGTTGGACTTTGCTCGGGTCTTAGGTGGCTTCCCATCACTGTGACGAAATCTGACATCTCTATCTATGTCCAGGGCAGGAGTTCTCATATTTCCCTCTGTTATATCTGATCTACGTTTCTTATGTGAAGGGTTTTTGAGTTTTTTGAGTGAAGGATCATTAATGTCAATTTCTGGAGATTTGAGATGCAGCTGTGTATTCTGGATACCTGCTTTGGGCATGCTGAGGTCAACGTTTGCATCACTAACCTTTGGATCTGTGATATTCCCCTTCAACTCTTGCGGTTTCATTTTCAGTTTTGCATTTGGAGGAGAAATATGCAGGTTTTCAGGGTTCAGAGATGCACCAAAGTCAATATCAGACCCGGTCCTAAGATCTGAGCTTCCAAAATGAGGCAGCTTGAAAGATGGAAGTTTTAATTTTTTGTTTGGTAAATCAAGGTCAGCCTGAGGGTCCTGGATGTTTCCCGAGGGAACATTCATGTCGATGTCTGGACCTCGAACCCCTCCTCTGATGTTTGGGGCTGTAAAATTCATGTCAGGCTGTTCTATGTTACCATTTATTCCTAGATCAGGATGTTTTGCATTAAGATCTAGACTCGGGCCTTTGAGACTGGCATCAGGCAAATCTAAATCTGGCACACTCATTGCAGGCTGTTTCAGTTTAGGTCCAGAAAGATTCACAGCTGCTGGATTTGCCATCGGTCCAGAGAGATCGCCATCAGTCTCAGGTCCTTTTAAACTTGGGATATAAAATTTAGGCAACTTTAGTTTGGGCATTTTAAACTTTGCTTTGGGTGAACCAATGTTGACATCTGGAGTGTTCGTGTCTAACTTGGGAGCTTTAAGGTCCAAGTCAGGGGTGTCAATTCCACCCTTTGGAGCTTTCAGACTGAAATCAGGTGACTTTAAATCACCTGTGTTTATGTCCATATTTGGTCCTTTTGGCAATGTACCTGAAACATCACAGTCTGGAACATGAAACTCTGTGTTTGGGTTTGCCAGTGTTGGCATTTTCAGTTTAACTGATGGCATGTCGAAGTTGAGCTTTGGGGTATTGAGGTCCAGTTTTGGGCTTTTTATGTCAACCTTGGGCATGTTCAGATCTGGTGCATTTATTCCACCCTTGAGGTTTGGACCAGATAAACCCAGGTCAGGTGATTTGAGGTCCAAGTTGGGGGAATCAAATGTTGGACCAGAAAGTCCCAAATCAGGCAGATTCAACTTTGGTTTTCCAGATGGACCAGTAATATCCACATCCAAGTCAGTTTTGGGACCTTTGAGATTGGGGGCATTTATATCAACGTGAGGAACATCCATGTTGCCATCAGTTTCAGGTCCTTTTAAGCTTGGGATAGTAAATTTAGGCAACTTTAGTTTGGGCAGTTTAAATTTTGCTTTGGGTGAACCAATGTTGACATCTGGAGTGTTCATGTCTAACTGGGGAGATTTAAAGTCCAAGTCAGCCGTATCAATTTCACCCTTTATCTTTGGTGCTTTCAGACCTAAATCTGGTGACTTCAGATTTGAGTCCAAATTTGGTCCTTTTGGTAATGTACCTGAAGCATTAACATCAAATTCTGGAGCTTGAAGCTCTGGCATTTTCATTTCACCCAATAGCATGTCTGAATTGACATTTGGGGTACTAAAGTCCAGTTTTGGGCTTTTGAGGTCAACCTTGGGCATGTTCAGATCTGGTGCATTTGTTGCACCGCTGAGGTTTGGGCCAGATAAATCTAGATCAGAAGATTTGAAGTCAAAGTTAGGGTCATTTAACTTTGGACCAGAAAGACCCAAATCAGGCAGGTTCAAGTTGGGCTTTTTTGATTTCCCAGCCATATCAACATCTGGCACTGTGACGTCTACTTTAGGACCTTTAATATTGACATTGGGTACATTTAGATCAACATCTGGACTGTCTAAGTTTCCATCAATTTCAGGTCTTTTTAGGCTTGGAAGATTAAATTTAGGCTTCTTTAGTTTGGGCATTTTAAACTTTGCTTTGGGTGAACCAATGTTGACATCTGGAGTGTTCATGTCTAACTTGGGAGCTTTAAGGTCCATGTTTGGTAAGTCCAAGTCAGGGGTGTCAATTCCACCTTTTATTTTTGGAGCTTTCAAACTAAAATCTGGAGACTTCAGATCAGTGTCCATATTTGGTCCTTTTGGCAATGTACCTGAAATATTCAATTCAGGCATTTGTAATTTGCCAGATGGGTCATCAATATGTACATCAGGAGCATTCAAGTCAATATTTGGTTTGTTTATTGTTGGTACTTTGAATTGACCCGAGGGCATATCTAAGTTGGCATCTGGCCCAGTGAGGTCTAGTTTGGGTTGGTCCATCTTAGGCCGAACCCCATCAAGTGAAGGTGCATCAATGTCAAACTGTGGCTTTGACAAATTTATATCAAGGCCATCTGATGGCAGGTGTGGTCTGTTTAGAGATCCACCTACATCAATATTTGGTCTTTTGGGGCCTGATAGGTCAAAATTAGGTTTTCCTTTGGGTGAACCAATGTTTACATCTGGAGAATGGAGGTCTAAATTTGGAGCTTTGAGATCTGTGTTTGGTAGACTCAAGTCAGGAGCAGCAATGTCCATTTTTGGCGATTTCAAAGTTAGTTCTGGTGTTTTCATCCCTGCATTGATATCCACATCTTTTTTCTTTGGTAATGTGCCAAAGAGTTTAAATTTCGGAAATTTAAACTTGCCAGAGGGACCATCAGCATCAATGTCTAATTTATCAGAAGGCTTCTTAATGCCCACATCTGGGTTATTTAGCTGTACCTTTGGATCTTTGCCATCAATACCAGGCAAGTGCATCCCCTCTTTAATGTTGGGGGCAGATAGATCCAAGTCTAGAGTCTTTAAGGGATAGCCAGGACCTTTAACTTTAGGCCCAGAGTGTCCAAAGCCTGGCATTTTGTGTTTTCCAGATGGACTTGAAATATCTAGATCAGTTGAGGGTATGTTTAATTTTGGGTCTGCAATTCCAGCTTCAAGCTCTGGTGCTGCCAACTGCACATCTGGTCCCTTGAGATCTCCATTTAAACCTGGAACTTTGATGTTTGGTAAATCAAATTGGGGCATTGTGAACTTAGGGGCCTTGTACTTCATAGATGGGCCTTTAATATCAGGTGCATCAATCTCAGCTTTTATCTTTGGCATTTTGAGACTTAGGTCAGGGGTTTTAACATCAGTGTCACTTTTGTCTGAAAGCCCAATATTGGGTATATTAAATTTATTAGATGGAGAATCCAAATCTAAATATGGAGCTTTAAGATCATTTTTAGGTTTCTTAAGTGGCACCTTGACTTCACCTGAAGGCAAGTCAATCACTGGTCCATTTACATCAAGTTGTGACATATTCATACCTGGTGTTTCTAGACCAAAATCAGGGGATTTTCCAGACAGACTCAGCTTGGGTGATTCTACAAAACTTGACGGATCATCAACATTTAGGTATTTCAGTCTCTTGGAAGACTTGGGGCCGATTTTACCTGTGGCAACATCTGGGGTTTCAATATTTGGTGTCTCAACGTCACATCCTGGCCCACATAAAGCAGGTCCAGAGAGGCCGAGGTCTGGCAGTTTGAATTTTGGCATTTTCAAACTTTTGTGTGTTCCTTCAATGTCCACTTTGGGAACACTGGTGATATGTCCACCATTAACTATATCCATTTGCGGAGTTGTGAAAGTTTCATTGTTTTTCAATTCAATTTGAGTTCTTTCAAAATTTGGTATTGTCAAGTCAACAGACGGACTGTCAGTGTCTCTACTGCCCTCTTTCACCAGGTCTCCACTTAGATCTGGACCATTCACGTCAAGACCCAACACTGGTACGTCCAGATTGCTCCCATCTGTTAATTCTCCAGCTGTTTCAGCAGAAAATGTCACATCACTAGATTGTGAATCAGCATCAGAGTCTGCGTTTGGTGTTTTTGTTTTCAGACGTCCAAAGTCTACTCCAAGACGAGGCAATCCCGTGTCATTTTTTAGGCTGACCTTGGATGAGCCAGGTACAGTTGGTTTGTCGGTTACCTCCTCGTTTATGCCTCTCTCGGCATGAGGCAAATCATCCTTCATGAATTTCTTGATTTTGGCATTGTAGAGTTTGCTGTAGGAATCCTTCAGCATCTAAAAATATGAGCCAGAACATTAATGATTAGGATGTAACTATAATGTCAACATCTCCTGTAGCTGCTTGCTTGAAGGTGGAGTTGCAGCACAAAAACATTATAAAACTGCGCAAGATGTGTCAACAAATTGGGATTTTGTTGTAAGCTCTGCTACATAAATGTATCAGAAAACTATTCCTTGATATTATCTATATTCTACCCACCGTTTCGGGACTCCTGACGCATTGGTCCAGATTTCCGAGGCTCTTGCTCAGGTTATTCTTTGTGAGCACTTGGATCTTGTCATCAAACGGCTTCATCAGCTTCAGTACTTCTAAAACCTCTTGTTTAGACAATTGATCAAAATTGATTGTTGCCCCCACGATTTCATCCCCTGCAAAAATACAAATTAAACATATAACAAAAGGTTTTTTGTTGAATAAAGAATATTCTTGAATATGTTTGGAAAATACAACAACATATATTACAACAGTACTGTTTGACTTTTGACTGTGAGTGAGCAAAAATATTAAAGACAATTTATAATTTAGTCTTAATTTTGCCGATCCAAAAATAAAATGGGCATAAAATTCAACACAATGATTTCCTTGAGACAATTATTCTAAACTTTCAAAACAAAAGGGTCATACCTTCACTTAGTCCCTGATTGGCTGCGGTGTTGTCGCTGATGCTGGAAATAACAAGCCCGCCATCGTTTGATTGCTCCAGGGTCAGCGCCTCCGAGAGGCTCCTCCCCCTGCGGTGTGTCGGCTGCAAGCAGAAAGAAATCAGAAAACGTTTAAAACTGAAGCAAGCTTTGACAAACAATATGCAATGAAATATAATCATCATAGAAGTAAAACAAGATGTTTTTTGTACCATGATTGTTGTGTTTCTGTCACCGTGATTCAACCTGCAGGACAAAACGAGATAAATCTTAGACAATGTTGTGTTTTTGTAATATGTTTTTCCAGCTGCACAGAACTGAAGTTTCCAAGAAGACTTTTGCAAAAAAGGAAATTATAAATAAAAAAATATGAACAATATTTCAAGTGGAGAATCTATTTGTGGGTTGGCCAATTAAATGTTATGTTTGGGAAGCACTGATATTTTGTTTTGTGTCACTTAAAATGTGTTTTTTTTTTTCATTTTTCATTTATTTTTGTGTTGTTTTTTTCAGTATGTTTTAATAATGTTTATGTGGACTTTTCTTCATATTTATCCAACATGTCCTTTGCTGATAGCAGGAATTTTTTACAACACATTCAACACGTCATTTTTCACTGTCAGCAGTTAGATCAGACGCCCAGGTGACTCAGGTGCATCTTTCAGGTATTTAAGTTATGGCCTCGGGGCTCTCACGTCCTGCTTGAGGAACACCAGGAACAGGTTTTTCCAGATTGCTGGGAACAAGTGTAGTGCTGTTGGGTGTTTCCATTTTTGTCCGCCTGGCTGAATCCTGGCAGCTGGCCGACCTCCAGTGAATCCAAACACACTTAATTTTCTCCCAAAGAAAAGTCATGTGACAAGAATGAATGAAAATCACCATCCAGCTGTCGTTTTTTATACGTCTCCACATGTCAAACTTAAAGTATCACTATAAGAATGATGATTATTGAAAAAAAAATTTAAAGGCAGGATGTTCATTATTATGAGTCAAATTTAGGCTGAATTCACACCAAATGCTCCAAAAATGGGTAAAATGTAATTCAACTTTCATTTACACAATCACATGAGAAGACTGATAATAATAATAATAATAATAATAATAATAATATTTAATTATAAATCCTAAATGAGTCCTCTGCATTCTTTGCATAAAACCAAAAGCAAACACTGTTCAGATTTGTGGTATTTAATTAATATTATGCGTTATGAGTTCTGAGTTACATAAAGGTTTTACAGCTCAGCCAAAGTTCACACGCGTATCAGTTAGAAAAGAAATATGTTCAGTCAGTCGGCTTTCTTTTCTTATCAACAACTTCAAACTTCAGAGCCGTCAGCGTATTTATAACTTCACAGGAGCAGAGTTTCATATATATATATATATATTGTTGTATGAACATGAAGTTGAAACCAGACTTTATGTCAAGAGAAAATATGTTTCTATGAACATGATGTGAAAACAACTGTACCATAAATGTGTATATAACAGTATCTCAAAGAAGCAAAGCAGAAACTACCCAGACGATGGTACCAGAAACTCACCCAAAACCTGCCAACTGAAGGACGAGGCACCCGCAGGATGACGCCCGCGGCTGAAAAGAGACGTTATAATGACACCTTTAATTAAACTGACCTCAGGGTGCATCAGGCAGGTGAGTTATTCATCCATCAGCAGCTTGTGACTGCAGAGAGGAGCACCGGTCAGGAGCACAAATACTCCACCTGAAGCAGACAAACGAGTTACACCTCAAACGTCCCACACACACACGTTCACGTCACACACCTTTATGCAAACACACCTTGACTACAGCACGCCTGCAGCTCATATACATACAAACACAAACACACATCTTCACACACTCGCGTTTCAAAATAATAGTCAGCAGTCTGATTTTATTTGCATAGTTTGGTGCACCAGTCCAACTAACGAAAAATAGCACTTTATGTTTAAAATGCTTTATAGATGACTAACAAGCTGATAATAAGACGGAGAACATGTAATCAGGGAAAACTATTTTGTTGCATCGATTGTATGAGGATATTAATCATTAATTAACTTGATTAGTCTTTAGGAGCTGCAGCAGCTATCGAGCTCAAACAAAGCCTTTAAAGTTACAGTTGAAACCTGGACTTTCAGGTACCAGGACAGACCAAAACATAAAGCAAACACTCCCTGTTCAACATAACAAGTGTGATAACAAGAAAAAAATGCTGACTTGTGCCAAAAGGAGCGGCAGGCGTTCACTGTGAGTCAGTCACAACGGCTCCAGTCTGTGTGAACATGTAATATGAAGGAAACACACAGTTACATCCATCATATTTAATCCTACCTGGAGACGTACAGCTGTTCGTTATATAATGACAACAACAAAAAACAGGTGTCATGTACAATAATGTTTATAATGAAGCAGCTTTTATGATCAACTATGGTTTTATTAGTGTTATAAAATACAAATAAAACAGATGAAACAATCCTGAATATCTTGAATATACAGTGTATTAAATATAACACATTAATTACAACTGTTTCATATCCAAATCTATTCATTAATGACTTTGATCGTTAGCTGCAGATAAAAGTTGTGATGTTGTATTCAATATGACGACAGTGAATCTAACATTAAAAAATGTCCCTGAACATCAAAATAAGTCAATTTAAGAAGCTGTTTTATTACAAATATGATAATCAGGATGCATTTTTACAGGTTTTTATGTTTAAAATATATTTAAATATCAGTGAAGTCAAATTTGTAATAATTATATATTATAATAATAATAATTGTCCTGTTGCATTGTGGGTTATTTATCTAAACTTTCAACTGTTCTCTCTCTAATAAAAGGCAAAAAAATAATTTAATTAAATTACAGCTTATTAAAAGATAAGAGAGAATAAACAACAAGATGGATGTTTTAATA
This sequence comes from Pampus argenteus, assembly GCA_036937835.1. Taxonomy (NCBI): domain Eukaryota; kingdom Metazoa; phylum Chordata; class Actinopteri; order Scombriformes; family Stromateidae; genus Pampus; species Pampus argenteus. Next base: position 24,078,491 of record CM072866.1, on the reverse strand, counting down.
TCTGCCTGATTAACATTAAAATATTCCCTCTGGATATAAAAACACCCTGTTTGTTCATTTTAAAAAACACACTTAGAAAAGTCATATTTTTGTTTTGATAAGAGGTGAAAGTGATAATCATAAGGTTTGAAAGTCTTACATAAGATGGATATGATAATAATCTCTCACCATGCATGAACTTTATAATATTAACATGCAATAAACTATAATACTTATATACATCTTCATTTAACAACATAATTTACAACTTATATAACAATAAGCACTGATGTTATTACTAATAAATACCAAGATAATGATTGCAAAGTGACACATAATAATCCATATTTAATTATTATTATCCCCACTGATGCTTCATTCACGACTGTTTGTTTGGTTTCTGTGTACATTGACTCATTTAAAAAGATGCCGTGTGGAGTTTTATTAAAAACAAACAAAAAAATTGTGCGAGACACGAGGGCAGAAACTCCACGTGTTACGTGTAACAGTACGCGGATATTTCATAGTCTAAAAAATGTTTAGTAGCAAAGAGCATTTTCATTTATTTATTTCTAAATTATTCAGCAATGAGAGCAACTATTATCCCCCATTAGCCACCATATATAAGGCTTGCTGAAGAAAATATAACAGGAAGTACAGTTGGCACACAAACTACTGCAATAACATAATAAATAACAATCAGTTTGGGTGATGATGGACGGGTTGAGGATAAGATGTACGGCCTGCTGTTAGTTACAAGCCTGAACCAAGCAAAAAGTCATCAAGGATTCATGTCATCAAAAGTCATCATTTCACTGCTTCTCTGCTCCAACAGAAGAAGAATTTGTGATGTAAAAGTCGACAACGTGTAAAAAGCAGGACGGTGATGAAAAAAGGAAAAGTAGAAAAATATATCTTCAGATTTCAGTGGTCTTTTGTTTTGTCATTGCTCTTTGCCACCAACCAGCCTGTGGAAGACTGAGCGATCAGTTTGGCAGAGTGCAGCCGGGGTGTCAAACTCCACCACCTTCCCAGCATGCATCACCAACACCCGGTCACAGTCCATGATGGTGTTGATCCTGGTGAAACAAATAAAGACAAACAAAAGGATTTTTTCCAAATATCCATGTAAATATGAAGAATAAGACAAAGGTTTAAAGTAAACATTTTTACAGTTTTACCTGTGGGCAATAGTGAGGACAGTCTTGTCCTGAAACTTCACTCTGATGGTCTGTTGCAGCAGTTTGTCCGTCTTCTGATCCACACTGGCTGTGGCTTCATCAATACACAGAACCTGCATGATGGGAAAACAACATCTTACGTTACCATGGTGATATAATGAAAACATCAGGTGGACAGGTCAGCTGCACCCAGAATGACACACTGTGAGCAGCTCTACTGTGGAGCAACTGAGAGGATCTTATTTCTGTGTTGGAGTCACAGTATAATAATAAATAATAATAATAAATAATAATAATAATAAAGGGGAGGTCTTACCTTGGCCTGAGTCAGCAAAGCTCTGGCCAGACACAGCAGCTGTCTCTGTCCCACAGAGAAGGATTTACCTCTCTCTCCCACCTCAGCATCCAAACCACCTGGCACGCGCACACACACACACACACACACACACACACACACACACACACACACACACACACACACACACACACACACACACACACACACACACACACACACACACACACACACACACACACACACACAATATTAATATAAAATTATTACACAGAACATACTTCATGCTTCACAGATGCCTTTTTTTTTTTCAATCACTGACAGGTATGACTGGGTGTGGTCAGACGTTTGTTTTGTAACACGTGTAACCACACCTACATGTGGTCCTGAAGTAGACCTGTGAGAACCGAGGGTAAATAAATGCCACAGGTGCCATAAAAATGATGTACAACATCTTATGTTCCATCACACCAGGTGAGCCAAACTCTCCTCGGGGTAGAAAGGTGTGTGTGTGTGTGTGTGTGTATGTGTCCAACTTGGGGTACATTTACCTGTCTGGACCCTTGGGTGGAGACCCCCGGGGTGACTCTTAGAGAGGTCCTGAATGTGGGGACATTCCTCAACCCTGAGGAGGAATGAGGATCACCCCACCAGTCGCCTTAATTCCTTACCATGTAAGTCCCCCCAAGTAACCCCCATTTCCCTTAGGAGGGGTCATGTGACATGGGAAACCCCGCCCTTCCGATGTGACTTTGTGATTCACTTTGAAGCACCATTGGGGTTCCCCTCAGATGACCCCAGGTGGGGTGGAACTTCGGGGGTCATTTACCTGGATCCCTCAAAAAGGTCACTTGGGGTGTCCTTCTCAAATGCCCTTTCTGGTCTGTTTGGGGTCATTATAGGGTCACCAAGGGTCACTTTGGTGTTTAGTGTATGGGGGTCACTTGAGGGGTCAAGTGTCCTTCTAGCACAACTGTGGTGGTGGGTGGGTGGTCACCTGACCCTTTCAGAACCACTCTACGATCAGTTGAGGGGTCCCCCCAGATAAATATGACAGGGTCACTGTGTCATTGGCGGTCCGTTGATGTTAACTTTGTGACCCAACCTTACGTGGCTGGAAAAGACGGCCCTGACATTTTCTCTCCTGCTACTTAAAATTGTCAGGGTGACAAAAAAAGAATATTAACACATGCTTATCCCCAACATGTGTAGACGAGGGAAGCATATTAAGGTACAGTGAAATATTCTGATCTGAAATCTTATCCAAACCACATGACACGCCCACCTCTTGTTCCTTTGTGTCTAAAGTTGTTCTACTGCATGTTTCTTTTCAGGATGGAAGACCTTTACAACCACTTTGCCACACTCAACCTAAATGGAGATCCGTTTTACTCCAAAGACGATGTTGAAACGATGGAATGGGAGGCATCTTTCTACGACTTCGACCTCCCTGCAGGAACATTAAACGCCTCAAACATTGGCCGAAATCCCCATGACCACTTCCCTTCTCTCGGCCAAAACTGTGGAGCTCAGTGTGACTCCATTTCCACCTTCGTCTCCAACAAACTGACGGCTTCAAAAAAGAGGAAACTGGAGACTTGTGGGGAAAAGCCGGCCGTACATGCAAAGAGGAGAAAGACAACACACTCCAGTTAAATAACTGCTTCTGTCCCATTGTCTCAGGACTGCTCAAGCTCTGATGTTTGGAGGACAGAAGAGGGTCAGACTCAACAGTTAAAATGGCCACACTGAGGACAGCATCTCCAAATAATTTCTTTTGATAAAAGCCAATATTTGATTTTCCTGGAGTGACCTGACAGCCGATAGGTTACCACATGTGTGCAAATGCAATGAGGGCCCAGTTCAGTTCCTGGAAGACCGGACCATTTGCTGCATGTCATTCTCCTAGTTCCTGTTATTTTCTTTTTTCCAATAAACATGCCAAACATAAACCACTCTGTGTATTTATTGTATCCATTACAAAATAGCCATATAATTTTGAAATCTATGCTGAGCATCGAAGAGCCCCTACAATCAACTCAAGAGCCCCAAAGATTCACCTCCGGTAGCCACCAAACCCTTCCAGTGACCCCCAGTTCCCCCTTCGTCCTAAGTCCTTCCCATGAGTGTCCTCGGGGCATGATCTTTGGTATCAACCAAAATCTCATGTAGGTAAACACACCCATCGTGGTCAGTGGGGCGTATGTATGGGGAACATTTTCAGATTGTTGTCTTGAAAAGTAGAGGGAGGCTTTCAGTCCAACAGGAACGTATTTTAACCTTCATCGAGACATATGACCAGACAGGAATGCTTAAGGGTGGAGTGAACGTGTTCAATCTCATCATTTCATTTGTTTAAAAACTCTGCCAGTAATCCCTTAAATAAATAATGAATGAATGCCCCTTTGTTAGCACATTCATGCATTCAACACAACACTCTTACCGATCCTATTGATCACAGAGCTGAGGTGGCACTGATCCAGGACATCCAGCAGCTGTTGGTCCAGGTGACGCCCACAGGGGTCCAGATTCTCCCTGATGGTCCCGCTGAAGAGAAAAGGGTCCTGAGGAATAATGGCCAACCTGGACCTGCGGAGCGCACCACCAGCACAAACACAAAACTGTCAAATTTGTTATTGACTATATTTATTATACTGCACAGCAACCACAAAGTCTGAATTAAACAACAGAAACGGTATGAAAAACATTGATATTTTCTCTATTTATTTCATGAAAAAGGTCATTTAATCCTCGTCTAAACCCACCGCCACCTCAGGCATACCTGAGCTGAGCCAGGCCCACAGTGCTGATGTCCAACCCGTCCAGGAGTATCTGACCCTGGTTGAGTTCCACCATACGGAACAGTGCCAGGAACAGGGAGGACTTTCCTGAGCCTGTTCGTCCCACGATGCCTATTTTCTCCCCAGGTCGCACCACCAGGCTCACACCGTCCAAAGCGTTAGGAAGACCATCCCTGTACGCCAAAACCACACCGCGGAACTCCAGCCAGCCCTGCTCGGGCCACGCCGAGGACAACTGAGGTCGAATCAGACGTCAAGAGAGATGTCAACGTAAATATAGTGTTGTAAAATGAACCCTTTCTGCACTCAATTTGTTGGTGGAGGCCATATTTTCCTATTTTTGTGGCAACTATACATCTATGAAGTACGTCAGTTTGTGTCGGAGCAGCTGGTCTGACCTGAGTGTTTTGGTGCTGTGATTCGGTCGGCAGGCTGGTGGAGTATTCCTCAGTTCGCTCCACGCTCACCAGCTGCATCTCTGTCTGCGTGTAGCTGAATATAAGGCCAGAGAGCAGGGTTGTGATGGACAGGGCATAGGACAGGGACAGACCCACCAGACCTGACAGGGACGACAAAATACACACACACACACACACACACACTCTTAATTAACAGCTGCTACAGGAAGTAAAGCAGCTCATTATGGAATCAAAGCCACCAAAACCCAGCTGTGGACTCACCTGGATCAACAGAATTAAACTGGTGCTGGATGACAGCGATCACCCCCAGGCCTGTCACCACAGCAACACCAATCAGCTGCAGACGGATGTCCAGCCACTGCATGGCGGCGTTGCTAAGGAACAGGCAGCGCTGGTTCTGCTCCAGACGTCTGGCGATTTCCTCCTCGAACCTGGAACAACCACAGAGACAAAGAGAAACTACTAAAAAAAAAGTAAACAAGATAAAGACAAAATGATTAATAGAATTGAGCCCTAAATAAAATAAAGACATACGGAGCTTGAATATGTTTTCTTGACAAACATCTATTTCCTTGTGTCTCACCTGGCAGAGCTGCGACTGCCCCGGATGGTTCCCAGCCCGGTCAGCGTCTCAGAGAAGTGCGAGTAGATGGGCGACAGGGTGACGCTGCACAGGCGCTTCAGCTCCCGAGAGGTGTGTCGGTAAAAGTACTGAGTGCGGTGGTAGAGCAGAGCCAGAGGGAGTAGGGGCACTAGGACCCAGGGCAGGCCGTAGCTTATCACCACCAGCATGCCCATCAGGCCGAAAACGTTGGCCAGCAGGATGTTGAGGATGAACGGCAGACTGTCGTCCACGCTGTACAAGTCCGAGGAGAAACGGTTGAGTATGCGACCCAGTGGGGTGGTGTCGAAGAAGGTCACCGTGGCCTAGCAGGACGCAGACACATGTGAACTATCTTAATGCTGCAACAACACGAGACACGACACGACAACTCTGACGCAAATTGACGTGTTGGCAAACAGTTGCCTGATAAATACAGACAAATAGAGATGAAAACATTAACATCTCGCTGGAGTTTGTGTTCCCCTGATGAGATGAGGCCAATATTAAACCCTTTTAGCTTGAGTTTGGTCTCCACCAACTCCTGAGAATAAATATCAACCTCTTCATCTGCTAGACGGTCTGTTCATGTGTTGTAAAACCAAAAACCTGCCAAACACTCAGTCTGTTCAGCTCACTGTCAGTTGTTTGAGGGCTCGAAGCTCAGATGACGCACCTTAAGGACTCGGTCCAGAAGTCTGTTGTGGATGGCCGTGGCAGCGCAGATGGCCCCATAAGCAAAGAGGAAGGCTCGCAGGGCGGTGAAGACAGTGTTGGCCACAGCGATGGAGCCGTACACCGTCAGGTAAAAACTGACATCTGAGCTTGTGTTGGTTGGAGGGAACGTTTGCACCAAGGACAGAGGAGACCTGCAGGTACGTTTAAAGGTTTAATACAGAAGGAAAACTTCATTCTTTAGCGCAAAATACAAATTAGATGTTTCTAGTGTTGCTTTTTTAAACTGAAAAATGATTTTTTTTTTTTCTGTTCCATTAACTCACATCAGCCCTCCAGGTGAGAAAAGCAGCAGCTGTGGTGAGTTGAAGGAACCTGAGGAGGAACCATTGGTCCTGCTGGAACCGTTGTGTTTCAACTCTGTGACCCAGTACGAGAGCCACCAGTCGGACACGTTCTTAGAGGCTGAATCACACAACAGCAGTTACAACATTGATTTTACATACTAATAGTTGGGTTGTTTTTTTTTAGATGAAACACAGTGATGTCTGATTTACAAGGTTCCCAGGCGTCCTTGAAATCCTTGAAAGTTTGTGAATTTAACAACAGTCAGACATCCAAACCTTGCATGAGGAGCAGAGCTATGAGGATCGAGGTGGCCAGCGCCCCGCCCACAGAAACCCAGTAGGTCCGGTAAACTTTCCACGCCAGCCCGCCCACCTGCTTCTGCTCCGCCCCCGACAGGTCGGCGTCATCCTCCATGCACAGATCAGCAGGTGAACCTGGCTCCTCCTCTTCCTGCTCCACAGCTTCAGTTTAAAAATCAACAAAATACATGAAAATAATATTAGTCAGAGTTTGTTTTAAATCAAACTTAAAATATAGTTAAAAACTACTCAGATATGTATGAACGACACCTTAAGCTGTTTGTAGGTTTTTATGCCAATATTGCTTAATGTGTTTCATATAGGAAAAAACAAATAAATAAATGAAATAAAACAGCTGTAATAACAAGAAACATGATTTTTGTACTTTAAAAGTATTTTTCCCAACATGGATAAAGTTAATATATCTCCAAAATAACCAAATATCAAAATCAGCACAGCATAAACCTGCATCTCTACGTCTCTACTTCTAACCTGCTGTAAACACACCTTTCTCTTTGGCGTTCTGGTCATTCTTCCGTTTTTTCGGCACTGCTTCTACCAAAGGGAGGATTTCTGCCGGCGTTCCTGTATAACAGCAGAGTAACAGTGTAAGTACAACAAGTGATGTCTGCTCGGCGCAGCCTGCTGGCCGCTGGTTAACGTGCAAGCACATAACCGCACTTTATTTCCTGTCTACGCTCTACTGTCACTGTAAAAATGCCCCAAATATACTCTGTATTAAAAACAATTCCTGTTTCGTGCCGTGAAGCCATCGATGAGATTTCCTGCTGTTGTGTTATTAAACTCTGAAACAACCACATGTAAAATTACAACCTGTTAAAGTCGGATGTTTGTTCCACCTGTTTTGATGATTGTCCCATTGTCCATGAGGACCACCATGTCGGCTTTGTCCACAAACTCGATGCGGTGGGTGCAAAGGATTCTGGTCTTTCCTCTGAGGAGTTCCATGATGCATTTCTGCATGAGGTGTTCGGCCACGTCTGAATCGACCGCTGCCAGCGGATCGTCGAGGAGGTAGATGTCTTTGTCCTAGGATGGAAAAAATAAAATTAAGACGGCGTGCGTTTTGTGTTTGTGTTTTTTATTTTTTTGAATACATTTTTCCTACTTTATTATGTCCTTAAATGTCAGTGTAATGGATTGTGCCTTCTATAATGAGTTGCCTTATATTAGCCAGTACACATACCGTAGCTGATGTTTTGCAAACACTTCTGTCTATAAGTGATTATGAACATTTACAAAAAAAGGAAATAAAAATGAGTTGTTTTCATATTTCTATCAATTCATAAAGGTATTTTTACTGTGTTCTCTGCAGACTAACTTGTTTCCTGAGTCTCTAAGCAGACGACCCACCATGTAAACAGCTCTGGCGAGGGCGACCCGGGCCTTCTGTCCTCCGCTCAGAGTCACTCCGTTCTCGCCCACTTCTGTCTTGTCACCGTTCGGCAAAACCTGCAAACACAAAATCAGAGATGATGAAACAAAGTTCTACTAAAAAATGTTTTTTTTTTTATCATTTTGGTGATCAGGTTGTACTGATGGAAGCTTTAGTTTGTGTATAAGAAAAGAAAAATCTAAAGAATTTCATGTTTTCTACACACTTGTCCTGGAACATTGTGTTGATGAAGGAGAAACTCAGATAAAATCAGATCAAATAAAGCAACAGAGGTATAAAGGATCATACGTTGAGGTCGTCTGACAGGGCGCAGGCTTCGATCACAGCCTGGTAGAAGGCGGGATCGTAGTCTTTGCCAAACAGGATGTTGTCCCGAACAGACGTGTGCTGGATCCACGGTTCCTGAGACGCCAGACCAAAACCAGCCTCTCTGTCTGCAACGTACAGCACTCCACTCAGCCTGCACACACAGCCGGGGACCCGGTTACTGCATGTCTGCTGAAATCATGGATCCTCCAAGATCTAAAAGTACTTTTCTTTACTTGTTTATTACATTTGCTTTTATGAAGGACTGTTTTCGGCTACAGTTGGGACAAAATATATTATCTGTGAATTTCTACTAAGATTTTAAGTATACTCAAGACCTGTAAAATCATTTGTGAAGGTTTATGAAGCTCCTGAACTTCCCTAAATAATAAAAATAAAAATTCCCTTTGTTTCTCTGCTACAATACAGGAGTCAGTTCTAGTTTAGTTAAATTAGTGTCAATAATCAATAAAAAGTGTTAATAAATCCTCACATAAAAGCAGCAAATTTCATCATATTTACTTAAAAAAAAGATTAAAATGATTATTCACTTATCAAAATAGTTGCCAACTAATCAATAACTTTACAAAACTCGACAAAGCTCAAGAATATCAACAATTACTTTAAAGAAAAAATGTCATTGAATATTTTTAATGGATTTCAGAGGTACCTGTTGAGTTCTCCGCTGAGAGCAGCGAGTAAGGACGTCTTCCCACAGCCGACCTTCCCCACCACGACAACCAGCGAGCCCTGAAGCAGACACAAGTTACTGATCCGACCTGCTACAGGCCGACAGCAGGATCCAACCAGACAGGAAACACGCAGACGGGAATGTTTGAATGTTTGATTCAAACCAAAACTTAATAATCAATAACTGAAATGTTCCAACGCAGATGCTAAAAACTGCGCCTGTGTCTATTTGATCTTAAATGTTAGATTCACTCTGTTCTGGTTTCACTGTTGAACTGAATACTTCATGTACCATATGTATGGCGGCTTATACCTTTGTGATGTGTAGCTTCAGATTGTGCAGTTGCAGACTTCCTTCAGCTTCAGCTTCAGCTTCACCTTCAGCTTCAGTTTCTCTGTCAAGCTGCCGCCAAGAAAACGTCCCCTGACTCAACAGAACAGACGTCTGACTGTCTTCAGGAGACACTGTGGACAGAGACACACAATATATGATACATAATATTAATAAACAACGATTAGCCGATTTATGAGAATTTATCCGCAAATATTTTGATAATCGATTCAACGTTTTAGTCATTGTACACTGTTACCCTCGAATTAAAAAAAAAAATAACTTGTCTCCCGCTGTATGACTGCGTTTGAACCATCTATAAACCGTTTCATGTTGTACTAATTATTTCTGCATAAACCAAAAACCTTCACGAGTAAAATACAAGAGCAGAAAATGTTGATAAAAAAATCAGACACTGTTGGACACACAAACATGAGAGCGGCGGTGTACCCAGGGCGTAGTACGCTTGCAGGTCCTGGTTGGTCAGGTTGAAGAAGCGCTGGATTCGCTCCAGAGACACTTTGGCCTCCAGGACGCCGTTGAGCACCCAGGGGAAAGCGTTGAGCGGGACGATCAACATTCCCACCAGAGCCAGCGTGGTGAAAACCTGCAGAGCAGTTACACAGATCGGTTACACTCAACACACTCCTGCTGCAATTACTTCCCATTCATTCGTAGGAAAGCAGTTAGTTAATAGAAAAGACTTAAAACTACTGCTGTAGTTCACAGCTCACAGTTAAGTTTCAAACCTACCTTGGCTGCAGTCAGCTGATGTCCCAGCAGCACGTATGTGACAAAGGTGATGATGGAAATGACCACAGGTAGAGCAGCCCAGGTGTACACACACATGGCATCCAGGTACTTGATGGCCTTGAGGTGGGACAGCTCTCGTTTGCGACAGTCGGCCACCTTCTCAGTAAAATGAGGCTCCCAGTTGTAGAATTTGATGACGCGAATGCCGAAGAGGATCTCTGTCATCAGCTGGGAGAGAAAAGTCACAAAAGTTAAGAGAAAAATCTCGATTTCAACAGACTCGAAGACGAAATATAGCCTGAATAAAGAATGAGAGGATTTCTTTTGAATAATGTCACTGAACATGTTCATAATATCAGCCTGTAGCATTAAAACATCACACACACATCTCACCTTAACACGGCTGTCCTTGTACCTGAGCATGTGCTTGTTGTTGCTAAGGATACGGGAAGCGAGGAACTTGTTGAGTGGGACCAGCAGCAGCGCCACGCCCAGCCCTCCGAGGAAGGCCACACCCACCTGCAGGTACAATAGGTAGAGGGTGATAGAGAAGCGGAGGGGCATGCTCCACAGCTCGTGAAAGCTGTTGAAGAAGTTGACCACACGGTCGCTGTCTGTGCTCATTAGGTTCACCACCTCCCCCAGAGCGACACCGGCCAGACTGCTGCTGCTGACCCGCAGGGCTTTACTATAGATGGCCGACACAAGAGCGGCGCGAGCTGACAGCGACACCTTGGAAACCTCAAAGACAAAGATGTTTCCGAGGACGGAAGAGAGAAGGGTGGTGGCAAAAAGCCCCAGGGCGCACCAGACGCCCCTGCTGACCGGAGCATCCTCTTCTTCCATAAAGTTCACCAGAATGCTGAGGAGGAGGGGACCTGCAAAGCTCAGCATGTTGACCACCACCTTCAGCCCGCCGAGAATGTAATAACGCAACCCAAACGCCTTGTGCAGCACCCTGAACAGCCTGACATCGCCCTCCAGCTCCAGTGGTTCCTCCTGGTAGTGTGAACTCCAGGTACCATTCAGCAGATTCCTGCTGACAGGCGTGGGCCACTGATCCTGCCCGTTTTGTGCCGCTGCCCCCGTCCGGCAGACTTCCCAGCACTGGTGAAAGTATCGACAAACCACATTAGTGCGCAGTTTTCGAGGAAGATGATAAACATCAGCTGGTCTGTCCAGCTCTCCGCGCTGCCCTCGTCTGAGCAGAGGAGCCAGCCACAGGTAGAAAAGCCGTGAGATGCAGCTGCTCCCGTCCTCTGCCACCATCTCACCTGTATCCAGCTGGCTGCTCTCTGGGAGGAGTGGGGATCCATCCAAAGCGTTAATATACAAAGTGTATCCAGCATCACTGATGCAGGGAAATACAAATGCCAGGAGATACACCAGAAGAGGAAGCGTCCGACATGAGGCAAGCACAAAACGTGCAAATTTAAGAGGTTTTGAAAGGTTTAAATATTCCTCATTGTCACAGTAAACCGTCAGTGTTATAACCAGGTTTGGGACAGAAAGAAGAACCAGCAGGAGCAGCAGCGGAGGTCCTCGGGTTCTTCTAAACACAGTCCTCTGGAGAACCATTACAGCGCTGAAGTGAACCAGCCAGGCCAGGATGGCACAGCTGTCAGCCAGGACGTCCAGGTACATGTCTCCCTGCTGGAGGAGGCTCACCAGGACGACGTCTGCAGCGAAGAGCAGCGTTGCCAGCAGAGCAGACACCTGTCTGAGTGTCCAACCGCAGGGAGGAGACGTCTGGAGGAGGCTGCATCTGAGGACGAGATAAAAAAAAGAGGTTTTCACTAAATAAATTATATTTAATCAGACAATTAATCTTTTACAAATGTTACCACGTTTAGTCCTGACACTGTAACTCTGTAACTTTCCTTTATTCTGACCTCTAATATTTACAGTGTCACAAATAATGAGGTATTGTGAAACCTGATGTGTTAATATTTACACCTGACTTGGAAAATTGTGAACCTGTTCTTAATAAATCAATTCATTTGTGATGATGTACAGACCATGTTGTGGATGATATCAGAGTTAAGTCTTCATGTTGCTGTTAGTTAAGTCTTCATGTTGCTGTTAGTTATGTCCTACCTTGTCATGCCGAGGTAACAGGCGCTGAAAACGGCCATCCCAGCGTGAGGCAAGGCCCCGAGGACGAGCTGGTTAAAACACGGGCTGACGTGTCCATCCTGCCACACGGGGAACGGATTCTGCTCGTCTGTATGACAGAGGCCGGCGACCAGCTCTGCTGGCCCGAAGACCCTCATCCCTCCACCTATTTGACTGCCGCCATTCTAGAAAAAGAGAAACAAACACAAACAATATTACACATATGTTATCTATGATTATGTAAACCTGTTTTTCTATATTGTAATTTTACTATTGGATGTTGGTCTTTTCATCTATTTATTGTCTCTTTCTGAGGTTTCAGCTATTTTATCCTGGTTAAAGTTTTTATTTGAGTTGAGAGTCTAAAGGAACAGACTGTAAAACATTTGAGGCAAATGTGTGATTTCTGATACTGGACTGTATAAATAGAGAGATAACTCAATCTTCTAGTTAAATAGTTTAATATGAATACATGAATGATACTTGGGATTATAATTTATCTATTGTATGAATTATGTGCAGGTAAAAACATAACATGCCAAAGACATGAGCATCAAACATACATCAGCATCAAGTGCCTATTTGGTCAGATGAGTGTTTATTATCTACTGAGGCAGACAAGGTTTCAAACCTGGACACACACACACACACACACACACACACACACACACACACACACACACACACACACACACACACACACACACACACACACACACACGCGTCCCTCTTGTGTTTTAGCACTGACCTTTACGCAGAAAACAAACCAGTTAAAACGTCAGTCGCGGATATCAGAGGTTTCCTGTCTGAAACTGACCAGCTGGCTGCACTAATGTAAACAAATGAGGGAAGCTAACTAGCTTAGCTACCGAAATGTCAACCTGTTCGGCTCGTTTATTCACCGCTATCAATGTCAACACAACCATTGTGTAAATAAAAAGGAAACGACTTTGAATTGTGCTTAATATAACTCAACAAAATAAATAATGAAGCAACACTGAGCCAAGAAACGCCTCAAATACGACCGGCTTGAAGAAGTACTTCCGTCGATTACTGATGACGTACACCGCGACCTTAAAAATAAAAGAATATATAGGTTTTTATTAAAGATCCTCTTTATATACATTTATGTATACATATTATTTATATTTATTTAGATAATAAATACATTATAAAAAATAATTATTAATTTTTTTTAAATCCATAAAACTGCATCTTTTCCTTCTTCCTCATTAAAAATCCAGATTTTATGAATATTTTTCATTTCAAAAGTCGAACTGCTGGATGCAAGACGTCTTACATGAAGTAGTTTGAATTGTCTTGAGCTGTGCAATTACTAAACCAAATAATAATTGATCCTAAAAGAGAGCAGTTGGAAAAAATAAAAGAAGAAACCAAAACAGTTTGAGTTATTTATTGAGGGGGATGACTGTAGAAAAGGAGCAGACTATGTTTTAGCACCTTCATACAAGTTATAAAATTAACTGCTGGTTCTCCTGATATACATGACTGGCTGAAGAACATTATATGACATATAGGCTTGGAGTAGCAGAAGCATTTAATTCACAGAAACGTCTCAATTTGGAAACTCTGTTATATTTAATTACAATCAAGATTAAATGTACACATTTGGATCCTGGGATTTTAAATCAGTGCACATGACATTAACATGTAACATAAGTTAAAAACACAAAAGGAATTTTTTTTTTTTTTTTTTACAAATGTTACCTGGAATTAGACAGAAAAATATTTTAAATACTGGGTGCAGCTGTCTAAGGCATCTTTAATTCGTTAGAAAAAAGATCTAGAAGTCTTATACAAAGCAGGAATGAAGCTATACAATGTCACATTATATTTTATTCCTTACACACTGTACAAAGTCAATTTCCTTCAAGGCTGGCCGCGCCAACCACAACACTAGGCAGCTTAACCTTTGTTTCTTAATATCCTACATTTACTGTGTCGACCAGACACACACTGTATGTACATATTAAAATACAAACATAAATATGAGCAGGCTCTGTTTATCCATCCCAATGGCATCGCATGTCTCCATACACATTCTTGAAAAAATACACCAAATATTGGCCACTTAAGATATTTATCGCCCCTGTGAAGCACTTTGAGGAAAACTGGTTAAAAGTGCTTTGATAATGAGTCCAATTTTGATGTTTGCTTTGCATTTAGAGCACAACAGCTTCCATTACACATGTATGTCACAGTATTAAAACACGCTACAGTGAAAACTTCAACACAGAGGTGAAGCCGCTGCCGCTAATTTGGTGTATTTCTTAAATGAAAGGAGCTCCCGCACAAGTTTAAGCTTCAAACTGACGACCTGTCAGCGAACGGTCTGCACATCTTATGAAAAACGATATGAGCAACAGTATGTTTTCAGTAACCTGTGTGAATACTGTACAGTAGGCCTAATGCTGGTAATCTGTATATGAACAAAGAAGTCTCAAGTCATCATTTACAATTAAAGCTATCACATAGCTGGAAAAAAAATTAAGTACAAAGTAACTGAAGGAAGGCCTGAGAAAGCTTTGTCTTTTGTTTTTGCATCTTGTGACATGATTGTCAAGTCAGGCCAAAAGAAATTTGGAAATGCAACCATATAGAGAGCAATGCATAGGCTAGAAATCACCAAATCAATCATGAGTAAAGCAGAATAGCAGAGTTACCCTGGAATTTAGTAGTTTTATTCACACAGGATGATATTAGGGCTGGGTATCGTTTCAAATGTTTGGATACTGCCTGACGTCTAGTACCAGTATGAAATGTTTTACTTCTTTCGATACCTTACTTTAAAAACATATTTTCTTAAAATACACACAGGTAGAAAAACATTTTTATAGTTAACAAAAGGAAGCATAAGCTAACACGCAGCCGTACAGGAACTTGTAGTTTAAAACTGGTAAAAATTTAGATTTAAATCACAAATTATAAAAAAAAGAACAGAGATATAAAAGCATGAATCTGACGAGACATTTTAAAGCTGAACCTCAGGACTTGATACTCAACAGACATATTTCGGTACCGGTGGAAACTCGATACCCAGCCCTAAATGTCAGCGTACCCGTTATAGTATCCAAGAAGAAAAACTGAATGTGTAGAAGCCTGGTTTGAATCCAGCAGGGAAAAGGGACGGTGTGAGCGGGGTCGACTCCTCTTGTTACTTATATTTCACTTGAACTAAATCACCACCACCTGATGAATCAAGTGACCTCTCCGACCTTTCTTTCAGAGTTTCAGCTGTTCATAAGGTTGATCACAAAATACTGATTGATTACGTTGGACTATGGTTGGGCAGCTCTCACTCAAATCTGGTGTTCCACAAGGTTCAATCTTAGGCCCTCTTATTATTCAATCTGTGACGTCAACCCTAATTATGATAATTCTCATGACAGTGAAGATATAATGCACCAATTAAAAGCGAATCACACCCCTCTAAAAGGCCCAAATATTGGTTATTAGAGTTCTCAAATCTCCTTAATGTTGATAGAAATCTTTTCCACAGTACTGTCCCAAAAAAACATCACCAACCAGACACAAGACAACATTTAAAATCTTATCGAGCACGATGTTTGAAGTGTGATACTTGGTTCGGGTGTTTCTTTCACTGTACGCATATTTTCTTGCAGGGAGCGATTTTAAAATTTGACAACTTTTAAGGCACAGCGAGTTCTGGCCCCGAACTATATATTAAACCCTTTATGAGCTCAAACTATTTGAAAGTTTGCTTCAAATCACCTTGTTGAAAAAGCTCCTTCCAACTCGATCAATACCCTCAATGTCTTTTTGTATCTCTGCTGTTTTTAAATATGTATCATTTATTCTGTTTCCTTTTTTGTAAATCAATTTAATACAATTGGAAAATGTTATAAATAGTTTATTATTATTATTTATTATTAATATTATGTATGATGGTATGCATATACACACTTTAAATGATGTAAACTTTTCAAAAGTCTTGTACGGGGAGTCTAATTTAATGGTCCCCAGCTTGTTGGGTATACAGGTTTTAAATCAGCAGAGACTCCTGCTGAAAATAGTTTAAAATTAAATTACCATCCCACTGAGGTAAAATAAAGTTCAGTTATATATATACAAAATATGGTGTTGGATTTTTTTTTTTTTTTGGTGTTTGATGGCCAATTTCTGGGAGCTCCTGCTGTTCCACAACAAAGAAATAAAAAAAAAAAACTTGTGCAAGTAAAACCAATCAGTTTGGGGAAGAAAAACAAAACGAGAAGTGACTGGAGTCCTGTGCCCCCCCCATCAGAGACGTTCATAAATAAGCAAGCAGAGTCGAGTATCTGTGTCTGAAGCTTCGACATCTCGCCGTCTCAGACGATCAGGCGGAGCTGTTGCTGACCTCGCTCAGACCAGAGGAAAAACAAAAATAAACTATTATTATTAAATTTGCTGGATCAGTTTGAAGTTCACCAGGAAGGATTTGTTTGTACAACACGCTACACAGTGTCCCAGAGGAGTGAGACTTGTTTTGGAGTGTGTCCCACTATGGGACAAGTCACAGTCACTCCCTTGGTATGGTCTCCTCTGCCTCTCCTTCCTCGAACACAGTCTTTAGTTTATGAGAGTTTGTCTGCTCACAGGTTCTTGGTGTTTATGTGAGTCTTGTAATGCTTCGTCAGGTGGTCGCTCCTCATGAAGCGTTTCTGACACTGGCTGCACTCGAAGCGCTTGTCTCCTGCAAAGGAAACAAAAAAGAAAGTGGTTTGGGTGACGTTTTAATGTCAACTTCAATGGTGACATAACTCTTCCAATAAGGCGAGCGGTAACACACAGCGTGTTTCAGTGTGTGCAGCAGACAGACCTGTGTGCGTCCTGGCATGCCGCTGCAGCTCGTCGCTGCGCGTGAAACGTTTCCCGCAGAAAACCCAGTTGCAGACGAAGGGCCTCTCACCAGTGTGCAGCCGGACGTGAGCTCTGAGCAGCGACGTTTTCCTGAACGTCTTCTCACAGCCAGGGACGTGGCAGATGTGCTTCCTCTTGCCCACCTCCCCGGGCCTGCAGAGCGTCCACACACAAACACAGTCCGTAAGACGAACCGTATTCAGGGAAGAAGTAAACATTGAACACAAAAACTTACTGCACTGGTTTTAGCTTTAAAGTGGCCTTTGAAGCATAAAAACAGCATTAAAAACCTTATATACCTTTCTCACACTCACCTCTTGTCTGCGTCTTTACAGTTGGGGCAGGTGCAGGCCATGCGTCTCTTCTTTTCTCCCGGCTGGCCGGGAAGCTCCAGAGTGAGAGTCTGATCGACCTGGATGGCCGACTGGCCCTGTGCTGCCGCCAGCTGGAGCCCTCCACCCTGCATCGTCTGCACCGTCAGGTGCTGCTGACCTGACAAACAGAGACAGACACGCTATAGGAGACACAGCTGGGCTCCAGGAAGGGCTGCCAAGTTCCTAATTAGACTACGAGATCACTGGCATGAGCCGAAGTTGACTGAAATCCTAATTAATGATTAATGCTAACATTAACATAATACAGACACATGAAAGCAATGAGCTGACAATATATTCTGAACAGATGGAGTTTCTATCTGGAGTTGATTTGAGTTGTTTTTTTGGACGTCTGCACACTTCAAGCCATGAAACTGAATCAGTCAGAAGGACAAATGTTTGTTTTGTGTTACTTGATGTGAAGTTGGGCTTTTTATTACAAAGAACAGATGCACTGAATTGAATCAAATCGTATTGTTGTATCTTAGCAGACTTTGTGATATCATCAAAAATCATATTGTTGTCCAAAGAATAAATATAATATTGTATCGTGATAAAACTGATTTACACCCGGGTGTTAAAAGAAGTATATTTTTGAACATACTTGATGTTGACATTTTTTTTACTATCCTGTATTAATGATTTTATTTTCTTTTTTTTAACAAATTTCCTTAGAGGGACATTAAAGTATATCTTATCATATTATATTTTACATATGATGTTTATTGATACATGTGATGATGAATCTGATGTAATGTTTAATACATGCACTCTTTATTTGACATATTCATATTCCTGCCCTTTAGATGTTCATCACCATGTTTATTTTGGGTGTGCATGGATGCATAAATATGTGTAGCAACAGAAAACCATAAATCCACTGACCTCCTGCGTTTGTGATGGTGACAGGAACTCCCTGAACTTGGACCCCGTTGATGCTGATCGTCTGCACCGCCTGCGCTGCTGAGGAGAGCTGTGACGTATTCAACGCGATCATTCCCCCCGCTGGGGCGATCTTCGCCAGAGTTCGCTCTTTCCGCCCCCCAGCCAGCGTCCTCTTGGTGTTGGCAGGAGGCGTGGTGGTGTTGGTGGTGATAGAATTAGTGCGGGTTGTTGTCGTGGAAACCGTATCCTGGATCTGGACAGACTGCCACTCGCCCGATGACGTTTTAAAGAGGATCTGAGGAAAGAAAAGACTTATTATGATTGGCATTTGAAACATTTGAAAAAATAAAGCTTAAACTCCCATTGAATGAGTTTTTGTCTACTTAGTTTTCAGTGGAAACATCTTTGTAACGGCGACAGCCAATCAGACATCGACTGATGCTACTGTTTCGTGACACAGATAGAAAGGTGAGACGCGTCTGAATAAAAACCTGTGTGGGTGTCGGCTCTGCTGAGGTGACCTGCAGGGTCGAGGGGACTGACTGTCTCTGTGGGACCTGCGGCAGTGTGGCGGAGGCGGCCTGCACCACCTTCAGGGCCTGCTGGGGGATCTGAACCACCTGAGGTTCATGCTTGGAGACCAGCTGGACCTGCTGCACCATGGCTGGCTGACCAGGGCTCTGCACGATCAGCAGGTTGTTACCTGCCTGCAAATACAGACGAGAGATGCTGTGATGTTCATGTTAGCACTTCAACAGATTAGGCGATTAATTATTTGGTCCAGAAAATGTCTTCCACAGCCTTGTCTTCAGTGTCTTGTTTTGGTTCAGCCAACAGTCCACAAATATTCAGTTTACTGTCAGAGAAGACTAAAGAAACCAGCAAATATTCACATTTGAGAAGCTGGAATTTAGAGAATTTGGAACTTTTCTTCCTAAAAAATGACTCAAAATAATGAGTGTGGCCAGGTCAATGTTATTATAACCAACAGAAATAATGGCCAAAGACAAAAAGATTCAAGTTGTAATAAATTGGAAGTAATAATAAATAATACCAATAAATAATAATACCAGATGTACCTGAATGATGTTGTCACCAGCTTCTATCAGGATGGTCTCCATCTGCTCGGGGGGCGGAGAGGCAGCCGGTGCGGGAGGCGGCAGCGGAGGCTGAGCAGCCAGGACTACTTTCTTCTTCCTCCCTCGTCGGCCCTTTCCTGGAGTAGGAGGGGCTGCGGCTGTCTCTGTGATGATTTGAGTCCCGCCCACCTCTCCGGTAGCCACGTTGAGCGGCAGCGTGAGCCCACTGGTGAGCTGCACCATGTTTGCAGTTGTGTTGTGTGACTTTCGCAACTTGGGCGAGGGCTTGATAGCTACGGTCTTCTGCGGCGTGATGGGGGCGGTTGCAGCCGCTGGGGCCGGCACCGTCATGGGAGTGGTGATGAAAGCCTGGTTGGTGCCTGGTATGAGCTGAATCTGGCCCCCCTGTGGCATCATCTGGATGGTCTGGGCACCCTGGATTTGCGGCATCACTTGGTACTGGATGTTGGGGGGGGCCGTGGTGGTGGTGCGAGCCGGGCTCTGCTGGATAGTGAGCACGATGGGACTGCCGGGGGCCGTGGAGCCCAGACCGGCAGGGAGCTGGATCACATTTCCCTTGGCTGACAAGAAGCCCAGGTTTTTGGGCGGAGCGGGGGCAATTGGAGCCGGCTTTATAGGGAGGAGCCTGCGAGGCTGCTGCTGAGCGGGAGGAGAGGTGACAGGAGCCTGAGCAGCAGGAGGGCCGATCTTACTGCAGGTGGCAGCCAGGAGGGCCAGAGGAGAGGGCTGGGTGTCCTGCAGGGAGAAACACATACATCCTCACTCAGAGTCAGGTCAGCAGGCTAAAAAACAAACAGGTGAAGGCAAACCAGAGAAAAACTGAAGAGCTGGAAAAGTCAAGAAACAAAGCCGGGACCATTAAAGGCAGTGTGCCAAGAAACATCTTAAAACAATCACCAAACGGAGCTAAACCAGGCTCTCCGTCACTTTGATGGTGAAAAGGTGAAACCTACGGACCACATCAACACAACAGCGACATCCAGAGAGAAGAAATAATGTATAAAGTATGATCCCGGTTCAGAAAAGTCACGACAATCTGACTGTTACTCACTTGTGTGGAAGCGGTGGACGGCTGAAGGTATTCGCTGGGACTGACAGCAACAGTGGTGGCCATACTGTCCTGTTGTTCTGGAAAACACACACACACACACACACACACACACACACACACACACAGTCAGATTTAGGCTGCCTGTTTAAGAACATCACAGGCTAGACTAATGAGGGAATTAACTTTAATATTAAATTGCAAATATTTGTTGAGTTGCAACAATTAGTCAATTAATCAGTTAGATGATCCACAATAAATTCATCAGCAACTTTTCTGATTATCGAATAATTGTTTTAGTAATTATTTTTAAACAAAAAGGGCAAAAGTTTGCTGCTTTTTAGCTTCTCAAATCTGATGATGTAATAATGTGTTTCTTTCATCAGAGTAAAGTGATCATCTTTTTAGTAGGGCAGCAACTAACAACGTTACACAGACAAAACGATTAATCAATAATAAAAATAACTGTTTGTTGCAGCAGCAAATATTTGCATGTAAACATATCACTCCTCTATATGTAAATTAACAACAACAAACAATTCACTGTAAGCGCACATAACTTCAATAATACAGACAAGAGCTGCAGCCATTAGTCAAGTTGGAGCCATAGTGGAAAGTTTCATAGAAATATTTATTTTACTGTTATACTGTACTAGAAAGTTTATAAAGCTGCAGTGTCACCATTACTACTTACTACAGTGACAATGTATTAAATGGAGATGGACAGCAGAAAATATCAATCTGAAGTAACCAAATTATTATCTGAGATGTAAAAAAACAACAATAACAATCTATGAAATAGTTAACAGTAACATAACAGATGGGGTTTAAATCTGACGTGATGTATGGACCTACAGATCTTTTCGTTTATATAAAATACTGTTGTGGGCATCAGATTACGTTTAGCCCTGAAAAAGCATAAATAACTATGACTAACACATATCAGACACTTGGAAACCTTTGGACCGCAGACATACAAGCGAGGAAAAGACACAATATTTATTGAGTTGAGTGTATTATATTTGTGTCCAGACAGTCAGCAGAAGTACAATGAATAGTTTAAAGTATCAGGGTCTCCTAACTACTCCAGGTTAAGTAGGTAGATGATGTGAACTTGGGCCAAAGTAAACTACAGCTTGCACACAACATGTGATCCCAGAGTTTTTAATATATATATATATATATATAAATATATAATAAAACCCCACGGCTGAGCGCTGATTAAACAGGAACCGTTTCCTCGTGTTACTGGAGTATTTGTATAAGCAGAACCGGTATCTTAAAGGATGAGTTCACAATTTTCCAAGTCTTTAAACATTCCTCTTGTTTATATATTGGCTATTAGAAGATCTCTTCCTAATGCACTTATAATTCAAGTGATACTCGTTGAGCTGCGGTTGAAGTATATTAACAATAAGAGGGACTCCTTATAGCTTCATAATAGCATCAGACAGACTTTTAAATACATCTTTGAATAGGAGAACCAACATCACTTAGCCTACATTGCATTATGAAGGGAAGGAGGGATGAGTACAGCATGAAAAACACGTTTAGGCTGACGACTGTTGATTTAAGACTGACTTGTGGAAAATTGTGAACTCGTCCTTTAAACTTTCCCAGGAAGACACTAGTGTCTCTTAGCTGATGTACAGTTTATGTACATACCAACGTGGATGTGTTATAGCAGAACAGCCAAGTCAGCAGATATCTTCACAACAATGAACCCTGCTTCTGCGGTTTGGGTTTGTTTTTGTTTACAAACACTTCCTGTTATACAACAGTGTCTTTTAAACCCTGCGAGTAACAACACACATATGAGAGAGGGGAAGAAAAATAAGCCAAAGCGGCCTCAAAACTGGTTAGCAGCTAACGTTAGCTGGCAGGCTAACTAACCGGGGCAGAGTGAAGCGGCTAGCGGCTGACTTAAGCTGATTTGATCCGTGTGGAGCTTAGTTTCGACTGGAAAACGGACCGAGGTGGGGCCGTTGCTTGGATAATACATACACCTTTGTATTTTATTGATGAGCAGATTGGTTGTTTCAGATTTTGAAAAGACAACAGAAGGAGCAGCTGTGTACTCGGCTAACTGACGCGTAGCTAGCAACTCAAACTCTCTTTGATAAAAAAAAAAAAAAGGCAGCGGTTTTCCGGAAGTGCGTTGCTTCTTTTTTTTGCTTCATACAACTGCCGGAGTCGCCCTAAAATATACTTATTTAACCACACCGTGTCCCGCTGTGTTCCCGTTCAACATAAACACAATGTTTTAACGAAGCAGAATGTAATATAAACACCAATGTTTTAATTCCTACCCACCGCTCATGACGACATTCGCTGTCCGCGAGCCTCAGCCTTGAAGACCGAGCCCGTGGAGGAGTCCGCCCGCGCTGCTGCACCAATCCACGGACAATGGCGTGTTGAGCGACGGCCGAGCCGACCAATCGCTGGGAGCTGTCGTTGTGATTGAAATTCAACTGGACTAATCGAGACGTAGAATTGTGCTACGTCGTTCGATGGATGATGGTTCCACCAATGAGATGTCGAGGCTTTGGTCGTAGGGGGCGTTTCTCTCCGGTAACAGAGCGCCCTATAAAAGCAAGAGAAGCGTTTCACTGACGTCCTTAACGGCCAATGTGAGATTTGAGGGGCAGTTCAGTCAAAACAAGAATGACAACTGTGTTGATCAATGAGCTTTGAGACGTGTTTAAACGGTCCTATGGCCATGTCCAATGTGGAGAACACGCACTGATTATACCAGCGGTGGAAAGTAACTATATACATTTACTCAACTACTGCACTTCACTCCAAGTTTGAGGTACTTGTACTTTACTTGAATATTTAATCCAGCCTTCATACTGCAGCCCTGGTGTCTCGACACTCTTGGATCTGAACATTGTTTTGGTTTTTGGTGGTTGTCATGATCCCAGCTCAGACACCGAGGGGCCTGTTGGAGAAAACGTTCCCGTCAGTCCCGTCTGTTATCAACATCCGCTGACTTGGCCTCCAGCGCTGTGACTTAAGATGAGCTGTCCCTCTTTCTCATTGGATCGCTCTCTATTCACATCCACAATGCATGCAGCTCTTTTCATATAGGCTTTTCACAAAGAGTGCACTTGACCTTATTCACATGCAGTTGTCTCTGTCCTCTCTTTATCACTTCGTGGCTTTTTAAAGTGTTTGGGAAACCAGAGTCCTGCTTTTAGTTTCAGCACTTTCTCCCTCTTCACCTCAAGTGTGTCGTAGTTGGCAGTGGAGGATGCCCATACCGTCTATCATCTTCTCCCCAGGCACCTCTGTGGAGAGCCTCAGAGAGAAAGAGCTGCATAATTTAACTCACTTTTTTCACTATACAGGCTTCACGAGAGAACCAAAGCATTAGCTGGAGAGTTTTCAGCTCCTCCACCAGGAACGGTTCAGCATCCTGGTACAGCGTTAACAAACAGGAAGTGATTTCATGTGCTGCAGGGAAGGTCGCACCCAGAGCGGCCATGTTGGCTCCTAAACAGCACTGCATGTTACTGCGTAATAAGAGTATTTACCAGTATTTACTTAAGTTCTAAAAATGTAGGTTATGATATTTAGGCAGCATAGTAATAATGTGGATGTTTTCTACACGTTACTCACTCAGGGCCGAACACGTGATGCAACAGCGCCACCTTCAGGGAGACAAGAGGAGAACAGAAGATTATAGATGAGCTTGTTTCATGAGGTCTGCTTTGTACGTCTTCCACTGAGTCATGTGATGTATGAGTATGTAGGCAACGCCACAGAGACTAAAATATAACATCAACATATTTGCTTTGCATTACCTGCATATGAAAGCAAACTGTGACTGTTAATGTAGATTTTGCTGCAGCGTTTTAAGAGATAATCAAAGAAAACATGTAAAAAGTGTGTCTCTCCTGTGCTGGGATACATCACCAGTCTCCATGATCCTTATCTGGATCAAGCTGATGATGATGATGATGATGATGATGAAAGCACCAACACCTTTAATGCCTCCTGAACCAGACAGACACTGTGTTAAACGTTTTCATGCTGCTCTGTTTTACTCCTTTCCTTCCTGTTTCTCCTGTTTTTTTCTGTTTCTGCCACATGTTGGAGCCACAGTAACATTGTGTTGTTTAAAGTAAAGGTCTAATTTTAACAACAACGCTGCTACTCCTTCTTGAAATGGTACAAAATATTTGATCATTTCAACCAAGACAAAAAAACAAAAATATTCACGTTTCCATTCAAATGTATCCCAACGTTTAACTGGATTTTCAGAAACTCTACAAGAAGAAAAAGTGCATTTTTATCCACTAACGTTGTGTTGGTATATTTTGTGCTAATTCTCCAGTCGGGTGCCATTAAACCACTGCAGATAAAGATGGCGTAATTATGATTTCAATGATTTCATAAGTTTTCTTCAAACTAGCAGAAAAATCTAGTCTTTAGTCTTTATTTGTCTGTGATAAGAAAAAATAAGGTTTAATCATCCTGAAATAAGATATTATAACTTATTTAATTTGTGCAGTGATGTAACTGTAAAGCTTTCTTATGTGTCTTATGTTTAATTTGGATTATTTTGTAACTTGCATCTCGATTCTTGTGTTATTCATCTGTGAACTGCTGCAAGTTAAACCTGCATTAATTAATTAATTAGTTTATTTATTTATTTTTTTAGCCACTTGGGTGCAGCAGAAACAAATAGTGAACAAACAATGAGCTGAAACTCACTATGAAGCTCCGAACAGCTGAAAGGAGCTGCAGAGTCTCTGATGATTGAGTGACAACCAACACATTACACAGCTCATATAATTACTACAATTATTAAAAATATCAATTATAGCAGCTTTAACATTTTTGGAGATTCAAATTTAGCATAATTAAAAGAATCTGACTTTATTTTTGGTGTCTGGTCAGATTTTCGTGGATCTTTGTTGGACCTAACTTCATTTTACTTGCACTGTTTTCAGTTATAACAGTTATTATATCATAAGTTTAATAAAGGTGACGTTTCTCATATAAATACATTTCTGTTTCAACAACTGCAACATCAATGTTTTCATCTTCAAACTGAACAATAATGCCACGCACCAATGTTTATTTTCTTCTTCTTCTTCTTTTTTTTTCTTTTACTGAAAACACTGAGCCAGTAGCTTCAGAGTACTGAGAAATAGAATGAACAAAATACACCTGGGCATTTCAACAAATAAAACACAGGTAGACAGGTAGAGTTCAGTCACGGCAGATATACACACTGTGAGGCAGGGCATGATGGGAAAAAACAAGGATCAGATACTGTCGTTGATGCAAGTACCAATCAGCATCATCACAGATAGAAGATGGTCGTATCCGCGTTGTCACCTGTAGGACGAGGATGTTTTGTTTTTGTTTGTTTGTTTCTCTTTGGTGTATTTTTGCTGCTCCTGTGAATATCTGCCCGCATGTAAACAACAACTACGTGTGGTAAAATTCTTCATAAAAAGAGTAATAAATGCCAAATTATTTACCAACCGCACCCTCGATAGACCAGAATGCAATGCAGCTCCAGGACATGTTGTGCTTTGAGTTCGAAGCAGCTGAGATCAACGACATCCCGTTAGTTATATTCACATCACAGCTCGATCTGTCAGAGTGGATGCTCCGGTTTGCTTTATGATCATACAGGTTGTTGTAAATCGAGTTGTTATAGTCAAGTCTCTACCACACAAAAGAGATCCTGATATTACCTGATAAATAAAGGTTATATACACTCAGCGAGCACTTTATTAGGAACACCTGTGCAATATAATGCAACCCAATACAACGGCTCTGCCTCAAACTTTTACGGAGTTTAGTAAGTAATATGAGCACGATGTCAGACCGAATTATTGAAGTGAGACTAAATAAAGCAGCCTCTGTGATTCAGGTTTTGATTCACCTTTCAGCTAGTAAACGATAACCTACGATGCAAATGGATGGATCAACAGTTAAGACACCATCAGTACATTCAAACGTTGGGGTGTTTCTCCAGAAAACACTTCTATTATAAAGAATAAATCCTGATTTTATGTAATTTTCATGAGCGTTGGCGCTACAGTGGATGATTGTTCTTCTTGAGTTTATCAGTCCTCCAACGTGGCGGCTTGAACCTCGACTGTCCGAATGCTCGACGGTGGGCCTCTGTCACCCCGCCTCTGTGTGTGTATATCTATCCTGAGGACGTTGTTTAATCCAAAAAACCTCATTTTGACAGAACGGAAGAAAAAAACAAGGAAACGGCAGCAAAACGACAGTTGTACAAATCGACCAGTGCATTGATTTAAAAGTCCAGTTCATCAGGGGAGGAAATATGCAAAGCGAGTTCATGATTCAGACTTTGAACGTCTCTGCAGTCTCTCTTCAGACGAGGCCGAGTTCTCTGCATCCACAGTTTCCCATCATTCGGCTGCAGACGCTCTCTGTCCTTTGATGAGTCCAAATCAACAGAGAGGTGGGTCCATCCCAGCGCAACTGGACCCAGATTTCCAGGGACTCTGACTGGCTGATGCTGGAAGACTGACAGCCCAGTAAAGACCAGTCCTCCATACAAACACCTGGAGACACAGGTAAACTTCAGCCACGTGTTAGCAGATATATTGAAACAAGACAAGTTTTGAGCTAAATGCTAAAAAAAAGTTTTAGTTCAATTCGCTGGTGTATCATAAAGTTTAGGAGAAATTGAAATTTTGACCTGATAACAGAGAAAGTGAGAGATTATTAATATCTATACTTTAATTTCCCAGTTTTTGGGATTAATAAAGTATATCTATCTATCTATCTATCTAAAAATGCTGGATACAACCAGTAGAAGCTCCCCCTGCTGGCCATTAGAGAGAATGCAGATTTCACATCGAGAGCTTCCCGTTATAAAGTGAAAGACTAAAATATTAGGAATTAGCAGTGTGCATGAAAATTACTAAATGTCAACATATTTACTCACTTGAGCTGAGAAGATCTCTGCTGCTACGTCTGCGACTCGGCCGCTTGCTCTGCTCGCACCACCCTCCGGATGCTCTTGATTGACAGGTACATCTCCTCCTCAGGGTCGTAGTAATAAAACTTACTCAGATAGGAGATCAGAGGTCTAGAGAGAGGCGAGGGCACACACAGAAAAATCAACAACATGGCATACATGAATGTCTTTACCACATTGTGTGTCAATCCAACTAGTAAATGTTGAGATATTTCACTGGATAAGTGGGAACTTTGACCTGTTGGTGGCGCTAGATAAAAGCTCAGGGGATCAAGCATTACATGCAACAGATGTCCAGATATTTCAGTGGTGATCAGACTGAACAGTACTGACTATCACAGGTGTACATTTCAGCAGGTGGATATTTGAATGATCACATGACTGAGTGACCTGGGCAGTGGAAGCTCCTGGATGTGGTCGATGCGGACTATTTGTCGGATGCAGAAGCGACAGAGATGCTGCAGAGACTTGACGTTGCTGAAGCGAGATACAGGATACAGCAGCTGAACCGGGGTGGGAGGAAGCCCTGCAAGACACACACACACACGCACACAGTATTACCTCCAGTTAACTGTCGTGAAACCTGAACCAGTCATATTTACTGTATTTTAAAGGGCCAGTTCACAATTTTCTGAACCTGACTGTTGTTTTAGATCCATTCTCACACTCATAAAACATGCAGGCTGAACGCAGACACACAGACAGTCAGATATCTTCTCTCTAAGTGGCAGCTCACATCCATTTTTGATCGGCTCCGGCTGCGTGCAGATATATGACCCATATTTTACCTGGAACTCTGGAGCGGAGGAAGTAGAGGAATTTGCCGTTCTTGGAGTGCATGATCGCTCGCTCGATAAACTCCACCACCGAATGGCAGCGGTCCTCAAACTTGGGGTGACACCACAAGCTGAACGTCCCTGGAGGTGGAAGAGAAATGTTTTTATTCATGTAACACATGTAGCATTTTATCATCTATAAATCATTGCCATATTTTCTGTTTCTGCTCTCCTCTTGCATACTGTTGCTTGATTCTGATTGGTTGAGACATGAAAACAGATTTACATGAACAATGCATAAGTAAACAAAAAGAGAAAACTTTGCTGCTTGGTTATTTACAGCATCCTGTTGAGAACATTAAGCCCCGACTTTAACTTCCTGGAAAACAATGTATTTATAATGATGACTGCACATGTTGAAATAAATAAAATGTTCAACCTCAGATTTCAGATTACACTTTAGTTTTTAGATTAAAAAAAAACAGATTATGATGTGCTAATCAGTGAGATTTAAAGATGATGAAGGCAGGTTTTTATCCATTCTAGCAGTTTCCCCCTGTTTTCAGTCTTTGTGCTAAACTAAGCTAATGAAGTTACTTAAAGCACAGTGGTGCTTTGAGCTAAATGCTAACATCAGCTAACGATTGTTTTCATTATCGATTATTTCCTTAATTAATCAATCAGTTGGTTTGGTCTATAAAATATAAGAAAATTGTGA
Organism: Pampus argenteus; assembly: GCA_036937835.1. Classification (NCBI taxonomy): domain Eukaryota; kingdom Metazoa; phylum Chordata; class Actinopteri; order Scombriformes; family Stromateidae; genus Pampus; species Pampus argenteus. Next base: position 24,049,520 of record CM072866.1, on the reverse strand, counting down.
AAAACGTCCGTCAGCATTTTACAAAATCCAAGATACTTTTTAAAAATATGTTACATACAAACATGATAACACTTGCTAATTAGCACTAAACATAATTGGATATTAAGTATTGGACAAATTAAGATGTAAATGAAGATATTTCAGTCCAAACCAACCGACAGATGTTACCATCACACTATAGTGAGTGTGAAAAGATTTATGCACTTATTTATTTACTTTATATACATTAATACAACAATAAAAGCCTGTAACGTTCATCATCTACAACCAGCGTTGACTGGAGACATCTGAGTAAGTCGGCTTGGTGTTCGCTCACTGCTTGTTTATCTGGAAGCTTTTCTGCCCTCGATTCATGTATTCATGTCAGGCTACGATGCGTTCATGCAAACATGATGGTGTTGATGTGAACGTGTTGTGTCAGTCTGCACGTCTGAATAATGAATGTGTTTCCAGGCATGACTCTACAGCTTTAGAGTGGTATCTCACTAATGGAGGGAACTGTGTGTGTGTGTGTGTGTGTATCTTTCGTGATTCACCTTGTTGGCTTGTCACACATGTGGCGTGTTGTGAGTTATTCATGCTTCAGTGTTGTAGTGTGACCTTATTGAATCTCTGCAGGGACGTGTGTTTGTGTGTATTCACTGAGTTTTGTGATTATTTATTTCCATCAGATTCATATCGTCTCTTTTCTTTTACATATTTATTCTTGTTTTATTATTTATTTGTTGCTGCTGTGTTTGTATGATTCTATCTACATGTTATTTATTCTATTTTACAATACCATAAACACCTTAATGTTGTTTTCTGCATCACTTGAGCCTCGGTGGGTAAATCTTTACCAACCAACCAACAGAGCGAGCTGGAGAGCTGTAAGATGCTCGCAGCCTCCTGAGGACATTTTGTCTTTCTTCACATTTACTTCAAACTGATTTAATATGCAGATTGAAGTTTAAATTGTTGTTTTTTAGCAGTTATTGTATGTTTTTGTTGCTGAAATGCACCTTTGGAGAATTTTTGTGGATTTCTATCTTGATAGTCTTACATCCACAGACGTGTACCTTCGATTTTCCATCAAAGAACCAGATATTTTACTAACATAGTTGTTTGTGTGTGTGTGTGTGTGTCTCACCGCGGTAGTGCTCCATGCGTGTGTGGTGCGTCACTCCCTGTGACCTGAAGCTGAGGCTCAGGATGTATCGGGGGTCTGAACTGTCTCGGACCAGAAACGATCCGTCCGGTTTCCCCTTCAGCTTCATCTCTGCATCCTCCCAGTTCATTGGACCCCAGTACCAGCCGCACTGCAGGCAGAGAGACAAATAACACACTTAGAAACCCCACGAGAGCCAGTCCTACTTCTGCTGTCTGATTTCTTTATCCTACAAAAAATAAAATGTTACCCAACAGGCTACTGGGAGGAGGAGCTGTAAGTACCTACAGTACACCTGATTAATGTGATTTATACACTGTTATGATGTCAGATGTTAAACATTGTCTAAAAGTTGAAGTGAATCTTTGTAGACCTGCTCCCAGAAAGAGACCTCTACTTCCCCATCGAACCCATAAACAACCATCCTCTCCTTAGTCTTTGTAGCTAATTTGGTTTACTTTGTCCACTTGCATATTTCAGATCCATTTCAGGATTAAACGGATGTATTTGAGAGTTCATATTTCAAGTAAAGATTGGTAAAAGATTGGTTCAATCCCTGGCTCTTCCTGTCCATGTGTCCTTGAACAAGACAGTGAACCCCAGGTTGCTCCCAGCACCTTGGTGTCTGTGTGTGAATGGGTGAATTATAAATGATCTTATACTGTCCTGTCTCTTTAAGAACCCCCCTCCCATGAGCCCACTATGTTCTGATTGGTCAGCTTCAGGAAGTTGCTTCTCGGAAGATGTCCGATGGCTCCGGAGGCTGCGTCAAAATAATCTAAAGTAGTTATTATATGTTAAAGAACTTTTTTCTCATTCTTTACTTGAAATGTCAACTTTCAATTCGATCTGAAATATGCAAATGTTTCCTTGGTTTATTCTCCAGAGAGACAACAGTCACAGTCGGCCTGACCTTCTCCAGCTCTCTCAGACTGGCGGTAAAGTTGCTGGCTTCAGACCGCCTTAGGGCACACAGCATGGGGGGCGGGGCCTGTCTCGCAGTGGGTGGAGCATCAGCCGGTAACGGGTTTGAATGTGGAAGGGCCCGGAGAAAAGCGTCTGAAACAGGGAGAGAGTGTCAAATGAAGCATTTTTAACATCATCATGTCACTTTTTTATAATTGATGCCCCTTTATGATCCCATCAGCCCCCGCTGGCACAACTCACCATTCAGGCTAAGACTGTGCTGGATGGTGGCGTGGGAGGGAGGAGGAGGAGGTGGGAGAGGCAGGGGGAGGGACTGCAGGGAGGCTCCCATAACACTCACTAGGAAAGGCCCAGGCTGAGGGCCGGCTATGTCATCTGGAAGGACAGGAAGGAGAGGAGAGAGGAAGGGAGGAAGGGAGGAAGGGAGGAAGGGAGGAAGGGAGGAAGGGAACAGGGCCGTGAAGAAGTAAGGAGTGAAACGAAGGAGGGATGAAGGTTTTCTCAACACCATCAGACAGAAAGCTTCTGTCCGTCACATGTTTAGTTTCTTTAAAAAAAAAAAAAAAAAAAGAAACTAAACATGTTAAAGCTGATTTTAAAGATTTGCATCTTTATTTAGAAGAATTATGGGATAAAAACCACAGACAGGGACCGACACGTTCATGTTTTAGGTCTGCTGCATATGTGGGTCAGAAAATAACAGCGAAAGCAAAAACATGCATCTTAAAGGTCAGAGAAATGCTCATGAAATATAAAATGCTCTGATACTTAGGAATATCATTTTTACATTTGACTTCTTGTGAAATATTCACGCATCAATGACCACGAGTTGGCCTACTTTGGGGATTTCTGATTGGGTGTCTGGTTCTTGTGTGTTTTGGTGACAATAAAAAGTCAACTGACAGAATAAAGAACGGTTTATAAAGACAGTTTTAGTTTAATATCAATTCATATTTTATTTTTGTTACTAAAAAGCAGGAAATTGAAAAGCAGATTTTTCGCCCCCCCTCCGGTACAGACTGTTTTTCTGTTGTCTGTTGTCCTTTGGCATCGATTGAGTTATTGCACTCAGATTTTAAATTAAATCTGTAGTTTGCTGCTGACCTTTCAAAGCTCCTCCAATCAGATTACAGCAGATTACAAAAACCCGTCAGTGTCAGAGTTTCCAGAAACATATGACACAAACAAAACTACAGAGATATGACGAGAAACTGCCAGAGCTTCGTCTCCTGCTATCGTATGCAGTTTTCTGCAGTAGGAGCAGTAGAGTAGAAATAGACAACATACTAGCAGTAACAGTATGTAGTATGACAGAGTAGTGATAACAACAGCTGCATGAGAAGTGTAAAAACAGCTTTTAACCAAACATTTAACAAACATCAGAGTCTGGGAGATGATGAAACATGCATTTTATCAGGATAAAATCAAATCAGGTGGCGGAAGAAGCATCTTTCTACTACTATCATCTGAAGTTTTGTACATAGACATGAAGTAGATGTACACACATATATATATATATATATATATATATACACTATATAGGTGCTGCTAGTCATTGTATTAACCCAGCTGCCATCTTTTCTGTCTTGTCAATTCGAATTTGTTTTGTGTATCTATTTGAAGCACCTGTGCATTTCATAGAAGAAGAAGAAGCAGAAGAAGAAGAAGAAGAAGAAGAAGAAGAAGAAGAAGAAGAAGAAGAAGAATAGAGTCGAGCGTGTAAACTAGAAAACCAGACGAGTCAGACAGGAAGGAGAGAAACGTACCTAACAGACTGAGACTTCGACGTGGAGGAGGGGGAGGCGTGGGAGGGTGCGGCGTATTCGCCCCTCGCCGTGAAATATCCACATCCACCAGAGAAACAGTCTCACCTGAAGCCAGAAAACAGAGAAAACAGATAAACAGAGAGAAAAAATGAAAGAAAGATGGTTTATGTGTCTGCTGTGTGTTGTTTTGTCTGTGCTGCAGAGAAACATTAAAGCTGCACCAAATTACACCCAACTAATCAGCTGCAATAAAGAAGAACATCCCATCGCTGCTAATTGAGACGCTGCACGTTCACTGAATCACATCAGTTACTGGCAGGGAAAGAGCCAAATCCACACTGCCTCTATCATCTTTATAGTTTTCCTTTTTGGTTGTGAAACATCACAGACCAGCTGCTTTGGTAAACATGCAGGAGCGTTGCTGCGTGCAGGAGCAAAAAGTAAAATAAGCAAAACTGAGACCTGAGAGCAATGTGGGACACCGAAACGTTCACGTGAGCCTCTGGAGCGGTTGTGGGACGATTCTCATAAACTCAGCTAAATATTTCTGCTCACACTTCGTACCCAGAGGCCTTAAAAATCTGCTGCACCAGTTACTGAGTCTGAATGGTGCATTGATTTTTACGACCATAATCCAACATGATCAAGATGCTATATAAAAAAGAAAAGATGTTTTTCCTTTTCAAAGCGTTTTTTGAGGAAAACTGTTGCAGCCAAAGCAGTGAGCGTCTCTTACCAGTGAAAGCAGAGAGGGAGGCAGAGAGGGAGGCAGGGGAGAAGGCACTGTGGGCCCTGGTCAGTCTGGGCTGGCTGTGGCTGCAGGACGGACACCAAGCGAGAAGAAGAAGAAGAAGGCAAAAGCTTAGTTAAGAACAGAGATGAAGTATTAGTAACTGCAGAGCTTCACAGCATCAGCTTTTTAAGTGTGTGTGTGTGTGTGTGTGTGTGTGTGTGTGTGTCTGCAACTTTTTCTGTTTGATGCTCTTCTCTCTCAGACTTTTGAATCTGTGAATAATAACTGAGCAGTGAGCAGAGTCAACGATGACAAGTCACAAAGGTTTGAAAAACCTCCACGTCCAATAAGACGCAGCAGCAAAAAGTTGTCGACCAATAAGCAGCCAGTCAGAGGAGTTAGAAGTAAACCGAGTCATTAGAAAACATGGAAAGAAACAACATGTCTGAACGCTGAACGAGTCAATTTAGAGCCGAAATTTGCTGGTTTCAGCTTCTCAAATGTGATGATTTCATGTTTTTCTCTGAATATCAGGTTCTGGATTGTTGATCAGACAAAACAAAACATCATAAAACATAACAAGAAAAAAAATAAGGCAGATTAATTGATTATGATGTTAGTTGCAGCCCTGCTTGTTGCAGGAAGGACCACTTCTGTGTTTCTGTTTCTCCATAAACTTTATTCACACCTTCTCATCCTGTGTCTGATGTTCAGTGATGTCTGAGGGAAGTTTCTGCACATCAGGAGCAGAAATATTTAACTTCTTCATTTCCACCCTTCATACATCCCTGAGATGTAGAACTCATTGAAATGAACTGGAATAACTTTTCATATGTCATTCACAATGATTGGATCACGTGGGTCTGCTCACCTGTCCGCATCCTGCTCAGCACCTGCGGCCATGTCCACCAGACTCCCGGCAGAAGATACTGAATAGGTGACGGAGGGCCTCTTGTCCAGGAGGTGATTGGAGCCGCTGCAGCTTTTAGTCCGGAACAGTTTACTCAGACGGATCTTTAACGAGCCTTTTTTGGACTTCCCCGGAACTTTGAGCGTCTTCTCGCCGCCCGCAGCTCGACCTGTGGGAGTCCGCGGCGCGCTGGCGCACCGCTCCTGCCGCCTCCTCGGTGTCGACTCCTGGCTCGGGTTTGGGCTTGTGGCCCAAGGTGAGCTCTGTAGGGGTGTAGGTGACGGAGACAAGGCTGAAACATGGGTGGCAACTTCCGCATCTCCAGAGTTTACCTGCCGACTGGATAAGTTCCCGTGAAGGCTGCACACCTGCGCCGCTGCCGCCACCTCTGACGCCGCCGGGGCCATCTCCTCCACCTGCCGCCTCAGCTCCGCTTGGAAGCTGCTGATGGAGAAAGCCCCGGACATTTTCTGAACTATCTCCCTTTTCCTTTTGAGCAAAAACTCCCGGCGTCCGTTCTCATCCTCCGGGCACTCGTCCATGGCCAGACCGGCAACGTCCTCGCTCCCCAGCCCTTCCAGCACCAACAAAGCATCGCTGGTCTCTGTCGGGTCATCCCCGGGCTCCACTCCCCTTCCTACCGGCCCGTGTGCTCCCTGACACGAACACTGCGGGAGCTCCCCTGCTTTGAACAGCATCTTGGGTACAGCACCGACCCCCAGCTCCCCGAACCTCCGGGCCAGCTCAAACACGGCTCCCTCTCTGTCCCTGGTGGCGCATCCCCATTTAGAGTCAATCAGAGGGTTGGATGTCTCCGACAATAAGGGCCACTCGGGTGGGGTGGTGATGAGTCGATGCCGGCGACACAGCTCCGCAGCACCCTGCATCTCCGCGGATACTGAACCCGGCGTGTGCGCTCCCCATGTCCGGTCCAGCAGGCTCTGCTGCTGCAGGTCTCCGGGACTCAGGGTGTTGTTATTGACAGCCGGGCCGGAGCAGCCAGACCCCGGGCTCTGCTCCAAACCCAGAGCATCCCTCGGCTGATTGAGGCGGTCTAACTCTAAAATCCCCTCTCCGTTCCGCATGATATTGGAGAAGACCAGCAGCTGAGGCCGTAGGCCGGGGCTGGGAGCGAAGTCAAAGCCCTGGGCCTCCATGGGGCTCTGCGGCGGAGGAGGCGCGGACAGCGGGGCTCGGCTCTCCGTCACCCCGGTGTCAGGTGCAGCCGTGCCCTCGTTGCTCGCCTGCGCTTTGTTCAGACGGCTGCTGGGATGCTCGAGGCCCGCCGTCGGATCTCGGCTGATATCCAGCCCCGCTTTGACGCCGCTGTGAGCCAGGACCTCCTTCCCCAGCCCTGCCACCACTCCTCCCGGCGGCAGATTCCCGTTTTCTGCGTCCAAGCGGTCATCCTCAGCCGCGGAAACCAGGCGCATCAACACGAAATCGGGCGACATATCTTGCGCGTTGTTCATAATTATTCCTCAAGATCGCGAAATGAGATTTATTAGGCGATCTGCTGTTCACATAGCTAACCGAGGAGATCTCTTCCCTATAATAAAGAAAGGGCCAAGCCGCTGCTGCCTCCCATGAATAGGCTATGAGAGAAAATGCCAAAAAAACATAGCAGGCGTTTTTTTCATCCTCCTCCTCTATAAGACAGCATCCATCTGTCACAGAGCAGCGGGGTGAGTGCAGGTTGCTCCCGGCTGCAGGCGGACCCCTGGGTCAGACATGCGGTCTGATTCCTGCAGAATAAAAGCCAGCAGAGTCTCCCTCCGGTCAGTGACCAGAGTCTGCCTCTGTGTTCCCAGCCAGGCCCCACCCGCTCCTCCTCCGCTCAGCCCATAATACCACGTTATGAGCTCCGATGATGAGAACTATAAATTATCATTTTAATATCGGAAGGATATCTGATCCAGTCCCACATCTGAACAGTCTTCATTCCTTATAAAGGGAAAACAAACAACAACAACAACAACAACAACAACAACAACAAAACACTGTTGTCACTCTGTTTATATGATGCTCGGTTGCAGGTTTACATTATATAATATATTATATCTCTATCTAATATATATATTTGTAATGTGTTCAATATTTCTGCAAAAAAGAAGGAATATGTGTGTGTATATAATATATTGTTGGTCCCATGTGGGGTCAATTATGACGCTGCATAATATTAAAGGGGCACTCCAACGATTTTATCAGTTTTGTTGTCATGAAGAGTAAAAAAGATTTTATTATTTTAAAAAGTCTAAATAAAAACAAATCAAGCAAAATAAATAAAGTGAAATATAATACACGTTGTTGTATGTGTTTCATGTATTATCAGTGTTATAATTTAATTAAACAATATATGTTAAAAGGGTTAAAATTATTTAGCTTTCTGTCCTATAGAATTAATTGTTTTTCATTATGATGTTAAAATCAAATCAAAAAAGAAAGAAGTGAATTATAGTTCAGTGTTGACCAGCAGGGGGCAGAATATACTAAATATAAAGCAGTTTTTATGAGGAGTTGAGATGGAGTCATCAGTGATTCAGTTTGGCTTTAAATACACTGAAGCTGAACATGAACATTAAAGGATAAATATATATGTATATATATATATATAATTTATACTACAATTTACACAAGTTGGGTCAACAAAGCACCAAAACAGAAGGTTAATATAAAGGATTGTAAAGATATTTAAATATAACTCAACTCTTTATTTTCTCCACCGTCTTTAATTTACTCAGATCTGTTTTATATCTGACGTTTAAAGAGGAAGCTGGGAGTGAAGGCGTCTCTGTGGCTTTCTCCCAGATATGTGGGTGAGTTAAGTTTATTACGTCCTCCATCAGAGGACCGTCACTCTTTTTTAGTGCTTTAATCGTCTTATTCCTGGCTGTGAGCTCCACCCTGACTCAGACAGGTTGCTCATCTTCTGTTCTTTTATTTAGTAACACTAATAATAAATGACTTACTGTTCATACAGAAGTATTATCAGTAAAAAAAAAGTACTTGTGGCCCCTGTGTGATATATTATTATATAAAACATTATTATTGGGGTCATCAGATACATCTGAGGAGCTGTGAGATGATTAATAAAGTTTAAGAGAAGAAAAAAATCATTTCTCATTGCGTTGTTGTTGTTCGACCTACAACATTATTAAAACTTGAAAAATGTCTTGTTTCATGTACAAAATGATGCACATATTTAAAAAACACACAATAATCAATCAATTAATCAACAAACGGTGACATTTAAATTTGAAAAAAGTTGAGTTTGAGTTAATAAAACTGGACCTTAAGCCAGTACTGTGTTGGTGCCATATCGACCCAAACTGGGTAAAAATGTAACTCTGTGATGTTTTTACTGAACACAGAAGTTGAATGTGTTTGTTGACTATTAAATGATCTCCTAAAAGTTGATGTGAAGCTTCTATGAGGCTTCATCAGTCATATCAGGTGGATATCTGACACGTTTACAGTCAGCTTGAAAAACTGTGAAATTATCCTTTAATCCAGAGTGCTGTAGTAATATGTGACAGGCAGGTGGCGCTGCAGTCCACACAGCAGTGATGGATGGTGCTGCTGCAATGATGGGAGAGTAGATGAAGAACCATTAATCCTCACAATGTGTGTGTGTGTGTGTGTGTGTGTGTGTGTGTGTGTTCACATGTGAGCCATAGAGACGACAGAGTTTGTTCCTATCTGAGGTTTATGTGCAGTAATCAAACTAACAACTTGCCCTGCAGGCCTGAATATTGATGTGATGCAGCCCAGAGGTCAAAGGTCAGCAGGAACACGACACTGCGGTTTTATTGTTTCGTGTTGTGCTCTTTTATGGTCGCGTTGTTTTGTTTCGCCAGGAGCATCTAGTATTATCATCTCAGCTCTGTTGTCTCGTCTTCATACCTGTTTCAGGGGTTTCATTGAGTCAAATCTGCATCTGAACATTAACTAAAGCTGTCAGATAAACGGAGTAGAAAGTACAATAATTACATCTGAGACGTAGTGGAATGAAATATATACAAGTACTTCTAAATTGAGTAACTTTCCACCACTGGGTGTGAGGTTGAAATCTCAGTGTCCCTTAGCAACAGAAAGATGTGAAACTCAAGCAGCAGAAGGGGAGTCGTTGTTTGTTTGTTTCATTTGTTGTTATTTGTATGTTTTTCTTGACTACTGCAACACAACAACAGGTGACACATACGGGATTCTGCCTTATTGTCTTCCTCAGACTCGACTGCAGCACCTTCACTCTGCAGTGAACTCTCAGGGTGGGAGTGATGTGTGTGTGTGTGTGTGTATTGAGGGGTGTGTGATTCTCAGAAACCGGTTGCCATGGTCACCAAAACAAGGATACTTGCCTGCATCACTCCTCCCAGCATCACTCCTCCCAGCATCACTTTGCTCTCTCTCGCGTTCTTCTTCTTCTTCCTTTTTTTTTTCCTTGTGCTGCATCTCTCGCTCATCCACACTTTGATGCATGTAGACACACACACACACACACACACACACACACACACACACACACACACACACACACACACACACACACACACACACACACACACACACACACACACACACACACACACACACACACACACACACACGCGCGCAGTGGGGAATTCCCTGACACTGCAAATAAAACTGCAAACAGTTAAATAAAATTCAAATCTCTTCTTGTTGCTTTTATATCAGTAATATATCAACATGCTACCAGCGTGTGTGTGTGTGTGTGCACCTAAAGTAAAAGAGCATCCTCTTTCCCATCCACTCTCTGTGCAGGAGGAGTTAATCCATCCATCCATCCATCCATCCAGGAAGGGGATTCTTGATGGATGCCCAAATGCTGCAGAGCTTAACCCCCATCTATGAGTGACTGCATCATCCTCTCCTCACACACACACACACACACACACACACACACACACACACACAACAGATGTACCACTCTCATCACCTTTCAGCACTGGTGAGCGTCCATGTCGACACGGAGGAGGGAGACACAGGGTGAAGGGAGGGAGGGGAGGAAGTGGTGGTGGTGGTGGTAGAGAGGGCATGGTGTGGGGTGGTGGGTGGAGGGTGAGGAGGAGGGAGGGCGGGGAGGATGGACGAGCATCACCAGTCTCAGTCAGATGAGCTGGAAGCTCTTTGGAGCAACAGATAGCAGAGCGGGATACAGAAGAAGGAGCAAAGCCAGGAGGAAATCAGCTCTCCTCTCTCCTCCTCCCACCTGACACGGGGATCCCCCAACTTTGAGGCTTTTCCCTCTTCCTCCTCCCTCTCTCCTCCTCCTAGTCCTCTTCCTCCTTTTCGCACGCCGCGTTTTCTTTGCTCTGGAGCTTGGCGCACGACTATGTGACTGTGGACCGCGGGTTGTAGACACCGGGCGGACTGCGGAGATGCGAGGATTGATCCCCGGGTTCTCTGCCTCACACCAGCAGCAGCAGCAGCAGCAGCATCATCACGGAGGACTCACAGCTTTAATGATAGCTTCATGTGAGAGCGTGCACGTGCGCATGAGGGCGCGCGCGTGTGTCCGTGCGGCGCACAGATGGAGCCGTGCGCTCCCGGCGTGAGCGAGAACGCCACAGACCGAGTGGACGCGCTCCTCCCGGACACCTGCTGCTGCAGCGCCTGAAGTCTCCGCCAACATGTGACATTTCTTTCTCCTCAAGGGAAATACAAAAGGCTCAGGAGCCAATAAGAGACGCTGTTGTAGGTGTGTGACCCCCCTCCCCTCCTCCTCTTCCTCCTCTTCCTCTTCTTCTCCAGAGTGAATCCAGGATGGGTCCAGTTTGTCTTCTTCTTCTACTGCTCTGCTCCCTCCTCAGAGCGCAGGTGACTCCAGACTTCCCATCAAGAGTCACAGTGGAGGTGGATAACAGCACTGACTCTTCAACAAATAGTACGGGGACTTCAGACGTGTCCACTGCCTCCAGCCCCCCGGAGCCTTCTGGGTTTGCTGCTACGCCTTCAGAAGCTCCCTCAGAGGAGGACGACTGGTCACCAGCAGAGACCTTCTTGTACACTGGAGATCCTTCCACTCTGGAAGTGGCCCGCTGCTCACGGGCGTACAGCCCAGAAGGGCAGACCGGACCCCTGCCCAGCAGCTTCAGCACCCCCCTCCGGCCGGCTCTGGATGCTGTGGCCAACACTGCCAACTTCCTCAACATGATCTTCCAGGCCAGCGACCTACGGGAGAGCACGGTACAGGAGGACATGGAGTGGTACCACGCTCTGGTCCGCGCCCTCCTGGAGGCCGACGTGCTCATCCAGAGGGCCTTTCTCACCTTCGATGCTGACCCAACTGCCATGGTGCCACATCTGGTGCTCCACGCCACCCGCAACCCCACAGCCAAGGTGCAGACCATCGTTCTCCAGGACTTATCCAAGGCCTGGAAGCGCCTACATCCTCCAGCCCCGGCCCCCGACGACAGCTGGTTCAGAAGCTTTAAATTCCCAGAGTCCAACCAGCCGTGGGCAGGCCTGTCCAAGAGAGTGCTCCTCAACGACCTCAGCACCTTGGACACGCCCAAGTGGAGGCAGGGTGACAGCTATGTGACTAATCGGAGCGGGGTACGCTGGGGCAGGACCCCCTTCCTGGACTGTGAAGATGGACGATTCATGCCCAGCTGGATGCTCACCCTGTCCACGTCCTTCTACGGCCTCAAGCCCGACCTGACGCCCGAGTTCAGGTTAGGACCTCTAAACACACACACACAAATGCATATTTGAAGTGATCATGTGACCAATTTCAAGGAGTCATGGGTTATTGGTATTGACTGATTGTCAATGAATCATCGTAACATGTAAAAAAAATGCAAACCAAATACAAACCTTCACTGAAATCATCTGATGGAGATCTTGTGTTGGAGTGTTGGACACATACTGTTGTCCAGTAGACTTGTAAACTATCATTATCATTATGGAGGTTGAATATATTTGTGACTGGGAGTAGTTAGTAGTAATTTACTGACTTTCTATGACCTCTGAATACATCATTAATCTATTAAAAATGTATATAAAAGCACTTTGTTTCAGTTCAAGGCCTGATCTACCTCCAGATTGACTGATTTTCATGCTTTTCATTGAAGTTACAGCAGGTTTTCCACTTTTTCAGCCAATGAAACACTTTGGAAATCTGACCAGGAGCTTTGAAACTGTGCGTTCGACTCAACAGAGTTGGATAAAACTTTCGAAAGCGAATCCACTTAAAGATCATGTATGTTTCTGTAGATGAAATACGGGGCTGCAGGAGATAAAATGGTGACTCTGATGAGTTTGATGATATATTGGGCCACTGTCGCTTCTCTTCTCTGACACACACCTGTCTGTGTCTGTGTGTGTGTTCCTGTATAGAGGTGTGATCCGTGTGGACGTCAACATTCAGGACATCGACTTGGACCAGTGTACAACAGGAGATGGCTGGTTTGCTGATACGCACCAATGCAACCGCACCACTATGGAGGTAACGAGACTTTTTTAGTTTTTTTATTTTAATACTTTTTAGTCTTTTTAGGACTCAGTCCATCTACAGAGGAACCAATGGTTGACATCAGCCGTCACAAGTAGCTGGTTTATTGCCTCTGAGAGGTTACAGTATGTTTGTTATTTAGCAGAATATCTAATTCAAATAAACCTCACCTCTATCTAAATAATATATTTGTAAATATGTTGTGGGTGTGGCCTGTTTTCAAACCGCCATAATTCTTGAGCAATCGTAACTATCTTTGGAGCAATCTTTGGACACGTCAACTCCAGACAATTCTGCAGAATTTGATGGCATTTCACCGCTAGCTTGGTTTGGTTGGTGTTGTATTGGTCATACTTCAATGTTTTGTCTATATTTTCTTTTTGGGGGATATAAGTAGAGAGGAAGGATTGTGAGAAAGGGTTTGATGTGATAAAGTTGTATTCAGGAAAGTGACTGTAGTACTTACTGTACTGTACTATAGATTAATGAGCCATCAGGATGCCCCTTTTTGTGCATCACAAATCACTTTCATCTGTTAATGATTCAGACGAAACAACAATCATTTTTGGCTTAACTCTTTATGCTGCCACTGATGTAGACAGGCTGGATTGTGAGTTGAAAAGATTTAAGTCAAACATTTTTTTTTTGTTTTTTTAGAAACATCTACTAAATGTGAAAATAGTTTCTTGTTAGGACAGAAACAGAACGGGAAATTGCATGATATGAAATCGATCCAAATATGTCCTGATATGTTGTTTTGCCCACTGACAGCTGTTAAATGATGGTGACATCATCATATTTTATAGAAAGCATATTTTATATGCACAACAATACAATACAAATGTTCAGGTTGGAAAGGAAAAAAAACATTAACACTCCTCATAACCGCTACCATAGCTTCTGTGTGAACTGACATTTTAGGCCAGAGTAGAGTAACTGGATAGAAGACGAGTTTCCAAACATGAGATAATGTAAGATGATATTTATTTTTTGTTATTGTTGTTTTAATTTTTTGGCTGGCGATTTCTGAGACAAAAAGTTAATTCTTGAACAAAAAAAAAATCTGACAACAGGGTCCATTTAGTGGCTATTCTGTACTTGAAGCCAACATGGAAAGAAGTCCCTAAATAATACGTCTGGTAATTTTCTATATTTTTCTTATTGTAAAGCCAAACCAACAAAGAACAACACATTAATAAGTCACACATATTTGAAGGAGGACAAAGACTAACAACGTAGGTCTTCGTCACAGAAGAATAAGATATATGAGACATAAATACATAGTCGATCAAGTTCATTGTTAGATTTGCTCTGCACATGAGATTTTTTGACAATAAGAAAAATATTGAAAACTTATCCTTTAAGGACTTCCTTCCATATCGGTTTTAAATACAGAAAAGCTGAATGGTCAAGAATGAGTTTACTAATTCAGTTCACTCCCACTTCATGTAAATACTGTCTCAACTGTGGACGAGCTGTTTAAATGGTCCAACTCATGTTCTGGCTTTTAGTTACATCACACAAATACACTTTAAACTGTTGCGACCTTTCAAAATGGTTTAAACCCTCTCTGCCTGTGCTCATTATTTCGTTTTTTGGACTTTTATCCTTTGCTTTCCTCTTCTGTCTACTCCCCCATCCACCCCTACCTCTCTTTCTTCTGTAGTCTCCCTTTTCCCTGCTGGTCTGTCTGTTCAGACCCAATCCTCTACCTCTCATCTCAGTTGTCTATTTAAAGATGGCTGTGCTGGGTGGCGGGCTGCGGGATCATCTGATGGATTATGGCGATAATCCAGCCTGATGACATACTTCCCCTTTATGCATCACACTCACAGAGGTCTGAAACACAAGAGAAGAACATTCCTAAAAATCCCCAAATCCACATGACACTCTTTGTCCTGTCCTGTCCTACCTGGCTTAGAGGATTCAAACACATTGGCTAAACAGAGCATGCACTGGCTCACCCGCTTTCCTGTCCTGTTTGGTTTTGTCCCCCGTTAATTCTTAATTGTCTTTCCTGGTCTTTTCCCATGTATCGTCACATCTGATCTCGTCTCATCTCTTGTCTCCTTGTGTCTATCTATCTATCTTTTTCTAGGTTTTGAATTGACATGATGTGTTGACCAGTGGTTTCAACTTAAACATGACAGATGACTGAATCCAGTGATTGACTATGACAGTCTGTTGAAATGAGATGCAACCATGAAGAGAATTAAGTTGACTGCTGTTTAATCCATATCACATTAATGTTCAACCCATGCCATTAGTTACGTCTTTGAGCATCTGATAAGGGTGCTGTGAGTGTGTGTGTGTATGAACCTATAACCCATATATATGAGGCCAGTGAGTGTGTGTGTGTGTGTGTGTGTGTGTGTGTATATATATATGAACCTATAACCCATATATATGTGTGTGTGTGTGTGTGTGCTTGGGGACAGGATTTCTCTAGAAAAAGATAATGCTCTCAGTAGAGGTTTTATGTATCCATTTAGCTTTTAACTTAGATTAACACACAGAGCATCCGTATGTGTGTGTGTCTGTGTGTGTGTGTGTGCATGCTAGCTTCAGAGGGAAATAGAGTGAGAGAGAGAGTAATGTGACCCTGTTTCTAACCTTTATTCACTCAGGTCCTGTGAGCATCATAGTGCCATGATCATAGTTTAACATTATCTAAACCTGAAGCTGCCCAGAACATCTGCAGTCTGCCGTCTTGTTCAGGATACCAGAGACTCTTATTTGGTTATTTTAAGCATTTTTATATCCTATGATTGTTAGATGCATGTTAATGTAAGTGCCACCATGTCTGATCATCAATCAAACTTCATTTGTGTAGCACTTTTTGTACAAGTTAGTACAGTTCAACGAGCTTTACAGATGACTGACAACAGTAAAACAATTTTAAACAAATTCACGTGAATCCTCTTACTGTTTGTTTCAGTGCATGCCAATTACAGGCCAGGGCTTTCGACTGGGTCAGTACTGCTGCCACTGTAAAGAGGGATACTACAACCCTGAGATAGCCCCTCAGGAGTCGGGTAAGTCATTGTTAGACCACAGCAGGTTAAAAAACTAAGTTTGTTCCAGTCTGAAATATCTCAACTAGATGGATATTCAAGGTCTGAAGAGAATAAACCCTGACGATCTTTGGCTTTTATCAAAATGTCTCAACAACTATTGGATGGATTGCCGTGAAATTTGGTTTACGCATTCATAGTGACCAGATGGTAATGGTTATCTTATGACGTTTCATCAAGCACCACCAACAAGTCAAAGTTTCACTTACCCAGTTAAATATCTCAACATCTACTTGATGAATTGGTACAGTGTATGTTCTGTATGATGATTTGGAGATGTAAGTCACATGTACATGAGGTCTTCACATGGGTTTGTGTAGGTGTAGATGCATGTGTCTGTGTGTGAATCAGATGGTGGCACTGTGAATGGGAGTGACGGCAGCAGTCTGTGTTACCCGGCTATGCCCATCTGTCTCCCGTGCTGGCCGGGCTGTAAGAGCTGTCAAGATGGCACTCCCTGTTGGGTGCAGGAGGACTGGCTTCTGAGGGCTGCGGTGCTGGCCGTCCAGGGCATCTTCATGCTCCTCATTTTTGTCAGCATGCTGGTGGCATACCGGCATCGCAGGAATCGGGTGAGTCAGGTCATTTGGCTCAAGAGGGCCACCGTATGGATGGGGTTGGATGGAGAGATGTTAGGAGAACTGTTGAACATTATGTTACAAATTATGCCCTTATGTTTATTTAGTATTTTATGACATTGTTTAAGTCTTCCTATTTCCATACAATAAATGTAATCTTACATAAAGGGATACCATGTTGTTCTATCATAGGCAGAGCAGACGGTCACACTGAGCCTGATAGCATCCTGCTACACAACACAAGAGCCCGCTTCTTATCTAACTTTAAAACATGAGCACACGTCTTTTCCTGATCGAGCCACCGCGCAAACATTCACTGGGGAAAAGTGTACCACTAATGTCAGTTAGCAGGCTAGATAGCTAATTGGCTGCTGAACTGCAGCACATTAAACAGTATGTAAACATACCTGCAAATGTCGGATTGGACTGTTAGATGTTGGTTTGGTCGTTGCTCTTTAAAATGCCCGTTAGCAACAAGCTGTCTGTCCATGACTTGTAGTTACAGCTGTTTGTTTACTATGTCTCCAATAGCCATAGTAAACAAACAAACAAACAGCTGTAGCCTGCCAGCTGCTGTCAATCAAACATAGACACCGACATGCCCCTCCAGCTGCTGTCAATCAAATACAGACATGCCCCCCCAGCTGTTGTCAATCAAATGCTGCTGTAAAGCCTCAAATTAGCTTTAGATAAACTTATAAATACGTTTTTAAACAGGAGGACTGTGCATTTGATCCCCATCACTACTATTTTAAGTGCATTATGAAGGAATCTTCCAATGGTCAGTATGAACAGGAGTAATAATTACAGCCAGAAAAAACATGTTTTACTATTAATTTGAGCCTTTAACCTTTAACCAACACCACAGCTTCTTATAACTGTCTAACTGTGCTTTCTCTCTGCCTCCAACTCCCTCAGAGGATCCGTGCGTCAGGCCTCCTGCTGCTGGAGACCATCTTGTTCGGCTCTCTGCTTCTCTATTTCCCGGTGAGTGTCTGGGATGAGCTGGCCAGCTGATAGTGTCACAGATTAGAGCTCTTTACAGATCACTGCACAGCACAATGCTGATTATATCATAATGGGCGATTTGTGGAAGGATGAATAGGGTGAGGGCGTGTGTGTGTAAGTGGAAATGAGGTGGGTGAGTTTTCATAACATGTCTCTGCTCTAGTGATCGATTATCAATCAATCTTTAGATTAATTTTACCAATTAAAAATCCATTAACATACACTAGCTGTGACTTTTTATCCATTTATCTGAAAGCGTTGTTCAATGTGATCTTGTCCTATTGACTCTGAATGATTCAGTGTGTGCAAAGCATTGATCATTAGTTGAATGTGATGTGTGAACATGTTCATGGTCTGTTCTTATGGCTGCAGATGTGACGATCCATAAATGTTCTGTAATTACTTTATTCAGGCATGACAGGACAGCAACCTGGCACTGTTTCTTTAATAAAATGAACAAAGCCGTTAGGTGTTACATATAAGTATGAAAAGGTGAAATCTAAAGGTGAACTGCACCCCACACGACTGACTGTAGTTCTGAAACCATAAAGTCTCAGAAGAAAGGTCACGGGTCACTCAGTCATGTCAGTGGGGAGTCATTTGATCTACAAACAGATCACCTGGTGGAGGTGTTGTTTGGTGTGTACATGAGGGATGGTCATACTGCTGAAAATGTTATTTCTTATTTCTATAGTTAATTTAAAAGGGGACATATGAATATTTACAGGTTGATATATTTAACTAAGAATCTAAGGGGAAATCAGGCAGTGAATATAAATCCTTATACTCCCCTTGGAAGGTTTTTCTACGATTTGTAAAAATATTGGCAACTCAACTAGGAGGATTAAGCAGCCATTGAACTGGAAAATAGATTTTAAAAATCCATTATTTTGGCAGGCTGTGTGGGTATTTAGGACAGGCTCTTACTCTGTG
Source organism: Pampus argenteus (assembly GCA_036937835.1). Lineage (NCBI taxonomy): Eukaryota > Metazoa > Chordata > Actinopteri > Scombriformes > Stromateidae > Pampus > Pampus argenteus. The sequence goes on along the minus strand of CM072866.1, from coordinate 24,030,970 downwards.
GTGTCCTTTTTTTCCAACCTGCCAATGTTTGTCCCTTGTTCCCTGTAGTTTGTATTTAGTAGACAAAACGAATAGCGTACTCAGAATCGTGTCATGTGCAAACAGAAGATTTCAACATGCAGACCCACGTGTGACAGCTAAAAGCCAGATATATTTAAACGTAACAATGCGCCTTTCGAGTATCAAATTCCCACTGCCTTTAAAGGTGATCTGTTGATCTGTATGTTCCCATGTCAAAGCTAAACAGACAACTTGTGTGTCACACTATAATATACTATAATACATAATTAGAAAGAGATACTTAATTGTCAGTTTATTGTATTAATTATATTAGAATATCATTTCAGCTTAACTGAATGAACAAATCTTTAAAACTTTGAATGGTTAAAGAACAGCCGGCCTCTTTCTCTTTGAGGTTATTGGCTCCTAAGCTCCACCCACTATCAGTAGGTTTACCTTGACCAATCAGATTACTTCTTCCTCTATATAGGCCCCACCTATAACCAAGATCCCAATCTGTCGATTTGTGCAGTCCATTTCTGCTGATTAAAACGGCCTTCCTCTGATGTTTGCTGCACATTGTCTTAGATTCTATGTGTATTCACTCTGAACAGTATCCTATAGGAGTGGTTTGAACGTTCACATTTTAGGCTTTAGCTGATGCTTTTATACAGAGTGACTGACTGTCACAGTAGAATGAGCTTTAATTCCTGGATTACAGTCATCCACTCTACAGACGCTGTTACATACTGAACACATGTTTTCATTTTTTGGACTTCTCTAAACCTCAAAATTGCATTTAAGTATTTAAGTACAGTACTTAAGTAAATGTACTTAGTTACTTTCAACTACTGGCTGTCAGTGTGTAATGTGTTGGTCTTGCAGTGATGTACCCACATAGAATAATAAGCGACTTTGCAGTTCCTCTTGGAGCTTTATAGTGATTTTCAGCTCAATGTACGGAAGGAGATATCATATTTTCAGAAAATAGACCCAAAAGAAAGCATGTATATGAAAAAAAAAATAGGGCCTAATATGGAGCCTTGTGGTACTCCACGGGCGATGGGTACAGAGGAATAGGACACATTATTAATTCTAACAGAGGCAAGAGGCAAACCGCTGAAGGGCCTGTCCCTGAATACGGTCCAAGTGGATGGAGTATCGAAGGCAGCCAAGCAGTCTAAAAGAATTAAAATAGAGTAATTTCTTGAATCTAAATATAGTGTCGATTTTGCTAATGAAGAATCTAAAAAAATATTCACAGACATCCAAATATGCTTCATGACAATTTGTGACTGCAGGGTTGAATACTGTATTTATTGTATTATTATTGTAGTAAATGTGGTAATTGTTAAGTAGTATTGGACTGTGGTACCAGTAATACTAATAGAAGTAGTGGTGATGTAGCATATTTCATACATACATGAAGTTGCAGTTATAGTAGTAGTAGTTTGCTGTCTGCACTGCTGCTGTAGTTTTACTTTAGCGTCTCTCTGCTCTGCAGGTCTTCATCCTGTACTTCAAGCCGAGTACATTCAGGTGTATCCTCCTCCGCTGGGTCCGAATGCTGGGCTTCTCCATCGTCTACGGCACCGTCACACTGAAGATGTACAGGTAGGTTTTAGCTTGTCAGATTTACTGCTTTCCTATTTTTCTGTAACGTCACATAATTCTCACGCATTTCATATAGATATCATGTCCAAACCTCCACATCCAGCTGACATGCTGGACTGAAAATGTTTGAGTTCTTGTAGTAACAGAAAACTTAACATATATCAAATCTGAACATGTTCAAACTTACTTGACAATCACAGATTAAAACATATATAATAATATAATTATAATAATATAAAAATAATATATAAATATATTTAGTTACTTTCCATCACTGATGTATTTTGTATATACATTTTGTCTTCAGTAGTCACATTGATTGATTCTTGCCTCTGCACAGGGTGCTGAAGGTGTTCCTCTCGCGCACAGCCCAGAGAATGCCCTACATGTCCAGCCTCCACTTGCTGAGGATTCTGGGAGTGATGCTGATGACAGTCAGCTGGTTCCTGTGTGCGTGGACGGTGGGCGTCCTGCAGAACCGTGACAGGAACATCCCAGTGTTCATCACAACCAACACTACAGACGGACAGGGCTTCAACCTGTGCTATCTGGACCGTTGGGACTATATGATGGCTGTGGGTGAGTCGCAGCAGAATTTACATTTCACTTAAAGAAAAGAATTATTGTAAATGTTTGTTATCTGAATTTATGGTTTGACCATTTCATCCAGTAATAAAGGCATTTTTTAAAAACTCAAAATGTTTACCAAGTGCACGTCAATGAATTCTACAAAATATTTTCTCATATTTTGACTTAAAATGATGGTCAACCACTTATTACACTAAAGCCAATATTAACTTTGTTGCATCATCAACATAGAAAATTGCTGAATAATTAAGGATAAAGGAAGAAATGTTGATTAGACAGGTTGTAAACAGGAAAATAATTCAGCCTCATTATCTAAACCACGGGACAGTAGCATATCATCAGCATTAGAAATGATAGAAACATATTAAATTTAAACAAACTAAAGACATCAATGTGATCTGTCCTTTCTTTCTGCTGCTGCAGCGGAGCTTCTGTTCCTCTGCTGGGGCAGCTCCTTGTGGACTGCCGTCAGGCCCGTCCCATCAGCCTTCCATGAACCTCGTTACATGGGCATCGCCATCCACAACGAGCTGCTTTTCTCCTCCATGTTCCACGTGCTTCGGTAAACAACCATCATGACACATTTCTCTACCTGAAGATGCACAACAATTAACCCTCAGCAGTGTGGTGAACAAACGGGACACTGATGTCAGATCATTTTGGGTTTTTTGTCTCCTTCAGGTTTACCTTCCCTTCTCTCCATCCTGATTGGATGTTGCTGCTCTCCTTCTTACACACCCATGTGACCATCACTGTGACACTCGCCCTGCTCTTTATCCCCAAGGTAAATCAATTATAGGGTAGGATAATGGCTTATAATAGTCAACAGGTGTTCAATCACATCATCAGAGTGCTATACGAGTGGTGAAATGTCTTAAAGAGACAAAGGAAGAAAGCCTGGATGACCTTTACTTACAACCTCAAAATGGAGATAACTGTATTATTTGTTGCACTATTATTGTCGTTATCGATATGAATTGAAGTGAAGGTGTAAGTAGCATGACATAGTTTTACCAGTGCAAAATATCATAGACAGGAGGTGATGCAAAGATTCAATTCCTTCCTTCTTTCTCTTTAGAGATTTATACATATGACATATTTACATATGAATTGCATATTTGTGTATGTTCCACAGTTTCTTTATGTGTCTAAGCCTGGGAGAGAGGAGATTGCAGCAGAGGTGTATGAAGATGAAGTGGACCTGCGGCGCTCCGGCTCATACCTCAACAGCAGTTTTCACTCCGCTTGGAGTGAGCCCAGTGTGGACCCAGATGACTTTCGGGTAAACTCACTTGTCCCCTCAGAACAATGTTATCATTATGCATTGGGACATCATTTACAAAAGATGGAAGAAATTCCAAATATCACATTTAAATACTGAAAATAAATGTCCCTTAATTTCAGTTATGACCACATGTCGACTCACTTAAACAGATCCTAAATGTATAATAATTAAAATTATAAATTACCAGTAAATACTCTCAATCAACAGTAGAATGAACAAATGTATGTTTTTTTTCTCCACCCTTTACCCTTTTCTTATCCTAAACTGTGCTCTTCTTACATACAAATGTGTCTTTTACCTTTCCTCTGACTTGTTACTCTCCATGTCGTTTCCACTATTCCCTCCATTAATCCCCCCTTCTTCATATGCACCAGGATGAACTGAAGAAGTTATATGCCCAGTTAGAAGTCCACAAGACCAAGAAGATGACAGCAAACAACCCTCATCTCTCAAAAAAGCGAAGTTCTCGATGTGCGTTGGGGAAATCCATTATTAGACGAATTGCTGAGATTCCAGAAAGCATGAGTCGGCAGTGCAGCCGCGAGGAAAGAGAAGGATCGTTCTACAGTAGAAGTGTGAATATGTCTGACTCTTTTAGGAGGTCCCCAGATACTGTCAGTATCAGTTACAAAAGTTCAACTAAGTCACGATCACCATCCATCCGAAAGTCGCAAAGTGATCATCACTATGTCAGAGAAAGAGACTCCTCCATGCGTGACTCCTCCATGTTAAAGGCCAACACTGTAAAGAGATCCTCCCAGCGATCTGAGACGGACTCCTTAGACATCCCACCTGGGGTCTGCAAGTCAGCCAGTGCCCAAAATCTGACAATTGATACCAATCTCCTGCATCCCGATCACACGAGGCTTCATAAGTCTTGGAGTCTGACTTCTACTACATCCCATTCTACAGATAACATACCAAAGGTTAACAGATCAAGCACAATGCTGACAAGGTCCAGACAGAGCATCTCCATTAGCGACCAGACCAGGAGTGCTCTCCAGTCAGAGTCATTTGACAAGACGGACGTTTGTCCTTGGGATGTGGAGCCCGAACAATCAGGAGACAAGAACCAGAAGCATGTCACCTACGCAAACTCTCAGGACGGTGAGGAACAGAGGCCACGGTCTCCATTTGCACTGGTTTGTCCATGGGACCATTTGCCACCTGTAGAAAAAACTCCTTCAGTGGAAATAGGAGTACAAGAGTCCCCCAAACCACAGGCTCCTGTGTCAGCAAGTGCACCAGTTTCTCCTAGACCAAAGTTCACAAAAGATCAGCGTGTCTTCTCCTTCCGCACACCCACCACTAAGTGGCTCTCTGTGAAATCAATTATGGGATCCATGGATGCAGGCAGCAGGTCCAGCAGGGAGAGCAATTTAAATAGAGATGATTCTGTTTCACAGAAAAGTCAGGAAAGTGCTTCTACGACACCAAGGTTGGGGCCTTCTAGTAGACGTCCAAGCAAGGAAAAGAGGGCACTGCAGAAAAGAAGTATGACGACAACAGATGGAAAGCCATGCCTTGTGAAGCAAAATGCAATAAGACTGTCCTCTGTCGATTCTTCAGAGAGGAGCCCAAGAAGGCTTGTGATTGTCAAATCTGCCGTCTACCCTTGGGACATGGATGACATGCATAAAGATGGCACATATGAAAATGTGTTTTTATCAAGGCAGAACAGCAAACGTAGTAGTATATGTTCCTGGGATACTGCCAGCACTTCGAGGACTCCTTCAACACATAGAAGAGGTAGTAATCGAATTACACCAGTTCGTACTATTTCTCATGATATATGTCCATGGGAAGGACCCAGTACTTTTCAGCAAGGAGAGGGACCAAAGAAGCAGCAGAGCATTAAAGCAGATGTTTGCCCTTGGGATTCACAAGTATCTGAACGAACTAATGTGTGTCCATGGGAATCTCAAGAACAAGGTAATGTGAGAAAACAAGAAAGTAGTCGTGGTGACTTGTGTCCTTGGGAATCCCATGATGTCCCCATTATTGCTCATGCTACCCTGTCTCAGACACAACAGTCTTTGAAACATTCAACAGACGTATGTCCCTGGGAGACTGCAGAAAAATCCCTACCTTTGATAAGACAAGATAATGAATACATTAATGTTTGTCCTTGGGATGTTCAGGAGAAGGCTGAAATTGTATATGAAAATCTAAATCCTTTAGGCACCAAGGGATCGCTGACGGTGCCCTCACAACAAGTAGTTATGAAACCTGCCATCTATTCCAGCGGATCAAAAGAAAGTTTAAGTAATGAGCAACATTACCATGCAAAGTCACCTGCCATGCATAGACAAATGACCAAGACAGCAGAAAGTTGTCCATGGGAGTTCCCAGATCCCCCCAAAATTGAAAATATTTGTCCATGGGAAGAGGACAACACGGAGCCAACAAAGACAGGCTCACCTTCTCAAATGACCATCAAGGCAGATGTTTGTCCATGGGAATCTGGACATCAGGACAAACCAGAAGACTCACAAAAAGGTGTCTTACCTTTAAAAGGTGGATCAGTACAGACAAAGGATACTGATGCTAGAGTAAACATATGCCCCTGGGAAACTGAGCAGCCAGAAGAAATTGTAGCTACCAAGATGGTGTTACAAGGAATAGAAAGACTGGAAGATGTTTGTCCTTGGGAAACCGGGGGGCCAGAATCAGAGTCCTCCAAAGCATCAGAGAGTTATATAAGGCAAGACACAGCTTGGGCCAATGTTTGTCCATGGGAGACAGGAGAAGAAGCAGGCATAGACAAAACTGAGGTATCAGAGGTATCAAAGAAGCTACAAAGTCAGGAAAATTCCCCTGAAGATGTTTGTCCGTGGGATACAGATGCCCCAAAAATTGCTCAACAGCAAGACAGCACTCTGGCAGCTGTTTGTCCGTGGGAAACAAATGAGCCAAAAGTTCTGCAAAAGCAAGATGGCGCTCGGGCAGATGTTTGTCCATGGGAAACAAATGAGCCAAAAGCTCTGCAAAAGCAAGATAGCGCTCAGGCAGATGTTTGTCCTTGGGAGACAAGTGAGTCAAAAGTTCTGCAAAAGCAGGATGGCACTCGGGGAAATGTTTGTCCTTGGGAGACAAATGAGCCAAACGTTCTGCAAAGTCAAGACAGCACTCTGGCAAGTGTTTGCCCATGGGAAACAAATGAGTCAAAAGTTCTGCAAAAGCAGGATGACGCTCGGGGAGATGTTTGTCCTTGGGAGACAAATGAGCCAAACGTTCTGCAAAGTCAAGACAGCACTCTGGCAAGTGTTTGCCCATGGGAAACAAATGAGTCAAAAGTTCTGCAAAAGCAAGATAGTGCTCGGGCAGATGTTTGTCCTTGGGAAAGAAATGACTCAAAAGTTCTGCAAAAGCAAGATAGTGCTCGGGCAGATGTTTGTCCTTGGGAGACTAAAGAGCCAGTCAAAAACCAAGACATCACTGCAGCAGAGGCTTGTCCCTGGGAATCTACAGATCACCAAATATCGAGTGAAAACAAGGTTGATAATCCAAACAGTGACAAAGATGACGTCACAGAGAACCAGGAGCCTATTGGTTTAGAAGAGACTCTAGCAGATATCAACACAGAGGAGTTAGATGAATCTAAAGCAAGCTTAGCTCTGGGCCGGCGTGATGCTTTGTGTCCCTGGGAGATGATAAGAAGCAGATCTGGTTCATTCACTGACAATGCCTCAGATGTTTTTACATGGGAGCCAGAGAATATTCCTGAAGAAGATGAAGAGGATGATGCAGAATGTGCTGCTGAAGCCCTTGTATTCCCACCTGACTTGTGACCAAAACCTAGCCGGCATTTACTTTCATTTTTTGTACCCCTCTCAGTAAGTCAGGAGGGAAGGTGAACTCTACAAAACCATTTTGTTGGTACCCAAGTGAGGGGAACCTCTTGTTTTTAACTTCCCCAGGTCCACAGGAAGGTCAGACTGCAGGCTCAGCTCAGCTGGCAAAGCCTAGAGCCCTTTCTGATGGACAATTACTTGGGTTAATGGAAGATAGAAGCTAGAGCCATGTTACAGGTTGAACTACTGACTTTGGCCATGCCACTGTCCCACTAAGAAGCCTGTAGTAGAGGCTTGATGAGTTGTGTAAACACACCTGACTGAAAATAACATTTCTTTTTACTGAAGCACAAGTCAGACTCATTAAGTCCCTCATGGATCCAGCAACGAACTACAAACATTTTTGGCTGATAGAAGGGCATCTAAAACATTTAGATGAAGTCCTTTTTCTTCCTGCTTCTACCCCCCATTTTAAATTATTATTTTTTGTGTCTTTGTATGTTTTTAGGTGACAATTTGCCAGGTATGTATGTTGGACCTATGGCTGGGGTAAAATGTCACAAAACCTAAACAAAGCAAGTCCACAGTGCTCGCAATCATAAATACAGCACTAGACTGAACAGATGGAACTCTTAACCAGCATACAACAGATAAATTTAATCTTATTTTGTTCCTTTGTGAAAATTGTATGTTCATAGTAGAAAGTTTAAGTGTAAAGCAGTGCAGCCAGAAACACAATGGACGTCAAATTAAGAATTAATGATTGATAAAACTATGCATACATGTTCAAGTCACTGATTTCATGACAATGATTAATATGACTCTCACTTTTGATTCTGTCATAATAATAGGAAAAATTTACAACTTAAAATAAAAAGGCAAAAATGGCGATAAACTCAATTTTACAGCCTAAAATTTCAACCTCTTACAGTGGAGTGACAATTGTTGAAAGTGATGTCATTGCTTATTATGTGGATGCAATGTACTCAACACCAGTTTCACTAAAATGGGAGTTCTATATTTACATTCTGGGGCTCTACTGGAATAGCTTTACATGATTTACAGTTGAAAAAAACTCTATTTATCTTATACTGGCTCTTTATCCAGCCTCCGTCTGAAATAGGCTATTTTAGCTCCTGTCTCTTTAAGAGCCCTCTCCCACTCTGCTCTGATTGGTCAGCTTCAGGAAACTTCCCCAAGCTCCAGAAGATAAATAAACAAATAGTATTAGTAGGATTTAACTTCTTTACACAAAATTCCACATATATTTCTCAAATATATCCGTGCATGAACTGAAATGCGATCTGAACGAACAACGTGACATCATCAACGAGGAAGTAGAGGTAACTTTGCAAACAAAAGTGTTCAGAGCAGGCTAATGCTCTGACTATATTTCATACTACAATGAGTAATATTTTAAAAAGGTTTAGGACTGTTGCTCAGAGTTTTAGATGCAAATGATGGTAACTTTTTAAAAGCAGTATTATGATGTAAAAAGTGGATAAAACTTACAATGTTATTCTGTATTGATGTAATTAACATCTCCATGCCAATCATCAGCATTTCTGCTGCTACAGTGACTCAAGGTTTCTTTAATTTCATTATTAACCACTGCGCCAGTTTTTTTTGTCAATGGAGTGACCTAGTTTTGTGAGCATTGTTGCATGTTTGTGTGTTTCTGAATGAGCGTGCTGTAATTTGTTGTCACGTAAAAAACAAAAAAAACAAAATATCCCTCGATTTGCAGCGAGAAACAGCCTATGTTCTGTTCTCTATTTTGTATGTCTCTTCTATTTGTATGTCAGACTATTCTGATCAAAGAAAAAAAAAATCCACTGAAATCTATGGGTGTGAAGAAAAGCAGATGGGACACTTTATTTTTGTATTCCTCCCCCAAGGTCAACACGCAGTATATTCATCACAGAAATAAACCGTACAATTTCTGGAAGTCTAATATTATTTTCTTTACATGTAAAGTCTTGAAAGGAGTTGTTGTACTCAACTGTTGTGTGGTGATTTGCTGCAGAGTAAAAAGCTGTTTTATTGGCTACAAGACAGCGTTTTGTTCATCCTAAAACTCACCTGCTGCTTCATCGTTTCAGCAGCCAACAGCATTTTTCAAACAGAAAAAAAAATGCCTGGTTTCCTGCCAAAGTGGTCTAACTAACCAGCCAGAGCCAGATTTTAAACGACATTTGTCCCATGACTGCTGTTAACGTCCAAGTGTGGTATGAAGAAAGGAGCAGCGCCACCTGGTGGTCTATTTATGCCACTGTACTGCCTCTGGTGTGGGAACTTTATAGTTGAGGGCGTCAAACTCATCACTTGGCTTCAGGTCTGGACCAGGAATCATAAGAGTCTGAAAGAGAAAATTTTAGTAAAATAAATAAAAGTTAATATATTTTTTAGCATTTTAGTGGATCCTAAAACAACCACAGAATTAGTCAAAGAAGAAGTTTGGTGAAGCTAATTTTATTTTTATCTGTAGTATATAAATGTAAAAAAAAAACAACCTGTCATTGTTGATTTGAAAATTATGGAAAATGTAAAGTAATTTACTTACAAATAAACATCATCCATGTTTTTTCAATAAGAAAAACAGTTGGAGACTTAAAGCGTTCTCTTATCATCAATTAAATAATCTAATTTCCCAGCCTTTGTTATTGTTAATAAAATATGACAATTTGATTGCAACAGTGTGATTGAATAATATATTAAGCTGCAACAATAAGCGACTGTATCTCTGGTCTCCAGCAGAGACTGTTTCACCACTGAAGGTAGAGAAATATCTGTCAGGCTCCATCTGTCAGGAACATTTGAGACGCCACAGAGGCTGAGTCACACATTTAAGGTGATTATGTCCTACGTTTTGCAGTGATGCGTGTAATGCAAGTCATCTTCTATTCTGGTCTTGCAGAATGACATTTCAGTGCGAGGACTGACACGGACACTTAACACAACCTCTCAGGAATTTAACAGGACTTTGTTTATGCACCGATACATGTCAGATGCAACTTGTATCACAATACAACAACAGCACTAAGTTGAACATCTACCTGTGTGTTACTAAAAAGCAGATATAATCAATATTTTATATAATACCAATGTCTAAGCTGACAGGTGTCCAGCTGCAACTTTACTGTTTTGGTTCACTCTTAGCAGGCAGCTGCTTTCAGAAAAAAAGCTCTAAAAACTCACTGTACACTACCTGCTCAGCAGTAAACAGACACAGTTAGCTATTAGCTGTAGACTCACTGGTGAACATAGTTCAGCTTTTAGCAGCTGAAGAGCCAGATATTTCCCTCAGGAGTTGGTAGAGATCAGAAACAGAGCTAACAGAAAGTGAATATTTGACTTACATTCACCAGCTGGACACAAACACAACACCTAATGATTGATAATGCTGTAAATAAACAAGTTCAACATGTTTTATAGAGATGTTGATGAAACTTTATGGTAATTTTGAATCGTTTCAACAAAACTTTAACATTATAACCATCATGAATGTAGGATTTCTTGCAGGGCTGTTTGCGTACATCCTCCTGCCACATTGTGGAGGTTAAACGATTATTAAATGGCAGATCAGTATTTAAGAATCTACTTTATGAGAAGAAGTAAAAGCCGTATAGAGAGAACATATAGCTTATGTAACAGTAAGGAATAGAAAAATAATTTATGGAAAAAAATAATAAAATAATATTGAAAAGCCAGAAACAATATATACTGTATATATAAAACATATTCCACCAAGCCCGTCTGCTGTCATTAAAGTGAAGTATGAACTGTCCGGTTTATAAAGGTTTTTTAATTTCCTTCTGACACAGAGAGAGAGAGAGAGCCTTGGACCTCTGCCTTTTTCTCACTAAAAGATAAATGTTACCTTAACAATCGGATCCTTGGCGGGAGCCCAGGATGGCACTATTTTTCCGTGTAACCTCCAGCGGCCGTACGGGTTGACGAGATGTCGTTCTATGACCAGATACTCCAAGACATCCTTCGGCTGCTCCTCGCTGCCTAGCAACAGCCTACCAAAGCGGTCGTAGATGGCCAGAGTCTGTATGGAAAGAAGATATTAAAAGGAAAAGGCTTATAAATTCATCCAAATCCTAATTCAAGCTTTTGATTCTGACCATAAACCTAAAAAAGCTCTGCAGGGAACCAAAGCAGATGAAAATGGTCTTATAATAATTTGGGCTACTTTGATATTATTCCAATTAATCAGTCTTAATTGAAAATAACAGTACACTGTGTTTAGTATTCACAGTGAAGTACGATATCCAGCAAGAAAACTTTATTAGAGATAATGGAGGTTTAGCATCAATCTTGATTGTCCAGGTGGGTACAGTCCATTAACACACGAGTCGTACCTGTTTAGAGTGCATGCGGACCGTCAGCTGACCGTACAGGTTGCCTTTAGTGACCATGTCAGGGCAGCGGGCGTGGACCACCTTGGGTGGCTCCAGGGACTCGACAAACGTCCATCTGATCGTCTTGTAGCGGTTCCCCCTTGTCATCTCCTGAACACGAGACAGAGGAATGATGGGAGTTGTAGTGAGGTACTGACACTAAAAACAGTAAAAAGGGAGAGTGGTGAAACTGAATGAGAGGTACGGTTCTTCAGGACTTACAGGATAACACCTCTCTGTCACCAAGGAGTGAAGTTTCTCCTTGTTGAACCTGAAAAACAAACAGCAAACAACATATTTTACTCCAGCACACCTACAGAAAACGTTAAAGATCTGTTATTAGAGATGTTTTCATTGACACTGTTCTACTACTGAGATTAATGCAGATTCATTGTTTGTTAACTAACTAACTTTATTTTTTGGCTAAGAATCACATTCACGTCCCGACTGTTGAAAAGCAGCAGGAACAGATTTCTGCCGAGATGCTGCTGAAAATATCGACAAGTTCAAGAGGATCTTGAATAATTAGGTTCATTTTTTTCTTCACAGCAGAGACTTTAACTCTCAATTCTGTTACAAACGTCTCACAGTGATAAAGACACAGAGCAGCTGTCAGCTGGCTGAAGTACGAGACGCTTCATTTTCTTACTGTGCCAGGGCGTTGTGAGCCTCGATGAAGATTTCTTGAGCTTTCCCTGCAAACTCCTTCGTTATGAAATGAGGGTCGTGCTCTTTGATCTTACGAATCCTGTAAAGACAACAAAAAACGTTCAGCTTTTACACATTTGGTGAAAACTTGATCTTTTTGAGGTGAAACAGCTGATATAAACAGGGTCTTCTCTTCTGCAGAATCCAGATGTTTGACAAAAAAAAGATTCTGCTTAAAGGAACAACATAAGGACGGAAAATAATCTTACGCAAGCTGTGAGGTGGCGCCCTGTCGCATCTGTTCAGTCCGTTGTTTCAGTCCTTCTTTGGACAGAGTGGAAAGACGTGCGTCGCCCTCTGGGGGGACGTAGGCGTCAAAGATTCCCGCTGATAAAGACAGCAGAAAAAGACTGATCAATAAATGTATGGAGAGAAATTAGTCCCAATCATGGTGACAAATGTTTACCTGATTTAACATTTAATTATTGGGTTTTTTAAATGATCAATATTACCAGTGCAGGAAATGTTGATGGGTCTTTCGAAGTACTGCTGTCTGTAGGCTAGGGCTGCTGTCTTAGCCTTGTCCTCCAAGCTCCTCCTGTCCTTCATCCTCACTGCTGGAGGGATGAAGTATCGCTTCTTGGTCCGGACCGGCAGGAAAAGTGGGACAGGATACCGAACATCCAGAGACGTCTCTGCATTCTGAGAGGAGGGAGGATTCATGTTTTACCAACACTTTTAAAAATTAGTTTAATTAATATCTGTACAGCATAACTAACACTGAATGAATGATGAATGAATATGAATGTTTCACCGTTACAGTGTTTTTAGAGCCAAAGTTCCTCTTTTTGTTCCTATACTTCCACCACAGCTCAACAGGGAAACACAAAGAGGGAATTTGATGCTAAACAGACTGTAAATGTGTCAGATATCCACTTGATATGACTAACTCACACTGATGAAGCCTCAGAGAAGATTCACAACTACTTTAAATGCATTTTTTGCACATAATGACTGCGGATTTTGGCCCCCCATCACTAGAGGAATAATTACAACCTCAACAGACCTAACCATTAAGATCATTGCGCTTTATGTTCTCCTGACAGTTATTTAAAGGACGGTGTCTCTCCTCCTGACAGTTAGCAGTTAGCTAGCGGGAGCTAAGTGAGTCAGGACTCTGTGCAGTCTTCATAACATGCAAAACAAACGAGCTTCTTCTTCTATTAATTATATATCTACGTTACAAACATGAACGTGTCATTAAACGTGTTATTACCTTCAAACTGCGCAATGTTGCTTGATGAAGGACCAACAGCGTCCTCCTCATGGGCATCGCCATCTTGCCGGGAATGTATAAAATCATTTCCGGTGAACAGTTTCAAAATAAAACTTTCACCGAAGCTTTTTTTTTTTCATTAAATAAAATCAACAACAAAAACAACAACAGTCTACATTAATCCATATTAGCAAACTATAATAATGACAGTGGTTTAAAGTAACTAAGTATATTTACTCATTATGCTTCTAAATCAAATAGCATGAATAACGACTGATTAACATATATGTCGATGGTAATAATGAAATATATGCACAAACAATAAAGAAATACAAAAAAATGCAATCAAATAAAAAATAAATACATATCAAATTTAATACATAAGACTATAGTTTTCATGGCTTTTGAGTTTGGACATGTAGACAGTAGGTCTTGATTTTAGTAAAAATCGGTTTTGGCTACACAGCCAATGTACGCATGACGTCTGGCACGTAGCGCCGAAACGTGATGACGTAGATGCCTGTCGGTTCGACGCTGGTTAAGTTGAGTTGTTTGGGCTCCGAGCGGAGAGAGAAGAGAAGCTGGCAGTGCGGAGAGGGATTCAATTCACACACAGTCACCTCCTGCAGTCCGTTATCACCTGTCGAAGCCCGTTTTTTTTAACAAGCTCTCTACTGATAGCATTCAGAGAGTTACACACACACACAACCGTCTTCGTTAGCGCAGCCGGCTAAACACACAGCAACCATGCCCGAAAGGAGGCCCTTCGTTCGGCTACCGACTGACGTTTACCCCGTCAACTACGGCTTGTGTCTGAAGCCCGACCTCATCGACTTCACTTTCGAGGGCAAGCTGGAGGCTGTGGTGGAGGTATGTTGTACCGGACTGTGAGGTTACATACACTGACAATTGTCAGTGCACGGCGGGGATGTTGTTATGTAACCTGACCAGCTAACGTTAACGTTTATTAGCGAGCTAATTGTTGGGCTGATAACGGCCACTAGCCCGGCAGGAACAGCCCGGGTTAGCTGGCGTTGTTGGACATACATGCTAGCTGGCGATTGCTAACCAAGCTAGCCACCTCTGACAAGACTGCTGACATGGCTGAAAGAAAGACATGGTTGAAAATATGACAGTTAGACACACATTTAGCTGTGTTAAGCGACTAGCCGCACGCTAATTGAAGCTAACTAGCACAACAGTTCTGTATGGAGCAGACTTGCACTCTCATGTTAGCTTAGCAGCTGTCTGCTAACAGCTCCTGTAAATGCGCTCAAGAGCAGTTTGATGTCTCCAACGTTAACTGACAGCGTTTGTGACACCTGTGTACTGTGATGGAAGAAGTATTCACACGGGTTTCTTAAGTAAAGGTACCAAGACAGCAATGTATAAACACTCAATTACAAGTGATGGTCCTGTATGAAAAATCCTACTAAAGTAAAAGTACACAAGTATTACTAGCAAAATGTAGTACTACAGTAGTGTTTAGGTCCCTCTGACTGATATATTATTATATATGACATCATTAGATGAAGCATCAGTGTTAGAGCAGCATGTTACTGTTGTAGCTGCTGGAGGTGGAGCTAGTTTCAACTACTTTATATACAGTTAGATAGTTTAGTCCAGTGGTTCCCAACCTAGGGGTCGGGGCCCTCCAAAGGGTCACCAGATAAATCTGAGGGGTCGTGAGATGATTAATGGGAGAGGAAAGAAGAAGAAACAAAGTTCTGATACACAAATCTGTTTTCAGCTTTTGGACTTTTTCTCTAGTGGAGTGGAAGTATAAAAGTAGTATTAAATGGTACAAGTACCTCAAAAATGTTGGGATCTTTTGATATGCAAGATGGGTTCACAGTTGTTTGATTCAGTCTTTAAACAGCAGCCAGGTACCCGTGTGAACAATGAAAGAGGTTTTAAATGCTTTCATTGTGAAGGACAGGGGGCCGACTCACAAATCAGCCTCAAAAAGGCTTCGTTCAACTAGAGACTGAGGACAATCTCCCGGCTGTCATTGTTAAAACTGGTTGGAAACAAGTTTTGTTCAAAATAATAAAACCTGTGAAGTCGTGATTCACTTTATCCCCAGTTTGTTTCACTATGGGGAGCATCGTGTCCAGTAAGGTGTGTCCTTTGACATAATGTCAGGGGTGTAGACTGTACTCTCCATGTTTGAGCAACTGCCTTGCATTTAGAAATCCCTAGACTATTAGTAGGTGAGACCTCTGATTGTCTGGTATCACAAGACTACTCTGAATCTTCTCTGAGGCTTATTCAGTGTGAGTTTAGTCATATCACGTGGATATCTGACACATTTACAGTTTTGTTTAGCATCAAATTCCCTCTTTGTGTTTCCCTGTTGAGCTGTGGTGAGAGTATACTGACAAAAAGAGGAACTTTGACACTAAAAAAGACCAACATTGAACAATATCAACTTACTGAAACCTTATATTAGCTTCAGATAAACCTTTTTAAATACATTTTGGGATTATGAAGCGATCTTCTTATAGTCAGCAAAAAAAAATCCTGTTTCAATGTTCATTTAGGCTCCTGACTGTTGTTTTTTAAGACAGACATGATCAGCTGGCTTGATTAAATAATAGTAATCAATAATCCATAGAACAAGAGTACAATTTTGTAAAGTGAATAAAACAATGTTTTGTTTGACCAACAGTCCAAATATAATTATAAACAGAATATCATTTACTTCACAATACAGTAAAACATCAAGTCTTCACTTTTAAGAGGAACATATTTAGCAAACAATTACTTAATTCTTACAGTTGAAAACCTTTTCAGAGATCATATATATGATAAAATGATGCTAATAAAGATAGACAAATTGTATTCATAGCACATATCCAAATAAGTTCATATTCAAATATTCTGTCCTCCTTTTAATCATTTAAATGTTTGCCTGTGGTAATTGCAAATCCTCATTTCATCAAGAGGTGACGCTGACTCCTGGAGGTGTTTTTTTTTATTGTGTTTGCTAAGAAGTAAAAATGTTCTGTGTACCTGCGTGTTTTACGAATCCCGGGTAACATACAATGGACTGGAAGAAACTCGAGCAACATGGCAATTTGCCACTCGTCTGACATGTTTGATAATTACTGCCTCTCTGCTGCTGCGTCAGTGTCTCAAACAACAGCAGTGCCACAAACCGTGAATGTCACCATTACTGCCCTCTTAAAACCACACGGCATCCAAGTGTGCGAGTGTGTTTCGCCCTCAATACGTTGGACGGTCGCAGTTTTCACACATTTCTTTGTTTTCATCACTTTTGTTTTATTTCTTTTCATACCTCAACTGATTCTTTATCTTTTGACCTTCAACCTCTGTAGGTTTAGTAGCTTCATTCCTGTCTCAACTACCTGACCCAGCAAAACACAAATACAAACGAAACCTGAGCTGCTTTGCATCATCATCATCATGTCTGTGTGATATTTAGTGGCATTGTTAGACTTCCTTTAAGCTTCATTGTTCCTGGACAGATGGGGATTTGCAATCATAACACAGGAATGATTATCAAAGTCTTAAGTTGTGCTGTTTTTATGTCAATATTTGCAGGTTATACAAGCCACAAATCAGATTGTGATGAACTGTGCTGACATCGACATCATCACAGCCTCTTTTGCACCAGAGGGAGGAGAAGGTGAGTGTCAGCTTTCCACCTTTTATTGTAATAAACAAAAATGTATTTTTTTAGCTTTCTTTGTTTTTGGATCAGTGTTTAATGGATAACGCCCAACGTAAACAGTGTTTCTTGTGGCACTAAGCCTTTTTTTTTTTTTATTCTGTTCAGAAATTAACGCTACAGGATTCAACTATCAAAATGAGGACGAGAAAGTCACCCTGTCGTTTCCTAGCGCTCTACACAGAGGTAAGAAGGGACTTCATTTCACTCTGCTGTTGGTTGTCCCTGCTTTTTTTTCACCAAAAAAGAAGAATAACAAATTTTCCCCCCTTGGTCGTGGCTGAACGAACAGTGCAACTCTCTCTGTGCACGCCTCCCCAGGCTCTGGCACGTTGAAGATAGACTTTGTGGGGGAGCTGAACGATAAAATGAAAGGATTCTATAGAAGTAAATATACAACTCCTGCTGGAGAGATCCGCTACGCTGCAGTCACACAGTTTGAGGTAAGTCCACGGCCTCAGGGAAACATGTTTTCTTTAAGTGCTTTGCTTGAATCCAATACTTGTCTGTGTTGCAACATAGGCGGCTGTTACAGTCATATGAATGTTGTTGATGTACCATAATTGTCACAAAGATGAGGCAATATCTCGTATTTCACTCTATTTATATGTATGTTTCGAAGACACTGCTGTGTTTACATGTGTGTCTGTGTGGACTGGACGTGGACTGGGAGCTAAACCACCGTCAGCAGCTGTGTGCATGTAAAAGTTGTCAATCACATGCATTTACAACCTTATTGCACTTCAGACCTAAAACCCAAAACAAAACTTTATCTATCCATTATTACGTTTGCATGCTACATTTCAACATAAGTACTTCATAGCAACTCTCAGGTACTGGCTTCAACAGATATGCTGATGACAGCCTGTTTACATCATGTACTGATGACCTACTTTAGATGGAAATCAGTATATTGTTGTTGGGGGGGGGGGGGTGTTACAGTCCAAGTTCTAGGTAATTACCACCAAATTAGCCCATAAAGTGCTATAAATACCGTTCAGCTTTGTTTTCAGAGTTGTACAGTGTCCTTGAGCACAGGAGCAAATATTTTATGGCCCCGTACTGAACTGCAGCCTGAGGTTTGCAACCACTGATCTGCAGCACTGCTCTAACGTGGCACTAAAGTGTGTTCGTTCAAATCAGTGGTTGTTGGTAAACTAGATGCATTTTCTCTTTGGCTTCTTTTCACACTAAGAAAAGTCCAAAAAAAAAAACAAAATGCAACTGTTGAATTCACTCATCCATATCAAAACTAGGCAAAACTCGCCTCGCTACAGGAGACGCTGAGCTCGAACTCTTGCAGCGTTTCCAGACTTCAGATTGTTTTCCTTTTTCTCCTTGCCGTGTTTCGTTTTGGCAGATCTGTCTCTAACTACCTCTGGAGTGATCTGACCCGTCCATTTACTTAAGTTGAATGCTACAACTACTACAGCTAAATATGCTGCTGTCGGTAAATCAGATTTGAAAAACATCCTTGCAGTGCGTCCCCTGGCACAGACAAAAACACTCGACTACAGGACTGCATGCTCCTGCTAAGAATGAAGGATGCTTGAGCAGCTCAGACAACAAACTGATGGTTTGAAAAGAAGAACAATAAAAGTGGTTTGGAGTAAATCTGAGTTGGCTCCACATAGAAACCACAGTGACATACTGTGAACATGGCTGCCTCCCGAACAACAAGAATCCCCCATCAGTCCACACAGGACGTGTCTTCATATGTTGAGCTTTTATTAATCATTTTGTGTTCTTCTGTGCAGCTCAATTTAGAGAAGAATCAGTCAATTAATCGCTTAGTTGATTAGATCAATCAATCTGACAGTAAATAAAAAAAAGAACAAGACATTTAAGGGCTTTGGGAAACAGTGATTGATATTTTTCACCGTTTTCTGACATTTTATACCAAACAACTGATCTATTAATTGACAAAGTACTACACAGATTAATTGATTAATGAAAGTAATTGTTAGTTGCCTCCTGCTGCGGTCCTCTGTACCTGCTTGTCTGTGTGCCTGTGTGTGTGTGTGTTTAACAGTTGGCGGAGACTCATTGAAGATGCCGTTTGATGGTGGGATGTGAACTGAAGTTGACGTCATGTGGACTCATCTGGATTCAACACACAGCGTCTCACTGTGTGTCCTGTCTCTGTCTGTCCCCCTCCAGGCCACAGACGCCCGCAGAGCTTTCCCCTGTTGGGACGAGCCAGCTATCAAAGCCACCTTTGACATCAGTCTGATAGTTCCCAAGGACCGAGTCGCCTTGTCAAATATGGTATGTGTCATATGTTCACTCTTGCCTCTGAGAAACTGCAAACCCCAGACAGCCTGAGTCACACTGAGCAGCCAAGCTTCGTGCGTGTGTGTCTTCCTTCTTTCCTAGCGTAGCTAGCACTGCCTGTTCTACCTCTGGCTAATCATATGTTTAACTGCATGTGAAATGTAACAACTGTACATGTACAATGAGGTTGGTCTTGTCACATCTTGTTTTTTTATTTGGTTACTAAAGACTAACTAAACTAAACTAACCAAAAGCGTTTGCAGCAAAATTACATCAGAAAACATCATCTGGTTTAGATTAACGACGCACCTCCAGACGAACACAGTTCATCTGGGTGCTGATGATGAAGCTACATTTATTTCACTTGTGCATCATGTTTGTTCACTATGAGGCTGTTTTTTTTTTTTTTGTTTTTTTTTGGTTTTTTAAACGTTCATGCTGTCGAAAGTGGAAAGTTTGAGCTCACCTTAAACCTCACATTTAAAGGGCACGTATGACGGGGAGATTTCCATTTCTCTTTTGACTTACAAAGCAGGTCTCTATAAATACTGTGTAAGTTTTAAAACACTCAACCCATATTCAGGCCCATGGTCCAAGCTTTTTTGTTTTGTTTTAACTTTATTAACAACACAACACTAAGCGGTCACTGATCGAGCAAGGTACAAGACGAGGAAATGGTTCAACCTTTGAAATGAATGATATTGCAGATACAATAGATTCTGGATATTTAAGTGAGTGAGAAGGAGAGCTGCTGTTAATTTCTAACAAGCTAGTTGAACTTTTGTGTGGAAAAATGATGTCAGACACTAATTATTGTGTCTTAAAACGTCTGGAGAGATGCTTTAAGGACAAATTACCAATGATTAAGTTAACAACCCGAGTTAATAATAGAAATAATAGTGATTTGTAATAGATGAATTGCAGAGCAGCAGGCGTTCGTACTCTGCTTAGATTGCTCTTGACCTTTTATGTGCACATACTTGAAATTTATTTTCTCAGCAAGTATGTTGTGACCTTTAAAGCTCAGTGACAGCTTTAAGCTTGACTGTGTGTACAGGTGCAGTTCAGTGGTTTACACTTTGTTCAAATGTAGAAAGACGAGTATTATGTCCAGAGCGTGATACGGTATATTAAAAATGAGCTGCACGACTGCACTGGGTGACATGTTCCTTCATTACATGAACACACACAGAAATGCTCACTACAACACCAAAAGTGGATTCATCCATCGTGGAAAATAGTCCCCAACAAATGTGCCATTTCCCTCTGTTTGAGGAGTGTTTATATACTGCAACCAGCTGTTTTTAGGAAACTGAGTAAAATGAAACTAGATGTTTGTGAGCTGCTTTTTAAAGATCAGCTTTATGTCATCAGTAGGAACCAGCGATCTTAGAGCCGAGAACCACAGACTAACACAATGTTGATTGATTAATCGAAAAATTAATTGGTAGATCAACTGATGATTAAAACTGTCCATTACCTTTAGCATATCTCCAGTGGATGAACTCGTATTTAATGACCTTTGACCTTTGCTCTAGCACTTTAGTTTTTTTTTACCTTCACTGCCAGTAAAGCGTTTAGAAATACAGACTCGTGTGTTTGTTTTGCTTCTAGACATCACGTTCCTGTAATGAATATTTCAGCCTCTAACAGCAGTGCTTTAGACTTTTAGTCTGTTTGTGTAAGACAACATCACTCATAAAAAATGTATAAGCGTTTCCTCTTGGTTCAATGATCTGTTACACAATCATTGTCCCAACATGAACAGTTGAGATTCCTCTCCGTTTCTCTTTCCTTTGTCCAGAATGTCATTGATCGAAAGCCATATCCAGACGATGAAAACGCTGTGGAAGTGAAGTTCGCCACCACACCCATCATGTCCACGTACCTTGTAGCTTTTGTCATCGGTGAATATGACTTTGTGGAGAGCCAGTCATCAGACGGTGTAACGGTACGCGTCTATACGCCTGTCGGGAAGGCAGAACAAGGGAAGTTTGCACTGGAGGTGAGTTTTTGTTGTGTTGTTTTTTTTTAAACCTTTTCACATTTTCAGGGCAGGAAGTCAGTGTTGACACAGACCTGGATTAACAAGTGTTACTGATGTAGTGAACAGGAAGCACATTTATAAGCATTCGAATGATGTATTTTAACCTGAAAACCTTCTCTGCTTGATCCGTAGACTTTGTCCTGAGATTTTAGGATTGCTAGAACTCAAATAAGACGACTGCTCTTTTTCTTTTTGTAGGTTGCGACGAAGACCTTACCTTTCTACAAAGACTACTTCAACGTTCCTTATCCGTTGCCTAAAATTGATCTCATAGCGATCGCTGATTTTGCTTCTGGTTAGTAGTTGTCAACACCACATTCATAAATCTGAGGCATTTAAGTGAAAGTGACACATGTGCTGCTTCCTCCCTGTTAGGTGCCATGGAAAACTGGGGCCTTGTTACCTACAGGTAAATATTGGCTGCTCTCTAAACAATGCTGTTTACAACCTGTCTAATTATCTACTTGTTTGTTCACCAATTGGACCTGTTTCTTTATCTGTTGGTATTTTATAAGATTCTACTTATTACTTTATGTAAAACATCATCATAACCGCCTGAACCGTTGAAGATTGACCAGCTTTGTACTTTGATATGCTGCCAACTGTTAGCTTTTACAGAAGCAGGCTCATTCATCTACCATTTCCAGCCATCTGGATGCATCTTTTCTTAATAAACAGCCCAGCAGCTGATGAAGGGAAACCTGCTGGTGTCCAGAGGAAACGTCGACCTTCAGTCGTCTTTTTATTAAACTCCTGTTTCTGTGGCGTTGCAGGGAGACGGCTCTGCTAATCGACCCGAAGAACTCCTGCTCGTCTTCCAGGCAGTGGGTGGCGCTGGTGGTCGGACACGAACTCGCCCACCAGTGGTTCGGAAACTTGGTCACCATGGTAACCATTTATAAACCCTATCAGCTAATACCTTCAGACAGCCCTATAAATGTACACTTTACTTTGAGCTGCACTGAAAATAAAAAAAATAGCAAAAGTCATAAGAATATTTTTTAAAACTGTAACTGGATGTTGGAAAGTCAGAACCTGGTTAATTGCAGGAATGGTGGACCCATCTGTGGCTTAATGAGGGATTTGCATCCTGGATCGAGTATCTGTGTGTGGACCACTGCTTCCCAGATTACGACATCTGGACCCAGTTTGTCTCGGCCGACTACACCCGCGCCCTGGACCTGGATGCTCTGGACAGCAGCCATCCCATAGAGGTGGGATTCACTCTGTAGTCTGTCAGGAGCCATGTTTAGTGTTCTGTGGATGTTTCCTGCTTTGACCGTTGGATGATATGTTTTTCAGGTGAATGTGGGCCATCCATCCGAGGTAGATGAAATCTTTGACGCCATCTCCTACAGTAAAGGAGCATCTGTGATCCGCATGCTGCACAACTACATAGGAGACGAGGTCAGGAACAGAGTTTGCTCAATATAGTTTCTGTTTTGTTTTAATATCTTGAGACTTACCTCTCCCTGTTTCTCCTGTAGGACTTTAGGAAAGGAATGAACACTTATCTTTTAAAATTCCAGCATAAAAATGCATCAACAGGTAACTCAATGCAGGAAATATTTTCTTCAAAATGAAGCAGGTGTGTGATTTGATTTCCTGGATTCTTAATCCTCTGCTTCCCGACCATCTTCCACAGAGGACCTATGGGACTGTCTGGAACAGGCCAGTGGGAAACCCATCGCTGCAGTTATGAGTTCATGGACCAAACAGATGGGCTTCCCGATTATTGCAGCGGACCAGGAGCAGGTAAGCTTCGCTAGACACAAGCTGTTAAATCGCCCAGTAGGCTTTAAATCAATGTCATTTGGTGTATTGACAAAACTACTGAAGGTCACGAAAGCAGAAACTCCTCCAGCCAAGTTATCCATGTAATTATATATGTGGTGTTGTTTACAGCAAGGTGAGGACCGCATCCTCAAGATATCTCAGAAGAAATTCTGTGCCAGTGGACCACATGATGGTAAGTGTTAAATTTTAAAATAAAAAAAAAAAGTTTGTCTTTGGCTTGATATGATGCTGCGGTGGCTTCTCATTGGTTATCTCTCTTCTCTGTTGAACAGGTGAGGATTGCCCAAACTGGATGGTCCCCATTAGTATTTGTACCAGTGAGGACCCGAAATGCACCAAGCTCAAGGTTCTGCTGGACAGACCGGAGACGACCATCACCCTGAGCAGCGTCGGTCCCGACCAGTGGGTCAAGGTGAGTGTCTCCGTCATGTCTGCTTAAAAAGCGAATCCCCACATAAAAGGCCTTCGAAGGTATTAAAAGAAGAGTTTCTACAGAGCGGAGCCTTTCTATGCAGTTACAACACGGTACCACCAATAACACGGCTCTGCAAGCCTGTCTTGGTAATTTACACACAAACGGGTAAATCTTTAAGCTTAGGCTGTCAGCATTTTTTGTAAATTTTAACCCTCCTCTGAATGTTTTTATCGTTAACTCAAGACTGTGTGAAGTTTCCAGTGTCTCACTCTGCAGCCTGAACATGGGAGTGACGGGTTGTTTGCTGAGCTGCATCAGTTAGTCATAAGGACATTTCTCAGTTTGCCTGTTTGATTTCATCACAAATGAAACATCAAAGGTCAAATAAAGTTGAGTGATACTCACACTTCCTCTGTCGACCAGTTTAGCTTGTACAAGTTTATCCAGTCTACCAACAAACGCACAGTGTATCTCTATAAAATGCTACCTTAATGCTGGTGAGCAGGAGGTTGTTTCATATATCTGTATATCTATATATCTGTATATCTATATATCTGTATATCTATATATCTGTATATCTACATCTATATATCTAGAAAGTTTTATCTGGTTTTTCCAATTTGTATTTTTGCTGTTTTGGTCTCTTCAGTGACATCTATCAGGTGTCCAGCATCGTATGTTTTTTTTATAGCCCCAATTAGACATTTGTGATGTTTGCCCGTGTAAATAAACTGACTTGACTTGATTGTCAACTTGGGTTATGACAAATGCGGCAAGTACATGAACAAACTTGAGTCATGTCTCAGGGGTGCAGTGAGCTGCAAATCAGTGTGAACAACAGATTGAAAATGGTTCATGCTTTTTACAGCTGATACCGATTCTATAAATAATACCTTGAATCCCAGCTGCTCCGATCCTGTTAACAACTAATTTATGAGCTGCAAGCTCGTACATCCACATTCGTTAACAGATGTTTTTCTTTACGTTTCAGACTAAAACTGTGTTTTCTGTGTTTGCTTTTCCCAAGTGTGTAAATCATCACAATTATAATATGATGATTTTGAAGTGTTTATGGCAGGTGTGTACAAGGAAACGGCGTTTTAAAAGCTATGTCTCAGAATGAATATGTTAAGAAAGTTGATTAGATGCTCTTACTCTTAACCCTATAAAGACCAAGGACTGTATGTAGGAATGAATGTGCAGTTAGGAGCTTGTTAAATGTGTCTCCAGATAAAAGTCAGAATTGCCAGTGTTTGTCAGCGTTGTGAGAAAACACTAAACCCCCTGAGCATTAGCATTAGTACGACTCTGTTTCACTCACCCTAATCCATGCTGGCTAAGAGCTGAGTCTGAACCATTTGTGTCCCTGTTGCTTTTAATTGTTTACAGATCAACCTCGGTACTGTGGGCTTTTATCGTATCCAGTACAGCTCATCCATGCTGGAGAGTCTCCTCCCGGGCATCAGAGACCTCACCCTGCAGCCTGTGGACCGGCTCGGCCTCCAGAACGACCTCTTCTCTCTGGTGAGATCGATGAACAGAGCTTTACCCTCCAAGACAAATGGAATGAGCACCAATTTAAAGCATTTAGGAGTCCTGAAAGGCCGATTGTTTGTTTGTACACGTGAAAAGGAAATCCAGTCCTCGCCAATGTAAACAAATACATGGTGCAGGATAGAGGAAGGGAGGAAGACTTTTTTTTTTTTTTTTTTTTATATAATACACATGGGATGTACCTCAAATAAGTTCTCAGTCTTGAATCTTTTCATTTCAAAGACAGAAAATATTTGGATAATAAACTCCAAGCAGAGGAAGAAGGAAACCATGATTGTGGTTTCTAGAAGTGCGTTGTTTGTTGTCAGTTGGACTTGTTGTGCTTCAGTGTTTTGCTCATATTTACTGTAAGTTTTTATCACTGGTCTCGAGAAAGAAAATAAGAAATGTCATATGATAAGAAATATTATTATTTTTGGCTTCACAACAAACGGTGGTGTCAGTCTGTTGTCTTTTCTAGGAATTATCTTGTAAAGTAAAAGTTTAAATCTTAAACTCAACTTAGTGGTTTAAGTGGGAGATGAATGAATGAAAAGGATGAATGTTAAATGTCATTTTGTTTGTTATTGTTGTTTTGTACTCTTACAACATCGTCAGACTCACAAAGCTAAAAATAGATGAAACAGAGATAAGTGTCTTGTGTTGTAACCTGGCGCCTACATTTCCCACAATGCAACTCAACTCTCAGTTGGAGATTGTGACGTGTTGTGTTGGTAGCAGCTGATGTATCCTGGAGCTCCACACGTCCAGATCCATTTTTATTTGATCTTTTTCCAACTTCAGCCCCACCTGACGCTGACTCAGGTGATTCATATTCATGGAAACATACTTTGTGTAAGATGGGTGGAGTTTCCCTTTAACATGACAGAGTTGATCTTCAGAAAGCCTCAACAGATGATTGTAGTGCCGAGAGAAAAAAAAAAGTAAAAACTATAAGATGGTAAATGAGTCTTTTCAGCTGCTGTAACACATTAACACACTCTTCATTCATCTGCTGGTTTCTTCCTCCCTTCAGACCCGCCTGTTACAATCAGCCAGACTGTTGAATTACATGAAGAAATATGACGAATAGTCGTCCAGATCAACACATAAATCTTTTCATTTCTGTTCTTTGCAAAATTAGGGGAAACTGTTTTTCTGGATGTTATTAATCAGCGAACGTTACTTCACAGACGTCATCCTGACCTCAGAATATGACTCATTATGACTAAACTTCAAAGTTTAGTTTCATATCAAAATCCCAAAAAGTGATTAAATCCTTTAATCAGTTATGAATACTGTATTATTATTTTTATTACTATTAAATGTGAATATTTTCTGGTTGGATGTTTTTGGGTTGTGAACGTTGTGGTCAAGACAAAAGACATTTTCACCATTTTTAGACATTTTATACCAAACGACATTCTACAGATTAATCAATAATATATCAGATGTTTTAATATAAATTTCAACCAGCATTTCAGGCTGTGTTTAATATTTTTCAAAGTGACATGAAAGGCGACAACAAACCTGAGATCTTCAATCTCTGCTAATGTTAATTGTCTTGTTGTGCCTTCAGTCCCGCGCGGGGATGATCAGCACGGTGGAGGTGCTGAAGCTGATGGAGGCGTTTGTCAACGAGCCCAACTACACAGTGTGGAGCGACCTCAGCTGCAACCTGGGAGTGCTGTCCTCGCTGCTGTCCCACACAGACTTCCACGAGGAGATCCAGGAGTTCATCAGGGACCTCTTCACCCCCATCGGCCTCGAGGTGGCCTGGGACAGTAAACCAGGGGAAGGTGAGGACGGGCTGGGCAGGAATGAGCTGTCTCAGGGTTCAAATCTTCTTATTTAGACTCTAAATGTACGTTTTTACATCACTGTAAACTCACTTTGTTTATCAATGCACATAAGAACATAAACAAGGATGGGAAGTTGAGTGTTTCTCACACTTATATTTGTATTATGCTAATCAGATTTTTACGAAAGCTTCGATATGTCACCGATATCTCCGTGAAGCTGACCCGTGTCGGTCTGTGTGGTTAGAAGGACGATGACGCTGACGATATTGTTCCGCAGGTCACCTGGACGCCCTCTTGAGAAGTCTGGTTCTGGGGAAGTTGGGGAAGGCGGGACACAAACCCACACTGGAAGAGGCCCGGCGGAGATTCAAAGATCACGTGGAGGGAAAACACGTCCTGCCTGCAGACCTCAGGAGCCCCGTAAGCAACTCAAGTCCACGCCATTTTGTCTTCATTGTACTTCATGGTATAGTTTGTCAACAACTGATGGCCTGCAGATAAATGTTCTTCAACATCTGACTTTCTGAAACCAAACCACGTTCAAAGTATGGACCGATACTGGACCCATTCAGACTGACACATTAGTTTTAGTCTGTGAAATAATACTAATACTTCTGCCTGAAGTGTTAATTTTATGATTCTCGTTTTCCTTCAGGTTTATTTAACAGTGTTGAAGCACGGAGACAGCGTCACATTGGACACAATGATGAAGGTAAATATCAGCACGATGTCTGGACAAAAGGTTGTCAAGAACTGGAACTTTAAACTTTTCATCTGTCATAATATTCGTTTTCTTCTGTCTCATCTGTTTCATATATGAATCGTCCTTCAGCTTCACAAGCAAGCAGACATGCAGGAGGAGAAGAATCGTATAGAGCGAGTACTCGGCGCCATATCTGCCCCCGACCTCATCCAGAAAGTCCTCGCCTTCGCCCTCTCGGTACATATCGCCATCATTACTGCATTTCACAACTTTGGTTTTGTTTCAGGTGACATTTATTGACAAGCATGCTTATAAACGCGTGTTTTAAAGATAAGCAGCAAATTCTCATATTTAAGAAGCTTAAAATGTCAAAACAATTAATCGACCATCATATTAGTTGCAGATTTTCTGTTGCTCAACTAAACCTTTTTCTCTTGAGCATTTGTTCAACTCCTCTACTCCCCGACAGGAAGAGGTTCGTCCTCAGGACACGGTTTCAGTAATCGGGGGCGTGGCAGGAAGCAGTAAACAAGGCCGTAAAGCCGCCTGGAAGTTTGTCAAGGACAACTGGGAGGAGCTTTATAACCGCTACCAGGGCGGCTTCCTCATATCACGGCTCATCAAGGTAAACAAGACAAAAGCTGCTTGTTAATTAATTCTCCACACGAAACAATATTTCCTCAACAAGAGGTAAAACGTCAAAGTTCGATCAGATCAAACTGGTTTTTGGTGTGTTTATTCTGCTCATCATTCACACATAACCAGAAACACTTTAAGTTCTGTTGGATTTTCCATTTTGTGCAGATCCTGTCGAGTTTATTTTCTTCATGTGTTTCTTGTTTTCCTCTTTGCAGCTCACAGTTGATGGATTTGCTGTTGACAAAATGGCTGCTGAAGTAAAGGTGAGCCTCATAAAACTTGACTGAACTCTCCGCCAGTTTTCTGCAGTTGCAGTAGTTAAAGAGGTGTATTCTTGGAAACGTTCACAAACATGAAGTTTTTCAGTCTTTTTTTTCCCTAAAATTTAAGTGCATGTTACTAACCTAAACCCTAAATGGAAGCCGTTCAAGGCTTTGAAACGGCTAAATTCATCTCATTCAACTCCATCTGTTGAAGAAGATGAAGAGTCGATTCAAAGTTCAACCTTGTTTTGTTTTTTCTTCTTCTTCTTCTCCTTTGTCCTTTTTATTGTGTTTTTATTTCTCTCCAGGAGGTCTGAACTCTTTCATGAGCTCGTCTGTGTCTTTCTGTCCCTACAGGGTTTCTTCGACAGTCATCCGGCGCCGGCGGCCGAGCGCACGGTGCAGCAGTGCTGTGAGAACATCCTCCTCAACGCTGCCTGGCTGAAGCGTGACGCAGACGTCATCCATCAGTATCTACTGCAGCGCAAAGCGCCCCCTGTCTGAGCCGCAGCCCCCGCCGCCTCCTCCAGAGCCTCCCTCCCCCTCCCAGCCTCATAGCTGCCTCGGCCCCCCCCCCTCCCACACTACAGACCAGAGCGGGCCACCAGACGTACTTACAGCAGACTTCATTCCTCTAAAGAAACTGTATGAAACAATAAGACAAAGCCAAGAATTTCAGAAAGTGTTGGAAACACAGACTCTTTCTACACTAACAAAGCGAGTCCATTTTAGTCAGAGCAGGAATGTAGTTTTACCCCCATTCTGTCCACCGCTCATCAAAACGACGCTCACTCCCCCTCATCCACCTCCGCGTCGTAGCTGAGAAAACTGTGAACCCCCACCCCATCCCCCGCCCCGCCCCAATCCTTCCTGCCGCCACTCATTTCAAATGCATGAAGTATGATTTTCTGCATTTGCTGTTTTGTTTACTTCTGTTTGTTTTCTGTACAAACAAATTATTTGTTTCTTTTGTCCTCTCGGCTTGTGTTTGCACCCCTCCCCTCTCCCCCCCATTCTCTTTCGGGTGTCGTGATTGGCTGAAAGCAGAAGGCATCTGGCCAGAATGGGGTTAATAACACTAGTGTGTGTTGTAGTTTCCAACAGCACTGATTCTACACTGCTAATAAACGGTTAGGACGAGGCGAGCGGCACTAGCATGGTACTAAATTGTAAACTGTATAATTTTTTTTTCTTGCAGACGATGTTCCTTGAAAAGATTTAAACTTAATGCCCCCCCCCTCCCATAAAACAACTACAACCCTCGAGCTCTGTTCAGAGTTTGTATAGTTTGAATCATCAACAAGCATATTTAAAAAAAAAAAAAAAAAGAAAAGAAAGAAAAAACAAACCTGTTTATCTGTGACCCTCAATGAAACGAAGATATCTGCGTGTTTTTATAGACATCAGATGCAGTGATTTATTTAAATGTTGAGATAATCTTTTATTCTGAGGAGAGACGGGAACAAAAACAGATCACAACACACTACTTTCCGGGGCGGAAACGCCTCTTCATACACTTGAGAGTCCGGCAAGGCCCGGTCTGAACTTTGTGGACGTGACGGATCGACTTGACTCTGCTGTTGAACTCGGAAACCTTTTAAATCGGTCGACCGGTTCTGCAGTAAAGAAAATATTAAAACGGTTGGCGATAACGGTTACTTCCACAAATGTATCTAATGTGACAGATTATGCAGACTTGTTGAACGAGTATATCTATATAGAATTTACAATTTGATGTGGTTTTTGAAAACATACCGACCAAGTCATCCAACCTGTTGTCGAGACCCCCCCATCCCCCATCCCCACCCCCCCGATCATTTGTTGTTGTGTTTTTTTTGGGATTATTTTGATTTTTCTTTTGTTTTACTTTGTTTAAAGAAAACTACAGTTGGTGTTCATTAAAGTGAAAAATGATTCTAATAAGAAATCATGTGAAATTAGTACAGTTGGTTGATTTATTTGATGAGTGTGCATGCCCTGAAACAGATTTCTAATTTATCTTAATGCACTTAACATTTTGTACAATCTCAGACCTTTCAAGTCTTACAACAACAGTCAGGAGCCCAAAATGAACACTGAAACATGTTTTTCTTGCTGTAATCATTCCTCCTGTTCATCAATAGAAGATCCCTTCATAATGCACCTACAATGGAGGTGATGGGAGATAAAATCCAGTCCTCCTTCTGTGCAAAAATGTATTTAAAACGTTTCATACTGGTTATTAAAAGATGTGCTTTCAATGTAAATCCACAGTCCTTGTTTTGTGTAAAAAATGTATTTAAAAGTTTATCTGAAGCTAATATGAAGTTCCTCATTGTGTTTCTATACGTCCGCCACAGCTCAACAGGGAAACACAAACACTGTAAACGTGTCAGATATCTTATATATAACTATATACTATACGTAACTGAGACTGATGAAGCCTCATGTGAGCTTCACATCAACTTTTAAATGTGTGTTTTGCACAAAAAGTTCATATGGGCCTAGATATGCAGTCCAATAAAGTAACACATGATGGTACCGTATCTCTTACTGCAAGACATTTCTGGTTCAGGTCAGACACGTGTATGAAAGTGAAGTCGTGTGACTCTTCTTATGTCAACAGAGAATAATGCTGGATTAGCAAGATGTTTGCTGTATGACACTTTAAAGGACCCAACCCAAACATTACAACGCGTTTTTCCTGCTGTATTCATTCCTCCTGTTAGAAGATCCCTTCATAATGCACCTATAATGTAAGTGAAGAAAGGTGCAACCTCGATGAATCTTTATTATAAGGTATATATATATTAAGTATATATTATAAGTCCCTCATGTTTATGTTTGAGAAGTCTTGTAGGATTATGCAGAAATTATGGAGGGTAATTTTTCAAGTGTGTCATGTCAAGGGTCTTAATATCCAGTAATATCCAGTATAACCAGGAGGGACTTGATGAGTCGTGAAGCCGCTGCTGTGCTGCTGGTGTCCGGCAGGCGGCGGCAGTGAGCGCAGAGCGTTGGAGGAAAAAGGAAGTGAAGAAGTGAACTTTGTTTCCAGCAGCTTTCTGACTGTTTGGATGAAGATGAGAGCCGTGTAAGTAACCGAAGCGGAGTTTTTACTTTCCTTTATTCATTTATAACCCAATTCACAACGTTAAAAGATGAGTTTACGGCCTCGTTTTTCATCTGGAAACTTTTAACGGATTCAACCTGAACAAGCTAGCTAGCTAGTTAGCTGCGCGGTGGCTAAATAAGTAGCTAGCTGTTAGCTCAAGCTAACGTCAGGTTTATTTTTAAAAAAATAAATTAAAAAAAAGAAAAAAAAGCACCGGATGAGCCAACAGTTATATCACCACAGAGTTAACTAAAGGAGGACGTGTTTCCTTTCATAGAAACGCACCGTGTCAGACGGATAAAGGCTGTTAGCAGGTGTCTTGTTGTCATGAAACTCAACAATGTTCATATAAATGAGGTTTGTTTAAATATGTGTGTTTGTTGCATGTAAGATAAACGTTTCTATCGGTCGTAAAGCTGCATGTTAAAGCGGCCATAAACGTTAAAACCGTTCAGATGAGTTTTCAGTCGTCTCAAAGGTCAGCTGGTTATTTTTAGCTTTGCTGAAACTCAACAGTTTCCATCTCCGGTTTTAACCGGTGAAACCGCGTCAGCTGCTTCACTTCACAGGGTTGGTTGGTTGTTTTTAACAGCAAAGTTTGGAGGAGAACTAAAATAAACTAAAGCAGCTCCGGTGTTGTTGGGTGATGTTGTGTTTTTACCCTTTAGGTTCACTAGTAGATTAAAAAAAAGAAGGAAGAAGAAGAAAAAGGGCCATTTCACTGATCTACAACAGCACAATTCAACGCCTCTTTGTTGTTTATGAGTATGAACTCCTCTTTTCACTTAAAAACAAAAGTTTTACCTTTCTATGAAATACAATCACACAATATCTTTATAGAGTAGATTTTCTAATCTAGTGTTGTTGTTGGATGAGTTGGTGTGTGTCTCTTTGTTAATCTAGTCCAGATTTGACAAGTGTTTTTTAATCTGGACCTGGTCTGGCGGAGAAAAATCAGTGAAATTGCCCTTTTTTTTCCATGTTTGAAAGTGGATTTTACTTTTTCACGAGTGCATCTTCTGGTTTCAGCTTCTCTGTTTTCGACTCACTACAAAAAAATAAATACAATTGTGACGAGTGTTGTTTACTATTTGTTGACGTTTCATAGACGAGACGATCAATTGTAAAAGTAAAGCAGAAATTATTAGTTTGCAACTATTTTGTCTTTTAAGTCAATTTAATATTTAAAAACCCCCAAACGTTCACTACTAGATGATTCGCTGCTTTTGTCGGTTTTACTTCATTCTTGACTCAACATGTTTGAAGATTGTAAAACCCTCTGAGACAAATGTATTTTGTGATTTTGGGCTATATAAATAAAATTTGATTTGATTTGAAGATGTCAGAAAAACCGCCTAATCGTTAGCTACACAATGAAAACGTTGGTCGTACCGAGTGTGAGCTGGAGGCCTCAACGGGGCCTATAGGGCAGTTTTGAGCCTTTTGGCCTGATAACAGGTTAATCCAGAAATGTTGGGTAGTGATAACAGATCTGACACATTAACATGAGCAAATGCAAAATACGTGGTTCATCCTGAAAACCCTGAAGGTCAATGACTCGCCCCAGAATTTTATTTACATACATTAGCATGTTTTTTTACGTTAGTATCAGTTTGGACTCTTTGTGATGTGAATTGTCGGTGTTTACGGGGCGCTAATATTGGTTTTGAGTCGTTTTTTTCCCCCAATTTTCTGGTTCCAGCTTCTCAAATGTGAATATTTTCAGAAAATTCACGAGAATCACAAAGTTTGGACTTTTTTACTTAGAAAAATGACTCAAAACGATGAACTGAATATAAAAATAGTTGCCTGTTAACTTTGTGTTGCAGCTCTAACCGGTTCTTCCTGCTGGCTGTCTGGTGTCGTCCAGGCGGTGACTGATTGATTGACAGATGTCTTCACCATGATGCTGAGCTGCAGCGGTCTGGTCGTCGCCCTCCTGCTGTCCCAGGTCAGAGGCTTCCTGAACCTCTCGGAGGACGACGTCCCTGAAGAGTGGGTGCTGCTCCATGTGGTTCAGGGCCACATCGGGGCGGGAAACTACAGCTACCTGCGCCTCAACCACGATGGGAGAATTATCCTGCACATGCGCAGCCTCAAGGGAGACGCGGACCTGTACGTGTCGGATAAAACCCTGCGGCCGAGCTTCGACACCTACAAGCTGCAGTCGGTCACCTGCGGGCCGGATGTGGTGGTGGTGCCGGGGGACTTCGCCAGGCCTGTGGGCATCGGCATTTACGGCCACCCGTCGCACAAGGAGAGCGAGTTTGAAATGCGGGTGTTTTACGATCAAACTGTGCTCCAGGACCCGTTTGATAAGGACCTGTTCGCTTCAAAAGACGGACATACACAAGAGAAAACCTCTCAGGCTGCAGACGAGGACTTCCAGGAAGAGGAGTCGATCTTTTGGACAATTCTAATCGGACTTTTGAAGATTATACTTGAGATTTTGTTTTGAAGATTGTTTCCTTCCTTCCTTGCTGCTGTGACAGAAGGAGGAGAGTCTGCTTTATTAAGGAGATGATTCTTCATTTCATTTCATCTGTATGGATGTCCCACCAGACTCTAGAGGGAGTATATTTACTTTAAACGGTTAAAGTAAATATGTATGTATCGCTGTTTCTGGTCAAGTTGTATTAAAGCTGTATGTTTGAAGATAAGCAAATGAACTTTGACCTTTGCCTTTTCTAAAGCACAGGTTTCATCTGGAGAAAGAGGTTAACCGCTGAGAAGGATGTTTGTGGCATTTTAAAGGATATGTTGGTTTTTTATTTCATTTTAATACAACACTCACATGTCCATATTTATATTGGTCACTATAATCATACTGGCCTGACAGTGATCATTTCCTACCTCAACTATAATGTTCAGAGTCTCCGTCGTCTCTCTCCAAGAGGCCATGAGGACACTCAGGAGTACACAGAGAGAGAGAGAAGTGGGTGGGTTTATTTATAATATATTTATACTCCATTTTAATTGATTATTTGTTTGATCCGACAATGTGAGGACATAGAAACCAGAAAACATTCACATTTAAGAAGCTGAAATGCTTTTTATCCTTTAAAAATGACAATGAATATATTATCAAAAAATAGTTGGTAAATTAATCATCTTTAGTTTCAAAGTACAGTTGTTTTTTAGTGTTTTTTAGTGTGCGAGTCCCTCTTTGTGTTTCCTTGTTTGGTTCTAAACAACAACAGCAGGAAAACACACTGAATACCAGCTGTGATGAAGACGCCAGCTGACACGGCTGAAGCATCGTACCGAGTCTGTATGAAGGAATCACAGTGAATAACAGTAACAACATACAACATGTGAGTGTTTAGAAAAACAACACAACTATCCTTTAACATCTCATAAGTCTTTAAATGTGTTGTTGCACCTCCTGCCTGTAAATCAATGAAACCACTTGTCTTAACTCTGACTGGGTTTGAATATAAAAAAAACAACTGAGCAATACAGTCATCATCAGCCATTTAGAGAAGAGGTTACTCGCTGTTATTTAGTTAACATGTAGCTACTGATTAAATAGATGATTTATAATCCTGAAATATCTGGTTTTGTCCACGACTGAGAAGCAGGAACCAGAGTTTGGACATTTTTAAACGTCTTTAAAGACTCAGAAATGAAGCGAATTTCTTTTCATGTAATTATTCGACCTTTTTGACATTAACAGAACATGACTCGTGTTGTTATTTGTCTGTTGGAAAGCTCCCGATTTGAACATCGCCTCCAGGATTGGAGTTAACTTCTGACTGAAATGTTCGACCGTGCCTTCAGATCCGCCTGTTCAGACGTCTTTCAACCAGGTCTCTCAATAAAGCAGCTGTTTTAAAGACTCTTAATTCTTCTGTCTCGTGAATCTTTTATTTCGTCCAGTCAGTAAAATGTCTTAAAAATGCTGATTATACATGACAACTATAATTTATTTTGTGGGAAAACAGACTAATATCAATCATTGATTAGTTTATTGACATGAAATTACGTGATTCTTTAATTGACTAAATTAATCAATTTTAAAAAAAAATCCAATTATCCAGAGATCGATCTAATCTCATCAGAACGGCACGTTTACTATTTGACTGAATTTGAGATGTTTACTTTTTATTTAAAGGACAAGTTCACCATTTTTCAAACCCATCTTAAAACACAGTTTTGTCTCCCTGTCATTGTTCCTCCTGGTTCTGATGCACGTTCAGCCTCATAAACTCGACTGTGGATTTTATCCTGCATCACTGACACTGAAAGCACATTTAAAGATCTTAAAACAGTCAATATGAACAAGAGGAATAATTACAGCAAGTAAACATATTTCAATGTTGATTTGGGCTCCTAAATTCTTTTAAGACATTTGGAAAATGGTAAAGTCGTCCTTTAATGTGTGGCCAGAGGGGACCTTTGACACTTTGACTCCATCCTTATTGACTGTTATTGGTGAAAAAAGATGTTCAATATCTTAAAGTCACATTTCTGCAAACAACGTATTTATTTACAACAATAAACCCAGTGAACAAACAGCATTTGCTCCACAGTCTTGGTTTTGTTTGTGTATTAAAGCAACTCAAACACAGTTTGTTTACATGTTTATAATGAAGCAGTCAGTGTGATGTGTTCTTCATCATCATCATCATCATCATCATGTCAGTGAGGGGTTCAGCTGGATGCTGTTGATCCTCAGCACCGTCTGCGGCTGGATGATGATCCTCTTGCGCTGGAACCGGTGTCTCCTCCAGAACCGCATGTGGATTTTGGGCCAGGACTCGGTCTTCTCGATGACGGTGGCCTCGACCCGGACCAGGTCTTTCCCCAGCAGAGGCCTCCCGATCAGGGTAAAGTCCTCCGCGCCGACCAGCAGCACCTTCTCCATGCGGATCCTCTCCCCGCAGTCCGCCTCGATGTGGTTCTCGATCAGGATCAGGTCCTCGGCGGTGACCTTCCACTGTCGGCCGGAGAAGTGCAGCACGGCGAACAGACGGCCGAAGTCCTGCTGGTGGATCTTCCGGTTAACGGCGCTCACCACTGCGGCATGCCGGGCGCGCTGCTCCTCCTCCGGCTCCGGGGTCAGCTCCGGCCACGGCGGGCTGGACAGGGAAGTCCGGGGCAGCAGGTCCCCGCTCACGGTGCTCTGTAGCCGGGCAGCAACGGGTAGCAGGAGCCGGTGTCTGGGTACCAACATGCTGCATGTCCTCCACAGACCCGCACAACCTCTGCTCAGCGCCATCTTTACAGGAAATGCGCTCAGTTTGCACCGCGCATGCGCGACTTTACAGTGACCTGACTGTCAGCCGGAAACAGTTAAAGGATAAAATGACGTTTGTCTGAAGCTGATATGAAGCTTCCGCCGTCAAATCAAATAGAAATCTTTCCATGTTACATAAAACTCAACATTAGCTCCACTCTCGGTTTTGTTTTTGTATTAAAGCAACTCTGAAAATAAAAGTCATGTTTGTTCACATATTTATAATAATTCAAATCATATCAATAAACCTGCATTGTGTGTATTTGTGATATATTCCAGATATATTCTTTTATATTTCCACTGCACTACATTTCAGAGGGAAATATTTAATATTTTACTCTACTACATGTATTTGTACATTACTTTAGTTACTTTTCAGATGAAAATTTGATCAAATAGATAATATAAGATGTTTTTAAAATCCACTACATTGTTAAAAAAAGCAGTGTGTATTGGTTTAATTTAAATAAATGTCAAATATTTCACCAAAAATCAAAGATTAGATATGCATTAATATGTAACCAGCATACTGACTAACTTCAGCTGATTTATATACTGTTTTTGTATATAGATTTATATTTATATAAATTTAGATGTATATAGTGTTTTGTGTTTTTGTTTTGCATATCAAACATATGATGAAATGAAAACCTTAAAAAAAGAAGAGATTTAAGATAAGAAAAAAACATGACAATATATAAAATAAGACACTAAAGTGCACTTATGCACTACAACTACAACATTGCTCTCTAAAAACGTAGTGGAGTGGCGATATTAAGCAGCATAACTATGTAAATACATATACTTCATATTCAAATTGAGTAAATGTACTTTTTATTTGCAAAACAAAACATTATATTACGACCTTGGCTGTCAGGAAGTTGAATTTACTGCAGGACTTGAACGCACCGCCGATCTGCCTCCCTCCATTTTGTGTCGTTCGGCCCGTTTCCGGGTTCCCGAGCAGGAAGAGACCGATAAAACGCTGTCAGCGGGGAGTATGGTTCTGCCTGCAGCACCACAGTGCAGCTAAAGTTTTTCGTAGCTGCCCGAAACTGTAAAAAAAGTGTGTTTCGGTCGTGTTGAGCAGTTTGTCTTGTGTTCTGCGGCGTATTAAAGAGTTGTTGTTGGCAGATTTATCCGCCGGCCGGACCGCGCTGCCACTGACAGCTGGAAGTAAACAGCTCCTTGCTAACTGCTAGCTGCTAACCGCTACTAGCTGAGCTGGTAAACCGTCGCGTCGAAGCTAACAGCTAGCCGGCTAACCTGAGTGTTTTTTGGTGGCGTTCAGTTACATCACCAGGACTTGCCAGCTCCCTCCCATCACAATTTTTTTTTGTCAAACTGCTGCGGCGAAGGATTTGCCACAACGGCATTTTCCATTCATGTTGTTTTGGAGGGCTAGACTATTATCAAAGCTGCTGTTCTTCGAGTTGGGGTAAGTTAACTGAAGCTAACTTTACTCCACCTAACTTGAAGCCAGCTAGTATCAGTCAGTTTAATAAATGTCGGGCGGTGGATGTTTACCTGGGAGCGGCTGCTCAACCTGTGTAGGCCTGATAAATCCAGTTTTATTGAGTTCATGTCACTTAGTTTGCATGTTGTCTGATAACACGTATGTTAGTTTAACAAGTAAACTAGAGCTGCAATTAACAACTATTTCCATCATCAGTTAGGCTGTTCATATATGCAGTTAAAGATATATTAGAAGCACAAGAATTGGACTTTTTCTTTCTTAAAATGACTCAAAAGATGTATTTATAATATTTTTTTACTTTATTATTAGTTCATCTGTTGATTACTTTATTGATTTAATATATTTAGGTATTTGATCTATGTAATATCAGTTTTGTTTACAACCAAATGACATTCAGGTTACTGTCAACCTAAAATAATTCAGATTTGAGACGCTGGAAACTCAAAGATTAACCAACTATCAAAGTAGTTGGTGTTTGATTGAATTGTAACAGGAAGTTTTTCTACATTAATAGACAACTAATCGGTTAATCATTGCAG
Source organism: Pampus argenteus (assembly GCA_036937835.1). Lineage (NCBI taxonomy): Eukaryota > Metazoa > Chordata > Actinopteri > Scombriformes > Stromateidae > Pampus > Pampus argenteus. The sequence continues at coordinate 23,991,843 of CM072866.1, read as the reverse complement.
CTCTAAAGTAAACGTATAAATGCTTTTTACTTGTTTCCAGATTAACCAGGTAACCAAGGACGATGCATTCATGACAAAACGAGGCCCCGATCTGCTAAACGTTGGCTGTTAGTGTCTCATAAAGCCTAGAAACACTCACATAGAGCCACAGGCCTTTAGCTCTGTGTATTTCCTTGACCACAAAAGCATCCGACTTCCTCATACACCTCCCTCCCTCTCTGCCTCCCTCCCTCCCTCCCTCTGCCTCCCACCTCCTCCCTGCCTCCCTCGCTGGCTGTATTTCTCTGCTCTCTCGTTTACAGCCGCACTGTTGATGTGGGGCAACCTTTTTTTTCCATTAAATGGCTGTTTACCGACTGTTGTAGTGAACAGCTTAAATGAGACCAAACCTCAGCGATCGTGACCTACTTAGGTCCTCACTTTACTTTGATCTTGAATGGAAAGGATTAGTCAGATTATATGGGGTCAAAGGTCAGAACCTGTTGTTTTTATCAGTGTATAGCTGCCAGGTCTGTGTGTTTATACTCATTATTGCAGTGTAATACATCCTACCTTAATGAGGGCTATAATGTTGATAGTGCTGTTGAATAGTATTGGGTTATACTAATGATTATTTTCATTATCAATTAATCTGTTTTCAATTTAATCATTTGATTTGTCACGACTAACAGTTCATGACTCAAAGATATTCAGTTTACTGTCACAGACTCCTAAAGAAACCAGGAATTATTCACATTTGTGGAGCTAGTATATTAAAATATGTATTTAAATATCTCCATGTTTAAACTGTACCCTCCCCTCTCTGTGACAGGCGGCTGTGAGTAAAAATAACAGGTATATTGTGAAGTGTAGCTTACATTAGAGGCCTCTGCACATACTCGTAGACGCTACATCCAGGTAACTACTATTTAACTGACCTGCACATTATATAACAGGCCTGTTTTTATTGGCAGGCCTGCATTTGTTCATGTGGACCCGCCATTAAAAGAGGCTTTTAATTGATTACTGGCCACAGTTAGGGTTAGGGTTAATCGTTAGTTGCAGCTCTACATATAATGTCAGATATTATTAAACCTTTTTGTCATCAGCTGTAATTCAGAATAAAAGAGCGTAGATATCCCAAAAATAAAAAGTAATGACAGCTGCAGCACATCCTCAATCTATGTTGTTTAAATGTAAGTCCAATTATACTACGAGTTGTTAAACTGTATTTAATTTACATTAATATGAAACAGAGAAAACCACATCATCTGAAACAGCAGTCGTTTCTATTTTACATGACTTGATGATTATTTTGTTTTAATAAAATTATTTCCTGTTAACTTGCTGCTGATAGATTAATCAGCTAATCATTACAGTATTAATGAATAAGAGGAGAAATAATAATAATAATAATAATAATAAGAGCCTTAATTTCAAACCAGCTTCAGCCCTCGCCCACTCAGCAGATCTTGAAACACTCCAGTGAGAGATACTCTGAGTTTCTGCCGCTGTGCTTTTCCGTTTAAACCACGTCACTGGCTGACTGGCGAGCTCGCTCGGTCAGATTCCTTTGGTTTCCCTCGGTGAAAACCTGCCCTGACACTGCAGCAGGCAGCCTGAGGAATGGAGCGGCGGAGGGTGAGGGTGGGGTTAGCTAATGCTGCCTTCATAAGCCAACAATGGGCCCAGGCAGCTAACTGGTTTGGGGAGATCATTGTATGCAGAGCTGACACATTTAGAGCAGTTTACCAGTACCCTTAAAGTGATACCGATACCAATGGAGTACTTCATTCAATGCTTTTACACGCTCGATTTACTGCTGCAGTGGTGGGCCAATCACACGTCACATTATATTGAAGAACCCCTGCAGTGATTGGCTGTGAGCGAAACCGTACAAATAGCATTGTTCTCTTTTTCCCCCTTAGTCTGAGTACAAAACGGATCAAAAGGTTTCGTCCTACAAATACTGTTTTTTTATTTTTATATATTCATAAAAGCTTGATGACTTTTTTATTTTTAAATGTGTAATAATCAGAGAATGTCCACCGTTATTAATTAGCAAAGATCAAAATCACAAAACAGTGATTTTATATAGTAAGAATTGTGATCAATAGTTGTGATCACAGTATTTTATCTTACTTGCTGTATGTTTAATGTCAGTTTCTGTCAGATTGTTTCTTGTATTATAACTAGTTTAATCAGGAACTGTGTCCTAATCCTCGTGAATCATTGTGCTTCTTGTTACAGTCGCTTTAAGAGATGGACTTCCTCGTGTTCAGTGTCTGTCCTCTGAAATACGGCTAATGTACTTTAGTCCTTTTAATTGAGTCGGTGAAGAGGAAGATGTTCAGTGTTTATATGCTAGTGAATAGAGTCAACTGGAACAGCGACTGATTGTTTTAAATAGAGAATAAGAAATAGTGAAAATAGCCCAAGATGACCAGTTTCTGAACCAGTCAGAAACCCAAATATATTCAATTTATAAGGAGATATAAACTTGTTAGACTTTCAGTGTTTGGATGCTGCTCATTTTTTTTTTGGTTTCACTCAAATTGAAATAATGTGTGTTTTTTTTGTTTTTTTCCAGGAGTCCGAGTGTGTCGTCCCAGCTAAGACGGTGAAGTCCCTGGTCCCCACACAAAAAGGTGCCAGCAGAGGGACAGGATGCCTATTCCTCCCCCTCCCCCTCCTCCCCCAGGACCCCCGCCTCCCCCCACCTTCCATGAGGTCAGTGACACACACACACACACACACCTGCACAGGTTACATCAACCAGACACACTCAGGTAGCATTTCTTGGCCGCAGTTGTTAAAAAAGATAAATAAAAATAAATTGATGCAATATTTGATGGGAGGGAGGACGTCGAGTCAGATTTTAAACGTCCAGGTTTCCCATAAACCACAATATAATTTTTCTGACCAATCAGAACAGAGCAGGTTAATCAAGAGGCGGGCCTTAAAAAGACAGGAGCCAAAACGTCCTGTTTCAGACAGAGGCTGAACTGAGGGGCTGCATAAAGGACCAGGATGAGATCAATAAGGAGGTTTTAACTGGAAACCATGCAGAGATATTCCAGTAGAGCCCAGAATATAAATACAGAGCTGGACATGTGCAGGATACACCTCCTAAAATGCTAATTGGTTTGCATAGATAAGGAAACGCTGAGTATTAACGCTGTATAAACACAACAGCCGCTCACAGCCATGTTTGATCTGTTCTGTTAGCAGAAAACAAGTCAAATAGAAGAGTGACTGAGCATAAGAAAAATGAACCAGGAGATTCCCACGTTTCAGCTTCAGGGACTGGCCTGCCAAAATCCCAAACTGGACAGGATGACATGTTACCAAAAGCTGTTTGTTTACGAGCTGCGGTTGTATTTTTAAGTGTGTGTACTGGGTTTGTTTGTGTTTATAAGGCAAACTTTCCACAGACCAGAGGAACTGTAGGTGTGATCGCACACCCTTTATTTATACCCTTTATACACCTACAGGCAAACACGGTTCCTCCTAAGATGAGCTCGTCCGGAGCTAAAGGCAGAGGAGCGCTGCTGTCGGACATCTGCAAAGGAGCGAGGCTGAAGAAGGTTGGCGTGGTCAATGACCGGAGTGCACCCGTTTTAGAGAGTAAGTTTAATTTTCTCCACAGAGACACACAAACCTGAGCTGACGGATGGATATAGCCACAGACTGGAGACATGTTGTTGTTTCCTGATCGTCCACACTGTTAAACCTTCAGATATTTGAATATTTAAATGTCCCTGCTTTTATGTTTGCTAATATTAATCCTGACCTAATCTTTTTACCAGAAGCAGGAGGTGGTGGAGGAGGTGGAGGTGGAGGTGGAGGAGGAGGAGGAGGAGGTGGTGGTGGTGGTTTTGGAGGCGGAGGTCCAATGGGAATGGGAGGCCTTTTCCAAGGAGGTGTGCCAAAATTACGCCCAGTTGGAGGTAAAAAAAGTTTTCTAAAAGTTTTTACACTGTCCCTGATATCTTTGTGTTATTTCTGATTGTTTTCTGTAAAGGCTGCATCATTGTTGTTATGTGTAATCTACAGCTGTTTTGATAATCAGATAAACCTTTTCATATTTATTTATTAAGTATAACTGCCAAATATTGAGCCTCTAATCATTTTGCTTTAATGTATTAAAGTACTTTGATTTGGCAGGAATTTAATATACTAGATTAGAAAAAATTATTGTTTGTGTATTTATTGTTTGTTCTCTTCAGACAGTTCAGCTGGTGGTTCGGTGGGTAGATCCGCCCTGAGGCCCCCGGGGTCCCGGGCTGCGGCCCCTCGCCCCCCAACAGGGCGGTCCTCCTCGCCTTCTCCAGCCAACAAGCCCTCCCCACCTGAGCACCAGCGCTCCCACCGGCCCTCGCTGCCTGACATCTCCCGGCCCACCGGCAGCGGTAGCAGCTCCGCGATGAAGCACAGCACCTCAGCTCCGCCCCCTCCTCCGCCCTTCAATAGGGGGGGCCGAGGAGGCGCCCCGCCCACCCCTAATGTGAAAGCACCCTCCTCGTCTCATAGCAGAGAGAAACCCCTCCCTCCGACGCCCAGCAGAGGCCCCACACTTCCCAGCTCGGTTAAGCCACCTCTGTCTTCCAGCAGACCCCCCACCGGTGGCTCCGCAGCTCCGCCTCCTCCCCCGCCGTACAGGCCACACTCAGGCAGCATCTCCAATGGGCCGTCCCACACCAACGATGGGGGCCGGGCTCCGGAGCTGCCCCAGAGGCACAACTCACTGCACAAAAAGCAGACATCATCAGGAGGCAGCACCCAAGGACGCAGCCATGCTCCACCTCCTCCTCCCTCACCGTCTCCATCCACGCAGCAGCAGGGTGTCAGACCTCCGCCGCCCGCCAGAGATCCACCAGGTCGCAGAGCAGGTAAAACAAACATCTATGCACCAACTTTGAATTTGTATTAAACCAAAAAACGCCTTTCTCTCTATTACAGCTGTCAGTTACATTCTATGTTTTTTAAAGGCACAAGGTCGATATCGAGTACGGATCTGATACGGTGGTACATGGTTAAGATGGCTGATCACACCTGTAATGGAAACCTTTACTTGTCATTACTACAAAACGCCTTATGACCTTACCTTGACCTTATCTGCTGCTGCAACTATAAATTTATCGGTTAATCTATCAGTTTTAAAGTCAGCCCCAAGCGACGTGTTTTAATTCATTGTTTTGTCCTAACTGTTTGACATTTGTTCATATGAACACTGAGAGGTTTTTCTCCCGTTTATGCTGGCTATTAAAAGATCTCAAATCTGCTCTCGATGTGGCCAAAATCCACATTTACAGTGTTTCAAGCATCAAATTCCCTGTTTGTGTTTCCCTGTTGAGCTGCGGATGGAAAACTGTGAACCCGTCCTTTAAGGAAATCTTGATTCAGCGTTTTTTTTTTTTTTTTGATGTAGAAAACATCCGTCTCTGTTCTCAGTTTATGAAATGTATTTTAATTTGTAATTTGGAGGAATGTTTATACGGAGGCGAAGGCAAGTTTTGACTCGTTATCTCTGAACGTTTTATAGTTCAACCTGCAGCCTTAAAGCAGCGTTAAAGTATTAACACCACGTGAAAGTAGAGCGGACGTGATTTATTTCACCTCCACCAGCCAAGTTTCTGCACACTTAACATGCTCTGGTTTCATATAACATACTGTATGATAACTGCATCTGTGTGTTTTTATGGGTTTTTACTGTGTTCATTATTGGATTTACAGTTGAGTAAATTACAAGATGTCAGCGTGTGGAGCAGATAAGTTGTAGGTTAAGGCTCGGTTGGGCAGATGCTAAGTGGATGACGACACATACTAGATGCCTCTGTATCTTTCAACTGTGTAAGCCTAGAGGGTGTGTGTGGGTGTGTGTCTCAGAGAGAGAGAGTGAGTGTGTGAGTAGATTTAGATTTATGTCTCGCTGACTGGAAACATTCACAATTTGATTTCTGAGCGAACACACACACACACACACACATATAACAGGAAGGCACTTGTTAGTCGGAGCTGTGTGTTGTGTTTGGATGCCTGAGCTTCACCACGAGGCTCGGTGGAATATTCCAGTATCTCTCTTCACTTTCACGTTTTCCTTCAGCCTAACGTTGTGCTTTAACTTTCAGGATGTCTGATGATTATTTGACTTTTTTCTTGCTCAAAGAGTTTATAAGTGACAGAATACATGTTACTAAATGCACCTTTAGTTCATGACATCAGAAAGCAAACTACAACCAAACAGAGGCTGGTGTTGACCTGATGGTGGTCTGAGAAGCTAAAATGTGGCTTTGGCCTGTGTGAGCGTTGGTGTGTAATAACATTGTTACACGGTTAGATATCGTTATTTACAGGACCATACGTGTGGTTTTACATGTGTTTAGTGCAGAAATGATTACATTTTCTTATTTTATATAATTTTAAATTGAACATATTTAGATTTTGAACTTTAGATGTACTGTTTGATCATCTTGTGTGTGTGTGTGTGTGTGTGTGATCTACACAGCTCCCCAGGTGCCCCCCCTCGGGTCTCGTAACGGCGGTCGGGACGCCCCTCCTCCCCCGCCCCCATACCGCATCCACAGCTCCGCCTCACCCTCAGAGTCCCACAGCCGAGTGGGCAAACCACCTCCGCCTCCCTCCTCTTCCTCCTCCTTAACATCCACCTCCTCCCGCACCCCGAGCGGACCCCCTCCACCGCCCCCGCCCATCCGGAACGGTCACTCCTCCATCTCCTCCCCCAAGTCCATCATAGGTGAGTTGGGACAGGCTTTCACCATCCACAGCCACTTAAGGATATGAATATGTAGCAGCCACTTTTACTGATTTGCTCGCCAAAAAAAAATAGTTTCAGGTACTTTTAAAAAGACAGTTCAACATTTTGGGAAATGTGTTTTCTTTCTGAGAGTTGAGATATGAGAATGATCGATTAGTTATGTCTGTTTAAGAAACAGCGAGCCTTGCTCTGTCCAAACACCTCGAAAGCTGACTGGTTAATGAATAAGTGTTGTATAATGTATAATATAGGGCAAAGTCAAGAGGTTGTGATTATATGGTTATATATGTTCAACATCGAAACCTGTGCTCATTTCACTGAAGGTCACCTGACACACAGTAATTCGCTCCTCCATCTCCTACAAATATCTCACCCTGCTCTGTTACTGATGCGTTTCCCTGCAGCCAGACTTCTTTCCGCTCTCCATTACTGCACACGTGCCACGACCAAAATTTGGCTGAAAATGTGAAGAGAAGTAGGGAAAATAAAACGGCCCGAGTCGCTGGTAAATTATCCTGCCTCACAAACCTCAGTTATTCTGCTATTGAACTCGTTATCCTTCTCTTATTTTCGCAGCTTTCAGTCCTGAGTCGCCACAGTTAAAACGGTTCTGTGATGATGAATGACGGTAGATAAGTAGTCAAATATCCCACTGCAGCAATGCAAACGAGTCGTTTTGTTTCCTGTTGTACTGGAATAAACCAGGAGGACGGTTCCTAGATGGCTGTCTGATTCTTGTAGTTCATATCCAGGAAGATGACATGTTGACTACTGATTTATGTATACATTTAACCAGAAAGTGTCTCTGGAGAAAAACAGCAGCGCAGGGTTGAGACACAGTCACATAAAACAATGACAACATTCAAATTACAGCTGAAAGTCAGCACTTTGACCTCATAGTCTCTGTGTTAAAAATCCAGTGTGCTGCACAATAGACACTAAACAATGACGTGCTACTGGTGACACAAAAACAACAACACGCACCAATCGTCCATTTTTAAAAACATTTCTCAAACCAAAAAGCAAAAAATGGAGATAGATAGTAAGAGAGATAGATAGAGACATAGATAGATAGAGCGAGATATGGATGGATGGAGGTATAAATGGATAGATAGATAGAGGTATAGATGTAGAGCGAGAGATAGATAGATAGATAGATGTATAGCGGTATGGATAGATCGAGATATGGATGGAGGTATAAATGGATAGATAGATAGGTATAGATGGGAGGGAGTGATGGATAGATAGAGGGAGAGATAGATAGATAGAGGTAAAGATGTATAGCTAGATAGATAGAGGTATAGGTGGATAGATGTATAGATGTATAAATGGATGGATAGAGGTTTAGATGGATGGATAGAGGTATGGATGGATGGATGGATAGAGGTATAGATGGATAGACGGATGGATAGAGGTATAGATGGATAGACGGATGGATGTATAGAGGTATAGATGGATAGACGGATGGATAGAGGTATAGACGGATGGATGTATAGAGGTATAGATGGATAGACGGATGGATGTATAGAGGTATAGATGGATAGACGGATGTATAGAGGTATAGATGGATAGACGGATGTATAGATGTATAGATAGATGGATGGATGGATAGATAGAGGGATAGAGGTATAGATGGATAGACGGATGGATGGATAGACGGATGGATGGATAGATGTATAGAGGTATAGATGTATAGAGGTATAGAGGTATAGAGGTATAGAGGTATAGAGGTATAGAGGTATAGAGGTATAGAGGTATAGAGGTATAGAGGTATAGAGGTATAGATAGATAGAGGTATAGATAGATAGAGGTAAAGAGGTATAGCTAGATAGATGGATAGATAGAGGCATGGATGGATGCATGGATGGATGGATGTATTGATGGATAGATGGAGGTATAGAGAGATAGAGGTATAGACTGAGGTATAGAGATCAATAGATAGATGTATAGAGGTAGGCAGGTAGATATAGGGATTGATAGAGATAGATAGATAGCGATAGATGTATAAATAGAGATAGGTGTGTGTGTGTATATTTTTTGTGTATATATATATATACTTTACTAATCACAAACTATTAAATTATTGTGTGTGTATATGTTGTTTATGTAGTTTATTATTTTGAGGTTAATCTTGTATTGTTTCATTTTAATTAATGTTAAAACAATAACCATATTAAAACTATAAATAAATGAATCAGTAAAAAAAATCCTTTTACTACTGTAATTTACAGACATCAGGCAGACAAAACCTGAAACCTAAAATAATGCAATAAAAATGAAAAGATTCATAAACCAGATGAAAGGTATCAACTTTTTTTCTGTGTGTTTACACTTTTAGAAAGCTGAACAGCAATAATATTAATAATAATACATTTTCTTCTTCCAGATGATTTTGAATCCAAGTTTGACTTCCACCCCGTTGAAGACCTTCCACCTCCAGAGGAGTACAAGCATTTCAGCAAAGTCTACCCCAGCAAAAGCAACAAGGGTACGGATGCACTGGATCAATTTAAACACTGTTTGTTTTACTTGCACGGAAAAATATATGTGACGTGATACAAGAGATTGATTATCTCACAGTGTGAGAAAAAAAAAAGTGAGAATTTTCTGCTTTTTTTGTCTTGAATCATAGCAAAATAATATTTGATGATGAAAATTGAGATGGGCAGTTTTAGAGCTGCAAATATTAATCACAATTGAAAGAAAATTAAAATCAGCAACTCCAGCTGGTTTTGGCTTCTACTTCTGTAATCTATTTATTCTCAGTTAGCTTTAAAGGACGTGTCCACAGTTTTTGCAGAGGGTCTTAAAGCATCAGGCAGGCGATGAACCCAGTGTTGTGAGAATATTTCAGCAGTTGTTACTCATTTCTAGCTTTTCATCTGTCTTCATGTCACAGCAGCCGTGTGGAATTTATGGCGCGTTTTGCAGAGTTAAACATTTGTGTCTGTGTGTGTGAACTGACCTGTATTAACCTCTGTCTCTCCTGTCCTCAGCTATGATGAGAGTAGCTCCTCCAGCGCCGCCGGTGGGGAGATGAACGGACCTCAGCTCAGGACTTGAACTCTCAGCCGACTCGATGGACGGTCAGGAGGGAGCGCTCGAATCATAAACGCACCACAACAACACACTAACACTAAACCACCAGCTGGAAGCACAGTGGAGAATGCAACGTAAACACAACGCCACGCAGGTTTGACACGACTCTGCGGTCACTTTCTGTCTTTGCACGAGAGAACAAAACCACTGGAGAAACGGACTCGACCTTTCTGACTGTGACCACGACTGTACGTAGAAGCTTCTGTTCAACACGACATATCAGGACCAAACTCTGGAAACCTCCAAATCTGTGCATTCCATCTTTTTTTTTATATATATATATGTATACATATTAATGATGATGATGGTGATTTTCATAATTCTGAATAACATCTCTATTTTTTGGTGGGGTCGGGGGTGTCGGCATTAATTTGTGGGGGAAGAATTCGACTCTACGAATGGAAACTGTCTTTGAAGTTTGAGTTTTCAGTATATGAATTCTACTCAGTCTTCCCACATCGATAATAATGCCATGAATGTGGGGCTTATCAATGGTTATTTTTTATTTTTTTTCTTAAATGGTCATTCCAGCAGTGCCAGGTGAGGGTGCGTTTGAATTCTGTCTGTGTGCCAAAAGCGGGTGGAGTCAGATTATGAGCACAGAATGAGGACAGTTTTCATACATGTTCTATATGTAACTGATATTTTGAAATTCTCTCGGTTCATGGACAAAATGACTGGAAAGCTTGACAAGTTACGACAGAAGCTTCGCCTGGTTGTTGTTGTTTACATTTGGAGAGGGAATATTTCCTGCGTTTAATTTTTTTTTTTCTCTCCCTGCTTTCCTTTTATTTGGGGGTGTTTTATATTTCCATCTTCAGGCGATGTTGCACGACAGCTTCACTGTTCAACCGAGACACTGTGCATGACGCTCGTTTATTAGAGAAGATTCTGTGATCAGGAGTATATTCATGTTAACGTAACACAAAACACACCAAGAGGGTTCATCCATAACTTTTCCCTGATGTGTCTGATTAACTGTAGTTCACTGTGTGGGCCACAGCGCAGGCAACTAAACACTAAATTATTCTCATTATTATTATTATTATTATTTACTGGACCATGTTTAGATGATTTAGCTGCAGGTTTGCAGTGCAGAGTTTTGGAGGAGTTTATAAGGGATCATTTGACACTTTCTGCAGAATTCCTCTTCAAGGGTCTAAAAAGCTCAGCTCCGTTTTGAATCTTCATTTTGACTTTTGCTGCTGGTGGCCCTTTTTTATAGAAGGACTGTATGGCCAGAGAAAGATGATATGTTGTTGTTTAATTGCTATGCAAGGAGCAGATTGTGCAGATTGTAGTTGGTAGCAGCTAACCAAAAACAAGAAAACAAAAAAAGGAACACTAAAGTGCCAGACAACCGTTTTGTTGTATTTTAGCAGATGGAGGTTCTCACTTGTCTTTATTATGAACCATTAAAGCTTGACTTTAAAAACACTAATTACATCATATTCAAACTATGAACAAAAAGAAAAGTTTGTCAAGGTGAGGTTGTCCGTTCTCACTGATGTAGCGCCTCCTGCTGGTCTTTGCCTTACACACATCTGTTGTCACTCTCATCGGTACCAGTGATTTTATTCTGTTTGTTTTATAGGGAGGAAGATGATGACGACTAAGTAAATAAGAAACAAGTCTATTTGAAAATGCAATAAATATTGTATATTTACTTTAAGGAATATGGTAATCATAGTTATTGATCTATTTTTATGTTGTAAAAAGCTTGTAATATAGGAAAGAGAAATGATTAAGAGTTATAACAATGTTCCAGTCGTTGAGCTTGATAGAGCCGACTCTCTGTAGCACTTCTCTGGATGTTTGGCCATAAGGGTGAATGAGCTGGACGGATGGATGTGAGCTTTTGCCAACGAGCCAACACTTTTGGTTGATCCTATTTGTTAAAAATAAAAAATAAATAAAAAAAAAAAAGGGCAGGAAAGTAGAGAAGGTGACAACACAATAAAAACAACAACAAATGTAACTGCACTTC